>CM029400.1:5000000-5625000 GCA_017139565.1 Luffa aegyptiaca
AACTTATCTACTGAAATTTGTTTGTGTGCGCGAAAGAGAGACAGAGAGTGTGTAAGTGAGAAAGAGAAAGAGAGAGAGATGCCCCTTGTCCTTCCTACCTCGGCCATTGACAAAACAACTCGAAATGACAGATGCAACATTCAGACTCACTCACTCACTGCCATTCACACTCACCAACAGAGACAACAAAAAAGCAACCCAATAATCAAATCAATATTTAAATTCCCACCCAAAAACAAAACACAAAAACAAAAACAAAATTACACACCACACCCCCAATCCAATTCATCCTATATAAACACCTGTCCAAACAATCCCTTTCTTCACAACTCCAAACAATCTTTTCCATTTCTGCCTTTTCCAGTTGCAGAGATATGAGCTTCACTCACAACATGGACACCCTTCACTCCTCCATCACCCTTCCGTTTTCCTACGCCTTTTCGGCTTCCAACAATTGCGCCATTTCCAGCTCCAGCGTCACCGGCCCCAGAATGGATAGTAGAATTTGGAGCAAGCTGCCGCAGAGGCTGCTCGATCGCGTCCTCGCGTTTCTTCCGCCGCCGGCCTTCTTTCGTGCCCGCTGCGTCTGTAAGAGATGGTACGGCCTTCTCTTCTACGCCAGCTTTCTTGAATTGTACCTTCAACTTACTCCCCACCGCCGCCATTGGTTCCTTTTCTTCAAGCTCAAGGGCATCAAGAGCCATATTTACCGAAATAATAACAACTCCCCACATCCTCAACCCGACTCCCGCCCCACCTACGAAGGGTATGTCCTATATATCTTATGCTTCAATTCAAAAGCTTAGGGTATATTTAATCAGTATTTTACTTTTTTTTTTTTTAATTTTATGTTGCGAGTTTAAAAATTGCCTCAAAATCTTAAAAACTATATTTCGTTTTTTTTTATTAATCTATTTTTGGTGTATTTAATACATAATTTGTACCAAAAATTTTTAAATTAATAAAAATATATTGCATAGGAGTTTCTACTAACTAGTGGATGGTTAGACAAGCATTTTCTAATTTCAAACGATTATCAATACTCATAAAATTCGAAAGTATATACAAAATTTCACAATATTTTGTAATTTTCTTCTAATTTATACTTTTAACCTCATATTTATAACTAATATCTGTCTATGGAGAGAATGGTGTATAGAAAAATACTGAAAAATACCTATACACCTATATGCACCAGATTATTACTTAACAGAGGTTGTAATATTTTAATTCAATCAAAATATTTTAGCCAACATAAGCATAGTTGACTCACATGTTGTAAAAAAAAATTAATATAATATATTAAGTTTATAATTTATTTTTAGTTTACAAGTTAATGGTATATTTATTTTTGTTTCATATATAATTTTTTTAATAGGTATCTCTTCGATCCATACGACGTCGCATGGTACCGCCTCTCCTTCGCTCTAATCCCGCCGGGGTTCTCACCGGTAGCCTCCTCCGGCGGCCTAATCTGCTGGGCACCGGACGAGGGAGGTCCCAAAACCCTAATCCTCTCGAACCCAATTCTCGGCACCTTATCCCAACTTCCCCCAACAGTAAGACCCCGCCTCTTCCCTTCCATCGGCCTCGCCATAACCCCTTCCTCCATCGACATCACGGTCGCCGGCGACGACCTAATCTCCCCCTACGCCGTCAAAAACCTGACCGCCGAATCCTTCCACATCGACGGCGGCGGCTTCTACTCCATGTGGGCCACCACCTCCGCACTCCCCCGGCTGTGCAGCTTCGAGTCGAGCCGGATGGTCCACGTGGAGGGGAGATTGTACTGCATGAACTACAGCCCGTTCAGCATCCTGGCGTACGACATGTCGCAGAACAACTGGTGGAAGATCCAGGCCCCGATGCGGCGGTTTCTGCGGTCGCCAAATCTGGTGGAAAGTGGAGGGAAACTGCTGCTGATCGCGGCGGTGGAGAAGAGCAAGCTGAACATTCCGAAGAGCCTGAGGGTGTGGGGGCTGCAGGGGTGCGGGACGACGTGGATAGAAATGGAGAGAATGCCGCAGCAGCTGTACGTGCAGTTCGAGGAAATGGAGAAAGGGAGTGGGTTCGAATGCGTGGCGCATGGTGAATTCGTGGTGATTTTGATAAGAGGGTGTTGGGATAAGGCTGCGCTCTTGTATGACATGTGGAAGAAGATGTGGCAGTGGATTCCACCGTGTCCCTATATTATTGGAAGCGGCGTTGGAAGTGGAGAAGAGGTCTTGCATGGGTTTGCTTACGACCCGAGGTTGGCCACGCCAGTCACTGGACTTGTTGATCACTTGTCTGTTCCATTTCAGAATTTCAACAGTAATCATCAGTGAGAGCCCAAAATTATGCATTCTTCGTCTCAGTGAATGAGTGAATGGATCATTTGGGTTATTTGATGGGAAAGTTGTGGTTTTTTAGTTTACTGACTTTGGTAGAGTGGTATAATTAGTTAGTTGTTGTGTAGTGTTGCTTGACTCAAGTCAATTTGTGTTAATTATGAGGTAGTTGGGGAAGTTTTCATGCACAGGTTTTAGTGTTTTAATTACTCTCTCTCTCTCTCTCGTCTTTCTATGTTGTTTGGTCGTTTTGTTTGAATTCTAGCTAGTTGAAATCCATGTGTTTTGCCTGCAAGTAGGGAAAATTATTAGTCATTTCTAGTGCAATGAGGCTCGCTTTTTTAAAACCGTCGGATGTAAATCTTTAAATTTGTCTGTCTCTTAATAATCGTTGGATACACAATCGAGATATTTTTGTTATTTCTCTCTCTTACATCCAACGGTGCAAAACTACGAATCTCATTGCATTGCACCGGGAGCACCTAAAAATTTCTCGCAAGCTAGTAAGGGTAATAAAGATAACTAAGAGTTGCAAAACCTAGAGATATAATGTTATAATCACACTCTCAAACTTTTAAATCGATTGGTTGTTAATTGTTCTCTTCTAGTTTTAGTAAATCTAAATCGTTTGCAATTGATCTTTAGTATGGTGTAAAATGCACAAACTATTTTTTCCAAGTACTTCGTATTTGGGTATTGTTTTATTTTAGTACATGTGCTTTTAGTATATCTTAATATTAGTCATTATCGTTGGTTTGAAGTTAATTTTTTTCTAACTCAACAAAAGAATAACAATAATTTGCATTTAAAAAAAGACACAATAATGTAAATGTATAATGCATTTATAAATTTTGAACATTTAAAAGTACAAAAACCTAAAATAAAACAAGTCTCAAATTATAGGGATGAATAAATGATATTTTAACTTTTTTTTTAATAGAAAAAACCCATTTTTAAAAAATTCTATACCAACTTAGAGACTAATCATTGAAATTTTTTGGTTTTCAATTCGATTCTATGCCAACCTCTTGATGTAAACTTTTACCTTATTTTTTATTGTAATGACCATATAGTCTTGATTATCACCATACCTATAGTTCAATGGTTATTTGTGGTTTAATTACAAGTTCAAAGACAATTGGAGAGTGTGATTATAATAATTTAATAGTTGAGAGGTAGTTTTTCAATTTTTTCCAAAATAGTGGAAATTACTTGATGACTGTCGTTACAGTAAGTTTGGAGCTTTGAATGTTTTTTTTTTCTGAAGGTGTTTGTGTGTGTGTTTAGAAAAACAACAGATATATAAATAAATAAATAAATAAATAAGGGTTTTCCTCAATTTCAGAAATTTTGGTCTGGCATTCGTCCAAATCGTAATTTTAGGGCACGCCGACCGCCAGTACTTTACGTTTTTATTATGTTACTGTTGGTTTCTTTCTTTGTTCTGTTTGTTGTTGTTTCTTTTCTATTTATTTTTTCTGTGTTCTCACCTTGTTCCATGGAAGAAATCAACCTCCTCTACGGATAAGACTGCAGTCACAGAGACGACTAGGCTTCTGCTCTCTTGACTCTCTCAGTCTCAGTGTGGAGACCAGAATTGACTATTATTATTATTATAGATAATTTTTTTTTTTTTTTTTTGTACATCGACATTTGGAGGTGGGGAGCGACTTTATGGTATGTCAATTACCAATGAGTTAGACTTGTTTTTGGCTTAATTCTCAATCAGTTCTTAATTACAGATAAATTAAGAATGAATTGAGAATTAAATAAAAAAAGATTAAGAATCATCTTGTATATTTGACCAAATATAACAAAAATAAATGGATAGATTTTGGTAAATTTAATATTTTTGTTCATACCTTTAAACAAAGTTGAAGTGTGAGTATAGCATATCTATTATTATGTGATTTTATCTACCTATAATTCGAGTTGAACGTTCCATTACTTTGACTTTTGCAGTTTCAATGTGATTAACTCCAAAGAATTTATATAGTGTATAGTAGGACAAATGAAATCGATCGGATTTACCAAAATATTAAAAGTAGTAAAATAGGAAGACTATAATTTAATATGTTGAAAGAGAGATTCTTCAAACCATTTTTAAGAAAAGAAGTCAATGTGAATATAACTTAACAGTAATTGACATATATTATCATAGATCGAGAGGTTAGAGTTTGAATCTTTCTTTTAAAGATCAAACTTAGCTCAACGAGATACGAGAGTAAGCTCTTAATTTTTGTTATGGATTAAAAAACTTCAAAATTTTCACACCACCTCATTTATGATGTATATTAAAAAAAATTACATTACTATTTTGGTCTATGTACTTTGAGTTTTATTCCATTTTAATTTGTGTGTTTTCAAATGTGCAATTTTAGTCTCTATACTTTTTTTTTCTTTTGAAACTTGATCTCTATACTTTTAAAAATCTTAAGATTGGTTCCCATCATAAGTTTATTAATTTTTGTTGAAATTAGTCCAATAATAATAATAATTTCCATACGATATTTTTAAAATTTATAAAAGGAAGAATAGTAGGGGCTAATTTTTTCAAAAGAAATAATATTAACAATAAACTCATTTTAAGTTTTACATGGAAGGTATCATGATTAAATTTGAACATTTGAAATTAGAGCAACTAAAATGTCAAAGTGAGCATAACTTAGCAGTAATTGACATGTACTATCGACTAATAGGTCGGGGTTTGAACCTTCCTATCTACCATTGTTGTTGAACTCAAAAAAATAAATTAGAAAAACTAAAATGGAACAAGTTGAAAATACACAACCTAACCTGATATTTTAACTCAAAATTCTATTGATGGGACCAATCACATGGTTAATTATTAAAGTAGTCAGCAGAATCAATAATATTGAAATTCTAAAAAGTTAAAATAATAAAAAGAGAATATCGTGTTTCAGGAAAAAAAAAATAAATAATAACCCTTTTTGGTCCCCGAAGAGAATAGTGGTATGTTGAAATACATCTTAATTTAAATGTTTTTCAAGAATACATTTTTTAAAAAATATTTTAAATAAAAATTGTTTATAACTTAAAAACTTATAAGTTTGGTTACATTTCTTCGTAAGTGTTTTTACACACAAGTTATTGCATACTTAAAAACTTTTTTTAAAGAGGTTGGTTTCAAATGTTTCTCTCAAAATGATTTATTTCTCAATCTCATTTTTTAATAAATCATTTTTATTGGTTGCCAAACAATATAAATTTTTTCAAAATTAAACACTTGAAAAGTTAAACCAAACACACCCTATTATTGTATATCTGTTTTTTTTATTTATTTTTTATTTTCATTGGTGTTATAAAATATTTCACATGACTACACTATTAATATTTGAGTGAATTTGCTATTATTGCAATATATAAAATCATTGGTACATCGATTTTTGTACTTGTATTTTTTTTTTTTTTTTTTTTTGGAGAAATAACCTTCTAAAATTTTTTTTATCTCATAATAAATCTGTAAATATTTGAATCCAATTTCTTAAAAAAAAAAAAAAAATGAATCCAATTTTCCATTATTACAAAAGAAATGGTTAGAAGGAAAAGAAAATGGAAGATGGCGGTAAATAAAAAAAGGTTTGAGCTCACAGCTCAGACTGGGCAGACCTCATTAACTTCCAAACAACTACACACTGCTCACTCCAATGCCTTTTGCTTCCAAGTCTCGTTGGTCTCAGCTCAGCTGTTTCTTCATAAATTCTCTTCATTCCTAAGAAATGCTGAAATTAATGGACATGGAATCGACGAGAAAAGCGTTGATCATCCAAGCCTAACCCACTCGCATTTCAAAGACCTCAGAAGTCTACGCCTTGTCGGCTGGTAAGTCTTTTAATGTTTTCCTCATCAATTTCATCCTCGAAATCTCCCTATCTGTCTGGGACTGGGAGTCATTCAATCTGAGCGTTCTGCGATGTTGTGATTTTGGTCCTAATCTCTTTCGTGGATGTTCTTGATTGTTTTTACGTCCTCTCGTTTCCCGGAGGATGTAAATTAGACATCAATTTTACCAATACGTTGTGAAATTAGTTGTTCCAATTACTGCGGAGTCTAGATTTCTGTGCTTTCTGAGCTGATTAGGTTTGGGGGAAGTGATTTTCCTTGCCCGATCTCGTTATGTCTTCTCTTTCTGGCTAACCCTTTGAGTTTTCATGCTTAGGGTTTAGGGTAATGGCTCCGACAGAGGTGAAACCGCCTTATCTGCAATTTCTTCCGCTTCTGATGTTAATTTCGATGTCCAGAATAGGCGCCTCGGACACTGTAAGGAACTTGAATTCGACTGATGTTTATCCTGTTTGCTGCTTGATGTTGTATTGTTTTTTTGTCTTTTCCATCGGAATCAATTAAATATAGTGCCCTGTTTTTGGAAATTATGTCATCAAGTTTCCTTTGGCTGTGTAGATGTTCAACGAGTCAGTAAGTGGGCATTCGGTTGTTGCAAAAAATGAAAACCCGAAAGGTATGAAGTTAAGTTCTAGAATTGCTATTTTGCCTCCAAGAGTTCGGTAAATTGATGGAAGAAGAAAACAATTTAGGTTTTTTTTTCCAATTTGTCTTTTATCTGTGAAAAACATTTGATCCCTTCTTTCTGAATATGAAAGTTTTTTCTTTGTTTAAACTCTTCATTCATGTAGCTAAGTCAGTCTTTCTCTGCTTGCTGATTATTTATGTGACATGTCCTATTTATTTTTTTAGTTTTAATTTCTCTCTCTTTTCCTCCTTGCATTCAAGCATGCTACATGTCTCGATACTGTCGTTATGCTGTGGTAATAATATGGCATCCTCAAATTGTATTCTTTTCTCTGTGGCTAGGACGGTGCCCCCGCGGTTGGTTTATTAGCCCGAACAAGACCAAGTGCTATGGTTTCATGTCGAGCCCTCAATCATGGAATGAATCAGAGACCAAATGTAATGGTTTTGGTGGAAACTTAGCAGCACTGATAACATTACAAGAGTTTAGCTTTGCACAAAATCTGTGTAATGGAACTCTTGGTGGCTGTTGGGTTGGTGGCAGAGTGTTCAACTCTTCGAATGATTTTGTATGGAAGTGGTCAGATAATGTTTCAAAATGGAATGATTCCATTATTCCCAGCACAGCTCTGCAATCTAATTGCAAAAACGTCTCGTGCCGCATGAATGATGCGGTTGAAACGTGTACTTTGATATTTGGTGGACCAGCCTCACCGTTCCTTAAAGATGAGAAATGCAACAGCTCTCACCCTTTCATATGCATGATAAATCTAGGTATGCCATCATTATAGATGTTCTGGTCACATTATCCATAACCATGTATATCCTCCTCTCAAGCTTTCTCCCTTTCTACCCCTACCCATACCCACACACACACAAAGTATTTGGAAAAGGAGAGAGAGAGAACTTATAGCAAGAGAAAATTGATACTTTTACCTTTCCATTAAATAGAATGAATCTAACAAGTTTGGAATTTCCATTTCCTGGTTCTTTGGGAACAGTCATTGAGAGATGTGATCTACGCTGAGATTGTATTCTTTTCTTTGTATCAGATGATAGATGCCATCGCATGCACTGCCACAAGGAGTATCTAGTCATTCTAGCAGTCGTGAGTGGGTTGATATTTTGCACGACGTTAGCTGTGGTGATTTGGCTTCTTGCCTACAAGAGGAGCAGAAAGCGGAAAAGGTCTCGGAAGCCATCCAATCCTGCAGCTTCTGCACTGGTACCCCCTTCATGGAAGGTGTTTACCAAAGAAGAGCTAAGATCGATTACGAAAAACTTCAGTGAGGGGAACCGTCTTCTTGGAGACACAAAAACAGGTGGTACATACAGTGGACTTTTACCTGATGGTTCAAGAGTTGCAATTAAAAGGTTAAAGAAGTCCAGCTTTCAGAGGAAAAAAGAGTTCCATTCTGAAATTGCAAGAGTTGCTAGACTTCGTCATCCAAATTTGGTTGCCCTGAAAGGATGCTGCTATGACCACGGTGACCGCTACATTGTTTATGAATTCATCGTTAATGGGCCCTTAGATAGATGGCTTCACCATGTTCCAAGAGGTGGTCGAAGCTTAGATTGGACCATGAGAATGAAAATTGCCACGACTCTTGCCCAAGGGATTGCGTATGTACAATTTATGGCTCTTTCTCTTATTAAAAAGATCAGACTGCTTTCTTCTTATTTTTCCATTCATCTCTTAAGATGCAAAGGAACTATTACTTTGTTTGCTACTCCAACCTCTTCTCTAGCAATTATTAACTGACTCATCTTTCATGTTTTCCATACAGGTTCCTTCATGACAAGGTTAAGCCACACGTGGTACATCGTGATATCCGTGCCAGTAATGTACTTCTTGATGAAGAATTTGGCGCACATCTGATGGGAGTTGGCCTGTCAAAATTGGTGGCATATGAAGTGATGCATGAGAGGACAGTGATGGCAGGGGGGACCTATGGATACCTTGCTCCTGAATTTGTCTACAGAAACGAGCTAACAACAAAGAGCGATGTCTATAGTTTCGGGGTCCTGTTGCTTGAAATCGTGACTGGCCGAAGGCCCGCACAGGCAGTTGATTCTGTTGGTTGGCAGAGCATTTTTGAATGGGCAACGCCCCTCGTTCAGGCTCACCGTTACCTAGATCTCTTGGATCCTCATGTAACGGCTACTTCTACTTCTGAAATTCCAGAGGCTGGTGTTGTTCAGAAGGTGGTGGACCTTGTGTATGCTTGCACGCAGCATGTCCCATCCATGCGCCCTAGAATGTCGCATGTTGTCCATCAGTTGCAACAATTGGCACCCTCACCCCTCACTATGAAGTAGAAGCATCCATTTGAATTCAAGGTTTCCTACTGCAAGATTCTAACTTGGAAACAAGCAAGATAGTTTAGGACAGGATCCAAGGTAGGTAGTTATATTTAACCCAATTTCTAAATAGTTTTAGAACGCTAGTCTCCTGTATCCACGATGGCATGACCACTCCACTTGGTCAAACTGTTGTGCAGTTTGATCTGTAATGGTAATAAACACGATTATTTAACATAAATTCACTACTTGTGTTAGGCAAAATTGTTCATTCAGCTGTTGGCTTTTCTTTTGATGAAATCCATTTTTATACGAATTATCATAAACGCAGGGACCTCAATTCAGAGATTTAGAAGTTAAAAAAAAAAATCCAGCTTGAATGATGAGATAATGATTGAATACAACCCACGAAAATGGGTTGTAAAAATTGAATTTACATATAGGATGAAGTTTATTAATCTTGCGTACTTATACTAAATTAACAAAGATGGATTGTACAATTGAATTAAAATGTCGCACTTATACTAAATTACTAACTAGTTTTGCGTACAAGGAACAAAGGCTACAATATTACAGATGGTTTTCTAGAAATTCCAAGACCGCTAGACCCGCAGCCCATATGTCATCGTCCAATACATGCTCGGCGGGGGAGTGACTTACGCCTCCACGACAGCGGACAAACAACATTCCCACCTGCCAATTCTCTCATTAGCATCATCGTATAACCATGTCGATGCAGGTGCAAAACTAGAACTTCAAGAATTATGGGTATATAAGTTGAGAGCAAACCTTTGTCAAATGAGACATTGCCATCGCATCATGTCCTGCTCCACTCATTAATATAGGTACTTCCTCCTGTATCTCGCCAACCATTTTTTTGAGTGCAGTGGAAGCTGCAGATTTCAGCTGTGAGCTCAGCTCCGAATCACTAATTACAGCATTTGCATCATGCTGAAAGCAAGAGGCAGAGGAGATTATTTATTGTTGTGTTATGAAACCAAATGATTAATGTTGACAAAGCACTTGATGGAAGATACGCACCTTACGTTCAATATTGCACGAAACAGATCGACTGCTGCAAATTTTATGTACCTGATTAGAGAATTCATAAATTACAGCTTCTCGTCCTATGTCATCGATAGTACGTAAATCTACAGTGAAGGTCACCTGTAACATGCCAAACATTAAATATTGCCTGGTAAAAAGGTACGGTCTGCAGTGCCTCTATATCAAATTCTTGCCTGGCCTGGAATGACATTGCTTGCACTGGGCCATGTTGATATCTCTCCAACCGTACAAACAAGAGATGTGGAAAGTGATTTCAATGTAGAATCACTGCAATGGCCATCAAAAGATAAATAGCTCTCTGGTTGCTTACAGAGTTTTTCCAATTGTACAATCAATTCAGCTGAGGCTGCCATGGGATCCTGGCGCAAAGGCATTGGAACCGTTCCTGCATGCCCCTGAGAACCTCTCACTGTAACCTGCAATCTTTGTGCATGGATCGCTCTATCAAACGAAATTCACATCCTAACTTAAAAATGTCCAATACTGGACCTTGGGTTAAAGTACGACTTCAAGTTCATTTCTAGAAACAATTGTAGTGTGATTGTATGAGGTCAAAGTAATCGGGCTTCATAATTATTAATTAATTAGATTTTCTTTAGTTTGGATAATAAATAAATAATGACTTATAAGCATCTTCTTGATCTAGGAGTAGGAATCTGAACACAAACATGCTCATCAACCATGACATATAGCAAGTTAGTAGTCAAGAAACATGACCATTAATATTAATGTTATGATCCTGCCCGGTGGCTAGTGGATTATCGCAATTCTTTCACGAAATTAGTTATTGAGCAAGTATATTTCACAGTCTCCTCCAGGTTGTTTAACTCTTGTACCTTTAGTCGTGACTGCCCAGCAATGCCTCTAACCACTCCAAGAGGAAAACCAGACCACTCAAGTACAGGGCCTTGTTCAATATGAACCTGAGGGTCAAGCAAACAATAATGTTCATAATGATCGAAAAGTACTGATCATCGTACCTAAGTTTTAAAAATAAGTACTAAGTGAAGAATAAATGAAGGGCGCCCAGAGTCATACCTCAACATATCCCCAGACAGACTTACGGTCATACTTGAGTTGCAACAAGTTCTCCTCTGTTATCCCTTCTCCACTCTCCTTAATTACATCTTTTATCGTCATGCCACTGATAAAGGATTATTTATTAATATGCAGGTAGGTAATAATGAGTGATAAGCATCCAGAGAGTTTGGAGTTACGCAACAAAACCTTTTATCTGATATTTCCAAAGACGAAGCTGGTAAAATACCAGCAATAGCAGCACTTCCTAAGAAGGTTGATTGAAACCTCACACCCTCTTCATCACTGAAGGCAATCACCTGCATAATTTTATAGTTAGTTAAAAGTTAAAACTAAATATGACAAGGTAGAAAATGTTGTCATGTATCAGGACCAATAACGCCCTTGCTTGTTTCCTCTAATATGTACTACGAGTTCCATTTGATAGCCCATCAAACAGTTACCCAAAAAATTTAAGCAAACTTTTTCTTACAACCTACTCAAGTGGAAAACATTTAAGAAAAATATTGCCCAGATAATAACAATTGGAGAAAGAAGAGAACAAGAACAAGTCACTTATTTCTTCTAAATTCACTATTGCTAATGAGAAAGTAAATAACTCAAACCTCAATTGGCCTCTTTAATTCTTCTAACTTCCCATTCATATAAAAAACTTTCAAAGCAGAGATAGCAGATATGATGCCTAATGCGCCATCAAATTTTCCAGCATCAACAACAGTATCCTACGAGGAAAAGAAGAAATTTTAATTTTTAGCTCGATATGTAACGTATTCTTGCCTCTGCTAAGGGGAAGTCAAATAATCACCAAGTGAGAACCAATCAGTAATGCTTCAGCACTTGCATTCCTTCCCTCAGCTCGACCATGTAGATTGCCCATGCAGTCGACCCACCTGAAAATGTGCATGAACATGAGTCAAGAACGATATTAAGACTTCTTCAAGTTGAGGAGATGTAGAAAACTAACGTTCTTAGTCCAGCATCCTCCATCCATTTTTGAAGAAGAAATCTTGCTTTGATAGAAGCTGGACTCAAGAACGTCCTCTCAAGATAGCGAGCAGCATCACTTACCTGGTAATTGGGGACAATTGTAAGATAACTCTGAGTTGCCAAATATAAATAATGAATACAAACACAGAAAACTCACCATCGAACAGTTTTAAGTTGGATTAGAACTCAATCTCTGGTATTCAGCATGTTTATCTGGGGGAAGGGGAGGACAACTATTCATGGACTAAGCTATAATATATGAAGTATGGCATAGAATTAAGAGTTTGATAATTGGAAATGGAAGTAACCAAGGTAAAGACTTCAGAGAGGAAAAATTTGGGAATTCAAGATATTAAATTTGTAATTATACGCACTAAATCTTACCGTAAGGCTTCTAAGAAATAAAGTTATATAAAATTGCCGGAAAATTTTTATAATCAATTCAAGGGAATATTACAAACAAACCAAACAGTCAACCTAAAATATATTTCTCAAGTATTATTACTCTCTAAAATAATCAATTTACGCGGTCAACACAAGTTATGGGCATTTTATATTATGAATTGAAAACAACAGCAGAATCAAATACAAGAAACGAAGATACGCATGCAAATTGTCCAATTATCCACTGAATTTAATTAGTATGAAACATTTGCAAGGGCGCGCATACCATACGCCGTAGCTAACAGAGAGAGGAAAAAAGGAGGTCGTGGTCCACTACCTTCCCTAGTTCGTTCAATCTTGCTACTGCTTCGTCCTTAAGAATTTCCACAAACAAATCCGCCCTTCTGTTCTTTGAATCTTCGGCTACATCTCCTGAAGATTTTGAACAATATTTTCAGTGTTTAACATTCAATCGTTCAACAACATAATCAAAAATTTCGTATCACATGGCTATGACAACTTGAATATCATCATAAAGTTGATAATAGTCACGCAGCAGCGAAAATACCCAACCAAACGGACCATTCCTGGCGTAAAAAGGAAAAGAAAAGAAAACCTGACTTTTATGAGCATCATACAATATTTATGAACCAATGATAGATAACTCGATAGAGAAGAAACAGATCTGTCAACTCCTCCGAATAAACATGTATGAGCAGAAATTAGAACAAATGATTTTCCAGAGTTCATTAACGGTGATTGAAATTTTGTCAAGTACGTTATCCGTAAAAGCACAAACGAGTGGTTCATATTCATTTCGATTCAGTTTCATGTATTTTCACAGAGGAACATCTATTTTTCAATTCCAAGACTGTAAAGAAAATAGCACATCAAGATGAAACCAGAAAGGAAGACAATCAATATACCAGTAAATGCGTAAGCGGCGGGAGGAGATGAAAACAAAAGGAAAAAGAGCAGGTAGGAAAACAAGATGGAGAAAGAAGAATGGTGGTGGTGGTGGTGATGATGATGATGATCCTTGATGAGAAGAGCGGTCATGGAATCGGTGTTAGCATAGGCAATGGCCATGGCCGGCGGCTGCACTGAAACGGAGAAGAGCGGCGGAGAGAAAGGGCAGCCGGAGAGCTATGGCGGAGGCCGAAAGCGTTTTTGGAATTTGGATTTTCGTATTTGGCTTCTGGCTCCCGGCTTCAGAATTCCGGAATCTTCACCTCATTTGTGGTGCGGAATATTGGTGGGACTCACTCCAAAAATTATTGGGGAAGACTATTACAATTTACAATTTACAATGTGGTTGATAATTTTACAATTTTCTTTTCTTTTTTATAACAAAGAGAAATTAGGAAACCTATTTTGAATCTTATTAAGGGAAGAGTGTTTTGAATTCTTCACTAAGTAGATGACCAATTAAATATAGCCGCCATTACTTTAGATTCTACCTTAATTCCTTTTATAATGTTTAATTAAGGTTTAAATACTGTTTTTTCTCCTATTTTTAGCATGTTCATTTAGTCTTTGTACTCTCAAAATGTCTATTTGATCTCTATACTTTTCAGATTTATTTTATTTTATTGTACTTCCAAAATATTTATAATACCAATTTATGACTCCAATATCAAGAAATTTAGTATTTAAAGTGTCAGTACTAAAATTATGATTAAAAATGAAAACGAAAGAACTAAATCGGTTTTTAAAAGCACAATAACTGCAAGATGAACATTTTGAAAGTACAAAGACCAAAACAAACTAAAGTCAACCATACAAGGACTAAAATGGATGTTTTGAAAGTATAGATACTAAAATTAACCAAAGCCAAAAGTATAAGGGCTAAAATAGTATTTAAACCTTTGATTAATTAATTTTACGGATGTTCCGTAAAAAAGATAAAAAAGAAAAATACGGGGTGAATATAGCTTAGTAGATAAGAAGTATTACCATTCTAATAGTCAAATATTCAATCCCGCACATTGCTTTTATGTCAATGGATTAAGATTCCTCTTATCTTCAAAATTTCACTCTCATACTATTTTGCCAATTTGGAATATAACTCATTGGCTTAAAGTACATACCTTCAATCAAAAGATCAGATATTCGAATCTTGACTCTAACGTGTCGTTGAACAAAAAAAACTCATGTTATTTTGATCTCCAAAATTTGTAGAAATGTTGGTTTTTATCCTAATTATGGTTGAGATTTTCAATCGACTCTCCCTCTCTTTTGTGGGGTTGAGCAGAAAAGGAATGAGGAAAGAGGTCATAGCAAACCATCATAATTAGTGAACAAGCATAAGCTTCGTTGCCCCACGGTATGGAGTACTAATCACACTAAGTGACAGGTCGTCACCTAGGCATAGAGCCTCAAAACTCAATAATTTGACTCCAAGTCTATGAACTATTGGTCTGAGTCAAACCTTTCTTTATATATTTCAATATAGTAGTGGGACCTTAGCTTAAGAAAACTATAGTTCGTGCCCCATGTATTTTTAGTTTTAATTATAAACTTGGTCTCTATGTTTCGAAAAAAGTTAAAATTTAGTTCCTATAATTTTAAAAGTTAGAATTTCATCTTTAAGGTTTGATAAACCTCATGTGGTTTGATATATATATATAGTCCCCTAAACTCCCATAAATAGACCCCTAAACTCCCATAAACAATAACCATATGCATAACCTTTTAATTTATATCTCAACATTTGATATATATATAGCATTTACAAAACAAGTATACGTAATATCATGCAAATTTTATATTAAATATAATAAATGAACTTGTAAGATTAAAAATGATTTTCTGTAACATTTTAAAAAATATAAGAATTCCTATAAAATAAATTTAAAAGGTAAATAAAAAAAAAAAATTGTACTTTTTAATATAAGAAAATACAATTTTATTATAAAATGAAATAAATGCTGTGTTTGGTAAGTGCGGTAAAATATGATTATAATAATTTAATAAAAAAAATTAGTCATATTTTATGTCTTCCCTATTTTTAATATGCATTCTATAGTTCATGGTGGGGTTCGATGCTGCATATATGTAGTTTACTGTTTATTTAATTGCCCAAATTTTTATCTAAAAAAAAGTGCATTCTATAGTCATGGGTTAATTTAACAAAAATTTAATAATATAATTATAGATAATAAAAATATAGATTGTTTTTTTAAAAAATAGTTATAGTTACTAATTAAATAACTTATCAAACCTGAATTTTTTTTTTTAATATTAAATTTATTGAATTCAGTAAATCTGAAAAGAAAAAATAGAATCGGAAGCATACTAAACCGGCAAAAATGATTTGTTCGCTTCTGTCACATGGTATCACGTGCAGTATGTATAGTCTTGCAGAATCTTGGGGAGGTGAATTTGGAATCTAGCCTAAGTGAGAGGGATCAGTAGACTAAATTTTTAATTAGTTTTTTATGGGCCCCACTCTCATTGACTGGTTGTGGACGGGTGGACCCCAATGCCTCATCGCAAAAGTTTCATTCGAGGAAAGTATGGTCAAAAAAGAAAAAATATTTTTATTATTAAAATAATTGTCTTTTTGAACCAAAAAAAAAATGAATTTTTTAAGTTCTTTAAAAAAGAAAATGTATTAGTGGTACGGAGTTAGATTCTCCATTTGAATAATGAATATTCGATTGTAATATATTTTCAGAAAGCTAATGTTTCTTTTTTAAAAATAAAAAAAAATAATGTTTCGTATTTGTATATTCATCTTCCTTAACATTCAAATCTTTATTTATTTATTTTCGGTACAACAACATTGAAAAGTAGAAGGATTCGAACATTTGAATTCTTAATCAAAGATACATTAAATACGATAATGAGAGGTAGAGATATTCAAATATTTGACCTATTGATCGAAGATACGTATCAATTATCACTAAGCTATGCTCACTTTGATTTCTTCAAATTTAATTACTTGCCAAAATCAACAATATCTAAATAATCCTAATTGGTTGATTAGGTTTTCTTTTCTCCAGTTTAACAATATGTACGATGAAGATTCTAAGTTTTTAACTGATGTTATTGTTGATGCATCATAGTTTCGCACCAGCTCCTAATTAAGGTGAAGTATATATGGTCGAGTTGACATGTACAACAAGTCATCTAGCTGAGTTAACCTACAAGAAAGATACTCCTACCAGCGTAGTGTTGTACCTCATACTTTGTTGCTTAAGACAGTGTTTAGGAATAGTACTGTCGAGCAGAATTAGGGTTGTATTGTGTCGTGCACCTTTAATGAGGGATGAGTGCATCTATTTATAGAACTTTCCTTCTAGCATTGATATATAGTTTTACGTTGTGTTGACTAGAATCTCAAAGGGAAATATTTTGCGTTCCTCGACTAGTCTCATGACTCTGTAGGTCACATCTGTCATATGTGTTTGGTACCACACCTTAGCTCAGCCTTAAAGAAACCCTTGTCGAGGGTATCTGTCATTGATTTATCCACGTGGAGATTTGTACTATGTCGACCTCTCATTCTACCCATAACAATTATAATATTTTAATTAGTTAAGTTATGTCTCATTTGAGATTGGTCGATAAATTAAATAACTAACAAAAAAAAAAAAAGAGGTTAAATAACTAAACAATAAAATGGGAGAAGAAATAGAAATATTTGTTTGAAGATGAAGAATATTAAAATTTTTTTGTTGAGGTTCCTCATATTAAAGATATTAAAGATGTCACCATACCATTGGAGGATTACTACGAAAGTTATTTTGTACACTATAAATTCAGTTTTGACTTAGTTTATATATGCAAGTCATTGTCTTTTAAAGGAAGGTTCTTTATTGAGGAGTTACAATCTATTTGTACATCTTTAATTTCGCCTTGTGGTTGGGATCGCTCTATAAAAGAGAAAATTTTGTGGTGTTTTCCTTGGTTTAAGTTGCGTGTAAAAGGTAAGCTCCTTTCATTGGCTTCTCTTCTTTCTCGTCTTTGTTTAGCTGCCCCTAGTTTTTCCTTAGTCTTTGGTCTCTCTTGTTTCGAAAGACGAAAATTAGTTTTTTTTTTTTTTTAAAAAATTGAATTCAAATGTTTTTCTTTGATTTAGCCTCAATTTGATATCTATAATTTGATTAAATCTCCTAAATTATAATTAAATTATGTTTTATTCACTCAAAGAACCCACGTTTTTTTTCTCTTGTGTTACTCAATCTTAAACCTTAACATAGTCCTCTAACATAATTAATTAAAGGGAAATTGCATTGGGTGACAATTAGGATTCTTCTAATTGCAAATATAGCACAATGTAAAAATAATAACAAATATGACAAATTATTAGAATAAAATTTCATATATAAATCCTGTTTTACCTTGTTGATTTTTGAATTGTGTGCAAATTCTACCAATTTTCGTATATTTATTTCTATCCGTGTCTATCACTGATAAACTTTGATAATCAGAGTCTATCAGTGACTATTGGTGATAGACAATGATAGACTATCATATTGATAGACTTTGTATAATCATTTTTATCAGTATCTATCATTGATAAATTTTGATAATCAGAGTCTATCAAAATGCCCATCACTGATAGACTTCGATTAATTGAAGTCTAACAGTGACTATCAGTGATAGACACTGATAAACTATCAATAAACTTCGTATAATTCTTCCTATCAGTGTCTATCATTGATAGACTTCGATTAATTCGATGTATACTACTATCAATGATAGACACTGATAGACTATCATTAGGGGTGTTCAAAAAACCCGACAATCCGAACAACCCGGACTACCCAACCCAAACCGTAAGGGTTGGGTTGGGTTATGATTTTTTTCGGTTTGGGTTGGGTTGAATTTTTATAAAACCGAAAATTCGGGTCGGTTCACGGGTTTGAGAATTTTTGGCTCGGTTCAACCCGAACCGAACCGAAATATATATAATATATACCACATTATTTCCATGTCAACTGTTTGGTGTAGTGGTTAAGTTCCTATTTGTGATGGTGGATGTCCAGTGTTCGAGCCCCAAAGTTACAAATTGCGTTTTTATTTTTTATATATTATTTATTGATGTTTTTCAATGATAAAGTGTTCTTAGCTACAAAAAAAAATTATCTTTTTTATTTTATTTATTTATTCAAACTTCAAATAATTATATAAACTTTTTTTTTCCTTCAAACTCCATAAAGTAAAATATTATTTTTTCCTTTTATGTTTTTTTTTTTAACTTCTTTTTTATTTAATCTAAATAATTTAGATTTTTATGTATTGAGATTTACATTATAGTATTGTGGATAAACATAAACGTTTTTTAAAAAATAATTTTAAATAATTAAAAAAAAAAACAACAACCCGACAACCCAACCCAACCCAACCCGAAAATAGAAGGGTTGGGTTGGGTTGGATTGCCATTTATATTCGGTTCATTCGGGTTGACAACCCGACCAACCCGAATTTTCGGGTTGGTCCAAAAAATCCCCCCAACCCAACCCAACCCAACCCGTGTACACCCCTAACTATCATGTTGATAGACTCCGCATAATCCTTTTTATCAGTGTCTATCACCGATAGAGTCCGATTAATTGAAGTCTATCAATGACTATCAGTGATAGACACTGATGATCCTTCCTATCAAATAGCCACTAATATACTATGATGTTGATAGACTCCGCATAATCATTTCTATCCGTGTCTATCCATGACTATCATATGGTTGTTGATAAAAAAAAAAGGATATTTTTGTAACTTAAGATCACTTTGTGTTATTTCTGCAAATAGTTTTACTTTTTGTTATTTTTGCAATATGTTTGGTCTTTTTTGTTATCTGTGCAAATGCCCCTTAATTAAATATAATATATAAGTTTTTTTTTTTTTTTTGCCATAATAATATATAAGTTGATTACCTCGCGTAAACAAAGTGTCAAAATATGATTAATAACAGTGTATCATAAACTTCTAATAAGAGAGGAATTATAAGAACTCAGGCAAGCATCATAAATGAATCTTGTATATTATTGATGATCAAATCAGATGCTTTTATTAAAGGACAATTTGTCAATACACGATAATCAAAGTTACAACAGAAATACACATCAGAAAAGTACAAAGAAATACTTAATACTGTTATTTGTTAATTTTAATTAAACTATATAGGGACTATGTGAAATCAAATTAGTATACTGAATATAAAGCCAAATTATAGGTACTAAATTATTTTCTGTTAGAAAAAAAAATATATTTTTTTTGAATAAGAGAAAATTTTGACTATATATATATTCATGATTAAGAGAGAGACAATGGCTGTTGGTAGAAATATATATGGATTGAAAATCTTCGATCCGAAAAGGTATGCAAATAATCACAATTTACTGCCTTTAGTTTCTTCTTCATATAAATCCAAACTATAAATTCATTTCCTACTTTTTCCGATTTCCTCTCATAAAATAATTGGTTTCTTATTAATTGTGTAGCAGTGTTAAGAATACACCGGTCAACAAGAGTATGACTCAACTGACATAAAACTTGTATCCTGGTCAGAGGCTCAATCTCCCATCACTACATGTTGTCAAAAAAAAAAAAAAAAAAAAAAAAAAAAAAAAAAAAAAAACTGAATCATAAACCCTACTGGATTTTCATTTATTTATTTATTTGTAGTCTAGCCATTTTTAGTTAATTAGTAAGGAGCTAGATTTTATATTTAATTTTTTGAAAAATTATATTTGAGAATAATTTAATAATCAAATCAAGCCCTCAAAAAATTACATTAACTTTTTTGTCCCCAAAATTGACTAGAGTTCCTTCCTCTAAATTTTGAAACTTTTTTCTCACACAATTTACTTTTAAATCCTCTCATTTTTTTGAGTTCAACAAAAAGAGGGATCTGAATCTTCCTACGATGAACAATATTTCGTACAGTTGAATTATGTTTATGCATACTCATTTTAATTCATTTATTGAAAATAGACTATGTTTCATTAGAAGATGATCATGGAAATAAAATTAGAAAAAACACACCTGCTATAATATTATATTCACACCAAATTACGTTTTGTTGCTATTTTTTCAATATTTTATATTTTGTACGATATAATAGAAATGTTGATTTACTTCTTGAGTCAATGTTAAACCTATGAACATGTGTAAATTTCAATGGACATTTAATATCACAAATACAATTCAGTTGATAAAATACTTATTATGATTTCATTGAAGTCCTTTTTTCCTTTAAAAAAAATCCAGGAAATACATGCTCTAGCCGTCAGTGTCAACAATTTTGAAAAAGAAAAAAATGAAAAATCTTTCACTATGAGCGAATCTTAAAAGCGAAATCTTCATTAAAATAATAATAAAAGATACTCTTATTAAATCTGAATTTTTCAAATGTCGAAATCTCATCGGAACACGTGCCTGGTAGCATGAATGGCTGCTGCCAAAGCTGCAGATTTCATAATTTTTTACTATTAAAAATGGAAGTGGACGGTAAATAAAATAAAGGAAAAAATATCAATGTATATATATATTAAAATAAAAAGAAAAAAATATATATATACCATTTACACCTAGGGATGTTATTTCCTGCGGGAAATTTACAGGGATCGGTTTCCTGCAGGGAATTATCCTTTTTTTCTTTTTAATGTCAATCTAATAACGATTTTCTTTTTTAAAAGATCTATGCTTAAATGAGATGAGAGAGAGAAAAATAAGGGTTTATTTAAACTTTACTATATATAATAAAGCAGGGTGGGGTCGGGGGCGAGGACAGAGATGAGGAATCTATTCCCCGTCCCCATCCCCGTTTAATAAATGAGGGAAAAATATTCTCCACTCCCTCCACCATTTTCCGTCCCGTTCGGGGCAGGTCCCCACGGGGTAAATGGACACCCTTTTACATCTCTAAACTATATAGGTAGTATTAATTAAAATAAAAAACTAACAGTTGTATCCATTTAAACCCTAAACTTTTACAAGTATTTTCACTTGATTTCATTTAAAATCCCTAATCTTACCAAAATAGTAAAAGAAATAGTAGAGAAAAATAGAGGAAGATGAGAAAATGAAAAACTGTTCATATTAATGAAACAAAAAACTTACTATCTAGTTGCTTACAACATTGATCACCTCTCTACTATCTAGTTGCTTACAACATTGATCACTAATTTATAACATCTCCATTTAAGAAAGTCTTATACACAGTATAAAAGTCATGCATCAACGATTTTAAAATGAAATTCTGGTATAAATCGATTCACTTATAAAAGTTTAGAATTTAAATTGATATAATTACCTACGAGGTAAAGGTGTAAGAGTATGAGTCTGATTTTTGTTTTTTTTTTTTTTTCCAAATAAAATAAAAGGTCAAAGTTGTAAGGCGAAGAAGGCAAATTGAAATTTGAAAGCTTTTTGTAAAAAATTATTAGAAGGCAATTTAGGAGACGTCCAAATCACATAAATCAGCATCTAGGGAAGGCAAGTGTTAGGCAGCCCCTCTTAATATGTCACAATCGTGTAGCTTAGCTAGATCCCACGATGATAATTTCTCAAAAGGAAGCACTTTGGAATTGGAACCAATAATTTATGTAAATACAAATTACTTACCCTTTATTATATTGCCACTCATTTATTTTCATGAATGCAGACATTTCCTTCCATGGTGGCGGGAGGATACATCGTTCATAGTGGGATATTTCACATTATTTCGTCAAAATAGCGTAAAATCAAGTAGCTAGTACATAGAAATATATATATATATATATATATATATATATATATATATGCTTGAACTTTAAAGTTGTATATTTCTTTAATATTTTAGCTGAGGAGCCCCCAACTCTTATCAACCTTTTTTCTTTGTAAAAAGTGTGAATATTTTTTTTTTATTAAAATAAAAAGTGCATATATATTTATTGATAGGATATTTGTAATGGGTGGCAATATCACCCTAAATAATAGCAAATATAGCATTTTTCAAAAATATTTGCAAATATGGCAAAATTTTTGAATTAGTTTTTTATATTTCCGATTCTGCCCTTCAATTACGCGCGCAACTTCTTCTTCTTTTGAATCGTGATCAGCTTCTTCTTCTTTCTTCTTTCTTCGAGCTTCTTCTTCTTTCTTCTTTCTTCTTTCTTCGTGATCGATTGTTTTTGGTTTTACGGTTTTCACTTGGTATCGACGGATTGCACGGATTTCACTTCTCCCCCGTCGACGCCTCTTCCGTTCCGAAATCGGTCGCCTCTTCCGATCGTCGACGCTTCTTCCGGTCGCCGGATTTCAGGGATCTCTTCCGGTCGCCTCTTTCGGTTTGGTTTTTGAAAAATAACGCATCTCAGGTTTCCGAAATCGGTCGCCTCTTCCGGTCGCATCTCAGGTTTCGGTAGAAAGTAAATTTGCAAGTCTGGTTCTCATATTTAACCTCTCGAAAATCCGTGATAGAAAGCTTCTATCACTGATAGAAGCTTTCTATCAGTGATAGAAAAGCTTCTATCACTGATAGAAACTTTTCTATCACTGATAGAAACTTTTCTATCACTGATAGAAGCTTTTCTATCACTGATAGGAAGCTTCTATCAGTGATAGAAAAGCTTCTATCACTGATAGAAGCTTTCTATCAGTGATAGAAAAGCTTCTATCACTGATAGAAGCGATTTCTATCAGTGATAGAAAAGCTTCTATCACTGATAGAAGCGATTTCTATCAGTGATAGAAGCTTTCTATCAGTGATCGATTTCTATCACTGATAGAAAGCTTCTATCACTGATAGAAATCGCTTCTATCAATGATAGAAGCTTTTCTATCACTGATAGAAGAAGCTTTCTATCACTGATAGAAAAGTTTCTATCACTGATAGAAGCGATTTCTATCACTGATAGAAAGCTTCTATCACTGATAGAAATCACTTCTATCAGTGATAGAAACTTTTCTATCACTGATAGAAAGCTTCTATCAGTGATAGAAGCTTTTCTATCACTGATAGAAGCTTTTCTCTTTGTGATAGAATCTATCTAGTATGTATTGTCAATGTTCTAATGTAGTGATAGATTCATTTGTTTTCTTTTGTCTTTTTGTTTTGCAGTAATTCAAAATTATGGGAAAGCTTCCAATAGTTGTTTTTCATAGTGGACAATGGAATGATAAACGTTCTTATGAGAATTATAAGATTACAGGAGTTTTAGTTGATGAAGTGATGGTGTTTGAGACCTTTGTGAATTTAATTTTGAAAGAAATCAAATTGGATGCATCTATTTCTTCTGTAAAATTTTCAATATTACTTAATTTTGGTATGAATGAGAGTCAAAATGTAATTCAGATTCATGAAGATAAAGATGTAGCTTGGTTTTTTACTTTAGTGAAGGATCAAAGTACAAAACACCCTTTGGTTGCTCATGTTGATATGTTTTTGGGAGGGCCATCTAGTGCTATTGTTGGATATGAGAATTTGTCGTCTGTTGATTCTTCCTCCAGTAATGTTGATTTTCAAGTTATTACTGATGTGCATTTTGATGGGGATTTAAAGGAGAATGATGTTTTTGGGAGTAAGGAAGTTGTGTCAAAGTGTTTTTACTTTATGGCTGTCAAGAAAAATTTTGAATTTAAGACTTTAAGATCAAATTCAAAATCACTTGAGTTTCAGTGTGTTCAAGATGGTTGCCAATGGTTTGTTAGGGCATCTCGATATAAAGAGAGTGAATTGTGGATGCTTAGGAAGTATGTATCTAATCACGATTGCTCTATGAATAGTATCCAAACTTGTCATAGGCAAGCCTCTTCATCTCTTATTAGTGATTGTTTGAAAGAAGAATTTAGATTTAGTTCTTTGGACCATTCGACTCCAAAAGATATTGTGCATAAGATGCGTTCAAAACTTGGAGTCAATGTTAGTTATTACAAAGCTTGGAGAGCAAAAGAACAGATTATAAAGTCGTTGAAAGGTGATGCAGCTGAATCGTACAACTTGATTCCAAACTTTTTTGCAAAGTTAAAAGAGACAAATCCAGGTTTGCTTTCTATCAATTTTTGGTGTTATTATTGATAGATTCTATCAATGATATAAACTATTCTATCACTGTCTTATATATGTCAATTTTTCAGGTACATACACATCATTTGAAACTGATGGAGATGGACATTTTAAGTACTGTTTTATGGCTGTTGGTTCATCTATTGAGGGTTGGAAGTATTGTAGGCCTAACATATCTGTGGATGGTACATTCTTGAAGGGTAAATTTGTTGGAACTCTTTTGACAGCCTCAACTCTTGATGGTAACAATCAAATTTTCCCTCTTGCTTTCGGTATTGTAGATTCTGAAAATGATGCATCATGGAAATGGTTTTTTGAGAATATAAAGAATAGTTTAGGAGATCGAGAAGGTTTAGTTATTGTCTCTGATAGACATTTGAGTATTCCCAAGGGTGCTTTGGCTGTTTTTCCAACTGTTGAGTATTGTGTTTGCATTCAACATTTATTGAGAAATATGAAGTCATCATATAAATATCCTTTGTTAGATAAGATTTTTTTCCTCTGTGCAAAAGCTTATACAGTGGATGATTTTGAGTTAAATATGAGGTGGATGAAGTCGATACATCCTACTATTCGAGAATATCTCAATAATGTCGGGTTTGAAAAGTGGGCTCGTGCATATTCTAGGAAAAGAAGATATCGGATGATGACAACCAATGTTTCAGAATCTTTAAATTCAATTTTATTAGAGTCTAGAGATTTTCCTGTTGCAACACTACTTGATGCTATTAGAGGTTTATTGCAAAGATGGTTTTACGAGCGAGGTAATGTAGCATTTTGTATGAAGTCTACTTTGACCACTTGGGCAGAGAGTGAGTTACGAAAAGAACATGATAAGTCCAGAAGTTTTGTGGTAAGACTTCACTCTCTATCATAAAAGATGATAGAATCTATCACATTTCTATCACTGATAGAAAGAGTTTATATTACTGATAGATTCTATCAGTGATATAAAAACTTTCTATCACTGATAGATTTTTATCAGTGATAGAATCTATCAGCCAGCATAATGTTTGAAATTCTATATATTAAACCTTACTCTGATATTTTTCAAATAACTTTTTTTTAAATGTTTTTCAGGTTGATCCTATTAGTAATGAACAATCCAAAGTAATTGATGGAGATAACTATTTCATTGTGAACTTGGAATTGGGATCATGTAGTTGTCGTGTTTGGGATCTTGATGAAATTCCATGCGCTCATGCACTTGCTGTTCTTCGTGGGCGGAATTTGAGAACTTATTCTTTTGTATCAAATTATTACTTTTCAAGAACGTTGTCATCAACTTATAAAGGTTTTGTTCATCCCGCCGGTAATCATTCTGAATGGAGCTCTATAGGTGGAAACATGAATGCGTTGCCTCCAGTTGTTAAACGTCAGGCAGGAAGACCAAGAAAACAGAGGATGCTATCAATTGGTGAAGTAAGAAATCATACAAAATGTAGTCGTTGTCATCGTGTTGGTCACAATTGTAGGACATGTAAATTTCCACCATTCATACAATGATGTACTTGACTTTTACATTTGATTTGAGTTGCTCAATGTTAATTCTTTCTTTATCTATTTCCTTTTACATTTGATTTGAGTTGCTCACTGATAGAAGTGATTGATAGAATTTATCATGAATTTCATCACTGATAGAATCTATCAGTGGTAGAATTCTATCACTGATAGAATCTATCACTGATAGAAGTGATAAAATTCTATCACTAATAGATTTTTATCAGTGGTAGAAAGTGGTAGAATTCTATCTGATAGAATCTATCAGTGGTACAATTTTATCACTGATAGAATCTATCAGTGTAGGAAAAATTTTCTATTAGTGATAGAAAGTTTCTATCGCTGATAGAAAGTTTTTCTATCACTGATAGAATCTATCAGTGGTAGAAGAACATTCTATCAGCAATAGAACTTTCTATCACTTAGATTGTCTATCGTAGATTGTTTTTTTAAGACTTTCTATCCGCAAAGAAAGAACCAAATTCGAGTGATAGAATCTATCAATGGTAGAATTCTATCACTGATAGAATCTATCACTGATAGAAGACTTTCTATCATATTATTAAGTCCACAAAGAAAGAACCAAATTCATAGATAGAAAGTTTTTTCTATCACCAAAAAAGTTTTTCTATCACCAAAGGATCCCAAGATGAACACTGCACAATTTTTATGGCAAGGAAAAAGTATTGATAAAATCTATCCTGATAGAATTCTATCAGTGATAGGATTCTATCACTGATAGATTTCTATTAGTGGTAGATAGAATTTATCACGAATTCTATCACTGATAGAATCTATCAGTGCTAGAATTGTATCACTAATAGAATCTATCAGTGGTAGAAAAATAGAACTTTCTATACTTTAGATTATCTCTAAAATTCTATCACTGATACATTTTTACCAGTGGTAGAAAGTGGTAGAATTCTATCACTGATAGAATCTATCAGTGGTAGGATTTTATCACTGATAGAATCTATCAGTGTAGAAAAAATTTTCTATCGATAGAAAGTTTCTATCGCTGATAGAAAGTTTTTCTATCACTGATAGAATCTATCAGTGGTAGAAGAACATTCTATCAGCAATAGATATCAGTGGTAGAAGAACATTCTATCAGCAATAGAACTTTCTATCACTTAGTTTGTCTATCGTAGATTGTTTTGTTAAGACTTTCTGTCCGCAAAGAAAGAACCAAATTCAAGTGATAGATTTCTATCACTGATAGAATCTATCAGTGATAGAAGACTTTCTATCATATTATTAAGTCCGCAAAGAAAGAACGAAATTCATAGATAGAAAGTTTTTTCTATCACCAAAAAAGTTTATCTATCAAGGAAAGGATCCCAAGACAATTCAGATTAACACTGCATAATTTTTATAACAAGGAAAAGGAATTGATAAAATCTATCCTGATAATAGAATTCTATTAGTGGTAATTTTTATAACAAGGAAAAGGAATTGATAAAATCTATCCTGATAATAGAATTCTATTAGTGGTAGATAGAATTTATTACGAATTCTATCACTGATAGAATCTATCAGTGCTAGAATTTTATCACTGATAGAATCTATCAGTGTAGGATATTTTCTATCAGATAGAAAGTTTCTATTGCTGATATAAATTTTTCTATCCTGATAGAATCTATCAGTGGTAGAAAAATAGAACTTTCTATCACTGTAACAATTTCAGCAACAACAACAAACAACTTCGATCAATTAAATGTAACAATTTCATTATATGTAACAGGAATGATGTCAATACACAACTCAATACACAAGAATAACTTGCCATTAAATGGTAGTACAGACATTAGACATTCAACTGTATCATAAAGCACTATAATTAACTTGTCAACAAAAAACCAACCAAATATCAGAAAACACTATAATTAAATCAAAATGGACTACTATTAAATTGTATCTTTGTACATTCATAATAGACTACAATTAAATTGTATTTACATTCATTGAGAAATTTTTAAATCAAAACTAGGTGCATCAATCTTTGAGCAGTTTCTCTTCGCTTTGCCTGGAGATCCCTTTTTCTTGCCTTTCCTTTTTTGTTCTTCTTCGGGAGTGAATTTTTTTGTGGGCTTTGACTTTCGTTTTGGTCGGCCTTCTTCTGGTTCTTGTGGTTGCTTTCCAAAATCAACTTTAGGCCTATATTTTTTTGGATCAACAGCCTAGATAACAAATAAAATAAAATAACAAATAAAATAAAATATATTAATATCAGACTCCAAAAAAAAACCAAATATATTAATATCAGACTCCCAAAAAAAAAACCAAATTCACTGATAGAAAGTCTTTCTATCAGTTGATAGAAAGTCTTTCTATCAGTTGCTGCCTTCTAGGAAGCCTTTCTATCAACTGATAGAAAACCTTTCTATCACTGATAGAAAAGGCTTTCTATCACAATAGAAAGGATTCTTTCTATTGTGATAGAAAGCCTTTTCTATCAGTGATAGAAAGGCTTTCTATCACAATAGAAAGGATTTCTATCAGTGATAGAAAACCTTTCTATCACTGATAGAAAAGGCTTTCTATCACAATAGAAAGGATTTCTATCAGTGATAGAAAACCTTTCTATCACTGATAGAAAAGGCTTTCTATCACAATAGAAAGGATTTCTATCAGTGATAGAAAGAATTTCTATCACAATAGAAAGGATTTCTATCAGTGATAGAAAACCTTTCTATCACAATAGAAAGGATTTCTATCAGTGATAGGAAGGCTTTCTATCAGTGAAAGAAATGATCACTGATAGAAAGCCTTTCTATCACTGATAGAAAGCTTTCTATCAGAAAAAAGGAACCGATAGAAAGGAAAAAAGAATGAAATTCACCTTCTTATCATGAATTTTCTTGGATCTTTTTTCTGCTCCGTCCTCGTTATTCTTTCCCTGCTCCAATATTGATGATAAACACAAAGAATAAACACAAAATAAAATAAAAAAAAAGTGAAGATAAGTATCTATGAGTGATAGAATCTATCACCAGTGATAGATTCTATCACTGATAGAAACTTTTTCTATCAGTCATAGAATTTACTTTTTTTCTTATTATTATTTTACCTGTTCCTCTTCTTCTTCTTTTTCTTCTTCATCCATATCTTCTTCATTTTCATTTTCCTTCTCTTCTTCCTTTTCTCTTTCTTCTTCTTCTTGTTCATCATCCTCCTCATCTTCTATCACATCTTCTATCTGAAATGAGAACAAAAATTAATGAGAATTTGATAGGAAAAAAACTGGTTTTTAAAACATGGTAATTTACCTCAGGAGCAGCATATGAGGTTGCATAATGAACAATCCTGTCAATGTTGTCAATTGGGTCTTTATTGGCAACTTGTTCAGCAGCTTCAGCAACTTGTATAAATTGATCAGTAGCATGTATAAATTCTAGTTTTTCAAGACTAGAAGTTGGAGGACAATTTTTGTGAAGAGATTCTTGAGATTGTTTTTCAGAAAAATCTTTTGGTGGAAATTTGTCTGTGACAATTTCCACCAAATTATTTAGCAATCTTAAAATCTCTTTTTGTCCATTTTTTAATTCTTTTTGTCCTTCCTTCAAATTTTTGATATCATGTTCCAACAATGATATCCTTTCTTTTTCTTTTTCATTCTTTCCTTGTTCTCTTTTTTCTTCTTCTTCCTTTTCTTCTCTTTTTCTTTTTTCTTTTTCTTCATTTTCTTCTCTTTTTCTTTTTTCTTCTTCTTCCTCGTGTCTTTTCTTTTCCATTTCATTCTTTTCTCTTTCCATCCTTTCCTCCTTCTCCTTCTCCATTTCTTTGATGAAGTGTTCCATATTTTTTGATGCCATTTCTTCATCAGTTGGCACTAATGGAACAACAGAGAACTGAAATGAAAAAAAAATATAAAAAAAAATTAGAATGTTACTAAGCAGTGATAGAATCTATCACTCTTAAAATCTATCACTGATAGATTCTATCAATGACAGTGATAGATTTTATGAGTGACAGAATACTATCTGATAGGTTCTATCAAGTGATAGAATTCTATCACACTGATAGATTCTATCAGTCAGTGATACAATTCTATCACTTCATACATTCTATCAGTGATAGAAAGCTGATAGAAAACTTTGTATCATTGATAGAAAAGCCTTTCTATCACTGATAGAAAGCCTTCTTATAGAAAGACTTTCTATCAGTGATAGAAAGCTTTCTATCAGTGATAGAAAGCTTTCTATCAGTGATAGAAAAGCCTTTCTATCACTGATAGAAAGCCTTCTGATAGAAAGCCGCTTTCTATCAGTGATAGAAAGCTTTTCTATCGCCTTCTGATAGAAAGGCTTTCTATCATTGATAGAAAAGTTTTCTATCACTGATAGAATCTATCAGTGATAGAAAGCTTTTCTATCATTGATAGAAAGCTTTTCTATCAGAAAGGCTTTCTATCACTTTCTATCACTGATAGAAAGGCTTTTCTACTGATAGGAAGCTAAATGCTAATAGAAACACCATTAGCACTATAGAAACAGACCAAAAAGACCCCAAAACTTATAGAGAATCGAAAGTGACATATACAAAACAAAAATGAAATAAACAACCATAGAAAATCCAGTAAATAAAAAACAAGAACATTTATAAAAACTGATAGAACTTCTATCATCGAATGTATATTAGTACTATCATACATTATTATCTAACATTGACTATGTGATGTAAAATGTCTTGAATTTGATATGATATTTTTTATGGTTTGAAGTAATGGCAATGCAACTTACATATTAATTTTTTTTTTTGAGGAAAAAAGGTGAAATTAAGGAGCCAAACCATCAATCTCAATCAAAAATCACCATCTTGATTCTTATCACAAAGTTAATGGTCAAACATCAAAAGAAATAGACTGAAAATTTCTATCAATATATGTCCCCTTTAATTCATGTACTTCATTTCCTTACCCTCTCTTCAATTCACACTTCTAATAATGTCAATTCCTTTGACTAATTAGAAATAAAAGAATTCTAGGTAATTAAATTCAACCAGAATATATATCCCTAAGCTAGCTCTAATGATCTTCATGTAGAAAATCAAAGTTTATTTTTTAAGTCTCTCACCCTCTTTTAACTTTTTTTTTTTTTTGGGACCTCAAACTTAGAGCTTTAAGATAACATGTTAGATGATTCTAAGGTACTGTCAATCATCATAAAAAGCTGTTTGGATATATGATAGAAAGGCTTTCTATCACTGATAGAAAGCTTTCTATCAATGATAGAAAAGCTTTCTATCAGTGATAGAAAGCTCCCTATCAGTGATAGAAAGGCTTGCTATCAGTGATAGAAAGCTTTCTATCACTTTCTATCAGTGATAGAAAGCCTTTCTATCACTGATAGGAAGCTTTCTATCACTGATAGGAAGATAACATGTTAGATGATTCTAAGGTACTGTCAATCATCATAAAAAGCTGTTTGGATATATGATAGAAAGGCTTTCTATCACTGATAGAAAGTGATAGAAAGGCTTTCTAGTGATAGAAAGGCTTTCTATCACTGATAGATTCTATCAGTGATAGAAAGCCTTTCTATCACTTTCTATCAGTGATAGAAAGCCTTTCTATCACACTGATAGAAAGGCTTTCTATGCCTTTCTATCACAAAGGCTTTTCTACTGATAGGAAGCTAAATGCTGATAGAAACACCAATAGCACTGATAGAAACAGACCAAAAAGACCCCAAAACTTATAGAGAACCGAAAGTAACATATACAAAACAAAAATCAAATAAACAACCATAGAAAATCCAGTAAATAAAAAACAAGAACATTTATAAAAACTTATAGAACTTGTATCACTGATATTTCAGCTTTCTATCAGTGATAGAAAGCTTTCTATCACTGATAGAAAGCTTTAGAAAGCTAGAAACTGATAGAAAACCTAACAGATAGAAATCGAAGAAAAAAAAAAGAAAAAGACGGATAGAAACGATAGAAAACAAACCTGAAGAAGAATGTGGAGAAGAGGAATGTGCGAACAAATCGAAGAAGATGAATGTCGGAGAAGACGAAGGCGAGAAGAATGATAGAAATCGGAGAAGAGAAGACTGATAGAAATCGGAGAAGAGAAGACTGATAGAAATCGGAGAAGACGAAGGCTGATAGAAACGATAGGCGAGTGATAGAAAAAACGGGAAGAGATTTTCAGCGCGCAGAAGGGCATTTTGGTAAATTCACATTCCAAAAGTTAAAATTTTGCCATTTTCGCAAATAGTTTCAACCGTTGCTAAGTTTGCAATTATTTTGGGCCGGTTTGCTACTTTTGCAACCGGCCCTTATTGATAATCATGTCAAGATCCACGAGAGGTTGGATTAGAATATCAAATTTAGATAGAAAATGTTGATGCCAAAATTTGGCCAAGCGACTCACCTAACCTTCACGTGACATCAACCGTAAATTTATTTGAAGGGGAAAGACGTGACCTGCAAAATAAGAGAAAACTAAGCACCGGTGTGGTGCTTGCCACACCGACTCCGATGCTTAAGTCAGTCGGGAGATCGTAAGTGAAGCAAGTAAATTAATAATTAGGGAAAAGGTTCAATACCTAGTTGAGTTCCCTTACTTTGGGGTTAGTCTCTCCTATTTATAGTTGAAATTAGGGTTTTTCCTTTCCTTTTAGGAGAGGGAATAGCCCTAGAGATTGATTCGGGTCCAATGGACCTTCGTGAACTTGTTTCTTCTCTAGACTCTTGCCATTATGCCTTTCTTAGAGTTAGTTCACCCATAACAGAAAATATAAAACGTGGGTCTATTTACTAATACTTTTGTTGATATCTGAACAAAATTAAGGATTCTTGAAATCAACCTATGAATCAAAATTTTGTTAAATTTCAACAACATATCACTGTTGAGGATCTTTTAATATTTTTTAGTACAACAAAAGTAGAGATTGAGAATTTAAACTTCTGACACGAGAGTAAGAATACATGTTTTATCCACTGAGTTATTTAATTTCATGTATCTTTAAGAATAACTATTGATGTCGACAATTTATCATCTTCGTAAGATCAAGATTGCAACATGTACGTCAACATCAATACTTATTATATGTTTGAAATAAAAATCGGGGTTGGAAAGGGAAAAGTTGGAAAGAGAAATTTAAGATGGAATAATTTGATGAGAGGATAAGGGATGGTGTGTTTTTTATGGTGGAGATGGAAGTGAAATCGAGATGGGATTTTGATTAGGAAATGAATCTTATAAGGAATGTGTTTGAAATTGGATTGGAGGTTAGAGCATGTGGTGTCGAGAAACTTTGTAACTATTGAGGAGTGAGGAGGCTATATGTCCAAACAAAATGTACTTTGAGTGGGCGAGGATGGTGGCTCATCCTTCTCCTTTCCCCCTCACTAACGTCTCACTCAATTTGGAATTTGGAAACATAGGGCTTGTTTTTCTAATCCTACACCTTTTCTTCTTGGATTGCAATTGGTGTAGAATTTTGAATGGTTGATTTTCTTTTTTGATTATTATTGTAAAACTTTGTGTGTTTTAAGGAAACTTCCTTTTTTTTTTTTTTACGATAAATAATGAATAGTTGTTAATAGACTGTTTTAAAAAGAGAAAAATGTATAGACTATCTCCTTGAATGGTAGAAATTGTGTTACAACTATACGGTCTTAAACTTTGAGCAATTGTTTTTAAACTTATGAAATCATTGAAATTAGCCTTGTTGGAATTTATTCACTAAATTCATCCATTCATGATTATTCAAGAATAAATAATTATATTCAACAAGAACAATCATAAAAGAGTTATAATAGGATCTACGCATGGAAGCAAGCCAAAATAAACTTAATTAGAGATGTATAAATACCTGGATCCATGAAATACTCCATTGTAGAACATGCGTGGTTTAGGTCATCCTCAACTATGCAACTTAGACCTTGAATGGGCAATTCTCTCTATCAGATGGGGAATAGGAGACTAAAGAGGCATAGTGTATTGGGGACCATAACCTTGTATTTATATGTTAGATTCTAGGGTTTCCCATAATCCCCTAGGATCAACGGACTGGTTTCTGCTCAGCAGGCCACACCTGTTCATGGGAAGTCATGGGCCCATAATCAAGACCACATAATATGCCTATTGAATAGCCCAAATATATAATTGTTATATAATTTGTTACCCACATATGAATTAATTATTAAAATTAATTCCAACAAGACTGTCTTAAATCAATCTCCTAAACTATGAGTGTTATTGCAAATAAACCCTTAAACTTATAAAATATTTGCAAGCAAATGTTATAGGTGAAATTAAACCAAAAAAGAAAATGGGTTGGAGGGAGCCTTGAGGAGAAAAACGCCAAAAATCAATGTGTGAGTTGGATATATGAGTAGACCACATGCCTTTTGTGACTCAAAGTCAAATTTTGGCCTAGGCCAGTTAAGTCGAAAGATGATCCTCATTGGGTTTAAGTTAGCCAATTCAATTCGAGTTGGGACATATTAGCCCGAAGACTCAACTCAAGGGTCCCATGACTCACATAGACAGAAAGGAAAGACTAGAACCCTAAATCAAACTTGATATCTAAAAATAGGAGATTCACATCTGAGGTGTCACAAAAACCTTCAAACTCTTGCTATGCTAACATAAACCTTAATTAGTTTGACTTGGGCAACAAAGTGTGTGTGGCAAACGTCACACCAATGTAGCTTGTTAATTTGTAAATAGTGTTCTTCCATTATTCGTTAGGATCATGCATAATAGACTAATTCATCTTTGCTGAATTTGTATGCATATCAAAAAGTAATTAAACTCAAACATTAACAAAGTTATAACTATAAAGTTTAATTGTAACAATGCTATAACATTAACCAAGCTATAACTATAAAGTTTGCCGATGTCATAATCAAATTGGTGCCAAATCTAGGTGCGCACTCCTTTAAGCACTACCTATAACTATAAAGTAAACTCAAACATTAACAAAATTATAACGATAAAGTTTGCATATGCCATAATCAAATTGGAGCCAAATTTAAGAGTGCTTTCCTTTAAGCACTGTCCTAGTTCACAGAATGGGGTGGTTCACTCCATAGTATGCCTCAAATTTTTCTATATCGGATCAGAGGAATTTTTCCTTGCTGGAAGGTTATAGTTGCTTTTGGTTGTCTGATCCTCCTATTTAGTTATCCTCTCTAATAGTAGAGGAGTTGGTTGTAACAAACTGTCCTTTTTTGGTGGTTAATTAATGGATGTATTTTTCAAAAAAAAAAAAAATTATAACAATTTCGTAAGTATAGATAAATAATTACTCAAATTAAAATTAAAGTTGGTAAGCACAACCATAACAATTAACAATCTCCCTGAACTTTACAATTTCCTCTTTTAAAAATTGGTTATGGGTTGCTGTACTCTCCCATAGGATTCAAGCCCTAACCTCCCTCCCATCTCAGGCCTCCTTGGACATCGGCCCATATAATCACCACGAACCCAACCTGGCCCATCACTTAACAAACCTTATCATTAGCATATTGGGTCGCCACCTCGGCCATTTTACCACCAGAAACAGAGAAGAAAATCGCTTTCTTCACAAGCAACGAATGTCGCCGATTTACAGACCATTTTGAACTGAAAAGTCAGTAATATTTACACATTACAGGAAAGGCGCAAAGTTCATAAGACAACATGGAATTGGGACGAACAACTCTCCATAGTGAAAATGCTGTAGATTACTTAACAGGATTTGTCGCGTGGAAACAAACAAAGTGGCAACTGTTTTAGAAAAAAGAGAAAGCAAAATCCAAAGTGAAAAGAGTTGTAGAGAGATTCGTTTCAGGACATGAACATGCAATGCAATCGGAAGAATTAATTATTCTCTGTCTTCTTTGACTGTTCGACTGTTTTTGGAGTCTTTCTTCCTTTTCCTTTCTACTAATTGATTTGCCCTTCAAACTTCAAACTTCAAATAATATATAATTATCCAATCGCCAAATATAATAAATGCACCAACAAAACCAAATCTAATTTCAATAATTCATTTATGTATGTGGACGTAGATTAATGTACGTGCCTCTATGATCTCCACTTCGTTTATTTGGTTGAATTATATAATATGCACTTTTCGATTCTCTTCTGGTACTTTAGCTTACAGCAGCTGTCGCTAAATAGTTGAAGCCTCCAAATTTGAAAAATGATTCGTTTTAGCTTCTTAAATTATTCTACTCTCGCCAAAGCGAGTTTAGTTCAGCGGTAATTAGTATGTACTCTCGGGTCAAAGGTTCGAATCCCTCTACCCCAAAATGTTGATGTACTCAACAAAAATATATATATATATATATATATATATATATATATATATATATATATATATTCTACTCTCAGTAAGGCTGCTCCTTTTAGCTTCTAAAGCTTCAAAGTCAATAGACTTTAGTGGCTGCGCTTGTTTAATCTAGGAAGTTTTCAAAAATATTAATTACATCATTCTTGAAATTTAGATTTTGAGTACAACGAGTCGAATATTTTTATTTTGAAATGCTTTGGCACAACAACGTGATGTTGTAATTGTAATACGAATTAAACAATTGGATAAAATAAAGGTGAGAGAGTAAAGAAATTTAATTAGAGGGAAAGTACATTTTATGCTAATTCTTTTTTGCGAACAAAACTTGGTTGCATCCCCGTATGTAGGTATCTCCTTACATACTAGATTAAAATCTTGACAACTAAGAAAGAGGAAGGGAGAAAATGAAAAAAAAAAAAATTATCTCAACATTTTAATGATGTTATGTAGAGAGATCCCTACAGTATCCAGCCAAATTTTTTCCTTCTTTTTTGCTCTTAAAAAATAAGTGCTAATTCTTTTTGTCCAACTATCCTTTCTTTCTTTTCTCATTTTAATTGGTCTATCCTTCCACATCATTCATTGAGCAAAAAGAGTTTTACATCTTAAATTTATTAGAAATAATCTAACTAAACTTAGATGGTAATAGATACAATCTAAGGGGCCGTTTGGCCCGCTGTTGCTTATAATAGTGGGGGCTATTATAACCCACTCAGTGTTTGGGGCATCAACAAAAATAAGGGGTGAAATTGGTTATTTTTCCCCTCCGTGTTGCTACAGTAACCACTATTCAACCCAACCAATTATTCTATTCATTCTCTACAGTAACTCTCTTCTCTCTTCTTCCATGTGACTCATTGACTTTTCTACCGACGACCGGCCGACGAATTTTCCGGCGACCACCGACAACTTTTCCGGCGACCACTGTCAACTTTCCGGCCACTTTTCCGGCGATCACCGATGACTTTCCGCCGACTTTTTTTTTTTTTAAATCTTTCTTCTCATTTTCATTTCGAAAAATATAAAAAATGAAAATAAAGAAAAAAATAAAGAGGTAGAAGAAATGAAAGGAAAAAAAGAGGAAAGAAATTTTTGGTCGCCAAAAATTTTGTTGGTGGTCGTCGGAAAAGTCGAAAAATTTCTAGGGAGTTAGATACTAAGTTGTCTTTTTACATATATAAATATGGAGTTTTATTACATAATTACTTTTTTTTTTTGAAGAAATATTACATAATTACTTTTGATAATGAAGTATATGAATGATTACCTTCATCGTACCATTTTTTTCATTCCAAATTATATTTATCGTATTTAAGTTTACCATGATAATAATAATTTAAAAAAAAAATAGTACTCAAGTTTTTATTTTATATGATTTCTATTTTATTTGATTCTTTTGATAATGGAGGTAAAATGAGTTATGAATAAGCATTTACCATTTTTATGTTGGAAATACAGAAATGAAACAAATATGGTTTTTCTATATGAAATCATAAAGTGACTTATTTTGTGAAAAAACCATTACTCTAAAACAAAGAAAATCAACCCTTACTTTAGGTTATTTTTGTTTCCTTTTAAGTTAAACACATAATTTAACCCCTATACCCAAAAATTTATTTTTTTTTACAACTAAACCCAAGTTTTTTTTTATTAATATTTGAAGTACAAAGTTGTATGAGGAAAATAAACAAACAAAAAAAAAGTCAGGAAAAAAAACCAGTCAGCTTGAAACATAGACTATTTTAACCCAGACTAAAATAATCTGCATCCCAAACACTGACTATTTTATCCCAGACTATAATAATCTGCACCCCAAACACAGACTATTTTATCCCAGACTATAATAGTCTGCACCCCAAACACAGACTATTATAACACACAGACTATTATAATCCTCAGACTATTATAACCCCCAGCTATTATAACCAACTCAGTGCCCCATACAGCCCCTAAAAGTTGTCCTATCGAAATAATAATTTAGTCCATACACTTTATAATACAACGATTCAATCATAAATTTTTGTATAATGCTAGTTTTCGTAATTTATAATGTGTAATGATTTAGACTCTATCATGAAAATTTTCGCACCAAAATGAATTACCAATTTTTATTCTACATCAATTTAATCTTCTTTATAAGTACATTTATATTTGTGGAACTAGAAATTTTGTTAGAGAGAGGGAAAATTTTATTATTTAACTTGTTATATGTTGATGGTCAAATTTGGACAGGGAGAACTCACCTGACCTTCACGTGCCACCAACGGTAAATTTATTTGAGAGGGGGGAAGACGTGACCTGCAAGACAGAAAAATCCGCACACTGGTGTGGTGCTTGCTACACCACTTCCGATGCTTAAGTCAGAAAGCGGAAGGAGGAGAGCAAGAGAGCAAGAGGAGAGAGTAGAGAATAGAGTTTGGGATCCTTTCTTCAGTGATGAAGAAAGGTTTAAATACTTGTTCATGTTCTAGGGTTTTTAGGCATTCGAAGGCGTTTCGGACTGAACCAGTAGAACCGGGGCGCCCAGGAGCAGCAGGGACCAAACAGAGGCAGACGGACTCGGCTCACGCAAGTGGGCCGAGTGGTCGGGTTGTCCTCGTCAGCTCCTTGTACATCGGAGTGGTCCAAAATTACCTATAACATTATATATACAGTCTTTTAATTTTGAAAATTTAGAAACAAGGTAGAGATGCTCCTATCCTTCCTTCCTTACTCTGCCCTTAAACACATATTTGGTTTCTATTCAGTTTTATCAATCTATATCTATAACAAATCATTTTAAATCGTGATAGAAATTATTAGTTTAATGAAAGTATAGAATAACAGTGTTTTTTGCGTGTGACATTTTTTAGTGTGGTTTTGTTAGAGATTTATTAAATTTGTTGGTGTATCTGTGTCGGCATTAATTTCCAAAGTTGATGGGGTCCCTGTTGTTGTGGAGAATGTGATGATCTAGGGTTTTTGTTTTTATACTTTTGAGTTGGGTTTGTCAAACTTATCTACTCACTCAGACATATGCATAGAAAAGATAACCAACTTTATTCATGGAGATCTCTCGGGTTTTCTGTTGCTTGGACTCGCAAAAAAGCGAATTTAAGCCTCTTCTTAAAAGCTGATCAAACAAATCCAAACATCCAAACAGTTCCAAATAGCCCTTTCATTTGTTTTTATATATTTCCATTTCTTTCTCTTTTACCCTTCTCTTATGCTTGTGGGGGAGGGCTGAGGACAGAAAGAGGATCGAAAAATTATTGAATGAGCTTGTCACGATGCGATCTCAATGTTATACGTTTCACGGTTAGTGATTTGATCCAAAACAATTTAGTTAAAAATAGTGTTGTGTGTGTACTATATTTTAAAAGTCGTTTAATCGTCTATGATAAAATTAGTGGTAGTTAGAGTTACTATCAAATGTTTAGTTTATCAAAATATTTTATGTTATAGTTTTTCTTGAACTATTATGTTATGTTATATGTGTTCTTATTTTGACGGGGAATGAAATGAATTTATAACATACCATGCATGTCATGAAGTTCGTAACATGATATTTGATTCACTGAATCTGAAGGTAATAAATAGAATCTAATTAGCTGCATAAAGTCGGTTACATGGTATTTGAAATTGTGTATAGTGTCACAGTTAATTTAGCTATTAAGGTGTATAGTTTAAGTTTGTCTTTAAAGTATTATCATTAGTTAAGAAGCTTTTACGATGATGAAGGTTATGAATAATAGCATATTCATCCTATGATAAAAACATTTTACAAAAATTGAACAAATGTAAGAACATGCATCTCAATTATATGTTTTTTATTAGGCATATAAGTGATATAACTCCTCAATGATATTTTAATGATATACAGTGAGAATATAGGTAGTATACTTTGTCAAAGCAAGCATAGCTCAGCAGTAATTGACATGTATCCTCGACCAAGAGGTCAGAAGTTTGAATCTCCCACTCCCTAAATGTTGATGTACTAAAAAAAAAGGTAGAATATATACTTTTATCACGTAAATGTTATATCAGGAATATATATGTGACATACTTTATTAATGATACTAAAATGGTATATTAGTGATATACAAGAGAGAAAACCGTCACATACATAAATTATTTGTCAGTGTAACAAATTTGCAAATATGAGAAATTAAACCAATTTTGGCACGCATTATAATTTCTATATTAAAAACTAAAATGATCTTATATATATATAACCTACCCATGTCAATAATTTTACAATATATGATAACAACAATTTATTTTAATATGTTTTTTACAAAAAAGGTATTGAATTAATTAATTAATAAAATGCAGCAGTTTTTACAATTTTCTATTATATAGAATATATCGGAATTTGCATAGCCTCTTGAGTAGACAGCAAACTTTATATCCATGTACCTTTAATCTTTTGAAAAGATTACCCACAGTCCACAGAGCTATTTGTCCCCGTAATTTCATAATTCCCTGCATTTTTATACATATAATTGGTTAATTTCAAGTTTTCAACTAAATCTGTTCAATTTTTATTATACTAAAGGGGGAAAAAGAGGAGAGAGAAAGGGAGAAAAACGAGATCTAGGTTTTTTCATCCCTATTTTAATTTGCCCTAGATTCAGAGATAGACATGAATATAATGCTCTTTTTTAATTCAGATAAATAGAGTTAAAGATTTGAACCTTATATTTCGACTTTTAATTTGACACGATATTGTACTATAGGTCAAATCTAAAAGTCAAAATGAATGTAGTCTAGAATAATAACCAAAAAGGTCATCGGTCGAATTTCCACCAAAAATATTGTTGAAGTAAAAAAAAAAAAATTATATCTACTTAATATCTAAACGGACCATTGGGAGGGAAACAACTTCTGAAAATGGCTGCAAATACTTCATATGTGGAGGAGCAAAAGGAAGAATATATATGTCTAAGGGGGTTCATGTATGGCTGGCTGGCTAGTAAGTGAGAAATTAAAATATAAGCTTACTAAGGTGAAATAATGAATAATTGGTTTTAGATGATGATTAGCCATATTAGAACTCCTATCCTATTGGAGGCAATTAGTGGAGAATTTTTCACAATGGACAAAAGTCAGACGACCCAAACTAGGAAAATTATAAGACATCACCCAAACTCCTATAAGAGGCAACAATGAAGATTTTTTTTTTTTTTTTTTTGCAATGGACAAAAACCAGATAAAACAATAATATCATGTGGAGGTAGAAAGTGCCTAGAGGTCGTGAACTTCATTTTAACAAGAAGTAGCAACGATGGTATCTAAGAAATAAACATTGATTAACTATGTTCCAATAGTCGTAGTAATATAGAAAGCTGGAATAATTATTGGATATGTAAAATGTTTGTAGGGGACTTTTTTAAGACTGCTGTCAAATCTCAGACTCGACCCAATATAAGTGATCAAAACGACAGGAGGTAAGCATGACAAAGGCAGATAGAATTTTTGGTGGAGTAGTGAAATGCAAAGAGATAGAAAAAAGAAGAAGAAGAGTGTTAATGGACAAGTACACCACACATATCTCCACAATGCTATGATATTGTCCACTTTGGACATAAGTCCTTATGGCTTTACTTTTGGTTCCACACGCAAAAGGCTTTATACCAATGTAGATAGTCGTCCTCCCTTATATACCTATGATCTTCCCTTTATTTAGTCAATGTGGGACTTTGGTCGCATTCACAACAAAGAGAAAAAAAAGGGGAAAAAACCAATAGTGAAAGCTAACCAACACTAACATTGGGAGACAAAAACTAGAGGTAGTCTACAAAGCAACAATGTGAAGAACCTTACTAAAAAAAATTTAAGTAGAACTGAGTTTCTCTCAATTGTTGTTAACAGAAAAACATAAAAATAAAATGGAAGTAGGGTGGGGTTAAGTTTGGAGGGCATGCAGTTAAAAAATGGTGGTGTGAATGGGGGTTTGGGTTTGCATGTTGTTGGGTTGAAGACAAAAGGTAGAGGGTAGGGTCAAAGATGTATGGGGTTGGTCAAAGGTTTTAGACAATTATAGCCTCTGCCATCCAATTATATTGCTTGAAGTGGGGTCCATATTAATTTATCTTACAAACACACTACTTGCATGCCCTAGCTAGCCCCGGCCTTTGTGATCGAGTTTGTGTGAGAATAATAATAATAATAATAATCTGTGTTGTTGTTCATTTCATTTATTGTTGCTTCTTCTTTGTTTGATCTCTCACTTATCCTTTTGCCTAATTGTGGCATTGCTTCCCTCATTTGGGTTGCTTTGACCCATGGTCACACCCACCCACCCCTGCACCTCAAACCTCAATGCTCATTGCTCAATGCCAATGCTCTCTCCCCTGCCACCCTCCTGACAAACTCTTTTTTTCCTTCTTCCCTCCACTTTCAAACTTCATCATCATTCCTTTTTTTCTACCCCTTAACCTTTTTTTTCTTCAATTCAATTACCAATTTACCGTTTCTAATTTCGATTTTCATTCCTCTAATCTTTAAACTTTCAATTCAAATTCTATCGTTCATCATTTGTCTTCTATTCCACCCACAAAAACATATTTTTCTATATTCTTTTTTTATACAGTTTCATTCGTTTCAATCTACAACGTCTTAGAAAAGTAGGGATACTTTAAACTTCGTTTCATGACCGTTTGGTTTTCAGTTTTTTGTTTTATTTTCTACTCTTTTTTTTTTTCATGTTTTCAATAATCAAGTAAGTTTTGAAAACTAAAATGAGTAGGTCTCGTTTAATAACCATTTGCTTTTTTGTTTTCTAAAATTAAGTTTATAAATTCTACTGCTTTTTTGTTTTCTAGAATTAAGTTTATAAATACTACTTTCACTTATAAGTTTCGAGCGTGTTTAGTTTAACTTTTTAAAAGTTCAATTTTTTTTTTTAAAAAAAAATTATAGTGTTTGGCAACCACTAAAAATGACTTATTGAGATTGAGAAATAAACCATTTTGAAAATAATTTTTTTTAAAATGGTTTTTAAGTAAAAACATAACCAAACATATGAGTGTTTAAATTCTAAACAAGTTTTATACAAAATGTTTAAAATAAAATGCATTCTTGAAAAACATCTAAACTAAACTGTATTTCAAAGAGGTCTTTCTTTGTTTTGTTATCTACCTTCTTTTTATGATTTCAAAAACTAAATCAAGTTTTAAAAACTAAAAAAAAAAAATAGCTTTCAAAAACCTTGTTTTTTTGGAATATGACTAAGAATTCAAATGTGTCGTTAACAATGATAAAAACCATTGTAAGGAAGTTAAGAAAATAAGTATAATTTAAAAAAAAAAAAAACAAAAACAAAAACAAAAAAACAAAAACAAAACAAAAATAAAAAATCAAATTGTTATCCAATAAAGTCATACTCTTCAAAAAAAAATATTTTTATTTTTAGAATTTGAATAAGAATTCAAATGTTACCTTAACAAAAATGAAAACAAATTAGTTGAAAACCAACATAATTTTTAAAAATAAAAAACCAAATGATTCTCAAATGAAATCATGAACTATATTCATGTTGACGGTTTTTTCTTAATCAATGAGTATAGTTAGCCCAATGATATGGAAACGATTCATGAGATTATACTAAAGTGTGAGGACTAAATTGAAAAGTTTTAAAATAATAGGGACCTTATTGAAAGACAAGGTTGTAATTTAACGGATCTGTGTAAAAGAATGGCAGATTTTAAGATAAGAATAAGAGTATTTGAATTTGTAATAATTCCAAGTCGTGTCCAGCGAAAGAGAGCTTTCGATTCCAAGTCTGTGATAAAAAAACTCTGAATTCTGGAGTCCGACTGTACCGTTGCAATGATATGCCGCTTGAATGGACAAACCACACGGTCAACGCAAGACTACTCAAATCAAACCCTCCTTCTCAACAACATCCTCACCTTAAACTTTAAATACTATTTAAATTAACTAATTTGTACACATCAAAATTTGTAGTTTATTTTAGGCTAAATTATAAAAAATACCTCTGAATTATGAGGTTTGTTTCAAAAATGTCCTTGAACTTTCAAAAGTTTCAAAAATACCTATGAATTTTACAAAACGTTTTAAAAAATACCCTTGCTATTAATTTTTGGATGGAAACCGTTAAAAATGTTTCGAAAATACCATTGTCGAAAATCTATTCAAACTTTTGGGATGATGTGTTGAAAGAGAAGAAAAGCTCATACATGAAAAATAGGTAAAACTTCTCATTAATTTTCATGGAAAGAGAATTTACGGTGGGATAAGGAAAAAAAAAACATTTTCTAATAAGCTTATTTTTTAAAATCTTTTAAAAGTTAAAAGAGTATTAATGAAACTGAAATTTTTAATGGTTTCCATAAAAAAATTAACAACAATGGTATTTTTGAAACACTTTTTAAAGTTCAGGGGTATTTTTGAAACTTTTTAAAGTTTAGGGGCATTTTTTATTCTCTTTTTATATTTTAGCCTTTATTTTAAAATATAAATAAATGGAATTATGAATAAAATAATAAAACGAAAAATATATATATATATTATTTAATTTAATAAATACAAGTTAGTGGTTTCAACAACTTATTATTCTTTATCTAAGGATAATTTAGAAATTAGTTTTATGTTATAAATAATTTTTAGTTTCAAATAATAATATATAAATGATAATTATGCATTGGGCTTGTTTTGATATTTAATTATAACTTTTTATAATTCAATTTATTAAAATTAAAAATGAATCAAAATAAATAATAATATATACTTAAATTAAAAAACACAAAAAAGAGACAAATGGTAAAATCAAAAGTTTCTCCTCTTAAGTCATAACATATAGTAAATATATTTGGATATAGATATAGATAAGTTGATTCTTCAAAAAAAAAAAATAAAAAAATAAATAAAAATATATAAATAAGTTGGTAGAGATTTTAAAATCATTCAAGTATTTTATATATTTGATCGATTAGAAGATTTGAGATATTCGAAGAGATTTTAAAACATTATTTCGATATTATTTAAAATAATAAGTAAATAAGTATTGAAAAATAAATATATATTTAAATTTACAAAAAAAAAAAAAAAAAAAAAGAAATCTTTCCATTAAAAAGGGACAAAAGATAAAGAAAAAGTTTCTCCTCTCAAATAATGGTGTGTTTTTAATTATATTTATTTATATACACAGACTTTATAGTTATCTAGTAGCTTCATATTAACATACAGTAAAAAAAATAAAATGTATAGAGACATTTAAAGTTTTAATCATTTTATGCATATTGTCTGATACATGAATGGTCATTCCACGTATTTGGCCAGAAGCCGTACAATTATTCTGTACATTTTAATAGTACTCAGAGAGCATAATTCATAAAGCGTTGGATACCCATTTTTGCATCCGTGATGTTCCAATAAAAAACAAATTTTACATTTTTTTAAAAAAATCAATATCCGTTTCTCAATTTAAACTCGACGTCGTCACTCATCACATCCAAAATTTTATATTGTCCATGTTCCTTCATTTTCATAATAAATAAATCCACAATATTTTGGTTTTTGTGTTTTCTAATTTCAAGATGTCTATCTTCATCATTTTAGTTTTTTACTTTATGAAAAATTCGATTTAGTTATCATTTCTTTAACAAATTCTATATATACTAAGTAGAATTGTTCTGTTTCAAAAAGAAAGTAGAATTGTAGAAGTATTTTAATACAAAGTGCACCGCTTAACATTATAATAAAAAAGTCGAAAATGGAAGGACTAATTTTTTTTTTTTTTTTTTTTTGTAAAGTTAGTTATTATTTTATATTAGAAAAAAAAATGTTTGGATGTCGAATCTATTAAAATTCTAAATTAATAATTATGTCAATTAAAATCCAAAAGTAAATCAATTTAGAGAAATAACCACACACAGAGGAATATGATGTCAATCAGCTGAGGAAATCTTTCAATACTCAATGATTATTACAAAGGCAAAATGAATCAATAAATAGATTGGGAAGAAGACCTACAGAAGATTCCCAGCCACTCAAAGAATAACACAGGAGTCTAATTGAAAAAAGGGAAGAGGGAGAACGACAACGTTTTACACTAAGATGGTATTTACAAATAGGACGCCGTATAGGCCACAGTTCTCACAAATTTAAACCCTCATATAAAATCTCATTTTAAAATCATCAATGCATAATTATCACATAGGAGTATAAGGCTTCTTTAAATGTGAGAATCAACGTAAAAGAAAATGTGCCAAATCGAGCTTAGCTCAGCGGTAATTGGCATGTACTCTCGACCATGAGGTCAGAGGTTCGAATCCCCCCACCCCTAAATGTTGATATACTCAAAAAAAAAAAAAAACGTAAAAGAAAATGTAAAAAATAAATGGATACAATAGTAGTAGCTTTCATCAATATGAAGGATGTTGTCAAAATGAACATAGTTCAGCAGTAATTGACATATATCCTCAATCAAGAGGTTCGAATTCCTCCACTCCAAATATTGTTAAACTAAAAAAAAAAAAAAAAAAAGATTTTTCATCTTATCTTTTTCTCTATTTATCTAGAAAAATTTGCATGATAGTTTTTCTAGCTAATTTTGTAAAAATAAAAAATAAATAAATATAAAATAAAATTTGAGAAGGCTAATTTTGTAAAGTTTGAAATAATAATAATTTTTAAAGATAATTTTAAGTTGATTATAAATGAAATCAAGTTAAAATAATTATAAATTACTAACAGACTTTAACCAATTTAACCTATAAAGTTTAGAGAGCTATAATTTATTTATCTCTTTTCCAAAAGTTTTCTAAAAATTCAACCAGGCATTATCCTTCCATCTTAAAATTGAATCATCAAATCACATCATATTGATTGAGGAAGAATTTGGTGAATAAGTACGAAAGATTTTGTTTTGAGATGGAATGAAATAAAATAATTTATTAATGAGAGGTTGCTAATGGCAGGACGACACGTCGACTGGAGACAATAAAGTATAAAACGCCGTATCGAATTTTCAGGTGTCCAATCGAGTTATGAGTTAGTTCCTGAAGCAGTGAAGGGACACGTGTATGCACCCCAGTACGCCAGGTATACGAAATGCCCATCTCACTTACTTACTAGGTTTTTAATAGCTTCGTAGAGTATGAAACACTACACTTGAATACCTGCCGCCAGCTGGATTGTCCACGTGATTTCTCTGACTCCCCCATTTGCCATTTGCCCTACCATGCACCCTCCCTCACCTGCTAATCATCCCTAACACACAAATTAATAAACACACATTTAAATACTATTTTCCTCATTTATCTTTGCACAATACCAAACTACCTACGGTACGTATGTATACCATAAAAATAGACAACTAAAACATAAAAAGTATGTTATAGGTAATTTTGGACCACTTCGATATGCAAGGAATTGATGAGAACAGTGTGATACCAGTCCAAAGAGACAGCTAGAAAACGAAATGCTCGGCCTCGGTCGCCTCCGTTTGGTCCCTGCTGCCTCTGGCCGCCCTGATTCCGCCTGGTTTACTTTGCTCTCTTGCTCTCTTGTTCTCCTCCTTTCATTTTCTGACTTAAGTATCGGAGGCGGTGTGGCAAGCACCACACCGTTATGCAGGTTTTCTGTGTAGTATTATGCAGTCAAGTAATACTATTTTTGTAATTCATTTGTGGACAATACTTAACTGTATATCGATACGTACAAATTTCCTTTTATGTACAATATGTAGTTGATCTTTCTATTTGAATGTCTCTTTGGTGGATACTAGCATGGGAGCAGAAAGCAAAAAAAAAAAAAAAAAAAACTTGTATAACATAAAAAGTTTACAACCATAGAGAATAAAATGATTGGATTTTAAAAGGAGAAGAATGAAAATTGAGAAATTGAAATTAAAAAGAAAGTAAAAAAAAAAAAAAGATAAGTAGTGTTTGAGTTGTTAATTAAGGTTAGAAGTTAGAAGAAGAGAAATGGGTTTGGGAGTGTGAGTTAGGAAGGGATAGGGATGAGAATCTGACAGTGGTGAGGGTTACATCAGAAAGGGAAAGGAGGTTGCAGATGCAGTAGTGGTGATCGGAAAATAAGATAAAAAGAGATCGCAATTGACAACTGACTTGTAAGAGCGCCTTTTTAAACCTCTCTGCCCCTTCTCTTCTCTTCTCTTCTCTTCGCTTCTGCACTCCCCCTACCTTAGCTTAGCTACCACTGCCATCCTCCTCTTCTAGCTAACATGATCTCATCATTTTGATCCACTCAAACTGCCTTCATCTTTTTTTTTTCTTTCTTTTTGTTTTTCTTTTTACAAAAAAAAAAAAAAAAAAAGGTTAAAAAGACCATCTCTGTCCAATTTCATCCCATTTTAATCCACATACTTTTAAATATTCAATTTTAGTCTATGTATTTTGAATAAAAACTTAAAATTGATGTATATGTTAGGTCATGTTTGATAACCATTTGTTTTTTTATTTTTGGTTTCTAAAAATTAAGATTATACACACATACTTCCACCTATAAGTTTTTTGGTTTTAGTATCAATGTTCTACCTTGTGTTTCAAAAACCAAGTCCAATTTTGGAAACAAAAAATAGTAGTTTTCAAAAACTTGTTTTTGTTTTTAAAATTTGGTTAGGAATTCAAATGCAACCTTAACTAGGATGAAAGCCATGGTAGAGAATTTAAGAGGAAACAATCATAATTTTCAAAAACTAAAAACCAAAACCAAATGATTATCAAACGGAGCCTTAACTATTCTACAAAAATAATTGGTTTCTATTAAATTTTCCTATGTTCTCTTTTCTGGCACGAAAAATTATTATGATTAATCTAATAGGTTAAAATAAAAATAACTTCATGTTGAGGGTCTCACATTGAAAAGATTAAAGTCACTCTATTCATTGTTAATTAATTTTGAGATGGAACTCCATGTTATCTAATATGTTATCAGAGCTCATAAAACCCAAACGGGTATTTAGTCCAAGAAAAAAATTGAGATCCGAACCAAGAATGGTGAAACTCAAAGAGGCACCATCTTGAGGGACATATTGAGGATCCCACATTGAAAAAATTAAAGTCATCTCATTCATTGTCAATTGGTTTTGAGATGGAACCTCAAACTAGTACTTCAAACTAGAGTTAGGGGCCAATTTTAAGTTTTTCTTAAAATATGACTAAAATTGAACATTTGAAATTATACCAATTAAAATGAAATGAAATTCAAAAAGTACTTAGAAGTTAGACCAAAATTGTAGTTGAATGTATCGGACTTACAATTCTTTTTATTGTAAACAAACGTCTTGTAGTGAGTTTAAGGGGAAAACAAGTCAAATATTTTTCTTAAGTTAGGGTTTTCTTTTTACATTTTTTTAGAATTTGGTTATTTGATATATTAATATATATTTTTTTAGAAGTGCTTAGTTGGATAAAATATTTTCCACTATTTCTAAAAATTATCCTAAGCTACTGTCTACTACCATGAACATTACTTCTTTTCTTTTTTCCTTCATTTTATTTCAACTAATTCCTGAAAAAAAAAAAAAAAAACGTTCTAATCGATTGAATGCTCAAGATACCATGAACGTTACTGTTCTACAGTTAAGTTGTTTTTTACTTTTTCTTGTTTTTCGTAACACGTTTACTTAAACACTATAATCAATCTTTTTACTTTTTCCATGATGAAATTAATTAATATTTATAAAAATTTCAGTTTCAAAAAAAAATATAAAAATTGGTTTCTCTTAATTTATAGTGTAGACTGTAGATTAGAAGAAATACGTCATAAAATAAAGATATATAGATGGACATTTCAAAAAAAAAAAAATATATATATATATATAGATGGAAAATGGACAACACACACATATTACACCAACACCCAACACCCAACACCCAAAACATAGGGCACAACAAACAACAACCCAACGGACAATATATAATTTACGTGCAAGTTCCGATAAATTACACGAATTAATACAAAATTGGTGGGTGTAAATAGAAATATCTCCGACCGGAAACATCCACACCCACCGCCGCGTAATTCACTTGCCAAAACTAAACCCTTACCGGAAAATAACTATCTATATAAACCAACCACTGAACGCCGACGCAACCCAATAATTATCCGAAACCCACAAATTCCAATCGTTTTTTTTTTTTTTTTTTTTAGAATAAACAAACAAACCCAACCTTAAATTATTTATTAATCTTCCCTTTTTCTAAAACTTTTATGGTTAAAAAAAAGGTATCCGAATTTGGCGCTTAAGAAAGAGGAGCCCTTTGCGGAGCGCCCTTTCTTCTGCTGCTGAGTGATAGCACGATGCCGGCGGGAAGGAAATCGGTGCCTTTGTTTTTTCTCTTGAAGATGTGAGTTCCCGATGAGACGTTGGTGGGGGCTAAGTCGTTGATGTTGGAGCAAGATGAGCCTTTGTTGAACTGCGACGGATCTTCCACGACGGAATTTGGTGTCATTTGGCCGTCGTCGTCGATCCCTTCGAGCCCATCCACTCTAAGTCCTTCGAATTGTGAGTAGGAGAAATCAGACTCGTCGAACCTGTGTAGAATCCCGCATAGATCTTCGCCTTGGTACACCATGTGATCCACCTGTCGTTTGTTAAATCAACCGTCAATTCAAAAATGTGTATTGATTGCGGTGAATTTAGTTTCTTACTTGTAATTGTAATCCAAATCTTTTGGTGCAAGGTTTACTAGATATTAAATGAGAAGGTAACAATTTTACTGACAGTTTTAAATAGTTTGAGATATGAAAAAGAACGGTACATATACACACTACTCATTTTCATCTGATTTGAACTTGCAGATTTTTTAAATCTACATTCAATGAATATTATAGCAGTTCTATTAAATACTTTCTTAATATAGAAAGGGCAAGAGAGAAGAAATATTTCTGAATTTCTAAAAAAAAAAAATGTAAGTTCAAATATCGTTTTAAATGCTCAATTTTAGCCCCCTTTACTTTTCATTTAGTTTAAAATTGATCTTACCATAAGTTAAAAGATAATTTGCATCGAAAATGAGTAAACAATAATAACAATTTACATACCAAGAAAAAACTACATTATGAACATATTTCTAGAATTTATTAAAAAAAAAAAGTTTATAAAGACTAATTTTTCAATAATAAACACAATATATAGAGTGAGTCAATTCAGTCAAGAGTTTAAGTGAGAAAATTTGAAATTTTTTCATAGTAGTTGAATTCATTGTTTACGATGAAAAAAACATTAAGACTGATGTGGGACGGAAAATATTGTATCATTAAATGACGTATAAAGTACTGAATACTTGAATAGAAGAAGTATGTAATACTAAAAATTATCCCAACTTAAGTTTTGTCCTCATTAAAAGTTTACATCTTTCAACTCAAAAGTCTTTCTCCTTATCTAGAAGCATTCAAGAAAGCTCGAACTGAATTCAAAACCTTACGCTAAACAGCTGTAAATAAAATTCTGGACGGAAAAAACAGCATGCATGCAGAGAAATCACAAGGGTTCGGCCGAAATACCTTGCAAGAGAGCGAGCAGAAATGAAAAGGTTCTTGAAGAATTCTATCGCAGGTAAAGCAAGCGTTGGAAGAGCCTTGCTTGCATGGCCTGGACTGCGGCCTGTAATTCAAGAATATCACTTTGGCACCGTTTATCGTGTACGGCTGCCAAAATTATTCAAAAACATCTCACTTCATTACACAATCCCCATTTCAATTTTTTCTAAAAATATAATTGAACTTCACAGTTCACACCGACACTGAAAAGTTGACCAGATTTTCTTGTCTCTCATCAGAGAAAAAAAAAAAAAAAAAAGAATACCTGAATATGGGAACAGTCAATAAGCTTCTCAAGATCGCCCAATCGAATGACATCGTGATAAACATATCGTCTAACCTGACAACACCCAAATCATATAATAATCAACCATTAATTTCCTCAAATTTCGTTAATTATCATCTTAATCTCAAAATTAGCAAATCGCTTTAGTACAAAGGTAGAAACTGCAAGAAAATAAATAAATTCAGATAAGTTTCAGATCAAATCAATACGAAAGAGGGATAAAAGAGTCAAACGTTCACACTCAGTGAAAGCAACAACTGAGAAGCCTCTGCCAGGAAAGATGGATAAAAATGGAGTCGTCTACGAATAGGAAACCAACCAAATCCCAAAAGTAGGATAAGTTTTCTCTTTTTTTTTTTTTTTTACCCTCCACCCAAAAAAAAAAAAAAAAAAAAAACAAACCCAATAATTAATTCTTAATTACAGGAAAAATCAAAAGATGGGCATAAAGAAAAAAAAAAGATATAAACCTGAAGAAGAGGATGAGAGCGGTGAGAAGAGAGACAGTGAGGGCAAATACTAAGGCAACAATGCAAGCAAAAAACGTTCTTCTCGCACTTGCGGCGGTTCTCATGAAGCAAGCAAGTGCCGAAGAAAGTCTCGGCCATGAGAGCCTGAAGCCATGCAGGCTTGGCGGCCAAGGCCATGGCGCCACACTGGTTCATCATCATCGAATCGAATCAACCGAACCCCAACCCGAACCCACTGCTGCTCATATCTTCCACTGCAAATATCACCCCACCTGTTTCCTCTTCATTCAATTTCAATAACCCAATTAATAAAAAATTTAAAAAACAAAAATTTCTTTCTTGTTAGTATTGAACTCTGATTTCAAAGTTGTTTCTTCCTGTCCTTTTAATGCTGCTGCTGCTGCTGCTGATGACTGAACCAGCGTTCTCTCTCGACCTCTTGTCGTTTTATTACACAATAAATAGAAAAAAAAATAATAATAAATAAATAAATAAACAAATAAGAGGAGGGGCTTGGGAGTTGTGTTAATGGTGCTATACTGCCCACCAATAACCTATACTTTTTTCTGCTTAATACTATACTTTCTCTGTGGTTTTGCAGACTTTAGCAACCCAAGACTTTGTCAGAATTGCCCTCCCCCCCCTCCCTCAACCATTTCCCATTACGGTGCCGTTTTTGGTAATTCCATTTTTTTATATCTTAACCCAATATTTAGTAAATTCCCCATGTTATCAACACTATCTTCTGTTTTCTATTTATTAATTAATTTTTATCTTTCATGTGTATTCGTGCTTTTGTTATCCAATTTTGATCTTGGTCCATAATGTTTTTTGAGTTTATTTGAGAAAATAAATTAAATGATGATATATGAGATAATGTTGATGACGAATAAATCTCAATCGAGTCAATGTCTTCTTTTGTGACCTGATTTTCGACTTGTCAGATGAGAGTTTTTTGATTCCTTATATCATGTTTGGAAGAAGACAATTTTGGCTGAGACTTACTTGGTTGTGGTAAAAAGGATAATAAAGGTAAAAAGTAATTATTCTAGTCAAAGAAATTTTTGGATTCACTTCCTACCTCAAATCCCACATTTTATACCTCTCCAAATTACTACATTTTATGTTGTTGTTGTAGGAGATATTTGAAAATGTGTGCATCGTGTAGATGTACATAATAAACGGTAATCTCGTGACAATTAAAATTATGTCAATTACTAAATAGTTCATCAAAGTTTTGTCAGGTCGTTGTATTTAGAGAAATAGTGGTGTGGGAAAATTTTATTATTTTTTCCTTGATATAAATGAGGGGAATTGAAAACGTTAAAAATAAAAATGTGGTCAAAGTTTTTTCCAAAAGTTAAAAGTTTTCACATTCAAGTATCCATGTAAAGATTTAATGAGGAACGTGTGTGAGAGACTAAAAATAGTTGAAAGGACATTCGTAAATCCGATGATAAGAACATGGTTGCACGGATCTACATGAAGACCTAGGGACCGGGGGGCCATGGCCCCCCAAATTCTAATTTTGTTTTTACAATTTTTAATTTTATTTTTCAACGATCGTAAAGTTGTGATCAAACAACTATCAACCTTTAGAATTGTAATTGGTGTCTTATATTGACTCGAGATATATATATATTTATTTATTTATTTATATTTATGTTAAAGAATAAAATAACATTTATTAACAAAATAAATATATGTAACATATCATTTTCTCATATGATGTGCAAGTTACTTCAATTCCTTTTAATTACTCAATTGTGTGTGTATTTTTAGATTTTTTTTTGTTCTTTTACAAAGAAAGTCACTTATATTAATGTAAACCAGAAGAAATACATTTACAATGAGTAGCATCACTCATCGATAGTAACCATTGTGGAAATTCAGATCACCACAACATGGACCTATTGTTAGCTAAAGCATCATTTGCTAACAATGTATTTTTAGAATTCAACCTCAATTTTGTGTGTTTAATTACTTCATTCTCAGAAGAATCCGTTAATAGTGTCTTTCCTTTATTTTTAACAATGTAGATAGTTTTTTTTTCTTAACTACTCAATTATTTGTGATTTTCCTTCATTAATTATTTTATTTTATTATTATACGAGTAGATAAATTTATTACAACCCATCCTAATTCCACCCCCAAATAACAAAAGTAATATTTGTTAAAAAAAAAAGACAATAGTAAATAAAAAGATCATTGCACACATAAGTGATAAATTTGAATTGAGTGTTATTAAAAAAAATGAATTAAGTATGAAATTTAATCTATCAATTATAAATTACCTACTAATTAATTTTCAATGTTAAGAATATCCAATATTTTATATTTAGTTGTTCTGACGCTAATATAAACCCTTGAACTAAAAAGAAAAAATTAAAAGTTACTTTGGGATAACAGCAATATAAAAAAATAATGATGACCGATTATAGATTAAAATAGTCATTCTGATATCTATCATTTAAATTTTGTTCCATTTTAATCTATGTATTTTAAAATTCTAAAATTTGTCATTGTAGTCTTAGTAAAGCTTAAAATTGGATCATACAATTTCTCAAAAAAAAAAAAAAAACAAAAAAAAGATCATACAATGAATTCATTGCTATTTTTTTTTTTTTAGTTTATATTGAGTCTCCTTTTATAAATCTTAGAAATAACATACAGTATTTTTTTTATATGCAAATTGTTATTATTATTGAAACTTTAAAGTATATGGACTAAAATTGAAAATTTCGAAGTGTCGAGACTAAAATGGAACAAAACTAGACCAAAAAAATAATATTTTAAATTTAATAATAAACAGAAATAGAGTTTTTTTTTTTTTTTTAACAACAGCAATAGAGCTATTTACTGTTTAGAAAATGATCTCTGTGGTGTGCAATATTCTATATACTTGTTGGGTTTCGAAAATAATTCCTAGAAAAACCAAATGAATGTGCCATAAAATGCAAAAAGCATAAACATGTGTACTGTTTTTTTTAAAAAAAAAATAATATTAATCGCAGAATAATGGTAATTAGGGACTTTAAGCACAAATTACAAAGGCAATTGCCCTCGAAAATCCAAAGCTCTTGTTGTCAGGTGACTTAATCGTCCTTCACCTGCGCTCTGATGTGTCCACTTTTCAACTCTTTATTATTATTATTTTTTTTTTCTTTTCTCAATGTCTAAATTTTTTCCAGTTTTTTTTAATTGTTATATTCTCATCTTTTGATTCTTTTTATCTATTAAAAATATATATTTTGACTTTTACTCTTCACATTCATTTTACATCATTTTAAAAGTCACTGTGTCCCTAACTCAATACATGTAGCTTAAAAGATAGGAAAAAAAAAAAAAATATATCATTTTTAACTCCAAACTTTGAGAGGTGTATCAATCTTAACTCTGAGCTTTCAATTTCATCAAATTAAACCTCAAATTTATCATATCGTATCGATTTTAAGTTAAAGGTTCAATTTGATGAAATTGAAAGTTTATGATTAAAATTGATACAACCTGCTAAGTTCAGGAGTCAAAATTGGCTTTTTCCCTAAAATATATTATTGAAAAAAAAGAAGAAACATTACAACTCACAATATTTTTTTAAGTTCAATGTTCTTTCTACCGGTAAATAAATAAATAAATAAATAAAACTCTTTTTAACCCAAGTTAATTCACGGTCATATTGAGACACAAAATGTCATTTATAAGAAAAAGAAGTCTATTCTAACCATGATCTTCAAAACTAAGTGTCATAATCAATTGAATTATACATGTGTTGGTTCCCAAACTTCTTTTGAATTTGTATAGATTCAATACTTAAACACAAGAGTTAACAAACATCCTAAACATAAAGAAAATCAACAGCCTGAGTAGGAAGATTGGCAACTGGACTAGACATCGTATTATTCGCTGGAACTTCAAAATCATCAGCTAGCCATGAGGAACTAACTATGAAGTAACGAGGGAAAGAGGATACTCTCAAGAGCGATGAACAGAAAGAAAATCTGATACCATAACAAACATCAAGAGAGTAAATAATACCTGCCTTGTTTTATTTACAATTATCAAGGCATATATATAGCCACTAATACAAGAGATAGAATGACTAACAGACTAACTAAAAGAATAACAAGTTATAACAATATTTCTCCCCAAAAAAAAAAAAAAAAAGTTATAACAATATTATATCCTAATAAGAGTTTATATCAAATTCACATATCAAAACAAATTGTTAGGTAAAACTGAGGAACTGGAACTAGGACATTGGAAAAGTGAATGTAAAAAACCAAAATCAATACAAAGTAAGTTTGCAGGTATAAATTTTATGAGGAAAAGTTTTAATATTTCTATTGTAACTACTCTCCACATTTACAATAGATATTTTTTTAACACAATTCTTAAATGATATTGAGGTGTCAAACAATTAATAAAAATAGTTTTTCTTTAACAAAAAAAAAAAAATAAGTCCTATTCTATTTTAATTTTGTAGGAAAAAAAATCTAGTAATTCAACGTTTTACACTTCATTCAATAACATAATAGTTTATTTCACGAGTTTCACACTATTTTTATGCTGGGATCTCCCTACATACCACCATTAAAATGTTGACAACTAGGAGAGATACAAAAAAATTCTCATTTTTTCACTTCCTCTTTCTTGGTTGTCAAGATTTTAATGGGTCCCTGCATACCGATATGTAGCCAAGTTTTGTTCGAGTAAATTTTCCAATTTTGTAGTTAAGAAAAAATTTCATGTTTATGCGTGTACGTCAAAGCTTGTGGTGTATGTGGAAAGTGGGAAGGCATAGGGTGCCTTGTTATTCCTTTGTCTAAGCTCATCGATTTGCTAAAGTTTAAACGTAAATTTATGTGCATCGGTTCGATCAATAAAACCTAATTGTACTCATCTTGTCTACCATTTTTCGGAACATGTGCTATGTTTGGAATTACCAATTTCCTCTTTATCTCTCCAACACCTTTTTCCCCCTTCCCTCACACTAATTCAAGAGTTCAGATTCTCCACGCTATTTTTAATATATACAACATTTGTAGTTATTACGTATGATTCTATTTTTAAATTAATGGTGTAGTACAGAAAAATATTTATATATAATTTTCTATTATATCTACTCGATGTATATAAGTTGTATGTGCACATTAAAATTACAACATCGTAACTAAGTGATGAGGTAACATGTTTTGTTAGATAAATTAGTTGAGTTAGTGTAATGTGACATATAGTTGGACTTGTGTTGTTAAGTTTCATATGCTCGGATTGAAGGTATAAGAATGAACTTTGAAAGTATGTAAATGTGAAATGATATAGATCCTACAATTTTTTTTTTTTAATTTTAAATAATACGTGGAGGCATAACTTAAAATGTTTTTTTAAGTAGATTTAAGGTTTGGATATGGTAGATGGAAAATGTTCCATGTGTATTGACTTGAGATTATGATTAGCACATATTGACAATTTTCCTTATGACCAGGGAAAATTATCAAGTACTCCTGGTGCAATGAGACTCATTTAAAATTGTCGAATACAAAATCGAAGTATTTTTACAATTTCTCTCTCTTACATCTAACAGTGCAAAACTATCCGCCTCATTGTACATTTCCTCTGTGAGAGAGTACAAAATAGGGAGATTCCATATTAACCCAAATATGGGCTGCGTTTAGGGCTGGGCTTGAGCCAGACCCACACAAACGCCCCGTAATGGGCCAACCGTCACCACAATAGGCCCAGCCCACTTATCCTTATTTTTTGCTTGGCCCAACCCACTTAGCCCATATCTCTTCGTTCCGAATGCTAAAAATGATATGTTTTTTCGAGAAAAGAAATGGGAGCCCTAATTTGCCATTGATCTGCAGCTCACTCACCTTCCTTTATGGACAAGATTGAAGCTTCTTCAGCTATCAACATCGCCAAGCCACGAATCCCCACGGCTCACTTCAACCACCAAGTCTCCTCCGTCAGTGCCTATCCCGCTCATTTCGGCGTCGCATTCAGCCTCCCTCCCTCAGCGCTTAATTCTCATCTCTTAGCGTAATGTTTTATATTCTTGAGTTGAGGTTTCTTTGGTTTGTGCTTTCTGCAAGTTTGTTATTCGGTTGGTGGTTGGATAAATTGATCTCCGATTCAGTCTTCTCGTGGCGTTTTGTTTTCAATTATTGTTGGGAAAGAATAAAGATCAGTTGCTTGAGTGGATTATTTCATTTATTGCAATATAGGTTATCGGTTTTGGTTGAAAAACAAGGTTTTAGTGTCACGTTCGGTGGCATTTCTCTGTTTCCGTTTGCTTGTTGTGCTACCATGAGCTTTGATTTGTATTCGTCGAATGCTTCGTACCTTATAGAATTATTGGTTCTGTAATGCGGAACACTCATTATTATATAGATAAACACTAAATTTTTGCCTTACTTTTCCTGTGGGCTCACGATTAACTATAAATTTATATAGATAGCTTAAAGAGTGTGAAGTTTGATGTCAGTATTTTTGTAGTGAAGCTTCTCTCGTTATTTTACTGGATAGTTTGTCTTGAAAAGTTTACTTGTGTCTGAAGGCCTAAGTTGAAAATAGATACTTATCTTCTTGACTGAACAACCATTCTACAGTTCTTCATTCTAAATAGGTGCAAATGTTGATTATGATTAGTTTGTTAACTTAATTTTTATTTACTATCCAGGCCACTGAATTGTCATAACAGACGCCAAAAATGGGTTTGAACTAAATAGCTTGCTACCTTAGGGGGAAGGTTAATCTGGCAACTTGAGAAATGCACTTAGTTTTAAGAATAAGGCATCTCCTACCCAATGCGTTTGCAAACACCATTCGCTCTCCTGTGGTCACCCTCAATCCTCTCAACCTAAATGGATTACACAGAAATTATGCTCAACCTGCTCGGATAGAGGAGGAAGAGGATGAGGTGGAGATTGACCAGAGAAGGCTTCCAGCTGATTATGATCCAGCAAAATTTGATCCAACAGAGCATCGCAGTCCTCCAACTGATCGTGTTTTTAGGCTCGTGGATGAAATATCTGGACTCACATTAGTTGAAGTTGCTGAATTATCTTCCATTTTGAGGAAAAAATTAGGAATGACAGACATGCCGGTTGTAGCAGTTATGAAACCAGGAGCTGCTGGAATGACTGGAATGGCAATGAAGGCATCATCAGCAGCTGCCAAGGAGGAGCAGAAGCCAGAAAAGACTGTTTATGAGTTGAAACTAGAGTCTTATGAAGCGGCTGCAAAGATCAAAATTATCAAGGAGGTAAGAAGTTTCACTGATTTAGGTCTTAAAGAAGCAAAGGATCTAGTGGAGAAAACGCCATCAGTGTTGAAGAAGGGATTGTCAAAGGAAGAGGGTGAACAACTAATTGAAAAGATGAAGGCACTTGGTGCAAAAGTCATATTGGAATGAATGTATGCTTTCTGTCATCCATTGCTTCGTTGGACTCATGTTTTTTAGAATACGATCTTGCTATTTTTAGTAACTTGATTTTCTCGATAAATAGCATCTCTCAATAGTCAAACGAACTTATACCTGTATTGCTGCATTTTCCTTTTCGTCTCTTTGTTTAGGGCTATTTTTTAGAACTCAAGCGATTCTGGTTTCTTGATGAATCCAACTTAGTTTTGAAATATTTGGATTAGATTCTTTATGTTTTTTAGGTCATTTCTTAAAAAAAAATAAAAAATAAAAAATAGCGAGAATGGTTTATATATATATTATTTTCATTGAAATGGCTTCATATCGTAATTTAAGTTATGAGAAATTATGCCGTCTTCAAAAACTTGAGGAACTATTTTATTTCTCAGAAATAATAAAATATTACAAACCAGATTTAAATCTTTCTTCGGTTAGATAGTATTCAGATTTTGAATTTAATAATTTAAGCCATAAATTGTTGAATGAAATACATTAAATGGATATTTGCATAATTCTATCGTATGTGAAATATATATTTTTAAAATTTTGATTTAACTTAGAAAGTCAGTAAATAATCTGAACCTACATAACTAAGTTTATTTAATTTAAACCTGTAAATATACATAACCCGAGATTGGCACTTGTTTGTGATTGTAGTGAACGCTTTATGGCTGATTCACTTGGTGCTGTCAAAAGACCAAATAGCATCTTAATCTCACTGATAGCTTCATTCAGAGAATTATCTACCAGATCATTCTTAGAAGTGTTGTATAAAGATAAAGAGCATCAACTGGACTGTGAAGTTGGGGATTGAAAAGGAAACATACTTCAAGACATTCAGAGGCGTTTTATTATTGTTGTAAGTTATAGGATACATGTTAACCTACTTCAAGTGATGACATGACTTGCTTATTTTACAACCACGCCAGCCTCTGCATTAAGGAAGAACATCTTCATATTTTGTGGTGTCCAAACCAAGATTAAAAGATTTCCGGGGCTGAAGGAGAAACCAGGGAAGGCCGACGAGCATCGTCAGTGCCTGAAATGCCTCACGTTAGTGAAGATGAGAGACACACCGTACTTGTTGCAGCAGTCGATGGCATCAGGATCTCGAATGCTACCCCCAGGCTCAGCAATAATACCTACTCCACTCTGGCATGCCTCTTCCACTGCATCATTCCAAGCTGCCAAAAATTGCACACATTAGAAGAGTTGAGAAGCATTGTCATTTTAAACAAACCGACTACTAAGAGATTGTGCTACTGTCATGCCACATCTGTAGCAGACCGGAGGTGCAATTTTGAAGTCTTTCAGATATATAAATTAAACTGGTAGCTAATATCCTGGTTCATTTTCATGTGCACATTTGCAACTGAAAGCCACTTAATTTCCCAGAAATTACCAAATGGGAAGAATGCATCACTAGCCAAAGCCGCTCCTTTGACCTCATCCCCTGCTTTCCTCAAGGCTATCCTCAAACTCTCGAGACGATTTGGTTGCCCGCTGCCCATACCCAACATACAGTTATTCTGCTAAAAATAAACAGGCATCAGCAATTTCCTAACATAATCCAAACGTGTCAAGAAAAATTCAGAGTTACAATATACCCACCTTTGCTATCACAATGGCATTGCTCTTAACATGCTTGACGCACAGCCATGCAAACTCTGCATCTTGAAGCTCACTCTCTTGAGGAGCCTTTCCAGAGACTACGTTAAATTGTATATCTTGGGGAACCAAATCATCAGAATCCTGTGCTAACCACCCCCCACCAACTTGCCTGAGTGAGAGTTTTCCTTTCTCATTTTTGCTTGCCTCAAGGATTCGCAGAGTCTTCGATTTCCCACGCAAGATCTCAAGCCCTTTCTCTGTGTACTTGGGTGCAACAACAATCTCATAAAACATCCGAGTTTCACCATCTGTAGGACTTCTAAATTCCCGAATTTCCCTTGCAAGAACCTAAATGCAGTAAGAGTAAAGCATTGGATCTACTTAGTTTCTTCGTTCATCTAATCTAATTAACAAGCAAACATCACAACATAACATAAGCATAAATATATCTTAGTAAAAGAAAAGTTGGTTTGATGTTCCATGACATTGTTTGCTGTTACGGTAGCTGGAGGTTTTGGTCTGGCTCGCAGCTACTTGGAATCAATTACTCCAAAAGTTAACATAGAATCATCATGGATTCAAGTCCAATCAATTGTCTTATCGAACTACAAGAGTCTTGATAGAAGATAGTTCCTTAAATCAATGCAGAATACTAGTCCTCAAATAATGTTTTAAGAAAAGAAAACACACTAACCTCATCAACTTCTATGTTGAAGGCTACAATGCCACCAAAAGCACTCACAGGATCAGCTTTTACAGCTAACCTATATGCTTCCAGAATATCATCACGTGAAGCTACACCACATGGATTTGTGTGCTTCACAATTACACATGTAGGATTTCTAAACTCTGATACACAGTTCCAAGCTGCATCGGCATCTAAGTAGTTATTATATGACATCTCCTGCACAAAACAAAAGTTAGCAAACACAACTGAAACTTAAATGGCATACGAGGTAAAAGAAAAATGAAGTGTAATAGGGCAGATTCAGATAATTCTATGCCGAACAACAACCTTCACATGTCAATGAAAGTCGTGAGCAAGAATGAAAACTTTCAATTGAAGCCTAAAAATGAATTATTGTAAATCTTTATGCATGCTTAGAAGAAGCCTAATGTTTTGGATGTTAAATTAATGACGCATTTCCATGATCTCCATGGAGAGTAGACAACAGAAAAGGCTCAAAATGAAATTTAAACCTACTTGTACTACTGTCCTGAATTCAGAAATACTAAACGAGGAGTAGTTTCAAGTACGATTCACAAGTACAATTCACCCAATTACTTGCATATTAAAATCTACATCTCATTGTGGAAACAGAATCCTATTTTAGAATTACTTGGGAAGCAATCGATCAAGAGCAATACATCAACTACAATTCAACAATTGACTTCCAATAAACCGTTATCATAGTGGTAAATTGTAAAAAAAATTCCAAACATCTTCACGTTCTCATCAGGGCAGGGGCTTACTGTTATCATTTTAGAAAATCTTTGAGGCACAAAAATAACAGGTAGAATCAATCCTTTACACTATGTATCTGTGTTAATATACATATATAACTGCAGAAAGGCACAAATTGACAAGTGTGTATTTCTTATGCATCAACCCACAAATGAATTGATAAATAGGTATACTTGCTCACCTTTCCATGGTGTTGGATTGCTGTTGCAATACCACCAGCATTCACCTCAGAAAGACTCTTATCAACATAAAAGGCAGCCTTCTGATGAGGATTTTCCCCGTAGCGAAGAGAACTTTTGAGGGAGAGAGGCACGGTAAAGCTGGGAGGGAATTTATCTTCCAACAAACACAGAGGACTATTTAATCTAAAATTCCACCAGAAAAACATAATAATATTGTATCTTCATCAAGAATAATAAAGAAAAACAAATAATGACAATGATAAAATGTTTTTCTCTTCATAGTTTCAACGAATGCAACTGCATACTTTAACTTTAACTTGGACCAAATGACAAAATAAGTCATTATAGTAAAATAGGGAACTTAGCACAGATGAAATAGGGAATTTACCCCCAACAGTCTGCTTCCACAGCCATTCTGAGACGGCAGAATCATAAGAAGCTACATGTTGAAATGCCTTCCAAGCAAGCTTTCTGCGAAATTGTTGATCATCCTGGCTTCCTTTCAAAAATTCAAGCAATGCAGGATAGTCATTGGTATCAACGACAACCAAAACATCCTTGTGATTCTGCATATGCATGTTCACGCACATATCAATTTTGCATCATGAAATTAAAGTAATCTAAACTTAAAAACTATCAAGCTTTCAAGAGAAAGGTATGCACACTCACATGAGAAGTGGTGTTTCAACTAATTTCACAAGATAAAAATTTGATTGTCAAAAAACACGTAGGATTTTAATATTTCACGTGAGTGGCCACCGTGGGTTTGAACACATTCCCTCAAAATCTCTTTACTTTTTTCACGTCTCAGTACTGCTATGCCCAAAATCCTTTTGAGCTAGTTGATTGGTTACGTGTTAGGTATCTAAGTAGTTGGAGAGCCACACCCCAAAAGCCAGGCGATTGGGGAGGGAGAACCAACCACTTATATACCCCATTAGAAGCCCATATCTTTCCAATGTGGGACAAAGGCATCCCATACTGCCTTGGTCCCTAACAATTGCCCCTCCCCGGAAAGCCGACGTCTCGGCGGCTGTGCACGGCAACGCTTCACTCGGCTGGTTCCGGTCAGCCCCTCCGCCGCCACTCCTCTCCGAAGCCGTCGACCACCGGCTCTGATACCAATTGTTAGGTATCTAAGTAGTTGGAGAGCCACACCCCAAAAGCCAAGCGATTGGGGAGGGAGAACCAACCACTTATATACCCCATTAGAAGCCCATATCTTTCCAATGTGGGACAAAGGCATCCCATACTGCCTTGGTCCCTAACATTACGCTACCATATATATATATTTTTTTGATAAGAAACCTCAAAGGAAATACATTCATCAACAAAAGGGAGAACAACCTAAAGGCCAGGGGTGGAGATCGCCCCCTCCCAAAACCTATTTCAAAAGAGCCTGCCAATCATTAATATTTGACAAACTAATAACATTTTTCACATTTCTATCGGATTTTCATATAAAATTCCAAGATCAACTTTGCCCATAATTTACTGACACAGTTCTACACTTTCCTACCTTTGCAGCTGCTCTGATCATAGCGGGGCCACCAATATCAATGTTCTCGATTCCATCTTCAAAGTCAATTTTTTTAGATGAGGTGACTTTTTCATAGAAGGGATACAAGTTTACCACAACAACATCAAATGTGCCTGCAGAAAAACTATTTCAGAAAACAGTAGGCAATTTATGCAGCAACTAAGACCATGCATTGCAGTCAAAACTTAGGAGCCACTGGCCACATAAGAATTCCAGAGATAGATCACAAGATACAATAGAACACAAGCATTAAACTTACCAATTCCATGTTTATTAAGGGCGTCCATATGATGCTTTTGGTCTCTTCTAGCAAGAATACCCCCATGTATAGAAGGATGCAAAGTTTTTACACGGCCATCAAGCTGTCACCACAAAGTAAAATTATTACAGTAAATCAAATATATTGCTTTCAAAGTTTAAATATTTCAGGAATTTGCAAACCTATTATAATCTCTCACATTTCTACCCCCCCCCCCCTCCCCCCCCAAAAAAAAAAAAAAAATTTTTTCAATAGTTGAAAATATCATATCCATTGAATTTCATACTTAACATGTTTGATTTTCGTCTTTCCCCATCTACTGAGTGGGCCTTGAACTTGTGACAAGATTGGCCATTTTTTAAGTCAAACCGGTGCAGAGGATATTATCGCAATTTTCTCATGCCAAGTATAACTTTAAAATAATTTTTTAGAACCTAAGCAAAATGGTTAACTGACCACGACATTGCATCCTGCCATGAACATCCTCTCCAAGGCACCAAATAAAATTTTGGGAGCTTTTTCCTTTCAGAATCTAAATAAACAAGAAGAAACGCAGCATACCATTTCAGGAAAACATGTAAGCTCCTCCACTTTAGTAACGTGTACCCCAGAAGTTTCCAATGTAGATGCTGTTCCACCAGTTGAAACAATTGTATAGCTGCAAAAGTTTATAGATACAGGGCGTGATCTATGTTTCCAATGTTTTTAAAGTACAAGCACGCTCCAGAGGAGATGCAAAAAGTACAATGTATGTGTCATAACTTAGAACCAAAGGGGAAAAAAAAAAAATCATTGATGGCATGTTAGTGATTTCAAGAAGAGATGATCAATCATCAAGCAAAGGAATCATAATCAAACAAAATTGCATAATAAGTCTAGAAGAGCTCACCCCAATTCTTGAAGCCCATTTCCTAGAAATGCAAGATCTTTCTTGTCTGACAATGATATCAGAGCTAGCTTTTTTCCTGACATTGAACATAATAGCCGACAACTGTCAAATTGATACAACCAACTCACTATAAAAGGTGCCATTTTCAAAAATAATCAAAGAGATAACTTTGTATGGAACCATAACCGATACAAAAAAGTTTCCAATTGACACAAGTTACGTCCTAAAACAAGCAAAACTGAAATTTAAGCTCCAAATGAGAAAATCTTGAAATCTTCATAGTTCATAAATGATGCTAGCTTTCACTTTTGTAGAGATTAACAACTCGACTCTCCCTAGCGGAAACAAACGAAACTTCCCTTCATGTATCTTATCCACCAACGTCCACCTCTCAATCACACCACCAACATACAGACAAAATTCAAAGCTTTCTACAGAAAATGCACCCGAAAATAAAAGTTCTATATAAAAGGATAAGAGGAACTACCAGAAGCAGATGATGAGGCGATCTTTGAAGAAAGAGCGACAGTCTCAACATCAGCCATGGCTCTGGGAGTACAGCACGACCGTCGTAGCACAGAATGAGTGTGGAGAGAGACCCGAGTAATTAAAGACTGCTTGGAGTCAACGTTAAAGGGGGAAAAATGAAGAATAAAAAACTCAGAAATGAGATTGTTACGATCAAAACTTAAAAGCGAATAAAATAGAAAAATTGGTGAATTGCACATTACAATAAGAGGCGAAGGAGTGGCTTCCTTGAGAAAGGCCCGGGCACAGGGTTCTCGAAATGAAATAGCAGTGATAGGCGTGGCAGGCGAATGGGCAACAACAGACCTAAACATCACTATCACTCCTTCGCTTTTGTAGCTTAGTGTCTTGATACCAACTGTTTTCTGCCGTCAGCTTGTCGACCCGCTGGTGCTTCCTTTGTCTATTTTACACAAACTCGGACATATCAAGAAAATTCGCATTGGCAACCCGTGGATTAACATTTGCACCCAACATATAAACCAAAGTCCGATAACATCAACCTAAAACATAATACCAGTATAACGGGACTCATTTTTGCCTTCAAAACATTACCGATATGGTATTTATCATCAAAATCATCTACAGTTTAAACCTTGACCAATGAATCAATAAAGCCCAGTTGAGTACTCCATTGTTGTTATTTCTTAGTTCAGAGCTCGCAAGTTCGCATCGCATTTACATAGGAATACTTTCATAGTCATTTCAGAAGTCAGAACCCACATACAAAGAACGTAATCAGTGAGCTCCACAACCACACATACAAAGAACCGCCATAAACATCATGTCTTTGAACGCAAAAAAGATTGCCTCAACGAAGAAAATAAAAACCCATATATGAAGATGACAAATAACGCTTCAAGATAAGCTATCACGAATTACCTAATATTGATAAACAATAGTGTAAAATTGAGTTCTGTTTGAACTTGAACCCCGAGTGAGTTGGCCGCCTCTGAAACTCTTTGGAGAAGAACACTATGCTGCTGTCTAATTCACTGACTTTGAATGAGGCGGGGCCGTGGGGTTAGGGTTCTGACTGGTTTTGACGTAGGATAATGGTTATTATAAGTTTAGCCTTAAAATTTTCGAGTATGTGTTTATCAACCTAAGCAAAGACCTACTTATCTTCGACCAGCCAATGCGAACTTAGTTCGGCGGTAATTGGCATGCACTCTCGACCATGAAGCTAGAGGTTCGAACCTCCCCACCCCAAATGTTTATGAAAAAAAAAAAAAAAAAAAAAAAAAACTATCTTCGACCAAAGAGTTAACAATCTGAATTATCACCCCCACACTTTATTGAACTCAAGGAGGAAAGAAAAAATATATATGTCTGATAGATAATTTGAAATTTTAAAGCCTAGAATAGGTTAATTAATTTTAAATTTATCGTTAAATGGATTCTTGAACTTTAAAAGTATCTAATAGGCCTTTTAATAGACTTTCAATTTCGTGTCTAGTAGGTTCATGACCTATTTGATACTTTGTAAAACTTATGGACCTCTTTGGTAATGATTAAAGAAAGGGAAAAACTTGGCTGCATATCTAGGGTGCCACCATTATTAAGAAATATAAAAAAGTTTTCTCATTTTTTCCACTTCTCTTTCTTATTTGTCAATGTTTTAATGGGGTAGTTTTCTCATTTTTTCCACTTCTCTTTCTTATTTGTCAATATTTTAATGGGGTATGCAGCCAAGTTTTGTTCATAATGAAAAGTTGAGAAAAATACACTCTTGGTCCCTGAGGTTTGGGTTAAGTTTCATTTTGGCCCCTGAGGTTTGGGTTAAGTTTCATTTTGGTCCTTTAGTTTTCAAACTCGACAATTTAGCCCCTGAAGTTTGGATTTCTTTTCATTTTGGTCCTTCTGTCCAATTTTTCATTAAATCATAACGGATTGAAAAATATATTTTTTAATTTTTTAAATAAAAAATATTTTATTATTTTATTATTATTTCTTATTTCTTATTTCTTTTTTCTTTTTTCTTCTTCATCTTTTTCCTTCATCTATCTTCTTCCTCCATCTTCATCGTCTTCATCTTCTTCCTACATTTTCATCTTCATCTTCATCATTTTCTTCATCCATTTCCATTAAATCCTCATCATTTTCATCTTCTTCCTCAACCTCAACCTCCATCTTCAACATTTTCTTCTTCTCTAACCCTAAAGCCGGCGACCATTGCTGGTCCTCGGTCGCTTTTTCGGCGACCATATTTTTTTTTCTTTTTTCTCCTTTCTTCTCATCTTCATTTCGAAAAATATATATATAAAAAAATGAAGAAAAAAAAAAAGAAAAGGTATCATTTTCATTTTCATTTTGAATGATTTTGATGGAAAAAGAATAAAGGACAAAAAAATCAAAATTTACCCTTGAATTTGTCAAGTGTTATTAAAACGTTTAATTTTATGAAACCGTACTCCAAACTTAAAATGGGTGTTGCAATTTTTACTATCTGATATGGTTTAAAAATTCACTAAAAAGCACCTCTCGTATGCTTTTAATGAATTAAAAAATATATGCATGATACAAAATTGATAAGATTTTAAATAAAGTCGATATTAAAACTAAATTTAGTTTTGACAAATTTATTTAACGGTTGATTCATGCATCAATCAAATTTAAATCTATGCAAAACTGGATATTGTTGGAATCTGTGAGTGTATGTGAACTTTTACATTATTCTTTTATAAATTTAGTGGATAAATCATGAAAAAAAAATGAAATAAAAGGTATGAATTGAAATACTTAACTAAGTTATGAAATTGAAAATTTATGGTCAAAGTGAACATAACACGGAGCATAATTCAACTGACATAAATTTTATACTCATGATGATTGGAATAACCCACCCTAAAAAAAATCCATCAAAGGTCAGACGTTCCCTCAATAAATATTGACAAAGCATAGTGCTAAGTGTGAAAATGGAAAACTGCTTCGATACAACATCGAGCTCTGCAAAAGCTATTTGTCGTCTTTCGCCGGTGGCGGTAGTTGGGAATACCTTGTCTTCTGAATTGAGCATGCATCGTATATTTAGTTCGTTGGGTTGATATGGTGTAATATTGATCTTATAAGATCGTGTCTTGTAAAATTTTATTATTCATGTATGCGATTCACGATACAATAATGAGTTTATCTTGTATGGTAGTTTTGAATTAAAGTAAACTCACATGAATTGATGGGATGTCTGAATAAGTCGTGTAGACAAATTTCTCAATTAAAATAAGACCCTTGGATCAAGCATCAAATGTTTGGTTTATTTAGTACGTATAGTTTTTTTTTCAAGGGTTGAATATGGACTTTAAGAGCATGATTCACCTTTGTATAAAATGACTATTTTGATCGTGATTAAAGAGTATTGTTGAGACTCTCATGCTTGTTACCTTGCCCTTTTCTTTTATAAACATGTGACATGGGCATGGTTGACCTTGTCAAATATAGTAGGATAGAGTTGAAATACTTGTTCAAGCACTTCAGGTGAGTAACACAATATTGATTTATGTAACAAGTATTGTATCATAATATTGATAAATGATGATGTTTATTTCATCTATCACGTCACTGTCACATCATAAACTTCTATGCAATAGCTTAAGATGACATGAGGACATATGACATCTTCTTTCTCTATATGTTATGTCTCGATTATAACATTAAAATAACATGAGATTTTACTCGTCATGGCCAAAACGAGCTTAGCTCAGAGGTAATTAGCATGTACCCTCGACCATGAGGTGAGAGGTTCGAATCCCCCCACTCCCAAATGTTGATGTACTAAAAAAAAGATTTTCCTCGTCATGTAGTCAAAGTGACTTGATACAAAACCCAGAACGATGAACTTTGAAGCAGGTATTTGACGTTTATTCACGCCTCCTCATTCAAACAGAAGACTCCAAACAGAATCCCTTGAGTTCGCACTTCACTCGGACGCAAGGATATTTCAATTTTAGGGTTTAATTCTTTCACTTAATTTTAAAAACTCAAGGACCAAAAACTTATAAGTGGAAGTATGTGTGTATAAGCTTAATTTTCAAAAACAAAAAACCAAATGGTTATCATACCAGGCCTAATTTTTAATCTGTAATTTCCCCAAAATCGAATTATTATGTAGAATTCGAAAATAGGCCAAAAAATTGTAAAAAAGAAAAAGAAAAAGAGTCGAGGCTTCGAGCTTGGAAGGATAAAGTACAAAGCCGCACACTCTCGTGGAAAGAGAGGGACGACACCCACTTAGACCAGACCTTCTTGATTTGCAGCAAAATTCAAATCTCACAGTCCATTGTTGGTTTGGGATCTGCACGGTAAGTTCTTGAAACGACACTTTTTTCCCGCTCGGTGCTCACGAGTGAATACGTTAGCTTGATCTTTCCCGAAGCAAACTAATTATGAGTTTTATTATTCTGATCCGTGATTCGATTAATGATGTCCCGTTCTTTAATCTGACATGCGATTCGATATTTGATGTTTCTATTTGATACATTTGTTGGGTCAATTAAGCTGGTTGATAGCTAACACTTGAAGAATCGAGTCTATTTTATGTGTATTCCGGGCGTTGGACGAGACGGCTGATGTTTTGCAAACTAAGCCAACGACTATCTTATTGTCCTACTCAATTGGGTTTTTGTTCAGGTTTTTGTTTGATTGGTAATTATGACTGAAGGCTTACTCCGTCTAATAATCTCTTGTTCTTTTGTATATTACTGTTATAGTTTTCCCTAAGTTTCGAATGGGTGTTATGAAATCTTGAGCTTTACTTTCATGCATCTTGTTGCTCATTAACAGACTACAATTTAATACCGAGAAGAATAATTTTGCTAGAGTTCTCTTATATAACTAGATTTATCGGAGATAAATATAAATTCCACTCCAGGTGCAGAGAGCATGATGGTAGGAAAATGAAACATCAGTAGCTAAAATATAGTTTTTCCCTTCTAAAATTGGGAGTTTAATGGTTCAATTCTACCCTGAGAGGTACCTTATTAGCATCGTTGGTGCTCACTGAACACTTCGACTCTGTATTATGTCTGTGCATTACTTAAACTACGGAACCATGAGCTGGAACCCTTTTAAGAATAAGAATGAAACTCACCCTTTCAATCACCAAAACGTCAGCAGCACTAGCGTTTTGGATACTAAGGAAAGTTCATCAATTTTTCACAATGTTCCTTCAGCATTCTTCAGCCATTGCTCATATACTATTGCAGTGCAATGGCTATTGCAATCATCATTACCCAATTGCGACTGAGTTACAAACATATATATAATATGTAGAAATAACGTAGTTAAGATAAAAACTTTAATCATATAATGTTTATTTTTTATTTTTATCTTCCTATGTATATACATATTATATATATGTGCCATCGTACACATGTACTGTTAGTTATGTTATTTCTGTATTTTATTACTATTTGTAACTAGAATTATTCTTTCAGTAAAGCTGTATAAATCTAGTGTACTCTGGAATGAATCAAGGAAGCTGAATTTTGATTCTCCTCTATTTCTCTAAATATTGATTATCCCACTGTACGTTTTTCTAACTTTTGAATACATGAACCCCAGGTTTTCAGTTGAGCGTTGAAGCTCTCCATTGTTGGACAAGATTACCTCCTGCAATATGATCATCAGAATGCTGAAGCTATCTGTTACTTCAAGTGCATGCTTTTGCTGATACTGCAGTGTGTCTTATTCATGGCATTTTTGGTTGACTTTGTCCCCATCAAGTCTAACTAGATGGAAAGAAATGTGCAAAGAGGTAACATAAATCAGCATAGTAATTATGAACAAGTTCGATTTACTAATTTGGAAGCAAGAAATCAGGGACTTGGGTCTACAAATCAAAGATCTTTCCATGATCCTTCGAGCAACATCAGCACTAACATTCGACCCCCTGAATATAATATGCTAATTGGAGCTAGTCCTGTTCGTAACTACTCCATTCAAACTGGTGAGGAATTTTCACTTGAATTTATGAGGGTGAATGCCAAACATCAATTTATTCCCACCAATAGTCCTGACCCAGGCGCTACAACTGGGTACATGGATTTAAAAGGCATTCTAGGAATTCCCCATGCAAGTTCAGAGAGTGAATCTAGCATTGCCATGCTCAACCCTGTAGAAAAAGATCATGTCCAACATTTTGAAAGAGAGGGTTCTTCACATGAAGAAAAAGGTTCATTTAATTCAATGAGGTTTGTCCCAAGAGCCTCATCAAGAAATGATGTCAGTCGACTTCATGGTTTAACATCTTCAGGAGCATCTGATAGCTCATCAAGAAAGGTGAAATTCCTGTGCAGTTTTGGTGGTAAAATCATGCCTCGCCCTAGTGATGGAAAGCTGAGGTATGTTGGGGGTGAAACACGTATTATCCGTATAACCAAGGATATTTCTTGGTCGAATCTGCTGCAGAAAACATCAACAATTTACGATCAAGTTCACACTATTAAATATCAGCTACCTGGTGAGGATCTTGATGCATTGGTTTCTGTATCTTGTGATGAGGACTTGCAGAACATGATGGAGGAATGTAATGTACTAGATAATGGAGGCTCAACAAAGCCGAGAATGTTCTTGTTTTCTATTTCTGATTTGGAGGATGCTCAAATTGGTGTTGGAAGTGCAGAGGGTGGTTCAGAGATCGAATATGTAATTGCCGTAAATGGTATGGACCTCAGTTCAAGAAGGAACTCTACGCCCTTAGGTACTACGTCAGGAAACAATTTAGATGAGTTACTTGCACTTAATATTGGATCTGAGGGTGGTCAAGTTGCACCAGAATTGTCTGATAACATGAAATCATCCCTGACTTCTGCTGCACCTTCGTTTTCTCAGTCCTCTCAAACCATTTGGGCAAATTCATCTAGTGGTTTTAAGTCCAATTTACAGCAATCGTCAGGACAAAAGTTGCAGCAAGGTGAACTTGGGCTTTCCCAACTATCTTCTTTCCGCCCCATGCAGAGCTTACCTGAAAAAGTTGGAAAGATTTCAGTTCCTTCATCTATTCAGCCACAACAAGATTACATTCTTAATAGCAATGCAACGCCTGTAGAAAATGTACCATCAATGACCAGCAAAGGGCATGTGAACCAACATGGTGGCTTGGCTACAGACTATCCAGTCAGTGGTTTTCCCACACAAGATTCAGATGCATCCTTAAAGGAAGGGAAAATTACAGAGACCTCAACTTCAAAGCGGAATGAACCTGATAAAATTCAATCATTGGAGAAGGAGGTATCATTTAAGGATGCACAAATGAAAAGGGAAGGCTCGCTTCATAAGATTGATGAGACTAATGAAAGTCAAAATTTTGAACATGAATACTTAGGTTCATCAAACCTAAATGATGCTTCTGTTTTGAGCTATAACTCAAAAGCAGTGCAGGTAATGCATTCGGACCCAGATCTAGGATCAGGTTTACTGCTTACGAAAAGCAACAAGAAGCATCAAGATCCTGCTCAAGAATCAGTGCCCCTGGAAGCAAGTAATGAAGGGAACAAGAGAACTGAAGATGATAAATTTTCATCTGATGGACTTCCAACTTCTGGTTTTGGTGCTTCTGAGGCTGATGAAACAGGGTTTAGCTATCTCGAACCAATTTTGCCTCAGCGTGTTTTTCACTCTGAAAGGATTCCAAGGGAGCAAGCTGAATTGAACCGTTTATCCAAGTCTGATGATTCCTTTGGCTCGCAGTTTCTGAGAACTCAGGGAAACTCTGATTATTCTCAGACAATTATTGAATCAGCTGAAACATTGATGGATGGGAATGTGACTCTGCAGTCTGAGCAACCTGTTTCATCTTCAAAGGTACCACATGGAAATCCTCAAAATGTAGAAGATGGATTGGAAGCATTTGAAAAGCACAAAACATTAGCAGATGCCAATAATAAAAAGATGAATATTTCAGGCGAGCATGGTGGGTCTGAGGTCAGTGATATGACCAATATTAAAAGTCCATCTGCCTATAGGAAGGAAGCAGGAGGTTTGACTCATCTTACGGCAAGTGAAGAAGTTTCTGACAAGTGTAAGGAGCCAGAGGAATCTTTAATGGGACCACTAGAATCAGGCTGGGTTGATGGAAGTACACATAAGAACCATGGAAATGAAACTCAAGAGCAAGCAGAGCCTTCATCATTGACAGAGAACCCTGGTAAGAATGTTACTCAAGTAGAGTCTGGAGTTGGCATTGGCACTTCAGAGCACGGGGATATTCTTATTGACATTAATGACCGTTTTCCACGTGATTTCCTATCTGATATATTCTCAAAGGCCAGAAACTCTGAAAACATTTCTGGCATCAATCCATTGCCTGGTAATGGAGCTGGTGTGAGCTTGAACGTGGAGAATCATGAGCCTAAGCGTTGGTCATACTTTAGAAACTTGGCTCAGGAGGAGTTTGTTGGAAGAGATGTTTCCCTTATGGATCAAGACCACCTGGGCTTCTCTTCCTCACTTGCAAATGTTGAAGAAGGGGGTACCATGAACAGGTATCCCCTTTTAAATTCAGATGTAGGTGCCATTTATCAGAGAGACTCCCAAATCAATTTTGATGACAACATTCAGCAGGAATCACGTCTGCTCACTGGACCCAGCACTAATCTATATACAGATTATGGTTCTTCGAAGCTCAAGGGCAATGAAAGCATGCAGTTGGATGAACCTAGCACTAAAGCCCCACAAGCTGAGGATGTGGTATTCGTCAATTGCATTCTTTCAATTATAATTTGCACCTCCATCTTATTGCCTTCTCTCACTGCATTTTCCCTTTTATCTTCTTGTTTTAGGATGCAAAGTTGGATATCCAAGATATTGGTGTACCTCTTGTTGATTTTTACCTTGAAGATTTTGACATTAGTACATTGCAGGTATGAATCTCACTGTTGGTTCCCTTAATATATTCAAATTCCTTTTCTTTTGCATTTTAGTAATATTTCATGAGATTATTTTTGATAAAATGTTAATTCTTGTTTGGTACTATGAAATTGAGGCTTTGAACAGTTGTCAGTTGAAAAGTCCACCCACACAATATTATGCTATTTTCACCTGTACTTAGATTAACGATGATTTGCAGTTTTGATTTCTCCATAAAGTTCAGATATTTGCTTCCTATATTGCTCCGTGGAGATTTAAAATTAATAAGGTGATGCAGAAAAAAAAGGTTCCCTAATTAATAATTATTGTTTTCGGCTAAAAGAAAATAAGAAGCTTGCGTATGGGTTTCTGAGGTTCTGCAGTAACCTTATCCACTGTCATTGCTACCATTATTGTATGAGAAGTTCCCTAGTTATAATTTTTTGCCACAAGGACATATAGAAGTTAAGAAACTGAGCACCTGCGGAACTGGATAATCTTTTTTTCCACTTCATGTCACTTCAAGGCTGTTTGCTAACTGCTAGTCATTAGCTGGTCTTTTCGAGTTTCCACTTGAAAAGAAACATGCTTGAAACAGTTGGAAACATCTTATGGATTTTGTAGTCAAAGCGAGCATAGCTCAACGGTAATTGGCATGTACCCTCGACCAAGAGATCAGAAGTTTGAATCCCCCCACCCCCAATGTTGTTGAACTAAAAAAAAATCTTATGGATTTTGTTTGGTTGTTTGTTTGTTTTGTTTTTTTTTTTTTTTTTTTTGATGCGGAACAGATTATTGGATTGTGCAGAGTTAATAATCTCTTTTTCTATAAAAATATATTTTTGTACATTTGAGAGGGAGAAACGAAAGAATTTTTATTGGAAAACTCTGATGCAGGTATAGAATATATGAGAGAGATTGCATTGTTTCTTTTCGTCATCCTCTTATACCTCACTTGCTAACTTTTTAAGAGTTATCAGTTATTTTGTTAGGTATAAACTGGTTTTGATATTATTCTTTTGGTCGCAGTCAACAGCTAATGTACTTCTATTGATCTTGGGAGAACATATAGGATTTAAGGTTTTTACTTGCCCTCCATTAAATTTTTCACTGTCTTTTGATTGGCCTGGCAGATAATTAAGAATGAAGATCTTGAAGAGCAACGAGAATTGGGTTCTGGCACATTTGGTACGGTGTATCATGGGAAGTGGCGAGGAACGGATGTAGCAATTAAACGGATAAAAAAAAGTTGTTTCACCTGTAGGTCCTCAGAGCAAGAGAGATTGGTGAGTTCAATTCCATTTGAATGATCTTCCAGATGTTATTAGCTTTTTCTAGTAGTAAATTGGACACTGGTCTGATGGTGTGTTATTTCCAGAAAAGTGGGATGCGAAACCAAATGTTACAGTTTCAAATTTTCATTATCGACTGTAGAACCAACGAACAATTCCCCCCACTGGCATTCTGACAAACTTAGCTTTTAGAGCAGCTGGTTATTTGTGTTGGTGTAATAGCAGCAATCTTGCTGCTAATTTCTCCTTTTACATTTTTGTTTTCAAGTAGGCAACATTTGTTTTTAGTAACAAGAAACAACATTTCATTAAGGAAATAAAAAGAGATTAATGCTAAAAAAGAGATTAATGCTAAAAAAGATACAAACTCTACTTGAGAGTGAAAAAGTAACAAGGAACCACAAAACAACAAAAATACAGTAACTAAAAAGAAATAGATACATCTCAATTAAGGCAAATATCATGTAGAGAATAAGCTGCAAAAGATTTAGAAAGTGTGCACCAAATCATGATGATAAATATCACGAAGAGAATAAGCAGGCATCATGTCTTCTGCAGTAATGGACAAACTTTTGTTTTTTGGTCACAATGTACTCCCAATTTGGTTTATTTTTAAACAAATTGGAATCAATTTTTTTTTTTTTTTGGTCACGATTCTCTAATTTCACATATTGAATTTGTAATTTTCAGACTGTAGAGTTTTGGCGTGAAGCCGATATTCTTTCAAAGCTTCACCATCCAAATGTGGTGGCCTTTTATGGTGTGGTGCAGGATGGGCCTGGTGGGACATTGGCCACAGTGACTGAGTTCATGGTCAATGGCTCCTTGCGGAATGTGTTACTTAGCAAAGACCGGTAATCTCTTTGTTTCTAGTTATCTTGCATACACTTGAATTGTTCAAGAGAACTCTGTTCATTCTCATTATTTACATGTTATGCAAGTGTTCCAGGTACCTGGATCGACGTAAGAGGCTCATTATTGCAATGGATGCAGCATTTGGAATGGAATATCTGCATTCAAAGAATATTGTGCACTTTGATTTGAAATGTGACAACTTGCTTGTCAACTTGAAAGATCCTTTACGGCCAATTTGCAAGGTATTTGATACACCACTGGTGCTTAAAGATAATTTCTATGTTGGTGGTGGATTTGTGAGTACTTTCACCTGCATTGATAACTTTTCTCTTGCTTTTGTTATAAAGGTTGGAGATTTTGGCTTGTCAAAAATAAAAAGGAACACTTTAGTTACTGGTGGTGTGAGAGGGACCCTTCCGTGGATGGCTCCTGAACTACTTAATGGTAGCAGCAGCAAGGTTTCTGAAAAGGTAAGATATCGAGACTCATTTCTACTATCACAACTTAAGACGAGAAAAAATAAATAGAGCAATAAACATGTATTGTTGATAGTTTTATGGATACAAATAAAAATGTGGCAGAAACGATAGGCAAATACGATGAATCTCTACTTTTGTTTATTTATTTTTACGGTAGATTTTAGGTCAACCTCTTTTCTGAATCAATCTATTGTTGTGATTCTAGGATCTTCAGAGTACATATTATATTATTCTGTAGCTTTCTTTTGGTTGAGTTTTTTTTTTCTTTGGCTTTCATTTCATTTAGGGCCAACAAGATAGCTAACCATTTAAGCCACTGGAGCATCCCATCTCTATTAAATAACTAACAGAAAAAACTGCTGAAATTATTATAAAATTTCCATCGATAATGAAACTAAATGTAAACAAGTAATAGAACTTCAAAATTTGAGTTTAAGGCTCAGTGGAAGTTATTCTACAAAACATCTAAAACACACAACATCCAAACTTCGAATTAACAAACGAAGTTACATGCTTTTCTTTCTTATAAATAAATAAATAAAATTACTAGTGTAACAATTTTAAAATATTAGAGCTGCCAATATAAATGCTCGATAATTATTGGATCTCATGTATTTTATAGAACTTGCTTGCATATTATTGAAATACTGAATGATTATTGAAATTATTTAATAACATAACTCATATATTTTACAATATGTAATACCAGGCACTGAAATAATTAAAAACAACTTGTCAAATGTTTATAAAGTTCTTGAGAATACTTAAAAAAAAATATCATTCAGTTTATCAATAATTAATAATTCGAAAAGTAGATTGTTGAATATTACATCTACAACTTGATACTCAGTACAGGCCACTTGATGTACCCGAAGCAAACAGTAAAATTAGCTATCAAAGAATATAATGATATACAGTCACAGATAAGTATCCAAGACTTTAAATCAACTTTTGTTGATAATTACAGTTATTGTCTCATCATGAATAACAAATCAGTTAGTTATTATTGATCATGAATAAAGACATGGTAATCACTGGACATCACATAGTATTAAATTTAATAATCTATTGACATCATATTGATATATATGATTGATTACATGAAATAGTTTTTTGTATTTAATTGAATTTAAACTTACAAAACATATTTTATACTGATATAATAATTTTGAATCTTAAAATAAACTTGCAGTGAAAGTCAATTAGAGAAACAGGAGGAGCAAAGGGTAGCAAAAGAACGAAAAGGGGGAAAAATGAAAGAAGAATACAGGAAAGGAATGGTGTGTGTGGGAAAAGAAAGAAAGAAAAGGAGAAAAACAAATGTGGGGTGTGAAAACTGATCATTAAAAAAACACAAAATTTAGTTTGAAAACGTTTAGCTAATGTGTATAAGTTAAGGAAGAACAAGAAAACATGAAGAAAAAAAAATTCCAAGATTTGCTAGCTTAAGACATGCATAGAAAATTGATGTTTGTAGAAAACGAGAATGCATGAAACCGAAAAAGAATATAATCAAAACCAAAAAGATAACATAAGCCAAAAATAGAAAAGGAAATTTCACCCTATTTGAGCAGGTTTCAATTGATTTTGTAAAAAGTAAAGAAGAGTCGAAGAAGAAGAGTAAGGAAACACACCAAAAAAGGCACCATGCCAAGCTGATTCAGAAATATCAAAATCTGTTTGCTTTAATGTGCCTTCTATTCTGTCTTCGAGGGCGAGGGATCATTTGAGGTTGTGGGCTTCTCCCCCAAGCCTCCATATCTGCAATCTCTTTTCAAAGCCAATGCTGATCAAATAAAGTTTTCCGTTATTAACTTCTTAAATAATAACAAAAAGCTACCAAACAATATTTCAATTGAAAAACCAACTGAGAATTAAAAGAGCAAAAAGTACCCTGAGTGCCTTTTTTGTTTCATAACTAAAAGTAGGTTGAATAAATTGGTTTCGTTTTTCATTATTTCTGCCCATCGTATGATTATGGTCCATGTAGTTTTGAACTTTTGATTTTTTACTTCTGATTGGCAGGTTGATGTATTCTCCTTTGGTATTGTCCTATGGGAGATCCTTACTGGGGAGGAGCCTTATGCAAATATGCACTATGGAGCAATCATAGGTGTGAAAAACAAAATGGAAGAGAAAAAACAAAAAAAACTCTATTTTTATGTTCCCTTGGGTTGTATTTATCTTACATATTCTTCTTTGGTCAGTAAGGTTGGGGTCAAATGATGGTAAGAGACCCCCCACCTGGTCAGTTTATGCAACTGAAAAAGCTTCCAGGATCGCATGGAATTGCACACACACACACAATTCTGGTTGCTCAATTTGATACATCTTTTTTATTGCATCAGCGGTGCACTCGTGTATTTGCTACTTTGTATTACATTCTGTATGCAGTTGTAGAAGGATTTTTTTTTTTAAATAATTGTTCTATTTATTTTTTACTCAAATCGATAAAATTGAATTTGCTGATTTCTTTCTCCATTCAGGAGGCATAGTGAACAACACATTGAGACCACCCGTTCCAAACTTCTGCGACCCTGACTGGAGATTGCTGATGGAACAGTGCTGGTCTCCTGACCCTGTAGCCCGGCCATCTTTCACAGATATAGCGAGGAGGTTGCGTGTGATGTCCACGGCTACCCAGACAAGATCACCACATGGTCATCAACCACAAAATCAGACACCCAAGTAATTGTTTTCGATGATTTATACATACCCTACTTTGCTTTGCTTCCCGAGTTAGCATGGATAAGAGTTGTTTACCTGGATGTACTCAGTTACTAAAGTATAAGGCGAGTGTATTGCATAGTAATATATGAATAAGGGGCTGCCTCTGGAAAAACGGAATTGTAGGTTGGTTTCAGATATCATCATCAAAAGCGAGATTGTGGTTTGTGCGACACCCGAGGAATTGATTTATATGTAAAGTCAATTATTTATGACCACAGTGAATATATACAAAAAGAAAACACTGGTTACCCGCCATTGAAGTTCCTAGTGCAATTTTGTTTGTATGTTTCCTAAAATTAACTTCAGTTAGATTTTAATTGTCTAGCAAAGTTTGATGGTAAAGTTACCTGCTGTGAACTATTTATAAAATGACTAGATAAGTAACTTAGATGTATCAACCGAGTTTTCTTTTGGTATCTTTGGTGTGAACGTAATGTCTCTTTAAATTTGACTACTTTTCTAGATTTGGTTTTATTCAATGCTTTGTATTGGTGTAAATGCAAGCACCCCTTTAGTATTATAGCCTAGCTTCTTTAATTTTCAATTGGAACTCTTTCTTGTAATGATCCTTTTGGAAGTTTGACTTCCTTCCTATTATTTCATTCATCAATGAAATCTGCTTCTCTTCTTAAAAAAAGAGATGTATTCACTCATAAATTTCAACCGTACAAAGAATCACTTAGATCAATTTCTTACCGATGTTAAACATAGTTATACATAGAATGTTTGCCCAACGTTAAGCAAACTCTCATGGGGAACATTGTACATCACGCTGTTCTCCCTGCAGATCTTTTTAAGAAATGCATATATATAATCGATCGCAAACTTTTTGTAGAATCTGGATTCCCTCCTAGCTTTCATTACTGTATTTCCAAGTATGTGTACAACTCCGACACTTTTACTGCTAACCAAGAACCCTAATTCATCTGTCTCAATCCGACTGTTTTCTTGATTGGGTGTTATGATGGTTTGGTTCTGATGCAATGGAGAAGTGACAAGCTCAATTGAGTCTGCCGTTGGCAGGCCTAATGATTCCATAGATGTGGAAGTTGAATTAAGTTTGCTCAATGGAATCTCTGTAATAGTTTCATTTTGCTGATCAAGTATGCTAGACACATCCGAATCTGAAGACCCACCATCCATCAAGGACTCGAGTCGAACAAACAAGAAGAGGCTATCAAAGAGTTTCTTCTCAAAATCATCATCTTCCTTGTGGAGGTCTTTGTAACCATATCTAGCTACACAGCGAAACATGCGGAAATTCTTAGGTCCAATCCGTTTTACCAGAAATCTCTCTTCTTCCGGGACAGTGCGGACAGGCAGACACTTCAAACAGACAAAAACCACAACCGAATGAATGGCAGGTAAATTTGTGATGAAGTGTGAAAAGATGTGGGGGACTCCACTTGTAAGTTCTGTGTACACAAGTCCTATCCCAGGCACCCTCACAAGTCCTAAACTGGGGCCAAGGCTAAGAATCCATGCCATTGAAACCTTAGTGTGCATCTCAATCTCATAACGTTTAGCTGTACCATAATGCCAAATGTACATTATGATGAAAAATGCTGCCGCTATAACCAAAGGAACCCACCCACCTTGGTAAACCTTTTGGATAACTGACGAGAGGTAGGTACCCTCCACAATCAGTGATAAGCAAGTGAAGAGCAGGACTAGAGTCCAGTGGGAGTGCCACACTAATATCATTATTAAAGCCATGAGGAATGTGGTTACCAACATCACTATAACCACTGCTGTCCCTGTTGAGACATAGAAAATAGAAAAATATTAGTACTAAGTTACGAACATGGTAGGTTTTCCGTTATTTATTTTCATTGGAGGAGTGCTTAAGACATTAGTACTATAAATTTTTGTAATTCACGATACAAAACTACGAGTGGTAGACAATGGGTAAAGTCAAAAAGCCAAAGTAATGAAAAGGAACTAGTTTTCCCATTTAGGAAGCTTCTAATAGAACTGATGCGTATAGTTTACAGCTTCCAGCTACTTCTTGTTCAACAGGGGCGTTTGTCCAATTGGAACAAAGACCACCTTCAAGATTAGATTGTTCGTGATCTAGCACTTGATTTGGCACTTCCAGTACATACAGGATTGGTAAAAGGGTTAATAAGAAAATTGACTACTATATAATTATATGTGATCGCAGACTTCAATATTTGAACATATTATTATGATGGAGAATTACTGGATTAGATAAATATCAAACTGTTGAAAGAGTCTGACTAACCAGAAGCGTTTCCAATCTGGCTTTGATTTTTGAATCCAGCAGTCACGGCAATGCAAAGGACCATCAGGATCCAGTTAATATCAGGAATATAAATCTGATTACGGAACTTCGTAGAAGTATGAACAACTTTAACTCTTGGAAAACAACCAAGTGCAAGGGCTTGCTTGACTAATGAAAAGGTTGCAGATATGGTGGCTTGGCTTGCAACAACAGCGGCGGCAGTTGCAACAAGAAATACTGGCCAATATATACTGTCTGCAGACATGAAATGATATATACACTTGAAAGACACTTTTTTTTTTTTAGTTCAAAAGATATATACACTTTATTGATAAAAGATTATGATATTGAAAAACTCTTTCAGGAAGGTTAAAAATACTTGTGAAAATTCAAGGTTTAATTACAAGTTTAGTCCTTGAACTTTCAGGATTGTGTCAATTTAATCTCTGAACTTTAAAATGTTTCAAATAAGTTCTCGAACTTTCGATTTCGTGTTTAATAGGTCCCTAAACTTTAATAAGTATCCAGTGGGTCCTTAAACTTTCACTTCTGTGTCCAATAAGTCCTTTAATTTTCAATTTTGTGCCTAATAAGTCCTTGATCTATTTGACATTTTTAGAATTCACAAGCCTACTAGATATAAAATTTGATGTTCAGGTCCCAATAGGTATAAAATTCAATTTTATATCTAGTAGATTGGTTAATTTTTAAAAAACTCGAATATGTTAGGGACCTGTTCGACACAAAATTGAAAGTTCAGAAACTTATTAGACATTTTTAAAGTTTAGGGACCAAATTGACACAATCCTAAAAGTTCAGAGACTAAACTTGTAATTTAACCAAATTCTAAGGATGACTTTCACCCACCCTGTTTCCCCAATTTTTTCAACATCTGGTCAATGTTTCAATCTACACGTGCGTGAGAAAGTCCTAAATCAATATAGTCACAAACTAAATTCAGAACAAACCTGGAATTGAATGATAGAAGGCACCGGCAACATACTCTGGGTTTTTCATGAGATAGGCAACTTGTCCAGAGTAGGCTAAAAGAAGGCAAGGAAATACAACTACTGTAAAAGCAATTTGTATGGAGGAAACTGGAAAATGGGATAGGTCTGCGAAAAGTGCTTCAGTTCCTGTAGTATATTCTCATATTAGAAGCCAGAAATTCCAACTTGATCACTTGACATTCTTGACCAATAGCAACATGTAAGTATACCTGTTATACTAAGCATGACCCCTCCAAGGGATGTCCATCCAGCTTTCCCTCCCCTTTTAAAGTACTGATATATATATATAGGAGAAAAGGCTCTCAGGACACTGCTATCATGCTTCCAGATGTTGAATATGCCAATGCCTCCAATTAAGGTGAACCATAGAAAAACTACTGGGGCGAAAAGCCAACTAACTTTATCTGTGCCATAACGTTGCATGCTAAACAAGACAATAAGTATGACAATAGCGACAATAACAGCTACATCTGGAACAAGGGATGAGAACTTGAATTATTAAAAATGAGAATAATGAATGAGGGAGTGAAATGAATGTTTCAGGACCAGGGAGATACCACTACTTATTTTTGTACGACCAACGTTGATCCCCCCAACAGCAGAAAGAACTGCAGATTATAATAATGTCAATCATATGGTGATGTAACTAAATCTCAAAATTTCATGCTAGCAAATAAAAATTTCAAGTATTATTCACAGATGAGGGTGCATAAAAATCTTCCAAATATGTTACACCTATGTACCGCATGTGGCTTCTTTTACACTGAAAGCATTGTATGAACAAAATTGACGCATAGAACTAGCCACACTCAGGTGGACATGAACCTACTCCGAGAAATTGCAAAGTTTCTAAAAGACCATGCATGAATACTCCTGACATGTCGCCATGCTATGCTATGATTATGACTATTCATTTAATTCTCCAACCCCTCTACTTTTTGTATGATGTCACTAAAAGATTCCAAAAGAAATGATAAATGCATTTCAAGGTTTAAAAACTGAGTAACAAGTACCTGAAATAGCAGGTGTTAGAATCCCATCCCCAATCACCATGCAAGAGCCAACAAGAACGAGAACTAGAATTGCGTGTTTCTTAAAATGATGCCCTTCCAGCCATTTCTTAGTTTTTGCAGCAAATGAGTGTTCACGGAACTCAGAACGACTATAAGTAGTAAGCTTCTCATCAGTGTGGTCCTGGTTAGGGATAGTTAATATTTTTGCATGACGGCATAGTAATGAATATAGAGCAAATGTTCCACCTGCATCAAGGAAGAGCAAAGAGTCCCTCATCAATATTAAATGGGAAACTTGACACCATTTAATATTTTTAAAACTCCCTTCGAATAATGAAAAGAATGATATCTACAAAGAATCTAAATAAATTTTATTTACTTGTCAATAACTAATTTCCAAGATAGATAAACTACATTTTGTCAAAGAATATGATGTCTATACGTAAATGTCTTTTCATCCCAAGTTGGGTCCTTGCGTCCTTTATTTATCCATCTGTGAAATGAAAGCATCAGGACAAGTAACTCATTCTAAAACAAACCCACAGAAAACTTTTATGTTCACTTTTTAAGGAATAATATCCCTTAATGAATTTCAGGTCATTGTGATTGATCATGCCTGAAGAATGTATGAGAGAGGAAGAGCCTAGAGTGCTGAGAAGTTGTAAGAGTAGACATGTTTTTACAATATCCTTACAAGCGTGACAGCAAAAATGTTCTTGAGTAGAGGTAACTTACAGTTAGAATCAAATTACCTTGACCATCGTCATTTGCCTTGCAGACAATAAATACGTACTTGATAAGGGGAATGAGAGTCAGAGAGTATATAATCAATGAAAGGGCTCCTATCAAGTCCTCCGTATTTTCAACTCCATCGGGGAATGTGTTGTAGAAGACATATAAAGGGGAAGTACCCAAATCTCCGTAGACTATTCCAAGGCTTTGGAATGCAAGTTGTAGAATTTTTAGAAAAGAGTGATCCTGAGGGGAGAATATGAGCAACGAATCATCAGGAAAAGCAAATCGCCCATCAACCGTAGTTCTTTTCAATACACACACACACAATTGGATATGCTAAACTCACTTTAAATTCGCAACTTTCACCCAAAGAGAGTAAGAAATGGCAAGCTGTTGTAACATGGTGTTCCAAGTCAAATGAGGAAAAGAGGGCTAGATGCATGTTTTGAGCTTCCAAATGTTAAAACACGCACACACACATTGAGTGAGAGGAAGGGATTTGCAACGCACCTTTTCCTGATACGCATTTTTTAGCCGCTTAGACTCCTCCTCCATTGGCTGGTCAATCTGCTGATCTATAACCCAGATACTATCTTTATCACCAGTATCCTCACCAGGATTGTATCTTGACGCCATTTTTGAAAATATAAAACCTTTCTTTTCTAAGCTTATACACCTATGTATATCTTTCACGACAACTCAACTGTATTTCCAAAATGCTCTGAAAGAGAAATGTAACGAGAAAGCACCACGACTAGATGTCGGTTCCTATGTTGAACAGCAGGCTAAATTCACGATGAATTTCGTTTACAATCTCTGAGTAGAGAAAGAAAACTGAATCCCACCGATAAGTTTTCACTAAGAAAACACAAAAGAATTCGGAGCTCGAAGAACCCGAATCCAACAGGGTAACCGCTAACGAAGCAACAATTCAATTAGCAGAAATCCAGGAAAACCCAGACTACAAATACAGGCAAACAGGAAAAAACCAAATCAGAAATCAGGAAACGGCCAAAAGAACTAAATAAGAAGAAATTCGGAAGGATGAACTTGTTCATCAACCAGAATGAAGCTGAGGTGAATTGGACTTAATCATGCCAATCGAATCTCCAACAAAATCTTTAACAAGTAGGATGAACAATCCGCAATCCGCGATCCGCGATCTTGATTAACTCAGACATGGCTATTTATTACATTGGAAAATCAATAATACGTCCGGAGGTAGCTGCAGAAGAGGGTGACAAATAAATGCATATGACAGGCGCTGTCTGATCAGTACGAAAACATTGAATAATAACCGAGGCTATTAAAACGATTGTTCATTTGTCTAGTCATCGCTAGAAATTTATAAAACATGCGTAGGATAAGCGCAAATATGGCTCGAATCTGCGTACATAATTTCAAATTCCAACACGATGCAAACTTCCTCAGTCCTCACTTGAAAGTTCACAAGTTCAAAAAAGGCGTACTGAAATAGATCATCAGCCTTGTAGTGACACTGCCATCAATGGACGAATAAGAAATTTCTTGACGAAGGTGTTAGGATTAGAAAGTCGAGAAATGATAAGGACTGAAGAATTTACCTCTTGCGGCTCCTTTGAATCTGATAGACCACCATCGTTTAGAAACTCCCGAGGTTTAGAAGTTCTAGGTCCTGATTTTCGTCCTTATTTTCTTCACATTTGACACAATTTCCATGAGCGTTTCAAATTTGAATTCTCCTCCTCTACTGTACTTTTCAACTGATCTCGAGGAATTTTGTCTGATTCTAATCATCGGAATTTGCTTGAAACACCACAATCACCGGCTCCCCATTACACGAGAAAAGACGTCTCCGATTCAGAAGCATCGGTCTCTTGTTGGACCAAATCGGGAGGTTGAAGACGAAACAAATGAATCGAATCAAAAACTTTATTGGTAGTGGTTATGTTTTCTTTTTCTTTGTTGCATTGCATTAAAATTTGAACATGATAATTTTTGGTTTGTTTTATTCTTGGGGATTTTTCTTTTTGGATAAAGTTTAGTAGCTGTGTAGTCAATTTCTTAAATTATTTTGTAGTTTTTTCAAACGTGGTAATCATCTTTGTTTCAAAAAAAAAAAAAAAAAAAAAAAAAGTGGTAATCATCATCATCTCATTCAATTATAAATCTTTTGGCAAATAATAACGAGTTGCGTGTTGTTGTAAAATAATAATAATAAATACCATTATCGTCAATTTTGGATGGAAAAATACCTTTGAACTTTCAAAAAAATTTCAAAAATATCCTTATTGAAAAATGCTTCTTCTTTTTTTCTTCTCTCACTGTAAATTCTTGCATTAATTTTTGTTTGATTCTTTCTTTTTTTTTCTAGGGGTATTTATAATAATTTAACCAAGGAAAAAAAATGTATTCACGGGGATTAGTCTACGGATCAAAGTGGTAAAAAATGATGGCAAGAAATGGTATTTGTCGCTCTTTCTCCCACCTCAAAATGCTAAATCTTTCAAAGTAAAACACAACGTAGTCATGCAAAAAAATGATGCTAAAATTAAAACTTTTCAAAGTATATATAACAGATTTGATTTACTCTCTCTATTCCATCACTAAATTAAATGAACTATACATAGAAAATTTGCCCAACATTTAATAGACTCTCATGAGGAACATTGAAAATCACACTGTTCTCCCTGCAAATCTTCCTAAGAAATGCATATATGTAATCGACAGCTATCTTCTTGTAGAATCTTGATTCTCTTCTTGCCCTAATTACAGTGTTCCCCAGTATGTGCACCACCCCGGCATCTCGAGACCTAATCAAGAATTCAATCTCATCGCTATCGGTATGGTTGCTTGCTTGCTCAGAAGACCTTACTGTGTTATTCGAACGCACCGGAGATCTAACGGGCACAATTGAGTCAACTGATGAGAATGTCATGTCCACATTGGATGAAATTGCATTTCCATTGTTGCCAATCAACAGGCCATCCCTTGAACACTCAGTTTGCTGGCCATACAAACTGTACTCATCAGAATCCGAGCAACCTTCCATCATGGATTCAAGCCTGACAAAGAGGAAGATGCTATCAAAAAGCTTTTTCTCAAAATCATCATCCTTTTTGTGGAGGTCTTTATAACCGTATCTCGCGACGCAACGAAACATGTGGAAATTCTTGGGTCCTATCCTCTTTACTAGAAACCTTTCTTCCTCTGGCACTGTGTAGACTGGAAGGTATTTCACACAGACAAACACAACAACAGAATGGATGGCAGGCAGATTCGTAATAAAATGGGAAAATATGTGAGGTACGCCGCTTGCAAGCTCGGTATACACAAGTCCAATTCCAGGAACACGAACTAGTCCTAGACTGGGACCAAGCCCGAGAACCCATGCCATTGAAACTTTACTGTGCAGCTCAAATTCATATCGTTTAACAGTACCATAATGCCACACATACATGATGATAAGAAAGGTTGCAGCAATCACAAGGGGGACCCAGCCACCTTGATCAACCTTGAAGAGAACAGCAGAAAAGTAACTGCACTCCACGATTAGCGATAAACTGGTGAAAATTAGGGCAATGATCCAATGACAGCGCCACACCAAGATCATGATCAGAATCATAAGCAGTGTGGTCACAAGCATGACTACCACCACCGCTGTCCCTGTTGAAAGAAAGAGAGATGGAGAACTTTAAATGGAGTTCTATGCACCAACAGAACCAGATAAATGCATGAATCTATTCGGTTATTCATAATGCTGTATAGATTATGTCCTTGAAGGAAAAACCGATTTTTAAATTCTAATGCTTCAATAACTATCTTGTGCAATGTTTAATATGCCAATTTTGCAGCAAATGAGATATTTCGGAAATCCAAACAGAGACAACCTAGTCTATTTAGCTACACAATCATTTCTCTTGCATGCAAGTCAAGAACGCAACAGAATTATGCCAAAAGGTTCGGGAATTTAACAATTGGATCTTATGTTCCATTATTAAGAGAGCGATACAAATCTAATCCTCAATTTGCATACAGATACTGTCATTCTAAATCGAACGGTGATATGTCTTCCCGTCACCAAAAATTGGAAAACCAGGGTTGTTTGCAGGCTGGAGGGACAATTACCTAATCCATTTTTTCTGAATACAGTTATACAGGTAAGATATTTAAAGAGCATCAATGATACAGTTACATTAGAACTTTTTCTGAGAAACATACAGAACAGAGGATATGAACAGACAGAACCAGTAAAACAGAGAACCACTTACCATAAGCATTTCCAATTTGACTTTGATTCTTAAATCCTGCTGTAACGGCGATGCAAAGAACCATGAGGATCCAGTTAATATCTGGAACATATATCTGACCAAGAAAGTTCTTTGAGGTATGAACAACTTTAACTCTCGGAAAGCAGCCATGAGCAAGAGCCTGCTTGATTATTGAAAACGTTGCAGATATAGTGGCTTGACTGGCAACTATAGCAGCAGCAGTTGCGACAAGAAACACGGGCCAATATATGGATTCTGCAAAGCGAGATGTCAGCATATCATTTTTAAGTAGTTGCAATGCACTTCCAGCATCCTCCTATCAAAACTGTGATTTTACAATGAGAGAACAATGACAAGAGATATCATTGATCTTTCCAGTTTCTAGTAAAACATGCAAGTTTCAGTAATGTAACAAGTCCAAGCAGCCAAAACTTGTAATTCTTAGCACTAGTAGCCTCAATAAGGTTCGCTTATTATTAGGTGACTTGAGGATAGGTCTTGTCACACGTTTTGATAGACTGAAATTGCAAGATCTTAACCAGCATGTGTGACAGTGTCAGCAATCAAACTTATACAATAAGATCTTGAAATAAAAAAAGGCAGGTCGTAATTAGCAGTCTGATTTCCCAATATGCGCGATTGTTATATGCTTAGCAGACTGTAAAATTTGCTGATCTTACAGTGCAGCATTCACATTTACGTTTGTGCATCAGATTTTTTTGAGATCATACAACATTTTTAATGCTTAAATTAAAACGACGCCATTATTTTTACAATTAAGCATTAGAACTTTCATCTATGTAAAGGAAAACAAATTTTTAGAACCATGAGGCATATGAATCAGTAAATATAGCATAAACATCACATGATACAATTACATTTTTTACCAACCTCAAAAAGAACACAGGATTGCTTGTTAATTCTTGGTAGTACGGATTGATAAGACTAAATAGTAAATAGTTTGGTGGCCACCTATATAGAATATTTACAAGTTTCCAAACATAAAACATTAAAGAACCATACAATTAGCTCATAAAATTCATCCAAGTGCATGTAGCTAGCCTAGATATCTACATATATATAAAAAAAAAAAAAAAAATAACAAAAAAAGTTTTAGCTTAATGTCTATTTGATCCCTAAAGTTTCAAAAGAAACACTTATGCAAACATGAAAATTTTAAATAGGATGGCAAAATCTATTGATTTTATATTATTATATTATGATTAACTTGGTCAAGCTAGTCTTCCGACCTCCTCCCTCTCTCTCCTCCTCCTTCCTCTCCCTTCTCTTCAGCATCGTCTAGCAGATGGTGGGATGGAGAGTTCGTTTAAATGGGTTTGACAAGTGGATGTTTTAGCCCACAGAGCAATTGGAAGGTTTCTTTTGCACTGTGGATGGAACTTTGTTTTGAAAATCATATGGCATGCCATGTCACTCGTAGCTTGGCCGTAGTACGCTAAGCAACAGATTAACACCTTTGAACTGGCTAGAGACTTGGGATTAGCAGCGGAAATATTGATTACCAGAAGGACAGTGGAGATCATGTTTGGTGGACAGTGATGATGCAGAGGAGGTGAGGAAGAGGATGAAAGAAATTAGCAAGAAGAGTAGATTATGCAATCCGATCCCATGTGTCTGTTTTTGTTTTGGGTTCTTTTTCTTGAGAATCTATGGAACAAATCATGGAAAATGGGAAATGATTCACAGAGAAGAATGTTAATTACGTATATTTGGTTCTTACAAAGCAGGGGAAATGAAATAAAAAGGACACCGTAGATTATGAATCAGTTTTAGAAATAGGGTTTCATTTGAGATGTGGGACACTTCTTCTTGAAATGCTTGGTGGCTACTTTCAGCAACTTGCTCCACCTCCAAATAGAGTTTCATTTCAATGTTTAGAAATAGATGTTGGATAACAAAGAAGGAGAGAGAGGGAGGAGAAGGAAAGACCCACCTCAGCCAACCCAATCATAATACTGATATAAAATTAATATATTTTGTCATCTCATTTAAAACTTTCACGTCAACAAGTTAAATGTCATGTCATTTTTTCGTTAGGTCAACTAACGGTTAAATGAGCTCAAGGAAAATTTTAAACCATTTTCCAGACTTCAGGTACTTTCTTTTGAAATTCTAAGGACCAAATAGACACCAAGCTCAAAGGGACTAAAAGTGTATTTGTAATTTTTTTTTTTAAAAAAAGGGCTAGCAATGTCAGGTTTGTGAGATATTTCAAAGCAAAGAAATCAAGGAATTTTCTGGCTGGTGTAAAATTTGGAGTGTTCTATGAGAATTTATTATCTACATCCTTGTCTCCGATCATAGGGGAGCTTTGTAGTTGATCACTGAAGAAGCATACAAGCAAATATGAAACACAGATTCGACAGTGCACCATTTCTCAAAAAGACTAGTAAACAGGGATGTTAGGACATAATAGTTAACTTCCCCCTAAAAACGCATATTCGTACATTTCTTAATATATCATAACAATTATAACTTATGAAAACAATTGAAATTTAATACATGTCACGCCAACTTCTAAACACATTATATTCTTAAATTAGGATAATCTAAAATTGAATTAAAATTATGATGTACAAAAGGACTATATTTTTTTCTAAGGAGCACTTAGGTTCTGTTTGTCCCAACCATAAGTCCGGTACATTTTCTATTACTTCTTGATCTCTATCAAAGGTACTGCAATATAACCATTAATCATAAATGCTATAGTTAAAGTTAAGTTATTCATTGATTTTGACTCTTAAATTTTTCTTCACAAGTGGGCTCAGTCTGGGATTGATCAGACTCGAGGGATACCAACACTGGAATGAGAGAGAAAGAAACAAGCAGGACATGAGAATTCAAATCAAAATACGACATCATGATAATCACCACTAATCCCAAAATAGGTTGAAATTAATTTATTTATTCGTACTAATTCTTAACAAAAATAAAGAGTACATTTCTTTTCTGGGAGGGCGGATGACCAATACATGCTCCATTCAATCCACAAATACTTGGGCTCTAGAGAAGTGTTTGAGCTTCACAGTGTACCATTTTCTATTTGACAAATTAGAGGATTCTTATTTATAAGTCTACTTTTTCTTGTCTTTTCTAGGTGAATTAGAAATCTGGTCCTCTTTTCTCTAATAGTTATCTTTTAATTGAAAAGTTTTTTTTTTCTTCTGATTTTAAAAAATTATAAAGTTCTCAAACAACGCTGCAAGTATCACTCTAGCACGTGTCATTAGATACCAAAGAGAAAGAAAGAGGACCTGGGATTGAACGATAGAAGACATCATTCACATGATCCTTATTGTTCATAAGGTAGGCAGCCTGTCCAGAATATGCCAAGAGAAGGCAAGGAAAAACAACTACTGTAAAAGCAATCTGTATAGCTGCTACACGAAAATGAGCCAGATCGGCAAATAGAGCCTCTGTGCCTGAATTTACAACCATTAGAATTGAAAATAAACAAATGTTGAATGTCTAATTGCATTTAGTGTGATATTAGCTTTTGTAACTTTATTTTTTTAAAAAAAAAAAAATTACCTGTTATACTCAGCAGAATCCCTCCGAGGGACGTCCAACCATCCATCCCTCGCCTTCTAAAATAGCGATAAATATACACAGGTGAAAAGGCTCTTAGAATGGTTTTATCATATTTCCAGATGTTGAACATGCCTATACCTCCAATTAATAGAAACCAAAGTAGCACAACTGGGGCAAACAGCCAACCAACTCTATCAGTACCATAGCGTTGCAAGCTGAATAATCCTACTAGTATAACAACAGCAACAAGCACAACTACATCTGCACCACAGAAAACAAGATAAATTTTCAGACCTTGGTAAAGAAAAAAAAAAATTAAAAAAGTGAACTCTACCGGGACAGGAGTACAGAGCAGTATAACGGAAAAAATAAAATAATTTCAGAATCAGCTCAATACCACTGCTCACATGGGGTCGGTTTACTTTGATCCCTCCCGCAGCAGATAAAACTGTTGGTGACAGTAAGGTTGTTAATTGTTTGTTTGCAGAAGAACAGAGAATTCGAACCAATCAAGTGATTTATACACATACTGGCTAAGTGATTAAATGTTATATTCCACCGAACATAGGAAAGAGGAGTGATCAAATTAACAGGTCTTCAACTCAATGCATATTTATAATTCAACTAATGAGAAATTAAAATTTTTAATCATTTTATGTGATGCATACAAGATTAAGATGTATGATATTCGCCAAAGCGAGCTTAGCTCAGCGGTAATTGGCATGTACTCTTGACCATGAGGTCAGAGGTTCGAATAAAAAAAAAAAGATGTATGATATTCATTTTCAGTGGTTACCCTATTAATGGATCTGATCGATTTCATGTAATACATATCTGCTAATGTTCTGAAAGCCAACATAAAATGTGATCGAAACAATGCCGGCTCTTTGATAGGTTTCTTCCTACATCTTGAGAACTATGCCTCTTGAGTTAACTTTCAATTCCCCACTATGAAAGTTAAAGGTTGAACCTAAGGAGTTAAGATATAATTAATTGTCTACATATATCCTTCTGTTTAAATCACCAAATGTGAATAAGTCCTGAAGTACTTTTATTTTGAATTGAATGAAGTAGAGTGACTGCAATTTCACTTATGTAAGATTCCCACCTAAAGCTTTAATGTTTAAGGTAACTGAAAGTGCAGGTTCAGCCACAAGCTTTAGCCATATCACTAGTGAAATAGCTAGCTGTATAACATAAGAGAGAAATATTGGCTGAGAAGTAGAATAAAGATTGTGTGAGAAAGAAAAGTAAATAATAACATTTAAGTAATAAAAGTTTGAGGAATCTAGCCATCTCCCTAGTCTGAATCCGGCATGACATGACATGATATTGGAGTTGAGGAAAAATGTAAATATTAGCAGTGATCCTTATGATCAGATCTATTAGCTTAGCTTCTACTTGTTTATGCATTGTACTGAGGAATACACACTTTGGTTTTACCTAAGAAGTGGTTAAAGACAACCACAGTCCAGCATAGAAGTAATAGATTAGATATGAATTATTCCCTAAGTGGGGGCCTTTGGAGTGACTGCTGATTGCTTAAAAGGAAATAATACCCGATATTGCAGGAGTGAGAATTCCATCTCCAACTACCATAGAAGTGCCAACAAGGACAAGAATGAGCAACACATTCTTCCTGGATGATCCTTTTTCAAGCCATCCTTTAGTTTTAGCAGCAAATGATTGCGCATGAAACTTAGAGCGACTATATGTTGTTAGCTCCTCATCAGTTCGATGTTGGTTTGGAATAGTTTTTACTTTTGCATGACGACATAGCAAGGAGTAGAGAGCAAATGTTCCACCTACACAGATAGGTTAACTTAGAGGAAATGTAACTTATAGCCAATTCATACGTTTGTATAGAGTACAGGTTCTTGAGTTCTTTGTGCACAATCAAAAAGTAAGAAAAATCTGTTAAATCAATCAAAAAAATAAACACAGAAGTTCTAAATGCCTTTCATCATATTTGAACCCAGAATTTATATGTTACCACATGCAGTTGTGCCACTAAAATCAGTCAGCATATAAAAGCTACTTTTGCAAGTGATTAGGTGCATAACAAAGAAACAAATGCTTCTTTCTGCAGAGAAAAACATATATGTAACAATACCAAATTTACAGGTGATATGATATAACAATCTTAAGCAGGACCATTGTTACTTGAGTTGCCTTTACTATCTTTGGAAGAGATATACGGAACCACGTTTGAGGAACATATTCTCCAACAAAGAGGACAACTGGAAAACCAAAGGGGGTGGGAAACAAATGGAATACTTTTGTTTAAACGCCAAGTGTCATTGAAAAAGAGGACATTATGTGATACTTTTAGCACACCAAAATTTTCTCAATCCAGTTACAATTGTTTGGAATTGGACCTATACACAACTGGCTTACCTTGACCATTGTCATTTGCTTTACACACGATAAATACATACTTTATGAGTGGAATGAGTGTGAGAGAGTATATAATCAATGAAAGTGCTCCAATTACATCCTCCGGATCAGAAATTCCATGAGGAAATGTATTGTAAAAAACGTACAGGGGAGAAGTCCCCAAATCTCCATAAACCACTCCAAGGCTTTGATATGCAAGTCGAAGAAGCAACAATACCGAGAATTTCTGGAAAATATAAGATCTTATCAGATGAATGAATACCAGATGTAATTTCCTCACAACCCACTAAAAGCATGCAGTTACATTAGTTACCACTATATATTCTTTACCTCCAAGACCTCAGCGATATATTATTAAACCCCACAATGCAACTTATAAAATGGATGTGAACTAGTTAGAGAGTTGTAGTTTTGGGAAACTAGATTCAGTAATGACCGGACAGCTGAGAGATTAAGAAAATATATAACTAAGCAAGGATCAACGGACAAGAGCATAGTACTGCTTTAGTTGCAGAATAGTGCAATTGACGACTTCTCAATTTTCTCACACCTATCAAACAAAGAACCAGTTGGTACCTTTTCTTTGTACATATTACTAAGTCTCCCAGCTTCTTCATCCATAGGTTGATCAAGCTTCTGGTCTAGAACCCACATACTTCCCTTCATTTCAGGGTTCTCGTCCATTTCCTCTCTCGAAGTCATCTTAGTTCCAATTTCAAAAGACGCCCAAACAAATGAGCCCAGTTAAAAAAATAAAATAAAATCCTTAATAAACCCAACCACGGATGCCTGATCTTTACTTGAAATCTATATTCAACACCATCTATGAACTCCTCGCCGGCTAATTGAAACTGAAAAACGATGCGGATAATGGCCGATTCCCCAATTTGACAAGTTCACATAACATACCGAAGAGACAAAGATTGAGTGAGAAATGGGCACCAATTTAAAATTTCAAAGCACCAGAATCCCCAGCTTCAAGCTTCGATGAACAAAGCAATCCAGGCTGTAAGTCAATAAGAACTTCAACAGGCACTTGGATAGATGAACACCTGCACCAGATAGAGCAAAAGAAAGCAATAGAAACCAAATATCAATCAGAGTTTTCTTACCCCCACCCCCATCCCCATCCATGGCTCTTGCACCAAAAGAAAAACAATTAATGAAGAAAAAGAAAACAGACAATAATTCGTACTTATCGCTTTGACAGCAAATTCACAAGTGGGGTCGGTTCCTTTTAAACCACAAAATCAAAAACCAGAAGAATTCTCACAGACCCAAAAAACAAAGCACAGAGGAGAGCAAGGCCCATGTCCTTTTTACAGAGCAGAAGAGGAAGACGTGCTACAACCGAAACGCTTCAGTCCTCGCTTTCAAAAGCTCTTTTGGATCTTTGTTGAGTATAGATAAAAGAGCCATTTCTGCAATTAGTTCCATAGCCGACCGAACTCTTCAAAGAGAGAAATCAGAGAGAGAAAGATAGCAAGGCGTTTGTTCCTTGTTTAAATTCCTTATTAGTCCACGCTGCCCACAGTAATAGATCCAAATTCTATTGCAAAAAGCAACACGTCTCTTCTCCTATTCTTCAACTCAGATTATTCTTCCGATTATTTTACTGCAGGAAATCGAATGATGCAAAAAAAATATCAAAAATCAGCAACAGATTTTTGTATCGAATGAGGGTTTTGAAGATGGGTTCGTGAGGAATTTGGAAGATCAAACAATAATGCCTGTCAATTCGTTGTTGTATTGTAAATTGTTATGAATCGCTGTGTGTTGATGGTTGGTTTGGTTGGAGGCTTCTACTGATTGGGTCTGTCTAATCTGTGGTGGTGATGAGAATTTGATTCCACAGCCATATGATTACTTCAATTAATTTTTTGTTTACTTCTCAAAATCGAAATTGCCAACGAGGTAATTATGAAAATGGAGGTTTGATTAGTTGGATCATTTACGCTTTTCTATAATTATGGAAAAGAAAGAAGGTTAAATTATAAAAAATGCCCCTGAACTATGGGGTTTGTTTCAAAAATGATTCTGAACTTTAAAAAGTTTCAAAAATACCCCTGAACTTTAAAAAATGTTTCAAAAATACTCTTGTCCTTAATTTTTGGATAGAAACCATTAAAAATGTCAGTTTCATTAATACTCTTTAACTTTCAAAAGATTTTAAAAAATAACCTTATTAGAAAATGCTTCTTTTTTTTTCCTTATCCCACGTAAATTCTTCTCCATGAAAATTAATGAGAAGCTCTACCTCTATTTTTCATGTATTCATACACGGAGCTTTTCTTCTCTTTCAACACATCATCCCAAGAGCTTGACTAGATTTTCGGCAATGGTATTTTTTTACGGTTTTAACGATTCTCATCCAAAAATTAACTGCAACTGTATTCTTGAAACGTTTTGTAAAATTCAGAGGTATTTTTGAAACTTTTTAAAGTTCAGGGGTATTTTTGAAACAAACTTCATAGTTCAGGGGTATTTTTTATAATTTAGCCAAGAAATAAGAAATGCGTTCAATGGTAGTTTTGTAAAATATTTTTAAGAAAAATGCAACTGAGAATATATTATTTAATTGTACTACTTTTTGTTTTAGCAAAAAGAAATATATATATTCTCTATTATTGACCAACCGAATCCAAATCAAATTCTCTTTTATATTCCATCCAAGAGGATTTTTAAATAGGTTGGATAAGAATTTGGTTTTTGATTTTCGAAAATTAAGCTTGATTTTTCCCTATCTACACATAATGAGATTTTCATGTTTGTTAAATGACACATTTGTAGTAATATATATATATATATATATATATATATATATATATATATATATATATATATATATATATAATTGAAAACTATTTTTTTTAGTTTTCAAAACTTGAGTTGGTTTTTTAAAACATAGAAATAAGATTGATAATAACAAGGAAACTAATAGGTGGAAGTAGTGTTTGTAGGCTTAATTTTCAAAAATAAAAAACCAAAAACCAAATGGTTATAAAAAATGACCTAAATAAATCAACTGTGCTTTTAAAAGGAAATAAGTAAATTTATGGAACTCAACATCAGTGATCAAGATGTTGAACAAATAGGTAATGCCATTTAATTGCTCATAGCATTGCCCGATCTTTCTTTGATCAATTTTGTGTATAGTCAGGCTTAATCTTCCAATTCAGGAGAATGTAGTGATTTTTGGGATTTTAACCATCTCGTATTCTCCTTTGACTCTCCTTAGTTATAAATGAGGAGAGATTTTCTGATGTGGTTGTAGGTTGATTTGATGAATTTTCCTTAAAAAGAAAAGTTAATTTTGGTAAATTTTAGATTTAAATATAAAAGGTAAATTAACATAAAATTGTTATGATTGACTATAATGACTAAAATAAGGGTACATGTCAATTACCGTTGTACTATGCTCACTTTGACAAGCTGAAAAAAAATTGTGTTAAACAAGGCGATTTTTTTTTCCAGAGTACAATGTGTTAAACAAGATGTTGTTTCAATTTAAATAGGAAAATTTAAGGACTGCTTGCATATATAGCAAACCCAACTAAAATAATAGCAAAATTAGCAACATATTAAAGTATTTGCAAAAATAGCAAAATTTAACATCCAACCCATCTAAATTACTAAAAAGCCCATATGACATGATTATCCAGTTCATCCAGTCCGTTTTTTTCTTTCTTCCCATTTCTATCAAGTCTTCAGTTATTTATGCATTTTGTTTGGAATTTGCTATTGTTTTCTGTCATTGATAGATTTAGTAAGATGATTGGTTGTAGTTGTTCAACCTGTTTGTTTCTTTCTTCTAGTTTCTATCAAGTCTGTCATTGATAGATTCTATCAGTGAAAGAATTCTATCCATTATTTATGTGTTTTGTTTGGAATTTGCTATTGTTTTCTATCACTGATAGATTTAGTAAGGTGATTGGTTGTAGTTGTTCAAATTAGGTGATAGAAGATTTTTATCACTAATAGATTTCTATCAGTGATATATCACTGATAGAAAGATTAATTTCTATCAGTAGAAAACTATCTTTCTATCACCGATATAATAATTGATTTCTATCCGTGATAGAAAACTATCGCTTTATCACTGATAGAAAACTATCTCTCTATCACTGATAGAACTATCATAGATATAAATCTTCTATCACTGATAGAAAACTATTATTTTTGTTTCTAATACCTATGTCACTGATTTTGTTTTTATAGATGTCGAAGCAAAACAACATGGAAATTGAACCGGAAGAAAAGAAAAACACAAAGCAGAAGTTGAAATTTAAAGGAGAGATCTCAACAAAATAAAAAAAAAAAACAAAAGATATGTAAAAAAATTTCACGTAATCAAATATATTATTGGTTTCTATTAGTGATAAATTTCTATCAGTGATAGAAATCAAAACAGGTGCAAAACGGAAATTAAAAAAAAAACGATTTAAAAATTTTGCTACATTTTCAATTTTTTTTTATAAAACTTGCTATATTTGCAATTAACCATTAGAATTTAGCCGCCCGTTACAATTTTCCAAAATTTAATCATATTGAATTCAATAGAATCAGTAAATTGTATTTAAAAATAAAACTCACAAGTCATGATGGGAGATATAAAAAAAATGTTAGTAAATATGTTCGAATTTTATCAAAGCCAATTTCAAAAGCTTTGTTAATCTATGCCAATTAACATAATTGAAAAATATTTAAATTAATAAACAATGCAATATAACTTTCCTTCTTCTCAAAAAAAAAAATGCAATATAATTTTCCTAAAAAAAAAAAAGAAAACCAATATAACACTCTAGGTTTTATCTTTTGAATAAATAAATAATAAATAATTTATAGAGTATCGACTCTTCACCCTAAAATATTAAATTTTATTTGGATTAAATAGGGTAACTAGTCCTCCAACCATAAACAATTCTCAATAATTAATTGAGGTCAAATAATCCAATTGAGTTGTTCTTATTCCCTCCCAACGATGTTGTGGACCTTGAAATTTTCCATATCTCAACATAAATTGCAATAAATACATAAATAAATGTTTTTTTAGTAATAAATAAATGTTACATTATTGTACAATATTAATCCATTTTGTTATTAATTTAAGGGAAAAATACACTTTTACTCCCTTAGGTTTTGGTTAGGTTTCATTTTGATCCCTAAGTTTTCAAACTTGCCAATTTAGCCCAGAGGCTTGGATTTTGTTTCATTTTGGTCCCTCCGTCAAATTTTTCGTCAATAACTCACAAATTATTGACGTGACAATGATTTTTATTAAAAAAAAAATGTAGAGAAAGGGGAAGAAAAGAATAGAGAGAAGAGATAAATAAAAGAGAAAAAAAAAATTGTCGGTGGCGGCCGCCGCCGACTAGTTTGGTGGTGGCTGATCCGGTGGTTGAAGAAGTTAAAGTTAAACATTTTTAAAATAATTTTTTAATAAAAAATAGTGTCACGCCAGCAATCCGTTAGTTATTAACTAAAAATTTGACGGAGGATCAAAAGGAAACGAAATCCAAACTTCAGGAGCTAAATTGTCGAATTTGAAAACTCATAGACCAAAATGAAACCTAACTCAAACCTCAATGACTAAAAATGTATTTTTTTTTTTCTTCCTTAATTTAATAATATGAGGTGGAGATTCAAATCTCAACTTCAAACAGAGATGTGCAATGTCTTAATCAATTGAGTTATATTGATGACTTTGCTAATTAATTCTTTTAAAAGTATTTATGATATCAAAATGTTGTTTTTTTGTTTTTTATTTTTTGTTTTATTTCTAATATTTTCATTCCATTATGATTTTGATTTTCAAATTCTATTCTTAAGTTAGATAGAAATTTAAGAATTTTAAGCTTTTATTATAACGTGGTCGAATATTTTTTTATGACAGTTAAAAGCTTTCAACTTCCATAAAATTTTAGATTTTTAATATTTATGAAACTTTTGACTTCCATTAAATGTAATAATAAATCAATCTGTCTCTATATTTATCAACATTTTAAAATTTATTTACAAATTCAACAAAACGGTTAGCATATATTTTCTCTCTTTATTCATACACCTATTTCGTGGTTCAATATCATGGGTTGTTCTTTTGTTAACAGATAAACAAAATATTTTTCAGCTTAAAAGAATTGAGATGACAATATATATATATATATATATATATATATTCATACTAATATACATGCAAAGTTTAATTTTATTCAAAACAAGAATTAAGATTTCAGGTACAGTATTTACGAGCGTAAATATAAAAGCTACTTTTGAATATAGAAAAAAGATATGCAATCATGGTACAAGTACAAGAAAAATAATGAAAGAAGAATAATAATGCTATCGTTGAAATGTGAATAAATAGTGAAAAATAAATTCTCCACAAAAATATGTTTTCAAGTAAAAGGTCAGTGGATTGATAGACAATTCTTGAACATGATGATAAATTCATCTAATATCTTATTTAACCTGATTGAGAGTTGAAATATAAATATATAAATGTTTATTCGCATGGACGACATAAAATTGATACTAATGATTTTCTCAAAAAAAAAAAAAAAAATTGATACTAATGATTAAAAGGTTTGTGGTTCGAATTTTCCTACCCTTAAATATTGTAAAAAAAAATGTTGTATATTATAAGTTTAACATTATTGTTGTATATTCATGTTAAAACAAAATTACCATGTAATATTTTTCCCTCTTCTTTGTTATTTCATTTTGAGGTTGTTTTTGCTAATTGAAAAATATTTCGTTAAAAAAATATTTTTGGCCCTTATATATATATACACCTTTTAAGAATTTAAATTTACGTTGCAAAATCCTCAAAACCCACTTGAACCTCTATAAAAAGGAAAGAAAAAAAAAATCGATGCAAACCGTCAAAGGTTTTTGTTTTGTTTTTTTTTTGTTTTGTTTTTTTTTTGGGTGAAATTCATTGGTTTTTTTTTTTTTTTTTTTGAAACAAAAATTCATTGGTTTTGTTTTAGGAGAAGGGTCTTCCTCATTTCATTTCATCTCATTTAAATAACAATGAAATTTAAAGGTTACTTACTTATATTAAACTTCTTTTTAATACTTTTATTGCACCATTTATAATTAATAAAATTGTGTCACTTGGTTGATATTGCTTTTTAATAAATTTTCTTTTAGAATCCTATCTATTTAATATACGTACTTATTATTATTATTTTTTTTTATAAACTATTGAACTTCTAGGCATATGCCTATTTAATCTTTATATTTTAAGAATATTATAGTAAATCTTTAAATTTTCAATAATTCTATGTCAAATAGACCTCCCCAACTGATTCTATCAACTTAGCATTAGCTAAAATAATTATAATAAATCTTTGAATGTTAAATTATGAATTAATTTGAAAGATTACGAATATGTGTTAAGATTTTTTTTAGTACATGTTATAGGTAATTTTGGACCACTTCGATGTACAAGGAGCTGACGGGGACAACCAGGCAGAAATAGGACTGGAAAGTGGACTCCAGAGGCGAAACCGTCCAAAAGGTCGGGCCAAGGTCGGAGGGACCGGGCCTTGGCCCGATCTATATGGTCTAGGCCGAGGCCGAGGCCGACCACTCGACCCGCTCCGCCTCCATTCGGTCCTTGCTACCTCTGGCCGCCCCGATTCCACCTGGTTCATCCCGAAACGCCTCCAAATTCCTAGAAACCCTAGGAGCATGAGCAGATATTTAAACCCTTCTTCATCACTGAAGAACGGATCCTGAACTGGATTCTCTACTCTCTCCTCTTGCTCTCTTGCTCTCCTCCTTCCGTTTTCTGACTTAAGCATCGGAGGCAGTGTGGCAAGCACCACACCGGTGTGCAGGTTTTCTGTTTTGCAAGCCACGTCTTCTCCCCTTCAAACAAATTTACCGTTGGTGGCATGTGAATGTCAGGTGAGTTCCTCCCGACCAAATTTGACCATCAATCGTAAATGAACTAAATTAATCAAATTATAAAAGTTCTAAGATTTATAAAATCTTTTCAAAATATAAAGACTAAATAGACCTTAACTTTTAAAATTTGATGAAACTTATAATTGAACTTATTTATTTAAGGGCCCGTTTGATAACCATTTCAGTTTTTGGTTTTTGGTTTTTCTGTTTTTGGTTTTTGGTTTTTGGTTTCCTGTTTTTTAAAAACAAAAACCACATATGTTTGATAACTGTTTTTTGTTTTCTGTTTTTAAAAAACAGAAAACCAACCTTGTTTGATAACTGTTTTTTGTTTTCAGTTTTTTAAAAATTAGAAAGATGAAAAATATATTTTAGAGAGAGAAAAATGTGTAAAGACGTTGAAACAAAAATTTAGAGATACAAATATAAATGTTTTCAAGAGTTTTTTTTTTTTTTTTTTTGAAAAGACGAGAGAAAAGTTAAACATAGAAAATTTAGAGAGATGAAAGAAAATGTTTAGAGAAAGAATATTAGTTAGACTCGAGAAAAGATATTAGTTAGAGAAAAAATAGAAAACAAGTTAGAGTAAAAGCGATAAATTTTAGATTAAAAAAATTAAATAAAAAAAGAAAATTTAGAGAGATAGTAAAGGTAAGAGTAAAAGATATGCTAAAGAACTAACGATAAATTAGAAAAATAAAGAAAAGTTGTAGCGATAGAAAATTTTGGTGACTTTTTTTTTTCCAAAAGAACAATTAGAACATGTTTATTGAGGAGAAAAAAGGTATTGACAAGTTTTTAGAAATAGACAAGTTATAGAGAAAAAAAAAAGTTTTGAGAGAGAAAAATAAATTTTAGAGAGAGAAAAAAATAGAGAAAAAAATTTGTTGGAGAGAGAGGTAAAAGAGGAGAAAAGTAAGCATTAGAAGAAAAATGAGTTTTTGAAAAACAGAAATCTGTTTTTAAAAACTACTTTTTTTTTTGTTTTTGAAATTTACTTATAATTTCAAAAACGTTTTTAAAAAACAGAAAACAGAAATGGTTATCAAACACCCCTGTTTTTTAAAAATGAAAAACAAAAACAGAAAACAGAAAACGAAATGGTTATCAAACGGGCCTTAAGTAATTCGTTTATAAAACAAAAATAGCAAAAGGAAGAATGTTTTGAGAGAGACGGAAAGATGAATAAGATTTTAAAATGTATAAAAAATACCGAGTATTTAGTGCTTTTTTTTTTAACCAGAGTATTTAGTGCATTAGTTTACTTGGAGAGTGCGCGAATTAGTTTATTAAATTTGGTTCTAAGTATATTTAGTTTAAGTCACGTGAAGCCAAGATCTTCTTCTATAGTCTATTAATCTCTTTATTGGGATCATTTTTCGGGCTAAAGAAAATTAAACATATTATTTTCTCAAAAAAAAAAAAAAAGATTTGTATTAATTTTATAATACACTGGCTCCCTTTAACCAAAAAAGTCTTTTTGCTTTTTGGAACCAAGCCTTGATTGCCTTCCAGAAAAAAGAAAAAAAGAAAAAAAAGAAAAGTATTTGAATATATAAATTCAAGTGGGGTTGACATTTAAAAAAAGAAACAAACAAACAAAATCTTATCTCCTACTTTTAAGTTTTCAATTGAAATATATATATATATATATATATATAGGAGAACAAAGAAGAGAAAACTTTAATTAAAATCCTTGACTCTTTAATATGTATATATTTTGAATTCAAGGCAATTGAAGGAGACAGTTGTTATCTCTTTCTGTTTTCGCTTTCTTCTGCATAAATCTTGAGTCTTGGACATTTTACTTTCAATTATTTAGTTCTCAGCAAAATGATGAGTGAAATGTAAAAAGTTGATATATTTTTTTTTCTTTTTTTGAACATTTGCACATATAGCAAAAAAAACACCAAACATATTGCAAAAATAGCAAAAAGTAAAACTATTTGCAGAAATAGCACAAAGTGACCTTAAGTTACAAAAATACCATTTTTATGAGTAGTTATCTGATAGAAATGATTATCAGTGTCTATCACTAACAGTCATTGATAGACTTCGATTCAGTGATAGACACTAATACAAAGGATTATACAGAGTCTATCAGCATGATACTCTATTAGTGTCTATCGTTGATAATTACTAATACATCGAATTAGTTGGAGTCTATCAGGATAGACACTGATAGAAAGAATTATATGAAGTTTTATCAGCATGATAGTCTATCAGTGTCTATCATTGATAGTTACTAATACACCGAATTAATCAGAGTTTACCAGTGATAAACACTAATAGAAAGAATTATACGGAGTCTATTGATAGTTTATCAGTGTCTATCACTGATAGTCACTAATAGACTTCGATTAATCAGAGTTTATTAGTGGCTATCAGTGATAGACACTGATAAAAAAAATTATACAGAGTCTATCGACATGATAGTCTATCAGTGTCTATCATCGATAGTCACTGATAGTCACTGATATAGACTTCGATTAATCGGAGTCTATCAGTGATAGACACTGCTAGACTCCGATTATCAAAGTCTATCAGTGATAGACACTGATAGAAAGAAATCTTCGTAAATTGGTAGAATTTGCACACAATTCAAAATTAAATATGGGTAAAACGAGAATTATGAAGTTTTTTTTTTCTAATAAATTGTCATATTTGCTATTTATTTTTACATTGTGCTATATTTGCAATTAGGAAAACACTAATTGTCACCTCGTACAGTTTCTTTTTTTTTTTTCCTTGTTTGATAGATTTTTTAAAAATAACATCTCACTTTTTTACATGTAAATAAAGTAATAGATGCACGTGTCAAACTAAACAAAAACAACCAAGAGAAAGAGATCAACTTATCAAACATAAAGAGAGAAAAAGGCTAGAACTTAGTGTGATTATTATCATGTGATACAATTTTAAGGAAAGAAAACTGAATAAATTGTGAAGGATGGTATCATGTAAGTATACTAAAAAGTATTTGTTTCTCTTTTTAAGAAAAAAAAAAAAGTAATCCTATTAAAATTAAAGAGGCCACAGAAAAAGATAGAGAAAACATTTAAATAATATCTATTTAAAATTATTTTCTGAATCAAATATATAATATAGTTACCAAAATAACATGAAAGTATGTGAAGATTAGATCTTAGATCTTGAACCATAAAGATGTGCAATCTTGACTAATCAATGATTATATGTTAATTCATGGTCAGCGATTCATTTGAGGTTTTTTTTTAGAACATACACAAAATAATACTAATAATAATATCCAGCAATTTGTTTTCCAAAAGAAAAAAATAATAATAATAATGAAAAAAAAAACCTACCATGTTCTCAATCATTAGGATAATTAAATACGTGTTAGTTGCACGTGTGTGATATGTTGACTTTTTTTCTTGCGTGTATCAGTCGCCCACTATTGTTTTCAGCCTCTCAATATTGATCTCATTCATTAATTTAATCAACCATCATTTGTGGGTTAAATTTAATAGTAACTTCCGTACGATGTATAAGATTTTTCTTATTTATTTATTTATTGGATTCTTTTAATTTTTTTAATGAAACAACCACCAGTTGAAAGTTGAGGCTGTTGTCGTTTTGTTTTTGTAATTACAAGTTTGTACTGTTCAAAGCACAAGATTGAGATTCTTATCTCTAAATATTATATATATTTGAACAGTTTTGTAAAAATATGGCACTTTCTATGACATTTCAACGGAAAGAAAAAAACTATTTTTCTTATCCACATCACTATTTGGTGGTTGATCTGACCTTATCTTTTAACAAAAACATTTATTTAATGGACAAATCTTGACAAAGAAAAATGAAAGCACGACAGGAAAAACCATCTGTTTAATAGACTGATATCAAAATTTAGTTAACTTTAACCTAACTTGATTAAAAGTGTATTTGGTTTAACTTTCTAAGTGTTTAATTTTTTTATAAAAACATCATTTTGAAAAAAAATTTGTAGTGCTTAGCAACCACTAAAAATGACTTATTAGAAAATGAGATTGATAAATAAAACATTTTGAAAGAAACACTTGAAACCAATTTTTTTAAAAATAGTCTTTAAGTATACAATAACTTGTGTATAAAAACACTTATGAGGAAATGCAACCAAACATATGAGTGTTTAAATTCTAAACAATTTTTATAGAAAATGTTTTTTTAAAAGATGCATTCTTGAAAAACATTTAAATTAAAATGTATTCTAAACAGACCCTAAAACATATTAGTAGTAAATTTAAAAAAAAAAAAAAAAATAGTAGTCTCTTCTAGAGATTGAATTTCAAAATTTCACCTACATTTATTGATTTTTAATCTATTTAATATAATATTCATAAGGTTAAAAATCACTTTTAGTCCCTGAACTTTCATAAAAGTAACAATTTAGTCCATGAACTTTCATTTGTAATGGTTTAGTCCCTGTACTTTTAATTTTGTAACGATTTAGTCCTTGTACTTTCAATTTTGTAACAATTTAGTCTCTAAACTTTAATAAGTAACAATTTAGTCCCTGTATTTTCAAATTTGTAACGATTTGGTCCCTATAGTGAAAAATTGATGTAAAGATTTAATGAAATTTCTTACCGATATAGATCAATTAACTAATTTGGGACCCAATATGTTTATAAGCTACAAAGTTTAATCACTAAATAATAAAAATCGACATTTAATTTTGATGGAATCTTTTGTGACAAGGATTAAATTGTTACAAATTTGAAAGTATAGGGACTAAATTGATACAAATTTGAAAGTATAGGGACTAAATTGTTACTTACCAAAGTTCAGAGACTAAATTGTTACAAAATTAAAAGTACAATGACTAAATCGTTACAAATCAAAGTTCAGGAACCAAATTGTTACTTTTATGAAAGTTTAGAGACCAAAAGTGATTTTTAAACTATTCATAATCAACTTGAGTATAGTTCAACTAATTAAGACAAATACTTTCATCAAAATATTAGAGATCACTACAACAATTAAGGTCTTCCCCGACGCGCATATGAGTCGGGAAAGATCGGAATACGCGTCGGCAAAGGTTCTCCCGACGCGTATTCATACGTCGGGAGAATTGTCGGGAAAAACGTGTCGGCAGAGCCTCTGCCGACGCGTATTTGTCATGCGTCGGCAGAGACGTATCTGCCGACGCATAATGTGGGGAGCAATTATGGGCGCTTTCTGCCGACGCGTTGACTATCGTGTCGGCAGAGAGCATTTCTGCCGACGTGGTGGTCAACGCGTCGGCAGAAAGCGACGAACTAGATTTTCTGCCTACGCGTTGACTGTGCGTCGGGAGAAATGGTCTCTCCCGACGCGGAAGTCAACGCGTCGGCAGAAAGTTTTGCGGAGCAATTTATGCCGACGCGTTGACTTGCGCGTCGGCAGAAATGCCCACTGCCGACACGTTGACTTACGCGTCGGCAGAGCCTTTATTATTATTATTATTATTTTTTTTTTCGTTTTGCTATTTTTTCTGTTTTGAAAGTCTAAAAGAAATATATTCAAGATATTACACATGTACATAAAATCAAAATGCATTCAATTAAATCCAAGATATTACACATATACATGAAAGTCGAGAGATATAAAATCCTGCATTATAAATTGAAGTACATAAAACTAAAAGTATAAAAAGATACACGAAATTAAAAATATTGTTCGGTACACATAATTCTAATAAAAAGTTAGAAGCGAAAGTCTTTAGTTACAGGAAAAACATCTAACAAGCTCGTGGCTGCCTCCAAATGCAAATGTGTCCTTCCATATCAAGATTGAGTCGAATCATCTACAAAAAATCAAAGGAAGAAAATCAATTAGATGCTAGAAGCGAAAGTTTTAACTTGAAACTAAGTTTTACACTAAGTTTTAAACTAATTTAAATCATCTAAATTATTAATTAGATGCTCCGAAAAAATCGCAGCATAACGACATAGATAAGAGTAACCCATATTTTTTTAGATCTGCTAAACAAGAGAAATGCACTTCAATATAGCTAGAAACACCCAACTACAGCCCTCATAACACCTGGACAACACCACAATCTCCAAATACAAGCGAGTCGGATCTCGCATAACACAGTAATCCAAATCTTAACTAATGAAATTACAAAACTATACAAACAAAACACCAAATTTAAGAAAAATAACCAAGTTGATCTAACTTTATTAACTAAAATACAAACATGTACATTTACCAAAAATTTAACTTATAAACATCTAATACTAATGAAGTATATATATACCAACTAAATCATCTAACTTATAACAAATTATAAAGAACTAAAACAATCCAACCTTAAACTTACAAGTTATATCATGTTCACAATTAAACTCATTGAAACCTAACCAAAAAAAAAAAAAACAAAAACAAAAACAAAAACAATCAAAACTTTAAACTAACTTCCAAAGTTACACAATCCATATGAACATAATGAACTAAAACGCTCAAAGCAACAAACATTAATCTGATTTACTAAGCAAACAAATATTAAACTCCTCGAACCATAATGAACTAAAACAATCAAAACAAGTAAATTAATCTAACTTTACTAAGTAAACAAATAATAAACTCATCAAACTATAACAAAGTCAATAAATTTTCAACTTAATGAACATAATATGAAAACATAACTCAATTATCAAATTTTCAAAACTTAAGAACATAACAAAGAATTTCTCATTCACCTCTATACTCAAACAATCACTTATTATCAAACTCATGCTAAAACTAATTAATATAACATCATCACAACTAATCAACTAAGTTATCAAAATTTTAAAACACATAACAACTAAATTTACTCATATCAAAACCTATAAATGTCACAATTAAACTAACTTCAATCATACAAACAAGCTTCAAATGAAACTTTAAACATAGAATAGACTCAAAAATAAAATATAATAATCATGAAAATGAATAGACTCAAAATCACCTAAGCCTCCAAATTTGATTTACTCTTTTACTCATCAAGAAAATGAATTCTTACTTTTCTACATCTCTTACCACACATCCTCCAAACAAAAACAATCTCAATATCATACAAGCATCAATTCAATCTCAAACTCCAAACTCCAACAAACAACTATAATCTCAACATTTATAAACCAAATTTATAAGTAAACACTAAAATAAAGAGAAGAAACAATTCACAAAGGCACTATGAGCTCGTCGATATGACATTTTATTGGATGGAAGATAACCTACAGAGAGGGAAATTCGCAAACATCAAGTAAGTTCATTTTTTTCAACTTTCTCACAACAACAAACTACAATACTTTAAAAACAAAATTCAAACAAACATACCTCAAAATTTTCCGCCGATGTACCTTTGTCGTCGAATAAAGAAGTCAATATCGCCAAACAAACACATGTTTTTTTTCTTTAGTTCACTACTTCTCTCACACTCTATTAATTCTTCTCTACACACTTGCTTCAAACACATCAATATGACATCTATGAGCCCAATGAAAAAAATTTGTAAACATTCAAACTAAATGCAATAATAACGTATAAATCAAACTTCTCAAGTTTCATAAATTTATAAACATAACCGCTAAATTTATCGAAAATAATCAAGGTTACCAAGTAAACACATATACTAATCTTCCTTATTCACAAAAACAAAAACCATATTTACGCTTAACATCAAAAACATTAACTTTAATCAACAAAAACCAAAAGCTCAAAATACACAAAAAAAAAAAAAAAAAATCACCCATATTTATACTTTCTTTTCTCACCACTTTTCACCAAATGAACAAACATCAAACAAGCTTTTGTTGACTCACAATCCCTAATGCACATAGCACACAACCATAAATAACACAATCTGGAGAGAACAAAATAATGACAATATAGATGCAAAGAAATGAAAAAAAAAAAAACAGCCATCAAAGAAATGTAAAACAAAAAAAAAAAAGAGAAACAAGGAAGGAAAAATTACTTACTAAATGAGAGGGAGATGACGACTCATACAACGGTGAAAGAAATGGTAGTGGTGGAATCAAGTGGTGAAAGTTGCGGAGAGGGAGAGAAACGGAGTTGGTGATGGAAAAAGAAGAAGAAAACGCAGAGGGGAGGAGTTAAAATGAGGAAGAAGACACGAAATGAGAGGAAAATTTGATTAGGGCTTTTAATGAGTTTCTGCCGACGCAGTTAAAATGGCGTCGGCAGAGGCTATACTTCTGCCGACGCCGTTTTAACCGTGTCGGCAGAAATCACTTTTGCCGACGCCATATGAAAACGGCGTCGGCAGAAATCTAAGTTTGGAGGGAAATTTTTTTGTTGTGAATTTTTAAATGACTCTCTGCCGACGCCATTTTAACTGCGTCAGCAAAAGTGACTTCTGCCGACGCCATTTGAAAACGGCGTCGGCAGAAGTCCAAGTTTGGAGGGAAAAAAAATTTACGATCGAAATTTTAAATGACTCTCTGCTGACGCCGTCTAGGCGCGTCGGCAAAGGTCACTTCTGCCGACGCCGATTACCATAGCGTCGGCAAAAGTCTTGCTTCTCTCGACGCAAATATAAATGACGTCGAGAGAGAAGGCCTCTGCCGACACGGTCTTAACTACGTCGGCAGAGATGGTCTGAGCGTCGGCAGAAGGTTCTTCTCCCGACGCAGTTAACGGCGTCGAGAGAAAACGCGTCGGCAAAAACAATTTTTCTTGTAGTGGATTTGAATGCTCTTCTCCTTTATTGTTTAACTTAGAAATACATATAATAATATTATCATTATTCACGCACTTAAAATATGTCTCTTTTAGTTCAACATTTGCAAAAGTAAAGAATCAAAGTTACGATCGATTTTTTGAATGGTAATTAGTGACTTATATTGAACTGTGTTCGGAATGATTTATTAATAATATGTGTAGTACTTGAAATGGTAATTTTCAAATTGATCAATATTTTTAATTGTGCAAAAAGAAGAAGAAAAAAGATAATATTATGAATTCAATCCAATAACATTTATTCAACACGTTGTATAAAAATGGAGATTTCGTTTTCTCTCAAGAAATTTTGACGTATCTAAAACAAAACGCATCTCTGATATTTTTCATGAAAGTGACGAGTGGCAATGGACATTAATGGCTCTAGATAGCTGTTACGCAACTTTCTTATTTTAGGCCTAATTTTGTTAGTTTTTATTTTTCATATTATTAAAATTATATAAATAGTTGGAGTTTCTCTCAAAAAAAAAAAAAAATAAAATAAATAGTTGGAGTTTAATAAACGTTAAATAGAGGACATTTTTGTCTTTTTTTTTTTTTTTTTATACATCAACATTTAGGGTGAGGGATTCGAACCTCTAATCTCATGGTTGAGAGTACAGGCGGACATTTTTGTTTTTTGGAAACTAAATTGGCAAAATACATAGAATCATATTAGGTTTTGAAAATTTATCCTAATCTTATGGTGAATCCGTCAATTGGGTTTTGAAAATTTATCCTAATCTTATGGTGAATCCGTCAACATCTACTACAAAAATTTCATTATTTCTTATTTTATATCCTTTTAAATGATTTTTTTTTATTAAGAATAAATATACTTTTGTTCAATTTAATCCCCTATTTCCTTTTACCTCAACCAAGTGAATTATTTTTCTTTCTCCAAGTTTTAATTTGGAGATTAAACCAACCAATTCATTAAATATTTCTACCCATATTCTTCTAAACTCTTCATTTTATTGTTTTTTTTAAGTTCAACGAACAATATTTGAAGATAGAGGATTTGAATCTCTCACTTATTGATCATTATGATAAGCTATACTCACTTTTGCCTCCATTTCATTGGCTATGAACTTATTATGGTTTGACTTAGATGGTTTCAAAATATCAAGATATATTGTCATTGGTTCTATGTACCTAGACTTTATTTTATTTAAAGAGACAATTAATTAATAATATGTTGACTATTCAAATTTAGTGAAATTCTAACATTCACACCTTCATCTTTACATTTTATTTTATAATTTTTTTTGACAACACATGGTTGGGAAGATTTGAAACTCTAATCTCTTGATCGATGATACAATCTTTATGTCAGTTGAGTTATGCATTGGTTGACATTTTATTTTATAACCTATATATTTTTAAAGTAGAAAAAAATCTAAAATTTTATTAAACGGATAATAATCCAACCATATTAGATATGTCTGCTTTTTTTTTTTTTTTTTTTTGGTTAGGGATGGATGTTTGATCTCCAGTCTTATATTTTTTGGTTAAAAAAAATCATAAAGTTTGGTTTCTATATTTTAGATCTTATTCTATTTTATTTCCTATATCTTCGATTGTCTAATTTAACTCTTATACTTTTAATAAATTTTAAAATTAGTCAATGAGATAAGTATAAGAACGAAATTTGAATTTTGAACATTAAAAAAGTATATGAACTAAAATTTCGTCTAAAAAAACAACTAAATTAGGATGAGATCAAAAGTACGGAACCGCTCAAAATAATCATTAAAAATCCATGTTTCAAAAAGAAAAAAAAAATCCATTATTTTCAAAAAAAGAAATAATTAAAAATCCATTTTAAAATTTACTTTTTATACTTTTTGGTTTTTCCTTTTATATGTATTTTCATTTTAAAAAATGATTCCCTGAATAGTGAATACACATGACGAGTGATGACATCATGTATAGTGATAAAGACGTGGGGAGAAGGGGACCTTAATTCTCCATGTTTGTATATATATATCACTCACTTAAAATGCTGGTTTGTTAACTAAAACTTTCTTGGAATAATATGTACAACCATCCATAACGCCTTTTGGGTTATATATGTCACGTTTTAAAATTTTCAATTTTACCTGTATTGAAAATTATCAATTAGCCCCCTCCATTTTTTTTTTTTGGGTTAAATCTTACTTACAAAAAGTTTATGTCTCTCTGTTACTATATTTTATCAACATATTTAGACATGTAGACATGTCACTTGAAAAAAAAAAAATGGATCTTGTTGTTGAGGATGAATAAGTTTTGGATCTCATGTAGTGTTCAATAGCATCTCATTAATATGTGTTCAAATATGTTAATAAAACATCAACGTAATGGTTAGTCAACTTTTCTTAACAAAATTTGTAACAAATAATCTAGCTATAATTGATATTTTTTAAAACAAAAAAAGGTAAAATTGAGAATACTGAAAATATCAATGACCAAAAGATTAGAGAGTACTATGTATTTTTTTTAAAATTTATTAAATTGGTTGATTTGTATAGATTTATCAGAAATATGAATCAACATCTATCGTTTATCAATATTTCAATTGATATGTTTGTAAAATTGATACATTGAAATTTTCCACAACATGGATGTTTAAAATTACCTCAGCAGAGAAAGAGAGAGTAGGTAGAAAGAATAACAACAGAAAAAGCAAAAGTAGGATAATAATTTTAAAATGGGAAAGTGCAAAAGGCAGATGAGTTGAGGGCAATCAAATGAAAGTATGAATTTAAACGTCCCAGGTTCAAGTTGGTTGGATGATGAAATATTTGATAAGAAAGAAAAGTGAAGTATACGTGGACTGCAATCTTTTGGGTAATTGATAATCATGACCCAGTCCTGGACCAACACTACATGACATGTCATGTCACTTACCAGTCACAGCCGCCGTACAGAGCAACAATGAAACTCAACTTTCAAGTTTTTGATTATTTCACCTTCAGATACTGTGCTCTCTTAAAAGATAAAAGGGATTAAATTACAATTTAAGTTGTTTAACTAATAGAGATGTTTAGAGTTATGTTTATGCTATAATTCGGAAAGAAAACTCATCTGACCATTACGTGACAACGACGGTAAATTAATTTGTTTGAAGAGAAATACGTTACCTGTTAAACAAGTAACTTATTAGACACAAAATTGAAAGTTTAAGAATCAACTAGACATGTTTTTTTTTTTTTTAAAAAAAAACAGTTTAGAAACCTATCAAACACTAACTTCAAAGTTCATGAACTATATTTAGTAATTTTAACTTTTATTATTATTATTATTATTATTTAATATGCAAAATGGCCTCCAACCTTTGTGTTCATGATGGTTTGAAAATTTTCAATTTTTTCTTAATGTATAACAAATTGCCAATTAGGTCATTATGTGAGAAAATTGTTCAAATGAATAAGTTGATGTATACACTGTTGTTTTATTGATGTACTAAAAAAAAGTAATTATTTTATTAAATCTTTTTTGACATGTCACTTGAATCTATACTAATTACATGAAATCCTATCTCCCATTAAAAAAATCCGACCTACCCATCATATTATTCTAAGTGGAGGTAGATCAGTGTCTTCACATATGTTAATAAAATATAAATATATAGACAGTACACATTCATCATTTTTTTTTAATTAACAAAGTTTATTATATATATATATATATATATACACTAAAATGACCTAATTCAATATTTTTAATCCATTGTGATTAAAGTTAAAAATTTCAAAAGATTAGGGTGGGTTTGAAATGCCTTTTAATTTAAATGTTTTTCAAAAACATTTTGTATAAAAATTGTTTAGAATTTAAACACTCATATGTTTGGTTACATTTCTTCATAAGTGTTTTTATACACATATTATTATATACTTAAACTCTTTTAAAAAAAGTAGCTTTCGAGTGTTTCTTTGAAAATAGCTAGTTTATTTCTCAATATCCTTTTTTAATAAGTCATTTTTAGTGGTTGCCAAACACTATGATTTTTTTTTTCAAAATTAAACCGTTGAAAAGTTAAACCAAATATATCCTAAATACATATGTTTCAAAATGAATTAAAGATCTCACTTGACTTAGTAAAAAAAACAAACTCAATTTTGTACCCAATGAAATAATGAAAACCACTAGCTTTTTATGAGAATTTTGTATCTACAGAATGATATATAATATTGTTTCCTTTCACTTTAATTATGTACAAAAATATTTTTAAACACTATTTCTAAATAATTTTTATTGAAAAAGACATTGTCGTTATCCATAAATTAAAATTTTCTTCTTTTGATGTAACAACATGTAAGGGTAGAGGTTTGAATTTCCAACTCGAAAATATAATGAATTAACGGATTTAATTGTGTTCAAATTTACTATATATATGAACTAAAAAAAAAAACTATATATATGACAAGAAAGGTCTATTTTTATTTTTAAAACCGGATGAGTATTTTAGTCAAACTATGCCAAGTTTACAAACATTTATGAAAATTTTATTTTTAATTGATTTGAAATATTTTTTTAGGAATAATTGATTTTTTTTTTACACAACATGTGAGATAGGGGACTCAAACTACAGATTTCTTGATCATTGGTACAAGAGTTATGCCAATTAAACTATGCTCATGTTGGTCGTAATTGACTTGAACATTGGGATCGTAACTCTGTTGAAAATTAACTACATTTTTTGGGTGAGATGTCAAAAATAACATTGTTAAATTAAATATTAATAAGAAAAATAAGATAATTAAAGTTTTTTTTTTCTTATACAATATATGAGAGGAAGAGATTCAAACCATAAACTTCTTAATAATGAGTACAATTTTATGTCAGTTAAACTATGTTCTTGTTGTTAAAGAAATTTGTAGTTGGACGTACTAAGTGAATGAGCTCAGATATGTTAGGAGTAAGGATATGCTTCGGATTCGGCATTCCGATCGAGGTGGCCGTTGGATTGGAATTTGGAACTAAAGGGAAAAAAAAAAAAAAAAAGAAATATCATTTTTTTTTCCATCGTTATACTTCCATTCCATCAAATTAAATTTCAATCGTTTTATCTCTTTAAAATTCTTGGCTCTCACTTGACAAGTGATAAACGTTTTTATTTATTTTATTTTATTTTTTGTTCTGTTTTGTTTTTTTTGGCGAGGTAGAGATAAACCGTAAACGTCTCTAATAAGACAATTTTTCATTGTTTTCCATGTTTTCTAGTTATACCAACTTAATTTTATAGTTTTTTCTTTGACAGACAACTTAATTTGATGTTTAAATTCGGATGAGTAAAATAGTTCAATTTTTACAGTCGTGCTTGAGTCGGTGAGTCAATTTAAACTTTTTTTTTTTTTTTTTGACAATATGGAGGAAGGGATTTGAACCATAGATCTCATGGTTATCTGTACAACTTTATGTCAGTTAAGTCAATTTAAACTTTTTACTTGAATAAATATTACAATTAGTAGATAACTTTTTGTTTTGTTTTTTTTTTAAATATATGTGAAATAATTTTTGAAAGTATTGGCTTTATCGATAATTTTTTAATTTTTTAATTTTTATTTTAATTTAATTTAATTTAATTATTATTATTATTTTTAGAAGAGTTGGTATTAAACATTTCATTGCTAAGTTTGAGTACTATTTATGTGGTGTGATTTTTAGGATGATTTATCGATTGACTTAAGGATAATTATCTAATTTAGTTTTGAGGGTATTGTTATAGGTAATTTTGGACTACCATGGTGTACAAGGAGCTGATGAGGACAACCGGGCAGAGAGAGGACCAGGAGACGACCCAGAGGAAGACCGGACCAACGGGTCGGGCCACGTTGGCCGAGGCCGACCACTCGGTTCCGCCTGGTTTGTCCCGAAACGCCTCCGAATTCCTAAAAACCCTAGGAGCATGAGCATGTATTTATACCCCTCTTCGCCACTGAAGAAAGGGACCCGAACTCTCTATTCTCAACTCTCTTTCTCTTGCTCTCTAGCTCTCCCTTCCGTTTTCTAACTTAAGCATCGGAGGCGGTGTGGCTAGCACCACACCGGTGTGCAGGTTTTCTCTTTTGCAGGCCACGTCTTCCCCCGCTCTCAAAACACTGTCGATTATCACGTGGAGCGAAGGTAATTTACCTAGCGAAATTTGATCATCAACATTATTCTTTTTTAGATTTAATTGAAGATACATTAAGTGTAATATTTATTTAAAGTTAAAATCCACACATCAAATTATTTTCAAAAAAAAAAAAAATCCACACATCAAATTAAGTACAAAGCAGAAAGTAAAAATGTAAATTTTAAGGGTAGGTCGACTGGTTAAAGTAATAAATCATCAACCAAAAATAAAAAATTCGAATCTCTGAGTTAAAAAAATAAATACTTAAAAGATACTTTTTTTTCTTTCTAAAATTATTATTATGTTTAAAAAAAAAAAAGAAAGAAAAGCCATATATGTTTTCGAATTCTAAAAAGGCAGATAATTTGAGGAGCAAGAGGCAAATAATATTTTGACAATGATGGGAAGAGAGGGGGACCGATCTGAGTCTGTCCAAAAAAAAAGCAATTTTTCTGAGATTGGGACCCAAATCTCTGACAAAAGGATGAGGACATTTTTGGATCTCAAAATCTTTTTAATTCACTTTTTATTAATCAATCTTACATTTAAAATTAAAGAAAAAAAGCACGATGTTTTTTCAGATCTTGCTTTCATTATTTGTATTATATAAATCCTACGTAAAGTCAAATTATTGTCTCCATCAAATATTTAAACAACAACTTTTTTTTTTTTCTGCACATAAAGTTACAAATCTTTTCCTCACCATAATTTTTGAAAAAACAATTGCAAGTCTTACTTGAGCATCACTTAATAAAAAAAAAAAATGCTTTATTAATTTTATTTAATGCTTTATTAGTAATTAACTAAAAAAACATATGCTGAAAATATTGAACAAATATCCAATTGTGAGACAGTATTGCAAAATAAATATGCATTTATTAAATACAACGCAAAGATTTAAACAGAGAGAAAGAGAAAGGCTAGTGGGGCAAATTTCAACTACTTCTGTCTTTCACTTTCTTAGAATTAAATTCTGTATTATTGTTTGGCCATTTTATAGAGGAAGGTACAGACACGTGTGTTTTCCATTTTTTTTTTTAATGAAAATTTGAATTTAGCTTAATTTACTAACTTCCGTACTTAAATTTTTAGGGTCCGTTTGATAACGTTCTCGTTTTTTGTTTCCGTTTCTTCATTTTTAATAAAGAAAAATAGAATTTCATGACCCTAACACTTATACATTCAATAATAATAAACCTATATTCTTATTTATGTTTGGAAAAAGTTGGAAACAAGAACAGAAAAATGAGAAACTAGTTTTAGTTGTTCCCAAAAGTTCTATACAAATTTTGGGAGTGTTTCTAAAAAATGAAAAACAAGAAACATACATAGTTATTAAATGCTTAGGTTTCTTAATAAAATTGGAAACAAGAAACAAGAAACGAGAACGTTACCAAATGAGCCCTTAAGTTCGCTACTTAGAATCTAATTTTAAAAAGTGGGTAGATCATCGAAGTTTTAATTTTGTATTAAATAAGTCGTTTGAATTTTAGAAAGTGTCTGTTAAGCCTAAAACTTTTGATTTTGTGTCTCGTAGGTCCTTCGATTTTCAATTTTGTACCAATAGGCTCTTGACTTATTTGACATTTAAATTATTTTGGATTTATTAGATACACAAATTTAACAGAAATTATAGCAGGTGGGTTCTTTTGATGACCAAATTTCAAAAATGTCCATAATTAATATAATTATTATTGGTAGGTTTTTATCCATTAATTAGTTTATTTCTCTTACCAAAATACCCTCACATTAATGAATGAAATCAAATTTAATTTAATATTATATTTTAAACTAAATATAAACAATAAAGTAAAAAAATATTTTGAATTTACTTTTTTATCCTAAAATCGGATCCAATACCAAATTTGCAATTAATATTTGATTCTTCTCCCTAATTTTGTATGGATTTTCCATTTTAAGTTTTAGTTATCATTATTATTATTATTTTCTTTATTTTTTTTTCTTTAGGCCAAATAATATATTTTCCTTCTACAACTATTTTGCCTAAAAATAGGAATGGCAGGTTCGTCTTCCACGTTAATTTGTTGCCTATTCCTATTTGGAATTTTCATTTTCAATTTAATTTTAGATATTTTTTTTATTAAACTTTCCTTTTCATTTTATTCATTTTCTGTAGCAAAATCTTTTAATTTTCCATTTTATTTACCATTTTCAAGGGTAGTCTTCTTCCTCAAAGAATAACACAATTTTTTTTTTCCAATAACACCGTTTGCCCTACAATTTCTTTTCAATTCATTTTTTGTTCTTTCCTCCCATTTATTTTTCATTTGCCGAAGATCGTCCAACAACATTTTCTCCTTCATTTTCTTATTTTTCATGCATAGGACCCCAATATTCTATAAGGAGGGGTATGAATTCGAAAAAATTATGATTTGGCTAATTTCATACCGGTTTGTATGTGTTATATATATATTTACAAATTTATAATGTATGTGTTTAATACCCTTTATATACCTGAATACATACCCGGTATGAACAATAACAACCTTATAATGTATGTGTTTAATACAATTCGGAATTTCTTTTCAATTCAACATGGAATTCATACCTGGTATGAATAATATACACTAAAAAGTATAGAAGGTATGAGATTTATGTGAAAAAAATTACTGGAATCAATATATATATATATATATATTTATATATATATATATATATGTCTTAATCTTTATGGTGGATGGACTCCTCTAACCCATTATATATATATGTTCAAACAGGGTATTTAATTAGTCATCCCAAACATGTTATGTATATCCAAAATCATCTTATCAACCGAGTATATATTCTATGTCCCAAATTATTCTATGTTTCAAAATTTTTATACATTCAAACATGGGTATTTAAAACAAGTACTGATATTTATTCTCTGTCTAAAAAATTTTATACATTCAAACAAGGGGTATTTAAACAACTATCTCAAACATAATATGTATATATATTGAGGGGTATTTAATATAACATCAATTACATGTTAAAATTCAGTCGGGGCATTGTAGTCACATACGTTTTATTTATATAATATACCGCATTATGTATATTTCAAACATGGTATTTTTTTATACATCCAAACATCATGTATGTATATCTCAAATAGGGGTATAAATCCCAAAGAAGGTAGTATTTATTATATGTCTAGAACATTACCAACTCCACGAAAAATTATACACATTATCAACTGAAGTATATATTTTTTATCAGGGTATTTAATCTATCACCAATTACATATTTCACAGAAGAACATAATGCTAATTACATGTTAAAATACCTGTACAGATGAGAGGACATATTAAACCCCATGGAAAAAAAAAATTATACACATTAAACCCTATGAGAGGCTTAATGGTTCTAGAAGCGACGGTAGAGGAGGATACACAATCGGCTTGCGTTGAATCTCCCACGGCTAAGATTTTTGCGACCCTGGTTTTCATGTGATGTGCAGTAACCTTCTTGTTCGGCCTTGATGAGCACTCAAATCACCAAATTTTCATTGGAGCTTGAAGCTGCTTTGCTTGCAGATGAATTCAGCAATGGCGGAACCAAAATCCTACCGTCGAAGAAGGTCGAAATCAACATGGTTCTTGCAAAAGCGTGTGAAATGAAAAAAAAAAAAAAAACTAGGGAGAAGAATTCCTAAGAAGGCGACAATTTTTGGCAAACACCTCGCTGTCAAATTCTGGAGAAAAGGAAAAAATGGAAAAATTGGGAAGTGGTAGCAAATTCGATAAATGGGCAGGATTTAAGGAAAGGATGAGCACGATTTGAGGAAGAGATTTCAAATTTATTTTATTTCTTTTTTTGTTTTATTTTCATTTTATTATTTATATGTTTAATTATTTTCCATCAAGGGCAATCACGTAAATGGGCTTAGGAAGGTTGAAAATCGATGGACATGTTTGTAAAAAATGGTTCTTAAAGACACTATTGATAAATAGGTGTGTAATAAAGGTTATATGTGTAGTTACCCCCAAATTTAAAGATTGGGATCTTATTAAATATAAAATTTAGTATATAAGTTAATTTTAATTTTTTTAATAGGTCAAAGAAATATTAAATACAAAATTGAAAATCTAAGCCCCGTTTGATAACCATTTCGTTTTTTGTTTTTGGTTTTTGAAAATTAAGTTTATACACACCTATTTCCACCTATGAGTTTCTTTGTTTTCGTATCTACATTCTTCCATGTTTTCAAAAACCAAGTCAAATTTTGAAAACAAAAAAAATAGTTTCCAAAAATTTGTTTTTTTCTTGGAATTGGACTAGGAATTCAAATGTATCCTTAACAAAGATGAAAACCATGGTAGGAAATTTGGGAAAAAACAAACATAATTTTCAAAAACTAAAAATCAAATGGTTATCAAACGAGGCCTAAGAAATTTTTATTCTTTTAAAGTTTAAGATAAAAGTTGAGAGTTTAAGAAACATTTTTTTAAGTTTAATAAACTCTTAAAAACAAAATTTAAAGTAAAAAAAACTAAATTTATAATTTAACCCTGAAATAAAAACAAAGTGCGTCTATATATATAAAAGAAATGCAATGAGGAACGCCAAAAAATACATATAATGCAATGGCCCACTTCAATCACATCATTCCTTTTATTTATTTTCTTTAGTAATAAACAATTCAACCCAATTTATTTGGAATTTTAAGCATTAAAAATAATTTCATCATTGTAAAATATACATATATTTCTAATTTATTCCCTATCAAAAAAAAAAAAAAAAAAAAAAAACTCTCCCTCTGCGTTTCATTTTTTAAAAATTTTTATTTTTAAATATACGTGAAAATGAAAGAAACAATTTGAAAAATATTTATTCCATTTTTTTTTGTTCAATTCAATTTTTTTTTTCTTCGAAACATACAAAATTAATTTAATATCATCATCATGCGACCTTTCAGGAATTTTCATGACTGACATACTTCCAAACCATTAGAAGACGATCATCATTGAAGGTTTCTGTTACCACCAAGTTCCAAGGACCACCAAGTTTGAAGGTTTCTGTTACCACCAAGTTCCAAGGAATTTCATTCAATTGAAAACTTTGGAGTTTTTTTTTTTTTTTTTGAGAAAAATTGAAAACTTTGGAGTTTATGAAGCTTATGGGTGAAGAAATATAAACGTTTTTTTTAGTTCAACAACAATTGAGGGTAAAAGTATTTGAACCTCTGACCTCTTGATCGAGGGTACATGCCAATTACAGCTGAGTTAGACTCACTTTGGCAAAGAAATATAAACGTTTGAGTTTATGATGCTTTACTAATGAATAAATATAAATTCATGTAAATGAACAAACTTAAATTATTTGGATTGAACAAACTTAAATTATTTGGATTCATAATCAATCGGATATAACTCATCCGGTCACGCACACACGCACAGGTTGTTTAAAAAACATATTAATATATATCAAACATAAATTTGTTGTTGTTGTTGTTTTTTTCAACATGGAGGGATTAAACCATAGACATTTAGAATAGTAATTGATGTGTTATCTAATGTGCTATGCTCGGATTGACAAGAATATGATTTTCTTTTGTAAGCGAGATATTTAGTTATGATGTGGGCTTTCTTGTTCCCTGTCCCAGAGGGCTGCTACTCCTCAATTTTCATGGCAGTTTTTCTTTTTTCCCTATCTTTTGGACTTGACATTGGGCACTCATCTTTGGATTCTTTTTATTCTTATTTTTTTTTTATATTAATGGGAGTATGCATCATATTTCCACCTAAAATTTAATTTCCTCCAATTCAAAAGGATATTAAAGGGAAAATAATCCTTAATGCCACCACGGACATCCATAAAAAAGTTCAATCCTTGCGAAGAGTCTTGAATTACCAGCAAGTTAGAAATTAATCAGATCCATTAAATTATCCAAAGAAGTTAAAACCATTCGGATTCGTTTCACTAAGATTTAAAACTTGAATAGCATTTTCAATAGTGTCCTTTTATCTCATGAACAATAATATTTCAAAGATTCCAACCAATGGCTACTGTTTCCAGAGTTTGACAAGATTAAAAAGAAGCAACAAGTTAAAAGCATTAAATTAGAATGTCACCCATGAACGCCGTGAATCTTCAAACCCTAAAATTCCTTGACAACTTAGCTATGCTTTTTGTGGGTAAATCTATAAGAAAAATAAGCCAACCTGATTCAAATGCAAAATATCATAACTCAACCTAAGCCAAACCTTATTCACTACTCAGGGTTCACTTTCTTCATAAACAACAGTAAATCTGATGCTCAAGCCTAGAAAATTTCAGATAATATAGAGGACGATCAGAAGAAATGCAAGTGGAACTGCTAACATTGCTAATTATCATTACAGATACAGGAAGTATTTTCTGTGCTTGGAACAAACACATTTAGTGGGACAATTCAACAAACTAAATATCAGGAAGAAGAAAAAAATTTCACAAACTTTAAGGTTTTATCAAGCTTTGATCATGACATTCATTCTACAGTATCAACAGCAAACATAACACAGCAGATAAGGGAGAGTTAGTGATGTCAATGCCTGAAAATGTTTGAACACAAATCCATCCTCACAATGTGTCTCTTAACACCACAGACCACCAAAAAGAAGTTTAAAACCAAAGCACCCAATAAGATTATAAAGAGAAATCATCATGCCCATTAGGCATGGCTTATCAACATTCAAAAGGGCATTATTCACAATGGAAAGTGCACATTCTCTTCAATACAATCTAGATATAGCCACATTCTAATATATCCATCCCCCTTCATCCAACACTATTTCAATGAAGTAGTAAAGCATAAAAAAAAAAAAAAAAAAAAAAAAAAAAAAAAAAAAAAAAAAAAAAAAAAAACCCGACGAGCTTACTAGCTCCCCGATACTCAATTGTACAACCTATAGAACACATCCTGTTTGAGTAAGGCCATTACTTACAGGCTATCTAAAGAGCAATCATCAAAAACCCATTTGAGACACAATCATGTGAAAAATGAATAATCAACACATAACAAAAAGTTCAGAACTTTCCCATCAACATGCAATAATCCATGGCACAGTACAGTAAAATCCCACCACCAATCAAAGACAAAGACTTGAGTGACCCTTAGAAATTATTCAGGATCAAATACAAGTGGTAGTAGGTATAAAATGAGAACAAAAATCCCACAAATACACTTGAAAGAACGTTTAAATATTCTTCTTTTTACAACATTTCATTCATATCCCCTAAACCATTTAGATAACAAATTGTGTTTTTCCTTTTCCCCTACCTCATGCATCTAAATTTTCCATCTGAATGCTACTTTTAAGAGGCACATACTCACCAAGATATCCACCCAAATGATCATGTAAAGCAAGCTTATCAATTCCCTGTCGATGGAAGCTCTTGCAGACATAGTAAAACACACTCTGAACCAACAATCCCACCAAGTTCACAATCACCAAAACGCCAACCAAAAATCCACCGACAACAATTCTCACAAAAACCCCATAGCCAACCCCACCATGCACGACCACAGCCCCAAATATGACACCAATTGTAGCACAGATCGCCAAATATGCAAATACAAGCACAGCCGCAAATCGGGTTCTCCCCTTGAGCAATTCGTAGCTCTTCTTCATGGCGGCAAATCCATAAACCGGTTCAAGCACCGACACGACGCTCGCCAAATGCCATAAGGCGGTGATGTAAACATGTACAACTAGAAAGAGGAGGAAGATTACGACAACGCAGAAGAAGAACAAAATGTAGTTCTGGGTATCGATTGCGAGGACGAGCAATACCAAGAAGGCGAAGAAGATGAAGTTATAGACAATCATGAGGAGGGAAACCCAGAGGAAAGTGACGAATAGGCGCTTGAAGACCTTGGGAATGGCGGAGATAGTGGAGGAATAGGAGACGGGCTTGGAAGTGTAGAGGGAGGCGACGGTGAAGACGACGGCGGCGGTGGAGAGAAGGGAGAAAGCGAAGAGGAAGATGAGGTAGCAGAATTGGAAGGAGAGGAGCTTGGTCCATCTATGGCGGGTCTGAGCGGGGTCGGCGAAAGGGTTTTGGAGCTGGAGGAGGAGTGGATGGGTGAAGAGGGAGTGGGCTAAGATGGCGAAAGAGAGGGGAAAGATGAGGGTGAGAGTGATGAGATAGAAGGTTTTGGGAGAGCGTTTGGGGATGAGGATGGATTCTCTGAGAATGTCGGGAATGGTTAAGAATTGAAGCTCTTCTGGGGCAAGATCCATGGCTTGTTTGAATGGGAAATCTTTGATTTGAGAATTGAAATCGAGGGAGAGGGAGAAGGATCTAATTTGAAAGAAAAATGGATGAAATTGAAATGGATAAGCTCAGATCGGACATGGGAAGAGAGATCTTGCAATTTGCAGACAGAGAAGGAAAGGGGAAGGGGAAGGGGAAGGGGAAGGGGAAGGAGGAGGAGTCAACAGTGCGAAAAGTGAACGATTCCCACCGCCACGCCACGCCACGACCACATTATTTTTTTAGAACTTAGGATTAAATTACAAATTTGTCACTATGTTTGGCAGATTTTTTTTTTTTAATTATTATTATTTAATAGAGGCAGAAAGTTAAAACTTACGCGTTTTAAAATTATAACGTTGTCCTGATGATTTGATAAAACTTCGTTAAGCAGCCAATATAAGTATAGTTCAACTGGCATAATGTTTGTATTAATATTTTTTTTTTAGCATGTTTGTATTAATGATTTATGGATTGAGTAATGATGTGATAAAGATGTTTACGAAATTCTAATTTTAAAAGTATAAGGACTAAATTTTATTTTTTAAAAAACAAACGACTAAATTTTAACTTTTTCCAAATTTATAATTTGATCAAGTTAAATATATGCTAATAATCACTAATAATTATTTTAAGTTTGGATAATAAATTATTGATAAATGAAATAGGAATGGATGGATTTTATTATTATTATTATTATTATTATATTATTATATATATATATATATATTGATAATAGGTTAAATTAAAAGTTTAGTCCGAAACTTGAAGGTTTGTATCTTATTTGGTCCCTTAATTTTTTAAAGTGTCAAATAGATTTCTAAGGCCCCGTTTGATAACTATTTGGTTTTTGGTTTTTGGTTTTTGAAAATTATGCTTGTTTTTTCCCCCCATTTTCTTATCATGGTTTGCATCTTTGTCAATGACACATTTAACTTCCTAGCTAAATTCTAAAAACAAAAACAAGTTTTTGGAAACTACTTTTTTTAGTTTCCAAAATTTGGCTTGGTTTTTTAAAACATAAGAAGAAGGTAGGTAACAAAATCAAGAAACTTATGTGTAGGAGTAGTGTTTTTAAGTTTAATTTTCAAAAACCAAAAACAAAAAACCAAATGGTTATCAGACGGGGCCTAAACTTTTAATTTTGTATCTAATAGTTGGCTTAATTTTCAATCTTGTGTCTAATACATCATCGATAAATTTGAAAATTTTAAAAATTAATTGAACTATTAGATATAAATTCAAATCTTATGTTTAATAGAATTTTAAAATTTCAATTTTATGTCTATTAAATCGATTTTTAAAGAATTCAAAAGTTCACGGACTAAATTTTTAATTTAAGAAATTCAGAAAACCAAATAGAAACCACCCTCCACTAAATCTGTAATTTAATCAGTGGGCCGTATTCTTTTGAAGACACCAGCTTTCAATGGGCCGTATTATTGGGCCTTTAAAGTTATAGGGCACTACACTTCCATCCAATCACGGATGTTTGCCTCGGTTAACTACCAGAATAGACAAAAAAAAAAAAAAAAAAAAAAAAAAAAAAAAAAAAAAAAAAAAAAAAAAGGTTAATTTTGAAAAATAGCAACTGACAATATTATTTAGATAAATGGTCAAATCAATTTTATAAATTAATAAATATGAAATATTAAGTTAAGAAAATAGAAATATAACTGAAAATCTTGAATTAGTTAAATCAAATCTATAATTCAAATTAAACGAAATCAATTCACTACAAATCCCTCAAGTCAAGGAACATTAAACAACAAAAAAAAGTTGAAAATAAAAAATAATTAAAAATCTATATCTAATTGGTTAAAAACTTAATACTGGTACATAATAAATAAAAAATCTAGTAGCCAACAACCGGACGCACGAAAATACATGTATTTAGATTTTAGACATTAAGATATGCAAATATCTCGTATTCAAAAACTATGAAAAGAAATCTTCGATCGTATGCTCAATTCCTATTGGATAGGACAGTGACAATGTCTATCTATTTTTTTTTTTTTTTTTTTTAAAGTAATGTCTATCTCTTCATAAATAAAAAATTTAACATCAATTCAAATAAATGTCCTATAACTACATTTTTTTTTGAGAAAAAAATGTCCGGTAACTACATTGATATATAAAGAGTAGGGACAACAAATCATTTTTAACCCTAAACTTTGGGGGTTGTATAAATTTTAACCCTGAACTTTCAATTTCATCAAATTGAACCCTAAACTTAGTAAGTTATATCAATTTCAACCCTAAACTTTTAATTTCATCAAATTGAACCCCAAACTTATCAGATTGTATCAATTTTAACCCCAAACTTGCATAAGTGTTACAATGTATACCTTTGGTTAACTTTTCGTTTGAACCACCGTACGTAATTGACTATTTCTTTATTTTTTTTAATTCACATTGCCCATGAATTGGTTTCTTATAAATAAAATATTGGACAAACTTTATTTTAGATGACTTTTTCTTGTTGTCGAGAACTTTGTGAGGGCTTTATTGCTCCTATCTAAAATTACGAAAGCAAAACAACTTTGGAGGTTTTTTATCTTGAAATATTTGCTGGTTTTTTCTTGCTGCTAAGAACTTTGCGAGCTTTTTTTTTCTCTCCTTTTACTGTTTTTTTTCTTGCTAATTAGAAAAATGTACAAATGTAGAAAATGAAAACAAAGAAATTTCGAGTTTTTTTTATTTCTCATATTTGCTGGATTTTTCTTGTTGCCAATAACTTTTTTTTTTTTTTTTTTTTTTTTTTTTTTTTTTTTATATATATATATATAACAATGAGAAGAATAGTCTGAGATATTTTGATTTCTTCTGATAAATAATTTCTCCAACAATTTTTTTTACAAAACACCAACTCAGGTGCAATGTGAATTAAAAAAAAAAAAAGAGGAAATGTTCAATTACACGCTTTAATGCCAATTCAAATGGAAAGTTGACCAAAAGTATACATTGCAATTACACTTATGCAAATTTGAGGTTCAAATTGATACAATTTGTTAAGTTTGGGGTTTAATTTGATAAAATTGAAAGTTTAGGGTTAAAATTGATACAACCTGCTAAGTTCAGGGGTCAAAATTGTTTTTTTTTTTCCTTAAAGAGTATATGACAGTGACAATGTCTATCTTTTCGTAAATAAGACTTAACATCAATTTTGTACTCAACTTGTATTTATATATATTTCTCTTTTACATTTTAATTTATAGCTCTACTAATGTCTACTTAAATAAAGTGTGACCTACTAATCTCAAAGAGATTAAATTCACCTACAAATTAAATCCAATTAAATTCTCTCTACCGATGCCGCATTTGACCAGAATCTCATGGAGTTTTTTCCATCGTCGGAAAATCTAGTCTTGGTCAAAAAAATCAAATCCATGAAGATTTATTTACTGAAAAGTATATATTTTTTCCATTTAAAAGAAATAGCAAAGAACACACCAATTTTGGTATTTTTTTTTAGTATAAGCAACTTCGTAATGTTAACGATTCTTGACTCGGATCCCAATTTTTTTTCTTGGACCAATACCATTCTTGACTTGGATCCCAATTTTTTCTCTTGGACCAAATACCCATTTGAGTTTTATGGGCTCTGATACCATATTCGATAAACATGAAGTTCCATCCCAAAACCAATTGGCGATGAAAAGAGTGACTCATGTATCTTATAAATTGTGGGGTCTCCACCCATCTTTTCAATGTGAGATCCTCAACATAGAAGAGAGAGACCTTCCAATCGATTGAGATAAAGCGTCAAATATCTTCTTCTCTAGACAGCAAAGGTCTTCTAGGAAAAAAATTCCAAGAACCTGAAGCCTCATTCCAATCTTCCTAAATAGTAAGAAGCTTATTGGAAGCCAAAAACAAGTTTTTCAAAATTACTTCTTTAGTTTTTACAACCTGACTTGGTTTTTGAAAACATGGTAAGATGGTAGATGACAAAACAAGTAAACCGAGGGATGATAGTAGTGTTTATAGGTTTAATTTTCAAAAACAAAAAATCAAATGATTATCAAATCCAACCTTCAACTTTTATTTACTATACATCTGAATTGGCTATATTTTTTTTTGACAAACATGTCAGGGTGAGAGATTCAAACCACAGACCTCTTGATCATTAGTATACATTCGATGTTATGCTCATGTTGACGTCTATATAACTTTTTGTTCATATAACATTAATATTTTTATTGATTTAAAAATATACAATACAATGGAACATAACAGGAGAAAAAGGAAAGGCCATACACGCTAAAAACAATAGTGATAGTACAGTGAAAAACATAAAGAAAATATTCTTAGAAGTTAAGACATTTGAACTAATTACAATTCAACTTTAAAATTGAATTCTTGATTGTTGGAGATCAAACCTGAATCGAACTCTTCAACTAATCAATTTTCTTAATCTAAAAATCGAATAACTTGCATGAAGTATTCCAAACTTACAACGATTGGGCTTTGCCACATACAAAGAAAAATACCCCATCAATAATCTAAGATTAGAAAAAGAAAGAAAAAATTTACAGAGGAAAAGTAGTAACTTGAGACGATGTCAATCAATCAGAACAATTTACGTTGACGAGGTTTGAAAAGAAATCTAGACGAGTAAGTGTTGTGAAAAATATCAATCCAAAGTTTAAACTGAAGTGCACAAAAGCAACTAACTGGAACAATTGCCATCGCAGCGACTATGGTGGGAATGCATATATTAGCCTTATGGTAGAGCAAAAAGAATGTGGCGCTAAAGGCCACGACCATGCACACAATGGATATGAAGAGCGCTGCAAGTCCAAAGAGCAATCTGGATGGCAATGAGTGTACAAAATCTTCTTCTGCGTAGCGTGAAGTTAGGATCGACATGAACATTAGAATAGAAGTTGAGGATGCAAACAAAGCGACAGCATCAGACATTACGAACACAGTGAACCAAAACTTGTGTTGAAAAATAGGAGTGCCTGCATTATTATCACTGCCACCAGGAACTGTGAAGGCTGCAGCAAAAACTACAGTAGAGATTAAAGTTGCGACGAGCATGCATGAGTTTGCTGTGTTTTTCATCCACTCCTCACCATCTTTGCGAAGATCTTTGTGCTCTTCGGTGAATAGTTGGCGTGGCGTCAACTTTGGAACATTTGGATAATTGGATTTGGGCTTGTGTTGGGAAGACAAAACATTGGATTTGGCCTCGAGTTGAGAAGGCAAAACTATCTTCTCTACTTCCTTTAAGTTCAAAGTTTTAAATGTTCATGAGAGGAAGAAAAGAAAAAAAATTGAAGGGGAGGGTTGCTTCGTAGAGTAAACTAAAATAATTACAAATATAAGCAAAATCTAAAACTATTCATAAATATAACAAAATTAAAGTCTATTAGTGATAGAAATCTCTGTCAACGACATAGATTTCAATCACAAATGTAATTACTACTATAGACTATTCTATCAGTGATAGTAGTTTATCATTGATTACTACATGAAGTCTATCAATAATAAAAATGTTGATCACTAATAGATTTTTCAAAACTATTTGTAAATATAACAAAATTTAAGTCTATCAATGAATGATAGATTTCTATTACAATTGCAATTATTGCTGCAGGTAGACTATTTTATCAGTGATAGACTACTATCACTGATGAACTACATGTGCATTGTGCTTGAAGTCTATCATTGATAGATTTGTCATATTTACACTTTTTAAAAAAGTTGTTATATTTACAAAGGACAAATCTTCCATTGCTACCAACTACAATAATCTTAATGTTAAACAAGTACCTTGAACCATAGCAATTCACGTTGCATTTGAAGGGCAGCTCCCGACACCCTATTGAGATGGTTTGGAGCAGCTAGATTTCCAGCCAAATGCAGGATGTTGTAATTTCGCCCCTTGAAAGTTCTATATTTTGCTGTGAACTCATTGAGCCTTCCAATCTCGTTGATCATTGAACACATTTTCAAGTCGATTTTCAATGGCTACATGAAATATGCTTTTACCATCATCATCATCTTCCCATATTATATCCGGGTATTTACGAATGAGCACAATCAAAAACTCAACATTTCCTGTACATGCAGCCTCATTCAGTAATCTCGTGGGATGTTTAATGAATTGGAGCATCTCCTTTTCTGGCAAATTCCGTAGAACATTGGTCCATAGCAAAACAACTAATTCATGAGCCAGTGTCTTCGTCACAGCTTTACCATAGATCCCTTTGAAGCCCATCAAGTCAAAACATGAAGCAATAATTAATTAGATAGAGTTTTATTCAAATGATTTCTGTAAAATAAAAGAAAAATTAAAGGGTAGTTTGGAAAAAACTAACATGAGTTGATGTACTTTTCCCAAATGCTTTGCTGCTTTGTGACATCCATGGCAGATGGTTTTCTGGCCATCACATGCAATGCAGTCTCTTCATTCATGTCTTTCATAGTAGCTAAATAGGGATATCTTTGCAGAATCCATATACTTATATCTGTGTGTGAAGAAGATTAAGACAGAGTCTAAAGGCCATGTAAATTTACCATTAGATGAGATAAAATACAAAGGTATTGAATTATGATTAATAGTTTAGTCTCTGTTTGTGTCTAGAAAGTCTTTAAACTTTAAAAAGTATCTAATAGGTCTTTAAACTCTAAAAAGTGTTCATTAGGTCTTAAACTTACAATTTTGTGTCTAAATAAGTCCCTAAAGTCCCGTTTGATAACCCTTTGATTTTTGGTTGTTGATTTTTGAAAATTAAGCTTATACACACCTAGCTACTTTCACTCGTAAGTTTCTTTGTTTTAGTATCTACCTTCTTCTTTGTTTTAAAAAACAAGTCAAATTTTGAAAAAAAAAATAGTTTTCTAAAACTTGTTTTTGTTTTTGGAATTTGGCTAGGTATTTAAATGGATATCCTTAACAAACATGAAAACCATGGTAGGGAATTTGGCAGAAAACAAGTATAATTTTCAAAAACCAAATGATTATCAAACGGAGCCTAAACTTTCAATTTTTTGTGTCTAATAGGTTCTAGTTAACATTTTTCAAAATTTACGAACTAATTACTAACCCACAATTGAAAGTTGAAGGACCTATTATATACACTTAGGGCTCGTTTGGTAACGTTCTCGTTTCTTGTTTCTTGTTTTCAATTTTATTAAGAAATCTAAGTATTTAATAACTATGTATGTTTCTTGTTTCTCATTTTTTAGAAACACTTCCAAAATTTGTATAGAACTTTTGGGAACAACTAAAACTAGTTTCTCATTTTTTGTTCTTGTTTCCAATTTTTTCCAAACATAAATAAGAATGTAGGTTTATTATTATTGAATGTATAGGTGTTAGGGTCATGAAATTCTATTTTTCTTTATTAAAAATGAAGAAACGGAAACAAGAAACGAGAACGTTACCAAACGGGCCTTTAAGAATCTATTAGATACTTTTTAAAGTTTAGGAACCAAATAGATACAAACCTTAGAGACCAAACAACGACTGATTACCAAAAAAGTCGCCATGTATCACTACAACAATTAAGGTCTTTCCCGACGCGCATATGCGTCGGGAAAGATCGGAATACGCGTCGGGAAAAACGTGTCGGCAGAGCCTCTGCCGACGCGTATTTGTCATGCGTCGACAGAGACCATCTCTGCCGACGCATAATGTGGGGAGGGATTATGGGGCTTTTCTGCCGACGCGTTGACTATCGCGTCGGCAGAGGGCATTTCTGCCGACGTGGTGGTCAACGCGTCGGCAGAAAGCGATGGACTCGATTCTTTGCCTACGCGTTGACTATGCGTCGGGAGAAATGGTCTCTCCCGACGCGGAAGTCAACGCGTCGGCAGAAAGTTTTGCGAAGCAATTTCTGCCGACGTGTTGACTTGCGCGTCGGCAGAAATGCCCTCTGCCGACACATTGACTTATGCGGCGGCAGAGCCTTTATTTATCTTTTTTTTTTTCGTTTTGCTATTTTTTCTATTTTGAAAGTCTAAAAGAAATACATTCAAAATATTACACATATACTTAAAACCAAAATGCATTCAATTAAATTCAAGATATTACACATAAATTCAATTACATGGAAGTCGAGAGATACAAAATCCTGCATTATAAATTAAAGTACAAAAAACTAAAAGTATAAAAAAAATACACGAAATTAAAAATATTGTTCGGTACACATAATTCTAATAAAAAGTTAGAAGCGAATGTCTTTAGTTACACGAAAAACATCTAACAAGCTCGTGGCGGCCTCCAAATGCAAATGTGTCCTTCCACATTATGATTGAGTCAAATCATCTACAAAAAAAATCAAAGAAAGAAAATCAATTAGATGCTAGAAGCGAAATTCTTAACTTGAAACTAAGTTTTAAACTAATTTAAAGCATCTAAATTATTAATTAGATGCTCCAAAAAAATCGGCAGCATAACGACATAAATAAGAGTAACCCATATTTTTTTAGACCTGCCAAACAAGAGAAATGCACTTCAATATAGCTAGAAACACCCAACTACAACCCTCATAACACCTGGGCAACACCACAATCTCCAAATACAAGCGAGTCAGATTTCGCATAACACAATAATCCAAATCATAAAAACAGTATTGTAAAAACAAAAAGAGGAAAAAAGAAAAGGTAAAGTGAAAACCAAAAAGGAAAAACCATATCTAGAGATAAAAAATTATTTCACTAAAACAATAATGAGATTAGTCACACTTCTCATCACAAAACCTATTAATAGGCATCTTTAGAAAGCTAAAATTCTGTATGGTTGGAACACTCACGAAACAAGAGGGAAAAATTGCGGCTGCAAATCGACTGAATGACATTTGCAATAGCATTATGAATATACACTGAACAAACAGATAAATGATATGTGATATTCATGAAATAGATATTGAAGACAATAAAAGAGATCCACAAGCAAAGTTAAGCAGTCTAGGAGCACTTGGACAATGAAAATAATTTGTCTTCATGATTAAATATAATGAGAATTGACATGCAATTATGATTCTTGAAAGAGGCATTGATCTATATTGAGAATGTTTGATTAGACAAAAATAACAAAAAACCCCAGCAGTCTTGCGGCTTGCCATAAGTGTTTTTCAGTAGATATGAAAAAGCAGTATTTATGAGAAATCTCGTATTGCAACACAGTTGCGCTAGAGCATCGGGCTTCAAATACTTCCCACCAGAGCCCTTTGAGAACAAGGGGGATGACAAGAAAGCCAACACATCATCAAGAAAGATTCAACAAGAATAGGAGGTCAGACTTTTAAAAAGTACAGAAAAAACATCTAAAGCAAAATCTTAAACCTAGAAAACAAAGAAGACCATAAAGACAACCACCAAACTAAAAACATTTCAATGTCAAAACTTCTTAAAGCTAGTAGAATCCACTTCCAACTACCTTTATAAGCATTTCAAATTACCTAATACTTGGAATTGTTGAAAAAAACATCCAAATTAGTTATGTGCAATGTGCATTCGAAAGATTAAATCTTATGAACCATGTTAAACTGTAAAAACCAAAAAGGAAAAACCCATATCTAGAGATATATTTAAAACCAAAAAGATAAATCTGCCATCAGACTGTGTTTAAAAAAAAAGAAAAAAAAAAAGACTTTAGCAAATTAGTAATAGATTCTGATTTCTAAAGAAGCCCTGTCATTGCAAGCCAAACACAACAGATTTTTCTATTCTCCACAAAAAGAAAAAAAAAAAAGGAGGCTTATGGTGTATATATGTGAAAATATAATATTCTACGTAAGAGTAACAAATCAATTTACATGTATTGAATCTAAATCATATGGCTAATTTTGAACATAAAGATGGAACACCAATTACTATCTCAATAATCTTTTCATCTCCTACCCCACAGTTGTTAAACCAATTGTTAAACTAAAATACGAAGAAAGAAACTACGGTCACAAAAAAGACATTAAAAATTGAAGAATTGAATAATCTCATAATTTTTCAACAAAGAGAATGACAAATTGAACAAATCCATGCATAAAAAAAAGCATGGTGCTCTAGTGGAAAATACCAACAAAGAAAATGACGAAAAGATATGAAACGTCGAATAAAATATAGAAAAGAAGTGATCTACCCTTAATAAAGTAGAAGAGAAGATTTATCCAAAACTAATAACTAAATGTTAAACAAAATATAATGCACAAACTGAGAAATCAGTTTTTAAAAAATCACATATAAAAGACAGCAAAATAAAATCCTAAGATAGAACTTTAGGTTAATAATAAACACCAAGCAAAATAAATTGAAGAGGAAAGCAAAACATAATTTACCAACTATAAATATAGTATTCTACATAAAACTGACAAATCTGTTTCAAAAAATATTGAATCTAAAAACCAAGCCAACAAAAATACAAAAAATCAAAATAGAAAAACTGTCACATAAACCCTGCTTTGAAAAGCAGAGTTCAAAAGCAAATAAAATGGGAATCAAAGAATCCTTGATTTTCCTAACAAAGAGCAAAACAATTGAAAAAAAACATAATACAACTACATCAAGCAAACAAAAAACTAAATTTGAGGCTAAATAAAATATAGTACTCTATATAAGAGTAACAAAATCAACAAAAACATGTATGAAATGACTAATTTTAAATCTAAGAGAAAAAGAGTGACAATGGAACAATCCCCTGCACACAAATTCCAGAATATTAAAAAGAACTAGAAACTTCAAACTTCAATCTCTTCAATGAAAAGGAACTAGACATCCAAAATATATAAAACTAGCAAATCGATAAAAAAAAAAAAAAAGTATCAAATCTAAAACCAAGCAACTAAATTCTAAAAAAGTGAAACGAGACTAACAAAGAGATTCTGCAAGTTCTCTAACAAAGAGATCTAAAAAGTAGAGAATCAAATAAAATGAAACACGTACAAAAACGAAGACTAGAACTTTTAGGTGGCCAACAAAACTACTCAGCCATAGATAAAAATTACAAATAGCAAATATGGGAAAATGAAGAGGATAAACCATGTAATACTAGTACAATCTTCAGTATGTTCATATGAAAATACAGTTTAGGAAACAAAGCAAAATAAAACCCTAAACTTGATAGGGAAATATTAAACCAAATAAGATAAAACTTACCACTAACTGATAATAAAACCGAACAAAATATAAATAAAAAAGAAAGGAAAAAAATCAAAAGTCAGTCAAATAAGAAAGAAACAACAATCCATAATATCCATTATGCTCCAAAGCACAATGCAATGGCAGGCAATACTTAAAAAGTATCGAATCTAGAACACATAGCAAAGTGAAACTAGATGGTTGACACATTAAAAAAAGGGGGCAAATATTAAACAATCTCATAATTTGTCAACAAAGAGAAGGAGTGACAACAAATTGAGAGTGGAAAATACCAACAAAGAAAATGATGAAAGATACAAAACATCAAATAAAATACAAGAGAAGGTTTATCTAGAACTAATAATTAAAGGTTAAACAAAATATAAAAACAAAAGATAGTCAAGGTTCTACAAAATATAGCGCACAAAACTGACAGTTTTCAAAAAATCACATATGCAAAGCAAAATACCCTAAACTTGATAATTCGATTGGAATAGAGAGAAACACACAAATGAAAATTTCATATAAGAAAAATAACAGAGCATGATCAAACCTCCTCGTTTCTACAAATTTATGTCGGTTCTTGGCCGTCCAAACATACAGTCACTCTAATGTACAAAAGAAAAATAACAGAACATTACGAAAATCAAATGCAGCCAGAAATAATTGCATTACAGTTCATTCCTTTGAGAGACCATTGGAAGAACATCAGCCAAATTTCAAGTGCTTAGAAACAAAATTCACAATAACATTAAAATCATCACACAGAGAGACAAAGAACAACCTGATTACCGGTTTATCAGCAGCGGAGCAAGTGAAGTTAGCCAAATTTCGTCTCGTGTGCTGAAGAGAACGAAGCGACTCCGCTAGCCTAGGGCCAAAAGGGAACGAGATTGTCTTCCGATGAACATGGCAGCAGAAACGGCGATAGAATTCGAATTGTGAGCGTTGTGGCTGTGAGAAGAAGGAGTTTGTGGAGGCATGAAGAGGCGACGGGAAGGAGTTTGTGGAGGTGACGGGCAGACGGCAGTGGAGGAATATCGCAGACGCGGGGGGTCTTTGCTCTTTGTCGAATAGGAGGAAAATATGATTGGGGCTAGGGTTTTAAACAAGGTCTCTACCGACGCGGTTAGTGACGGCGTCGGCAGACCCCCTCTCTCTCGACACCTTCATTGCACGCGTCGAGAGAGATAGTGTCTCTGTCGACGCCGTCACTAACGACGTCGGCAGAGACCAATTTAAAACTGCCTCTCTCGACGCGGTGGTTAGCTGCGTCGGGAGAGACCACTTCTGCCGACGCGTTTAGTGATTGCGTCGGCAGAAAATCCGCGTAATTGTTTCTCCCCACGTCGTTTACTGAGCGTCGAGATATATCTTTCTCCCGACGCATTTTTATGCGTTGAGAGACACCTGCGTCGGCAAAGAGCTTTTTTCTTGTAGTGATAAAAAAACCAATGCTCGGCTGATCATTTTCAGAATTTATGGCTAGGCAGCAGCAGATGAACACTTCCTTTGCTCGGCTTCATCCTCCACCAAACAGAATCTCACTCGTGCCGTTGTTCAAATTTAGTCTGCGCATAAAGCACACAACTTTATCAATAATAAGCAAATGATATTTGACCCTATAAGTAATGTGGATGGATGTGAGGCATTGTATTTTCCTATCTACCTATAACCACCGTATTTGAGGGTTGCGGCTGCCTGCTTGTACTTGTAGTCTATTTAATGCATAGCCATTGAATCACAAGTCATTGCTCCATTGTAAGACTATTGAAGGTATATCTCTGAAAATGACACAAAATCAAACGACTCTCCAACTAGACACAGAAGTTGAAATTTTCATAAGCTTTATTGATGATGATCACATCACAAGCAGTGGGACATCTCCTACAGAACCACAAGAAAGAAAAGAAGCCCTGCTCTTTTAACTGTGTTATATTCCAAAGAGCTTTTTGATGGATTGGAAAGCTTGAAGAGAGTGAAAAAAGATTACTGAGTCAATAAGAGAAAGATACTCACCCTGCTCTGCTGGAGATGCCCAACTTTCCTTGCACCCTGTGGCAAGAATCGGCATCTAAAGATAAAAGGAAGACGCAGGAAAAATTTTGGAGGAGAAAAGAAGTTTTTACAATGTTGTTACAGCTAAATCTAAGGCATCCCATTTAAGTTTATTAGCATGCAACGCTGGCCTTCCCTTTATTCGTATTCTCTCCTATTAATCTAGGGCTCTTATAAAGCTTCCTTGACAAAGCATACAGTTCTTGCCTTTGATTTTCCACTTCTTTCCCCACGTACTAATATTGAGTTCCTTCCATTTGTTCTGAAAAATGCAGAAAACTTATGGTTTTGTCGTCTGCCTCTTGGTTATTATTATGGATGTTACAGCCGGAATACTTGGAATTCAGGCTGAAATAGCTCAAAACAAGGTATACCGAGGCTGGAATGAAAGTTATTAGCTGATATATATCAGTCATAGATTTGATTTTGTTTTTTTCCCCATTATTTTGTGTACTTTTGACAGGTGAATCATTTCAAAATGTGGATATTTGAGTGCAAAGACCCAAGCTATAATGCTTTCAAGCTAGGCTTGGCTGCAGCTATACTGCTTGGCCTTGCTCACGCCATTGCCAACTTGGTTGGTGGATGCATTTGTGTTCGATCTGCTGAAGAATACAAAAGATTAACCTCTAACAAGCAACTTGCTGTGGGTTCACTCGTCTTTGCATGGTAAGTAACAGCTTTCCCTTCATTCTTCAAGGTCGTTTCGCTTTTACGGTTGCAATTTGGGAGATCTCCAAAGTCCTAATTAGATTTGTCATCTGAAAATTCACATAAACTGGAGGAATCCAAACCTTGTCGACTCTAACAGTTTCAAATACTGATTGCATCAGGATTTTGCTTGTGGTTGGATTCTCATTTCTTATCTCGGGGGCAATGTATAACACAAGGTCGAGAAAATCGTGCGGGCTTGCTCACAATCATCTTCTGTCTATAGGGGGGATTGTGTGCTTCGTACACGGCTTGTTTGTAGTCGCTTATTATGTATCTGCCACAGCAGGACTCAGGGATGAGACAAAGCCACCACCACAGGGGAACCCTGCCGGAGCTACAGGCCACGTTTAGATCTTTGATCTTCATGTTCTTCAAGGAAAATGCAATGAACTTTACAATATTTTCTTTTTTCAGTTCTTTCAGCCGTAAGATTTTGTCAAGTTGACTGTTTTCAACTTCCGCATGTTACTTCAATTCGTAGCTAGTACTACTCCCCTCCCAAATTTGGAAATAGCTCTTTCTCCTTGCTAATATATTATATCATATTCCTCTTGTTCAGAGTAAAATATGCCTATCTTGGTGGGGAGGACTCCGAAAAAAGAAAGAAGCTTCTTTTATAAGAACTAATGCAGTAATACGCAATTTGGAAATGGGGTTAAAAACTACATTGGATTTTTTTGAACAAAATATATGTTTTTTAATATAAATTTTTTGTTTGGGCAATTTTTTTTTTCAAACTTGAGAAGAAGCTTTGCTCAAGAATTTTGTATGAAAATAACTATACCCAAAGTTATGAAAAGTGAGTAAGATCATAATCTGCAAACAATAAAAAAAAAAAAATCAACAGTTCTAAGAAACTACCAAAATATATATACCCCATTCAGCACCTAACTCAGCAATTCATCCACAACAAGAGAACCATAATTTACACCTCCATGACATTTTCTTACCTCAAATAAAACATCGAGAATCTCATAATATTCATGATCTTCAATTTTCAAACAACGACAAGAAACATCCTACAAACATCTTGAATGATATTATAACTACCCATACCAGAGTAAGACAGGATGACATCTGATTAACCATGATGAAGAAAATATAAAGCAGATGTTCTTAGGAGAAAAACAAAAAGATTCAAACATCACTAGAAGAAACTGACATCATCACCAAATATATATATAGCAGAGATTCACCAACAGAACTAGAGGTTTAAGCATAGTCTGCAGTAAGTTACCCTAAGGTCTCTTGGACATTCATAAGGGGAAAAAAAAGGGTCTCGAGGATATTCATAAATTCAGACAAACTACAAGTATAGCAATCAGTAAATCCTAGACAAAACAACAAACAACATGAATAAATTTCAGCTCTGAATTATCAACCTGGAAGCTGATGAATTATACTCTTGTTCAAATCCTTACTTGTCGGATGACTTGTACGCCTCCAGTATCAACTTCGCCTGGTCCCTAATCAACTCCGTCCTCTTCAGAAAAAGTTCCAATTCTGCAACATGCAATTTCTTCCACTCATCCTCCAGCTCTGTTCTCTTGGATTGGCCTATTAACTCTAATCCTGGCTTCAAAAAACTTTCCGGCAAGCCAACAGCACCCAAAGACCTTTCAAACGCAACAAAACCATCCATGCACCCTGAAGGAGCCTCGTTATCTTCAACTTTCATCTTATCATCCTCCTTCGGGGCATCTGGAGAAGGAAGCATCTCAGCTTTCAGTGAAGCCAGTGTCCTACTGGTGCTACCTCTTTGGTTCTTCTTTGGAGTGCCATTATGACACAATCATAACATGATAATCGAGTTTAATGACAATACATTTTCGAATGACAATGGACCTATATGAAAAATCAATTGAAAGAGGCATTCAATATCTCACACAATCAGTTTTGAAGGCATCCGGGAAAATCATATAGGTCAAGCAGAGCAGGTTTAACATTTCTCAATTCGATACTAAGGAATTCAACTTCTTTTCATAGAGTTTGGCTCGCCGCAAAGCATCCAAGGCCTCAGCTTGCTTTCCCAATCGTTTCAAGTTCACTGCCTTCACCTTTTCTGCCTTGATACGTTCCTCCAGTTGACTTCTTTCTAAGTCTGTACTTTCCATCTTATCAGTGCCGACTCTTGGTGGAGGCTTTGATGTTTCTTGCCCCCTAGATATGCTTGGAGTTGGATCTTCCAAACCAATAGCTTTCAAGGCAGAGAGCAGTTGAGGATCGAGAAAATCCTCAACACTTACATCTCCTGCATGCTCTTCCCCATCCACAGATGATTTTGTGGAGTCAGCAAACTGCTCTAACTGCGCTTCAATGGCCTTAGCCTTTTCAAACTCTGCATCGGCCTCTTGTGTTCGACCCTCTCTACGAAATTTCAGTGCCTGTCGCTTGTGCTTGAGCGACTCTTGCTGCAACTTGAAGCGGTCACGAGCAGACGTTGGTTTCTGTTCCACAGTTGATGGGCTAGACTGCTTCCGGTCAGGTGATGGTTTCTGTTCCACAATTGATGGACTAGACTGCTTCCGGTCAGGCGATGGTTTATGTTCCACCGTTGATGGGTTAAACTCCTTCCGGTCAGGTGATGGTACATTGTTTGTGGAAATTGACGAACCTTTTGAATTAAGTTGAACCTGACCATTGTTTTCCTCAAGAGATCTCTCCAAAAACTTTGCCTGTCGAAGTTCTTCTCGAGCTTCTGATAGTTTTCCCTCTCTCTTTAATGCAACTGCCTTCTTCTTGCGAGCCAAAATTTCTTGGCGCAGGGAGCTTTCGTTGCTCTGAGAACTAGAGTCCTGAGAGGAGTTATCTGCTTGGTAACGTTTTCCATCATAATCAACTACATTGCCTTGTTTTCCGATGCTGAAATGATCTTTGTTTGGGACAGTAGAAATTGGCTGAAACCTGTACTCCGTGGAAGGGCCGGCATTAGACATAACATCGGAATGAGGGATTGATAGATCATCTTGCCGTCCATCACCTACATGAGATATCCAGTTATTTCCTGTCAAATATGTATTCACATTCTCACTGCGTTGATGAATGCAACTAAAAGCTTCAGCGGTTCTCTTACCTTCCAGGACATTATTTCCACCTGAAGCACCTTCTCTAAGCGATGCTTGGTGCTGCTTAGAATTTAAGCGGTCAGATTGGTCAAAATTCTGCAGACGGGAATGAATTGAATCACCTTTTGAAAATTTTAAATCCATAGACAGATCTGGTACTTCTTCCTTCAGACCCACTGCAACTTGTTCTGATCCATTGATTACCTCCTCCACAGCCTTCTCACGGTCTTGCATTTTATCTCCTTCCAATGCTCTAAAAACTTTAGGCTTGTCATCCTCAGCACTATCAAGAACACTCGTCGGTTTTGGAGTATCCAGTTCACCCATTTGGATCTCCAACACCTTTGCCCTTTTCAATACTTCCTCAGCCTCATCAATGTCTCCTTTCCTTCTAAGGGCGAGTGCCTTTCTTTTCAAATTTAAAATCTCTCTCTGAATTTCACTTCTACTTTGTGGTGCAGCAATATTGATTGTAGAAGATGATTGGTTAACAGTTGGCTTTGCATCCTCTTTAATTGGCTTAACCTGCTTATTTACAGGTTCAACCTCATCACCGTTCCATCCCAAATTCTGGAGAACAGATAGTAATGTCGGGTCGTTCATATCTTCCTCTGTGACATTACCATCATCACCTTCATCAACCACCCTTCCAGAAGAAACTTTGTGAATGTTCTCTTGGTTCCCACTAAATTCAGTCCTAATCCTATCCCTACTTTCTATCTCCTCCATCTCAGCCTCTAAGGCTTTTGTCTTTAGCATCACTTCCTCTGCTGCCTCAGTCTCACCTTGGCGTCTAAGAGATAGAGCTTTTCTTTTCAATCCCAAAAGTTCTCTCTGGACTTCAGCCTTTCTTCTAAGTGGCCTAGCTGCGTATTTAGGAGCATAATTTGCAGATGACTCACTTGGTTGCACATGAAGAAAACCAGCTAGTTTAGAGGGCTTTGAAGGGACCACCAATTCATCATCTTTGTCATTCCAACCTAAATTCTTGAGAACGGCAAGATATTCAGGGTCATGCATTTCCTGATCTGTTACATCTTCTACCGCTTCCACATCTAGCAAATTTCTATTGAGATCCTTAGAGAGCAAATGTGGATCCTTATTCCCAACACCAGCACGCACCTCTGTGCTGTTCCCCCTTGAAGCTTCAGCCGCTTGTTCAAGTTGATGTTCAAGGACCTTGCATTTGTTCAATTCTTTTTCTGCCTCATCCAATCTTCCTTCCCTTCTTAAGGCTAAGGCTTTTTTTTTTATAGCAAGAAGCTCTTTCTGAATAGCTAATTTATTTTTTGAAGGAAGTTTAGGATTCACGACTTCTGTTGTTTCAACACTGCCACCACCTGAAACATGACTATCTTCTTGAGAGCCGAAGTTTTCAAGGTCTCTCTCGAGCATCTTGGCTTTCTTAAGTTGTTCCATAGCCACTGCAATATTACCTGCACGCTTTTGATTAAGAGCCTCTCTTTTCAAGGAAGTTATTTCAGTTATTATTGATTCCCTGGAACCAGAAGAAGGTTGGGACACAATGTTTTCAGTGTTATGGGAATCCTCAGTCCATCCTAATGATTCTAAAGCAGCAGACATTTCTGGATCTTCCATGTCCTCATCTGTCACTTCAAAGTTACTATCAGCAATGATATTATTAGCAGCACCTAAAAGGTTATCAAGATCAAAATCAAGATTTTCCTTGTACTGGAATGAAATATCTTCATGTTTATTATCATCCAAACTACGCACCAACACAGATAGCTCATCATCTGACTCCTCCTCAGCCCCAGCCAAGAGTTCTTGTTCTTCAAGGTGCTTTTCTAAAACTTTAGCTTTCTTAAGTTCCTCCTTGGCTTCTGCTAGTTTGCCTTCACGTTTCAACATTAGAGCTTTTCTTTTATGATTAACAACCTGGGTATTATCAATGCTGTGAACACTCTTAGCTTTGTCAGTCTTTGGTAGAACTCCCCCAAGAAGAGAAGATAGTTCACCCTCTAAACTCATTGTAGCTGATTTTTTATCCTCAGCATGGAGATCCATATCAGACCACCCAAGCTCTCTGAGTTCAGCATTAAGGTCATGCTTTTCTTTACTACTTTGTGGACTAGGCTTCATTTTCCTACCAGATTCTTTAGAGCCACCTATATCTTGGTCTTCACCTGCACTACCAGAAGTTAAAGCTTTTCTACGACTTCTTCTTATGGAAATTTCCAAAGCGTCAGCCTTCCTCTCAAGTTCTTTTCCTCTCTTAAAAGCTTTTAAAGCTTCCTCAGACTTACCCTCTCCTTTAAGAACTTTATATTTCTTCTTTTCATCTAAAGCTTGCTGCCGCAATTGCTCCGGACTACTAGATTCCATATTATTCTCTAGATGATTAGTTAAACTACTGGATGCTTCTCCTTCCCTATCAAGGTCTATAAACTCTTGAGTATTTGAACTCTGTAGACCACTGGTAGTCCTTCCAATAGTAGAAAAATTGTTGGCACTTGATTCTTGCACTGAAGATGATGATTCCTTTCTATCACTGCCAAGAATCTGGGCCAAAATTTCATCCTCAGGCTTTGTTGACTTCGAGCTACCTACATGATAAATAGTAACAATATAATTTTTATAAAAAAAAAACTGAGAGAGAGAGGACAGAATAAATAATGACGGAAGAAGTTATACGTGGGTATGGTAAGAATGCATTCTGCGCCTAACATGTCAATGAATTGCACAAAGCTTAAAAACGAACAAGTTCAAATTGTAGTTATAGATAAGAGTTTTCTATAAATAAATCTTCGCACGTACAATGACCACCAAATTAATAAACTTGAACAATTGACTTCATTATATACCTCTTCCAGTTCTGCTTCTGTGTCCATGCCGAAGCTCAAACCTTGCAGCTTCTTCTAGCTTCTTGCAAGGTTCGCATATGCGCACAGGCGAGTCACCTTGTCCACGCAAAACCATTCTGTGCTGCGTGCAACTATTGCAAAATATTCCCCCACACCTCCGACAATGATGCTGAAAATTCAAATAGTTAACAAGGGCCATCAGCTATATTCAACAATTTATACATCCGTTTTAGTTATATTTCTATCAAAAATTTGAAATTCTTATTAGGATAGTTTTGTTCATTAGAGGCACCTATCCTGATTGAGCAGTCATCTTGATTTCAGCCCTAGTACCCTTGTCCAATTAAAACCAAGTCAATCCCTTACAGTTCCATACAAAGAAACCGTACATTTTGAAGAACAAAATTTGGCTTCATTATTTCCAACTAAGAAAAGAATAAAAAGAATCATCCAATCAAAGATCAAAAGTAATAGAAGACCTTGCGATTGATGAAGGTGAACTGAGAGGAACATCCTTGACAATGAGAAGCATCGACCACCCAGTTGTTCCCTCGCAAAGATGGCCTAGCCGGCAATCCGATCTTCTCCAACATCTCGGCTACCGGATGAAATTAAAATCCAAATGATATCAAATAAATGAATGCAAAGGAAAGATCTGCTTAAAGCCTCCGCTTCGAAGATCTTCAATTCTTTTTCACAATCGGTGAGTACGTTCTCTAGGACTGGAAATTGATTGATTTTTAGAAGGATAAACAAGTAGCTATCGGAAGAAGGAAACTGCAGAACAGAGAGGCCGTGTTGACGACGATGTTCCCGACGACGACTATGGAGCCATCGATGAAGTAATTCCGCAAGGTGAAGGACTAGGAACGACGCCGTATAGAACATGGTGACACAAGTTCTGTGTTAACGGCTGAATTTTGACGGTCGCAATTGACGCCGTTTGTGCTTCAAAAAATAATAATAAAATAAGATTTGAAGCTGTTTCGACCCAACGTGTCTGGGCCTCGAGTATGGGCCTCCACCTTCGCAAATGGCCCACGCAATATCATATTTTATTTTATTTTGAGACTGAAAAAAAAATATACAAAAAACATGGCTTCGCCCGGACTCGAATCAGAGACCTCAGTGTGTTAGACTCACGTGATAACCAACTACACCACGACACCTGATGTACCTAAAGATTCTAAATTTAATTATTAGTATATAATTTAGTCTTAAATTTTTAATTCAATCTCATGTATTAACATTTTCCATTGAGCACTATTTTTTTAATTCAATCTCATGTATTAACATTTTCCATTGAGCACTATTTTTTTAATTCAATCTCATGTATTAACATTTTCCATTGAGCACTATTTTTTTAATTCAATCTCATGTATTAACATTTTCCATTGAGCACTATTTTTTTAATTCAATCTCATGTATTAACATTTTCCATTGAGCACTATTTTTTTAAAGCAAAAATATGGCGTCGCCCGAACTCGAACCGGTGACCGTCAGTGTGTTTGACTGACGTGATAACCAACTACACCACAACACCTAATGTGCCTAAGGGTTCTAAACCTAATTATTAGTATATAATTTAGTCTTAAATTTTTAATTCAATCTCATATACTAACATTTTCCATTGAGCATTATTTTTTTTAAAGCAAAAAACTGGCGTCACCTGAACTCAAACCAGAGACCTTTAGTGTGTTAGACTGACGTGATAACCAACTATACTACAACACCTGATTACCATTAAGCACTATTGGTTTTTTAAAAGTATATAAAAAATGACAGTGATGATTTGGATCTCACATTAAAAAAAAAAAAGCTTTAAATGTTATGCTTTGGTTGGTGTCACTCACTGTTGATGAATGTTAAAATTGGTCGATAATAAACTTATATGAATATGACATAATACTAGCAAATTGATGAGAATTAGAGGTGCAAAAATGTCACGGTAGAAAACTCAAAATTTTTACTGATTTCTTATAAATTTGGATGAGAAACATAATCTATATTTTCTTCCATGATTCTTTTCATCTTCTAAATTTCTTCCATTCCACTTATTATTATACCATTCAAGTTTATTGTTAGATAATTTTAACATTCAATACTGTCAAAAAAAAAAAAAAAAAAACATTCAATATATTTAGCCTTTTCTGAAAACGTTTTTTTTTTTTTAAGATACAAGAAAACAAAATGTATAGAAATACTTTAACATCAAATGGCAAAAATTCTTGCCTTTTTTTTTTTCTTTACAAAATTTCTTGCAATTTTGGAAGGCTCAAAATTGGCAAAGGACTAAAAGTTTTACCTCCTATTCAGCCAGATTGGATTCTGTCCTCTCAATGGAGTATGGAGCTCCGAAATAAAGAAGTTGAAAGATCATTTGGTTATCTCCAATTTCTTCCATGTCAGTACAGACGAAAATAAAAACTGCAAGACGCAGCTAAGCTATGGGTGTGGAAAGGGGCTGGACATTCCAATGGCAGCCATGAGTATGGAATGGACCTTCAAAACAACCACTCTCTCCTCATCCATCACTTTCCAACTTGTTACTGTATTTTTCCAAGTTTCTTTTCCAATCCACTTTATTTCTTAAATACCCCCATTTCATAACTTTCTAGGAGAATTTATTACTAGCTTTAAATAACGTCTTCAATACTAATTACTCCTTTGTTTACTGCAAACTTTGAATTGACCAATTTTTTATTTCAGTCCACCACTTGTTTTTTCCACAAAAATTAGGCCAACTACCAAAATCATACATAGTAGTTAGTAATACGGTGAGAGAGCCAGCTTTGCATCATTCAAAAACGTATTTTGAATTTATATGAAGTGATTATCAGGGACATATAATTTTGAATCTACATAAACAACAATAACCTCATCCAATGATCTACCGTGTGTAAGTTACTACAAAACAAGGGAGTACAGCTCTAGGATTGAAGACAAAAAGTTCTAGTTTTGAATTCTGACCTGTTTTTCCACTCGATGAATCGAACCCGGAATTTGTATTCACTTTATCTTCCTCCATGCATCCATCATAGATCCTCCCTGCTATCACTCTGCACACCATTAAAGCTCTTCTTAAGCCACCATCTTCTTCATTCATCGCAATAGATTCGAAGGCTCTTCCACTTGTTGCACAAGTAAACACACCATTGAATCCATGTCTTAAAATTTGGCAAACTCCACAGTTGTCCAAATTACAGAGAATCTGAGAGCCATTAGTGGCTAATGAGCATGCGATTGTTGTGCCATGGAACCTCAAGAGCTCGTTTCCATCGACTAAACAACGTTGGTTTTCCTTCTCCAGTTTGCTTGCTTTGGTTTTCACCATTTCTCGGTGTTCTTCAAACAGAGAGAGAGTTTTAGGCGAGTTGCAGACTTTGAAAACCTTCTCAATGTGATGGGACTTGGACATTGGCCAATTTCTTTGGCAGATTAATTCTATCACTTTTTTGGATGAATCCCCTTGTACTATTTCCTTGACTGCAACATGAAAACCTCATTATAATCTAGAATTTGAAGAATTCGAAAAACAAAAGAAACAGTTTAATCTTTCATTACCAGCATGCTTGGAAAGATTATGTGACTCGACGGCATCCGAGTTCTGAAAAACCCCACCACATTCTTGGCAAATCAATCCACAATCGTCGTAGGATTGCTCAATTCTGTCTGAAGTTGCAGAACTGACCTGGCCATTTCTTGTAACAGAATTTGTGTAGAGTTTCATTGAAGTTGAATCAGGCTTAAGACTGACCTTTTCTTCCTGGGGAACAGATATTTTATCTGTTTTCATTTGGGCTTCAATTTCATGGATTATGGTATGGAGAACTTCACTGGTCGCCATTGATCTCGTGCTGGAACTTGGCGATGGCTTCTGCGAGTGTCTTTTGCTTCCACAAATGATGTCTCTGAGGTTAGATTTAGACCTTAAGCATCCACCCAAGTCTCGCTCTGTTCTTTCCTTGGCGATTGAATCACCAATGGCTACTGGCTCATGAACGTCACATAGGAATGATTTGGTGCAGGATAATGATTTCTTCAGAGTACACCAAACTTCTGGCATTCTACAATTCTGCTCTTCCACTGAAACTCTTTCTTTTCTTCTTCTGGTCTCTAATGGTTTCAGGCTTCTGAAAATCCCTTGAATTTGTCTGCCTCTGCAGTTTAAAAAGGAAACTAAAACCAATTTTTCTCATCAAAATCTTTCTGTTTTTGGTACCCTTTTCCCTATTCTTCTGCAAATTCTTTCCTATCTCGAAACACCCCACAAAACGAATTATGTAAAGGAATTAATAGGGTTGGAAGCAGTTTTCTCCACAAAAAGTAATTTGCTTTATTTTGAAACTACATCGTTTTCAACTTTCCGAGTTTGCAGCATCATTTTCTCTTGATATCTGAAAAATACAATGAAATTTTGCTGAAGTGAACTCCCGCCGCCATTTTCCCAACACAACAAACAAAAGGAAAACAATGGAGGAACAAAATCAGCTACATACATTGCCACCACTTTCCTTAAATGACCAACCACAGTCCAAACTAGTTGCAGAGACATTTTTCGTCATGGGAGACCAGGTGACAGTTCAAGCAAAAATCATCAATGGCCGTAAATTGTCTCGAGCAAATTAAAAAACGACATATCCCGCAGAGTAATATGGTGGCAATAAGAAGCTCGATTTGTTCTTGGTTGTTTAGTTGGTCGAGATCAGTGATAGACAAGAGATAAGAAACCATCTCTATGCACTTGTATGATACAGCAATGAAAAGTGGAGTCACAATATTGTTGAAGCCACGAATAAGTGGAAGATTTTTGTTCTTTTCCACCATTAGCTGAGCAATTCTTACAACTCCCGAAGCAGCAGCAAAACAAAGGGCTGTGTTTCCATATTTGTTTTGCAGAGTCATGTCAGCAGAGGTCATTCTGTGCAGCAATTTCTCCACAAATTCAGTTTGTTTGGCTCCCGCAGCAATATGAAGAATGGTCTCTTTGTTTCTTGTTATTGGGGAACGAACATAATGTGGGCACTCGTCCATTAGTAATTCCACATATTCCCACTCACCCTTTAGTGCATATTGATGCAGAAAAATTTTCGTTGCAGCTGAACATATCATATGCCATATACAATTATATTCAACTCTTATAAGTATGGAAAGAGTTAGATATTCAAATCTGTCGTTTGTTCTCTCCATCATTCCATCGTTCAAAGAGTCAGACAATTGAATCTTCACCTCACATATTGCATTGAAAATGGTCTTCTCTCCCAGTCTAACTCCCTCCCCTCCAAATTCCCCCTCTCCCTCTTAAATCTTTTGTCTAATGCTGCCTCTATTGCCTTAAATTGGGAATCCTTTTTGTAACTTTGCACTCTTTGGCCGAATAAATCTTACATATGTGCCTTAATAAAGTATCTCTTTTCTTAAAAAAAAATTATTTAATTCCACTTAACAAAAAGGGAAAAAATATATTTTAAACAAGTTTTTAAAAAAATCTCTTAAACACTTTGTACTATTTTCTTAAAACGAACTAATGATGCCGATAAAAATTAAGACCCGTCTGATAATTATTTGGTTTTTGAAAATTTTGTTTGTTTGTTTTGTTTTGTTTTGTTTTTTTTAATCATTTCCTTGTCATGATTTTCATCTTTCTCAAAGAACACATTTGAATTCTTAATTAAATTCAAAAAACAAAAACAAGTTTTCAAAAACTTTTTTTTAGCTGAGATTTTGAAAACACTAGTAAAAAGTATACACCAAAACAAAGAAACTCAAAGTATAAATTTAATTTTCAAAAACAAAAACCCAGAGATCAAATAGTTATGAAACTAGAGACCAAAGACAAAAACGAGTTTTTGAAAACTAATTTTATTTTTAGTTTTCAAAACTTAAACTTGGGTTTTGATAACACTAGTATAGAGTATAAAACAAAATAAAGAAATCCATAGTGTTTATAAACTTAATTTTCAAAAACAAAAAAGTCAAAAGACTAGATGGTTATCAAGCCTAGACTAAAGACAAAACCAAGTTTTTGAAAACTATTTTTTTTTTTAATTTTCATAACTTAGCTTGAATTTTTAAAACAAAAACTAAAAACTAGAGCCCAAATCATCATCAAGCAGTATATATTCACTCCAAAAAAAAGAAAGAAATCATCATCAAGTAGCACCTAAACGATCTGAATTTTTTTTTATACTCTACATAAAAGAAGGCTGGCCGTGTAATTTTGCTTCGTCTAATTACAGAAGGTTAATTTTGATAATCTGAAAAGTAGTAAGAGAAGTTACAACTCGATAAAAAGGAGTTGGAATTTTTACCACTAGTTTGGAATTCGGAATCCGAGGGTGCATCGACATCTATTGTCTGCTGGCTCTCCACTGTCGTGCTGTTCAACAGAGCGGCAAGAAATTGGTCTCCAACATCATGTTCATGTTCAGCAGATATAGTTTTCCCATTTTCATTTTCGTAGTGTGGATTTGAAATTGAAGGGAAACTCTGTGACTTTCTCAAACGCTTCATCATCATCGGACCAAACACAGATGATGGACGGCGGCTCAAGTTCAACTTTTGGCAGCAAAACCCATATGATGGCTGCCTCACAAAATATCTCCGCAGGCAAACTAATGGCAGACAACATTATTAAAGCTCCTTTTATCACATATCCCCTTCAAAGAATAGGATGTTAATTTCCTTTCCTAAGTGTTGTTATTGGGTAAAAAAATCCATTTATATCCCTAAATTTGGGTTGTATCACTTCGTACTAATAATTGTATCAAAAATACCCTTTCGTTAATTTTTGGATGAAAACTGTTAGAATTTATGGTGAGAGGAGGAAAAAAGAAGAAACATTTTTCAATAAGGGTATTTTTTAAATTTTTTTGAAAGTTCAAGGGTATTTTTGAAATTGAAACTTTAACGGTTTACATCCAAAAATTAATGACAAGAGTATTTTTGAAACACTTTTCAAAGTTCAAGAGTATTTTTGAAACTTTTCAAAGTTCAAGGGCATTTTTGAAACAAATCCCATTAGTTCAGGGGCATTTTTTATAATTTAGCCTATAAATTACTAATAATGTCTAAATTGATTTACTTTAGGAGTTTTAATTGATACAAAACTCAAAGTTTGATTATAAATTGATTTTTGCTTAGAATTTTTATCTTATCCACTCCAAACATAAATTTTTAGGACTAAATTTATAATTTTAAAACACTATCATAAGTAGAGACACATTTAAGAGTAAATTATCTATTTAGAGCGGAGTGATTTGATCTGACCTACTTGATGAGCTAAATTTAAGTACTATTATTGTAAAACATTATTATTTATTTTTTTGTATTATTATTATTCTTAGTTTAACTAGGGACAAGTATACTTTAACCAATTCAGCTATCTCCATCTTAGTCCAGTACATTTATTTTGAGCTTTTAAAAACTTGAAAAAAGGTAATAACAAAAATGCCTTTTTTCTTTTGAATATTGCCTTTTGATCTTTCGAAGATTCCCTACGTTTTTTATTTATTTAATGCATGATTTGTCATTGTCACAAATTGCTGCAAGCTCCACTTAACTTGGCCAAAGCAAGCCCTAGCTCAACGGTAATTGACATGTACCCTCGATCAAGAGGTCAGAGGATCGAATCTTCCCACCTCCAAATGTTGATGTACTGAAAAAAAAAAAAACAACTTTATGCTAATTTTTTTTTTTTGAAAAAACAACTTTATGCTAATTAAACTATGCACTTGTTGACAACTTCGTATATATATAAAACAAATCGTATATCAAAATAAGAGTTTTTTTTTTGAAACACATCGAAATAAAGAGTATTTAAAATCACTTTTCATATAAATATCTCGTATGATATGATTTCAAATCATGTTTTCTTTTAATTGTATTATTTAATACATGTGAACACCCACTTTTTTTGTCACGTTCCGGTCCCACCGTGTGTAAAGTGTACGATGTGACCTAAGAGGTGGAATCTGACGAGGAGTGCTTGTCGAAATAAAAAAATCTAATAAAATCCGTTTGGTCAATTAGATTCATAATTATGATTTCAAACCATGCTTTCTTTTAGTTTTAAAAAAATTCACTTTTTTTTTTTTTTTTTTTTTTTTTTTTGAAAGGAATAAACTTCATTAAAGCAAGAAAAAGTTAGGTGAAATTACAGGTGTGTTTGGTTTAACTTTTCAAGTGTTTAATTTTGAAAATAAATCATTTTGAAAAAATTTATAGTGTTTGGCAACCACTGAAAATGACTTATTAGAAAATGAGATTGATAAATAAACCATTTTGAGAGAAACACTTGAAACCAACTTTTTAAAAAAGACTTCTTAAGTAAACAATAACTTGTGCAGAAAAACATTTTGAGTAAATGCAACCAAACATATGAGTGTTTAAATTCTAAACAATTTTTATACAAAATATTTTTTAAAAAATGCATTCTTGAAAAACATTTAAATTAAAATGTATTCCAAACGGATCCTACCTCATTTAATACATTGACAACCCAATTTGGAGGAGGCCCAAACCAAAGACCCTGACCCTCTTCCATCGTGGAAGAGGATTCCAAAAAAGAAATGAGGGCGGGGAAAGAAACTGCCAGGCGTGCCAAGTGATGGGCAACCTCGTTCGATGGTCTAGGACAATAAATTAAACGAACAAAATTTCTTCCAACGATTCAGCCAGATGATGGATTTCCTCCATGAGAAGGGAGATTTCGGAAAGGTCTTCTTTCTCGTTGTTCAAAATCTTCACGACCTCGGCGGCATCCGATTCGATCGTCAATGGGGGAACGATCAATTCTGGATGGGTAGCACGAATGGAAGGTATGCATCTAAGCCCTTCCTGAATTGCTTTCATTTCTAAATGTTTAACGGACCAGCTTGCATTGATCCTCTTAAAGCCCATGCAGATTGGAGATCTTGATGGGTCATGGAGGATCCAACCCACTCCTCCACGGTTTTGGCGATCGCATCTTGAGGAGTCGACATTGAGTTTCCAACTAATTCCCTCCGACGGCTTCCAACATCCGCGACTCACAAGGTTCTTCGATCTCATGGGAGAATCCTAAGTTGAGGAGTCCTGGTAAGAAGAACTTGAACTACTCCCATTTTTAATGTTGCGTTCAATTACTAATTCCCTCCGACGGCTTCCAACATCCGCGACTCACAAGGTTCTACCCCAAACGATGCTCCTCCATGTTAATGAGAGGTTATTTCCTAACGGGGCAGTGAGGAAATCTCTCCCCTTAAAGTATTTGTCCTTTAGCAATTGGGATAATAGTTCGAGTTTTTCACAATTCTCTCCAGTTTATTTTAGCTAGCATGGCTTGGTTGAAAAGAGTGAGATCCCGCAAACCAAGCCCTCCCCTATCCTTGCTAACGCACATTTTCTTCCAACTAATCCAATGCGCTTTCCTCTTTCCATTGGCTTCCCCCTACCAAAAATTCGCAAACATCCTGTTGATCTCCTCACACATGGACTTAGGCAACTTGAAGCAGCTCATCGTATAGTTCGGAATAGCTTGGACTTGGTTTTAATTTTTATTTTTATATGGACTCGTTGTTATGTTCCACCCCCAATGCAGCTGAGAATTTTTAAATAGTATTGGTATCTCAAATTTAGATTACTTTCTCACTTGTCACTGAGAGATAATTTTCTCTAGAATTTAATTGAAACAATTAAAACTTTCTTTGTTGGCTCCCCATGCTATAAGATTGGTCCGCAGCCACTACCAATTGGCCATTGTCAGCCGTAGGTGGCGGAGGAATGGGGTTGCCTTCAACAACAATCTCAACTTCGACAGACATTGGAACATCTAGAAAAGTTATCTATCAGCTAGAAGTTTTGATAGCTGATGGACACGGGGCCGAACGATTGATCTAGTGGACCAAATAGTCTCAAATCTTAAAATTCATATAATAATTTAACTTATTATTATTATTTCTCAGAAAAAATAACTTATTATTATTATTATTTTGTTTCTTATATAATTCAAGGTTTTCAATTTCTTAGGCATGAAAGCAACATTAAAGATCGATTGTCAAAACGAACATAGTTCAAACATGTATTCTCGACCAAGAGGTCAGAGGTTCGAATCTCCCACCCTCAAATATTGATGTACTCAACAAAAAAGATCCAATTGGATTTTTAAAATTTTTTATTCATTTTCAAATGACATGAGAATTACTTTCACTTTTTTTTCTTTTGCTTTGTTGCAATTTTCTCTCTTTTCTTTTTGTGTTAAGTTTTTTATTTTTTATTTTTTATTTTGTACTTATTTTACATTTTATTTTTTTAAATTCAAGTTTTGAAATTGTAAAATTAAAAACATTCGTTTGTTTTATTTAACTTTGTATTACTTGGAAGATCAACTAGAAAATCCTACAAAATTTTCTCACTATTTCAACACTTTTTTTTTCTTCTTTCTTACCTCAAAAGGCCACACACTTTGGATCTTCATAGTACTTATTATTACTATTTACTGTAGTAGTAATACACAGGTTTGATACCAACTTGAGTATAGTTAATTCAACTCGTTAAAACATATATCATCGATCAAGAGGTTAGTAGTTCGAATCTCTCTACTTGAGTCTATATGTTGTTGAATTAAAAGAAAAAATACACATGTTTAACATTATGGTTGTATAACTTAAATAAGCTAATATTAAAGTTTCATCATTACTAACTATTATTATTATAATACACATGTTTGACATTGTGGTTGTATATATATAAAATGATAGTTGATAACTAAATAAACTATTCTTGAAGTTTCATCGTTACTATCTATTATTGTAGTAATAAACATATTTGACACGAAGTTTAAAATGATAGTTTATAACTTAAATAAGATAAGTGTAAGGGACTACCAGACACACACATATCTCCACAATGGTATGATATTGTCCACTTTGGGCATAAACCCTCATGGCTTTGTTTTTGGATCACCCCAAAAGGCCTCATACCAATGGAGATACTTGTCCTCCCTTATAAACCCATGATCATCCCCTTATCTAGCCGATGTGGGACTTTGGTCGCACTCCCAACAATCCTCCCCTCGAACAAAGTACCACAGAGCCTCCCCTCAAATAGTCATCTATCCGTCCAACTCTCTAGGCTTCACTGCTTTACCGAGAGTTTGCTCTTATCCAGGACGACTCCTCTTCTCCGGAGTATACCCGCCTGCCCAACAGAGCCCAACCACGGATCTCCACCATGACTATTAAGGCTCACAACTTCTTTGTTCGGCACCCGAGGATTCTACCCAACACGGCTACGCCCGGGGCATGGCTCTGATACCACTTGTAAGGGACTACCAGACACACACATATCTCCACAATGGTATGATATTGTCCACTTTGGGCATAAGCCCTCATGACTTTGTTTTTGGATCACCCCAAAAGGCCTCATACCAATGGAGATACTTGTCCTCCCTTATAAACCCATGATCATCCCCTTATCTAGCCGATGTGAGACTTTGGTCGCACTCCCAACAATAAGTTTGAGAGAGTGATTCACAATATTTTGGTTTGATATAAGTTTAGTCCTTGAACTTTTAGAATTATGTCAATTTGGTCTCTAGAATTTTAAAAAATTGTTAAGTCCTCGAACTTTTAATTTCATGTCTAATAATCTTTGGACTTTAGAAAGTTATATCCAGTAAGTCCTTGAACTTTAACTTTTGTGTTCAACAAGTTCCTCAAATTTCAATTTTGTGTTTAATAAGTCCTCGATCTATTCAAAAATTTTAAAATTCAAAAGCCTAATAGATACAAAATTGGTAGTTTTTAGGGCCCCAATAAGCATAAATTCAATTATATATCTAATAGATAGGTTAATTTTCTTAAAAATCTCAAATATGTTATGGACCTATTAGACACAAAAATGAAAGTTTAGAGATCTATAGACATTTTTAAAGTTCGGAAACCTATTAGACAGAAAATTGAAAGTGTAGGAGACCTAGCTATTAGACACTTTTTAAAGCTTAGAGACTAAATTGATGCAGCCATGAAAGTTCAAGGACTAAATTTGTAATTTAAGCCAAGATTTTTATTCATTTCCATGACACATCCGTGATTTCTTTTTAAATATTTGTTGATATATTCGTTAAATTACTGATGAATTGTATACATTATCAATATCAATATCCACATCTCCATATATTTTCATCTCTTGGTCTCAAGAGTTATATATTTTTATTAATAAATACTATTACATATATTGTCAACTTGTAGAGTGAAATCTTAAATGATCGAAAAACATTAGTAATTGTTTCTATATATTACTTTTATCATTCCTGTTGGATAAACCAATTAAAATTGCAACAAGCTAAGCATGCATGCAAGGGTCTATTGTATCTCTCGTCCACCTCTTGCCATCTTTGCAAAGATCTTTTGTCTCTTTGAAGATGTTGGATGATACTAATTATTAAGAATCCAATGATTACCACGATGTAATTCCAAAGATTTGAGTCCCCCAACCCAAAGAAAAGAAAAGAAAAGGAAACGTTTCACATATTAATATTGACATTGCTATCATGATCAATAGGAGGAAAGGTTAGAAGATGATGTAATTTTGAATATTAGGGATATGTTTGGTTAAACTTTCCAAGTGTTTAATTTTGAAAAAAAATTTAGTGTTTGACAACCATCCAACAAATTTTTTAAAAAGAGTTTTTAAGTATATAATAACTTGGGTATAAAAACAATTATAAGGAAATGTAACCAAACATAAGAGTGTTTAAATTCTAAATAATTTTTAGGGCTCGTTGCATATATAGCAAAATGGGCCAACTATTTGCAAATACAGCTGTCCGCAAAAAGATTTGTAAAAATGGCAAAATATTATAGTTCAGTGATAGAAAAACCTTCTATCATTGATAGAAAAATTGATTTCTAAAGATTTCTATCATTGATAGAAGGTCTATCAGGAATAGGTTTCTATTAGTGATAAAACCGTATCACGAATAGATTTCTAAAACCTATGTTACTGATTTTATTTGTATAGATGTCGAAGCAAAACAATATGAAAATTGAACTGGAAAAAAAGAAAAACACAAAGTGGAAGTTGAAATTTTAAAGAAGGGGAGACCTCAACAAAACAAAAGGTATGTACAAATTAAATTATCACATAATCAAATACACTATTGGTTTCTATCTGCGATAAATTTCTATTAGTCAGTGGTAGAATTATGGATTTCTATCACTGTAATTCTATCGACGATAAATTCTATCAGGATAGAAATTTATCACGGATAGAAATCAAAACAGGGGCAAAATGAAAATTTAAAAAAAAAATGATTTAAAAATTTTGCTATGTTTGCAATTTTGTATAAAACTTGCTTTGCAATTAACCATTAGATTTTGGGAAATTGCAATGGGTAGCAAAAAATATTAGGATATTTGCAAATCTAGCTATGATTTTTTAGATTTGCAAACATAGCAAAATTTTAAAAATCTGATTTCCGTTTTTTTTATTATTCCAGTTTTACCCTTGGTATATCAACAGGTATATATGTAGTATATCTGATATACTTTATATTTACTAATATACGAAATATAAAGTATATCAGTTAACTGATATACCAAATTTGATATACTCGAATGAATACAATGATATACCTAATATATACTTGATTTGATAAGCATAACATTTGATATACCTGATTAAATGTTGATATATCAATGATATACTTGATATGTTACTTTCTTTACTTATATTTGTTATGTTTTATTTTCTCTTTATTGAATTATGTTGTGTTATTTACATCTTTTAAATGAAATGTTTGTCTTCTATACCTGTTATGAATGTTGATATGCCATTGATATATCTCTTTTTTTTTTTTCTTTTTGAACTTATCTCATTTTTATACTACTCAAATAATTAATAACATTGATATACCTGATTATGAGTAGCTAAATACATCAATGATAGACTTGTTATTGAAAAAAATCACTGATATATATTTTTAATTGTTGGTGTATTATGAAGGTCGTGGAATGCAAAATTTTTTATAAGTATATCAATAAGATGCAATTTTAAGTATATCATTAGTGTATTAGTACTCACTAAAAATGTAATTTAAAGTATATCAATATTGTATCAGTAGTATATTATTAAGATGATGTATAATATATTGATGTCATATTTGCCAACATGAGCATAGCTCAACTAGCATAAGATATACACATTCAACCAAAAGGTTAGAGGTTTAAATCTCCTACCACACATATTGTCCCAAAATAAAGCTAATATATCTAATTCTTTATTGATGAAGTATATCAAAGATATCTAAACTAATGAAAGTTCATGTGTATACTTCATAAATGAAGTATATTATATTCACAAAATATACATCTGATATACTATATATTTAGTATATCAGTTGATTGATATACCCAATATCTAGTATATCAGTATACTAAATAAATGAATGATGTACCTAATATACAGTATATCAATAACACCATTGATATACTTTTTAAACTTCCAGCGTGTTTTAGGGGTTTTTTTGACTTTTCAACTTTAATGTTTAGGCGGACCCACATTTTTTTGCTATATTTGCAACATTAAAAAACTGATGACATGGTTGCAAATTCCATATTATTTTTTGCTATTCTTGCAACTGCCCCTTAGATTTTAGCCATCCATTACAATTTTTCTAATTTTTATACAAAAATATTTTAAATAAAATACATTCTTCAAAAACATTTAAACTAAAAAGTATTCCAAACCCATACAAATCAAATCTTACACACACGAGAAGTAAACATTGAATGAAACCCTATTATTGTTGTCATCAAATAGCATTATATCACAATAACAACGAAACATTCCTAGTATTGTTCCTATCGATAGTATTTTCTCTCGCTTCTCCTTTTCTTCAGTTCACGAAATAAATCAACAGCATGAGATGCAGACGACGAGAACAATTTTCGTTGATGAGGCCTGAAAAGAAGTCTAGACAAGTAAGTGTTGTGAAACGTATCCACCCACAGTCCGAAATGAAGTGCGCAAAAACAACTGATTGGAACAATCGCTATTGCGGTGATCGTCGCCGGAATCCAGACATTAACCTCATTGTACAGCATAAAGAAGGTTGCACTGAACGCTATAACCATGCACACAATGGAGATGAACAGCGACGCGATTCCAAGAAGCAATTTAGACGGCAGCGAGTGCAAGAAATCATCTTCCGCGTAGCGTGAAGTCAGAATCGACAAGAACATGAGTATAGAAGTTGAGGATGAGACCAAAGCAAACGCATCCGATATCACGAATATAGTGAACCAAAACTCATGTCGAAAAATAGGAGTGCCCGTATTGCCATCGTTGCCACCGGGAACCGTGAAGGCTGCGGCGAAAACGACAGTAGCAATCAGAGTTGAGACGAGCATGCAAGAGTTTGCCGTGTTCTTCATCCACTCCTCGCCATCTTTACGAAGATCTCTGTGCTCTTTAGTGAACAGCTCGCATGGTGTCAGCTTGAGATCAGAATCAACGGCTTCGCATTTGGCCTCACGTTGGGAAGGCAGAACTATCTTCTCCACTTCCTTAAACCAAAGCAATTCACGTTGCATTTGAAGGGCAGCGCCCGAGACTCTATTGAGATGGTTTGGAGCGGCTAGTTTTGCAGCCAAATGTAGCATGTTGTACTTTTCTTTACCGGTTGTTCTATACTTTGCTGAGAAGTCCTTGAGCCCACTGATCTCGTGTATTAGACTGAACACATTCTCGAGTCGATTCTCCACCGCTACGTGAAATACGTTCTTACCGTCGTCATCGTCTTCCCATGCAATGTTTGGGTATGATTGAATGAGTAAAATTAGAAACTCGACATTTCCTGCCCTTGCGGCATCATGCAATAGTATTGTGGGATGTTTGATGAACTTCAACATCTTCTTTTCTGGCAATTCTCGTAGAACGTGTCCCCATAGCGATTTAACCAATTGATGAGCTAATGTCTTCATCACTTCTTTACCATAGATTCCTTTGGTCCCTTCAGTCAAAAGATCGATGAAGAAAAGGTTCCATCAGTAAATTGTTTGAAGAAAAATGAAATAGTTAAATACGTATAGTTTGAAAGTGGAAACTAACAAGAGTTGATGCGCCTTTTCCAAATATTTATCTCTGATTTGCTACTGATTGCTGATGGTTTTCTAGCCAAGACATGTAATGCTGTCTCGTTATTGTTCTTCGTGTCTCTCATAATTGCTAGTCTTGGATTCCTTTCTAGAATCTCCAAACATATGTCTGCGAAGAGAGAATACAGTAAAAAAGATCAAGTAAAGTTGGTTAGTATACAAGAACATATGAGATGGAATACGTAAGGTATATGTAATTAACAATAATGCAAACCCGTTTAATTTGGAATACGTTTTAGTTTAAATGTTTTTCAAGAATGCATTTTCTTTGAATTTAAACACTTATTAGTTACATTTTCTCGTTAGTGTTTTTATACACAAGTTATTATATACTTAAAAACTATTTTTAAAAAATTTGCTTTCAAGTGTTTTCTGAAAGTGGTTTATTTCTCAATCTCAATTTTTAGGCCTCGTTTGATAACCATTTGCTTTTTGAAAAATATGCTTGTTTTCTCCTAAATTTCCTATCATGGTTTTCATTCTAGTTAAGGTTGCATTTAAATTCCTAGCCAAATTAAAAAAAAAAAAAAAACAAGTTTTTGAAAACTACTTTTTCTTTGCTTCCAAAATTGGACTTGGTTTTTAAAAACAAGGTAGAAGATTGATACTAAAACCAAGAAATTAAACTTATATAGGTGGAAGTAGGTATGTATAAGCTTAATTTTCAAAAACCAAATGGTTATCGGGTCTTAATAAGTCATTTTTAGTGGTTGCCAAACATTTGGAATTTTTGAGATGATTTTTTTTTTTTCAAAATTAAACACTTGAAAAGTTAAACCAAACATACCCTTGAGCTCTATACCGGCACCGGCATGCAGATATTTTCTTACACACCACTATTAAAATATTGACAATAAGGAAAGATACATTTTTTTTTCTCATTTTCTATCTTTGTCTCTCTTACTTGTTAAGATCTCTCCACACACCATATGCAGTTAAGTATTCTTGATTCATAAGAGAACGTGAAGTTACCATAAAAGTCGCTGTGTATGGTGGCAATAAGAAGCTCGATCTGGTCTTGGTGAGATAGCTGCTTGCGATCAGTGACAGAGAAGAGGTAGGAAGCCATTTGTTTGCGTTGATAAGATATTGCCATGAAAAGTGGAGTTACATTGCCAAATCCACGAATGAGTGGAAGATCTTTGTTCTTTTGCACCATTAGCTGAGCGATTCTTACAACTCCCGATGTGGCAGCAAAGCAAAGGGCTGTGTTTCCATGTGTGTTGGTCATGGTCATGTCATCTGGGGTCATTATATTGATCAATTTCTCTACGAAAGCAACGTGCTTGGCTCCAGCAGCGATGTGAAGAGCAGTCTCATTGTCTCGAGTTATATAATTGCTCACAGCCCATGATGGGTCGGCGTTCAGAATGGATTCAGCCTTTTCCCAATCGCCCTTCAGTGCAGCATGGTATAGGCTAATTTTTTTGGCAGCTGAAACATATCATATATAATTATATAATATAGTATAGCCACACCATTGATACTACACCCAAATGAAATATATATCAACTTGGACCTTTAAAAACTTAGAAATAGTTTTACTTTTCTTTTCTTTTAAAACAAATTATGTTTTATGCTTTTTTTAGTTCAACAATATTTGGACTGAGAGATTTAAATCTCCGACCTCTTGGTGATGGTACATACTAGATTATCATTTAGTTATGCTCACTTTGACAATTATATAATATGTAACATAGAAAGTTGAACACTTGGTGAGGTTAAATTAGTAATTTGAGAGGCTAAAGTTAAATAAATATGAAAAATTTTAAATTATAAACTCAAAATCAATGCTTAAATTTCATTTTGATCTCTAAACTTTCAAGTTTCTTTCATTTTAGTTGAAGTTTATAACTTTTATTTTAATATTTGAACTTTCAATAAATAACTATTTTAGTTGATGAACTCTCAAAATGTCTACAGTTTGTTGCTTAATTAACTTTCAAAAAGACAACAATTTTGATCATTGTTATGTTATTTTGTCATCTATTGTTCACTTATCTGACACTTCTTCTTTCCAAACTATGTGATTTAAGTACATGTTCATGTTGGTACGACCGTACACATACTTGAAGCCGCGTTGTGAATTTGTTTAAATTAAAGCAAAATAAAGGTAAGTAGTTTCCAAAGTAAGCACAACTTAGCAATAATTAGCATGTATCATCCACCCAGAGATCAAAGAGATTCGAATCCACATTTCCAATGTTGTTCAACTTAAAAAAAACAAACAAATAAATAAAGGTAAGTAGTTCCAGAGCCAGTTGAGATTTCTTAATTGTCATAAATTTAATTTGTAAGACGTATTTTCATTTATAAATTTTAATTATTTATCAAAATATTAACGCAATATGTGGTATATTTTATTTGTAGATAATATCTACTAATTTTTGTTTGAATCTATCTTTTTTAAATTCGATATAGATTTTTTTTTCTTATATCAAATATAGATATAGGTGGATGAATTTAAAAAATATATATATATATATATAATTGCTAGAAATTATTGTAACTGCAAAAAAGTTACTTCAATTGCATTTAAGCCCTCTAACAGAAAACTATAAATCCATCCCAAAAATGAAGTATCAAAATAATTACTTTTAAAAAATTAAGAGCCTAAAACAAAACATTCAAGTTTATTAACCAAATCGAAACGAATAAAGTCAGCACCCAAAATGAGATTTTAATTGACGTTTAATTAAGAGAAGAAAATTAAAAGAACTTAGGTGCTAGAAAATTAAAATGAATACCTGTCCTTAACTGTTTGGTCGTTTCTTCATCAAGGGGCTCTGCAGTGTCCACCGTTTGGCTCTCCGCTGTGGCGCAGCTGCTATTGATCTGATCGGCAGTGACTTCCAATTGGACGTCGTCACCAATAGACGCCGCAAGAATTAGCTTACGTTCGACAACAACCTCGACTGTCTCAGTTATCGAAGAAGCATGTTCAAGTTCATGTTCTTGTGGGATGAATTTGGTTTGAGGATCAATGGTATTGGAACCAGATTCTGGGTCGTCGTCGTTTTGATTTTCCTTGTGTGAAATTGAAGCCACAATCTCGACTTCTTTCGTACGGTTCATTCTTCGATCTCTCACTTCTACTTCTCAATTCAGATGACAAAGGAAGAGAGAATGGCCAAACTGAGACTTGAACTTCAAATTTTTTGAAGTGGTATAAAAAAAAGTTAAAAACAGACCGATTACTGACCTCACAGTGTGACTGTCTCTTTAAAATGTTGGAGACAGATCTCGAAAGTGTCTGTTCCAAATAATCGTTCGATACATAATAAAAGTATTTATATAGTTTCTTTCGCATACCTGTCATAGTGAAAAATTGTTCGACTTATTATAACAGCATCCTACAATAATTTCTCCTGCAATTGACCCACACTCGAGGCTCATCTAACACCTTTTTGTTTCATTTCTGATCCACCAAACAGTTACTTCATCCTAAATTTTAATTTTATCCCAATTTTGACCTTTAGCACAATAACCATTTTTTATTTATAGAAAATAGATAGTGGGTGGTATACTTTTTAATTTCATAGAGGCTGTGGTGAAAGGATTTTATCTCAGTTTTATTAGAGCATGTTTGGTAGTGATTTTGGAATGACTAAAATCAATTTTGACATGTCCAAAATCACTTCTCTTTGAAAATGGTGATGTTTGACAATGAGGAGAAATTGATTTTGCAAGCATCCAAAATTACTTTAAGTGATTCCGGATCAATCATTTGGAAGGTGATTTTCAAGTGACTTTTCTAAAGTGATGGTGAGTGATTTTGGTATAAAAATGACTTATTTTATATATAAAACAAATATATAATCTTTTATGAGGAGAAAATCCCATCATATTTTATAAAAATCATAAATTTTCTCCAAAAACAAAAGTTTTTTCAAAACCGTTACTATTGAAGTCATCTATCATTGTTTACACAATGCTAATTTCAATGTCCATTTGCTTACTTTATTCTCTTTTTAAAAATTTTATTCATTTTTCTCACTTTTTTCTCTCCAATGTTTTAATTCTCTCTAACACATTTCTATCTCTAATTTTTTCCCCTCTCTATAATTTTTGTATCTTAACTGTTTTCTCTCTGTTTCTTCACCTCTTGCTTTAAATTTTTGCCTTGAAGTTTTTTTTGTCCCCAACTCTTAACCTTTTATTTTCTCCTTCAAATTTTTATTATTCTTCTCAATTTTTTTCTATATCTCGTTACTTTATTTCTTTATTTTCGAAATTTCACTCTTTATTAAATTTTTCTCCACAAATTTTTTTCCCTCTTTCTAAAATTTTTATCCCTCTATATCACTAACATTTTTTTCTCTACCTTTATATTTTTTTTCTCTGTTCTCATTGTATAAATTTTGTCTACCACCTTCTATTTTTTTTTTTAAATCAAGTGTAATACTCTTTTTTAGTAATTTGATTATTATAAAATCATCTTTGACAACAAACATTAATAATTTAGAAAATTACTTTGAATTAAATATAAGTCACTTTTACAAGTATGGAACCAAATATTAAAATAATTTATGACTAAACACTTTATAAAATTAATTATAATCAAATCCCTTAGCTTATAAAAACATTTATCCTGAAACCATCTCCCAAACATGACCTTAGTCATTGAAAATAACTATTAAAAAGTGTAGAACCAAACATTAAAGTGATGATATGAAAATCATTTTTAATAAATCAATTATAAACAAATCAATTGTAATCACTATTTTAAAAATCATTCTCAAACATGTCCTTAGTACTTGTTTCTCCTTTGGTTGGAGAGAAGGATGAAAAGTAAAAGCGTACGGAGAAAATAAATACATTTTTTTAACTATTTTTCTAGTTCAACAATTATAGAGTGAAGAATTAAACTATCGACCTTTAGATGATTATTCATTGAACTATGTTTCAATTGATAGGTGTTTTTAAAATGTTGAAGCTTATGAATTAACTAGGTTAAGTAGTAACTTTTTGAATTGACAACCTAAGTTTTCGTGAGGGAAGTTGAAGTTTGAACTCTAAATGAAAACTTTAGTAAGAAAAGTTAAAGTAGTAATTTTAAAAAAAACACACACCCACATTTTTAGTTTCTAAAATTTGAAAATTAGTTCCAAAATGATTCCTAATTAAGATCATTTGACCATTAAATAATAACAAAAACATAACGTGACCATTTCATAGCTGATTGTATTTTCTGAATCCGCAAAGTATATTAAAAAGGTGGCCTTTCTCTCTCTTTTTCCCTCTTCTTTGTCCCCTCTCTTCCATTCCATATCACTTCTTCCAAAAGTCACAGTCCCAACACTAAACCAGCTGACTCGCCAAGAACCTACTGCAGCAAATAGAGACTCTCTCATTCAAAAGACCAACCACCTTGCCACAACATATTTTAGGTTATAGCAACTAAAATTCATATCGCAAATCACAACCAAAAATTACAAGTTCATAGACATATGAGAAAATTTGATTCCATGATGCAATATTAATTATATTTGGTTGTCGTTTGATGTATTTATCAGTCGTTGGAAGTTCGAGAGAAGTCATCTCAACCAAAAAATTATATTAATTTAACATATTTTGTCATGTTAACAAATACAATAAGCTATCAAATCGCCACGTTATATTAGAATTATTTTTCAAATTTTACGGACTAAAAATACAATTTCTTAAGGTTTAAACGCTAACTCCAAACTTAATTAAGAGATTAGGAATATATTTTGTTCGAAACTTTTATATACTTTCAAGTTACATTTGAGTGGTACCTATGAATTTTCGAAAAATAAATGGCAGACAAACCCACGAGAAGTAAGGCACCAGTTGGGCCAGTTTGGGATGAGAATCGCAAATAATCCAAATGATAAAAATCAATCAATCAGACCTTTTTTTTTTCAATCAATCGGAATTCATAAAAGCATTTACTTGGGCCAGTTTGGGATGAGAACCACAAATATTAAAAATAAAAGTCGATCCCATGGCCATCAGAATTGAACCAACGCGAGATGTTGTAACTTGTAAGAATAAGAATCCCTCCTTTTAATGTTGTTTTGATAGAAAGATCAATCATTGAAATGGTTGTGGGTCTCATAAAATTGGAAAAATCAACTTTTTGACGAAATAATATCAATAATAATAGAAGAGCAGCAATCATTGTAAAGTAATTAATTAAGTGGTTGTAGTCTCTAAAAATTGGAAAAACTGACCTTCTAACCCAAAAAAAAAAAAAAAAAAAAAAAGTAATCAAATCAATGAATGGTTGTATTGAATATAGTCAAGGCTTGAACAAGAACATGATTCCCAGATATGATGTTAAGTCCTACGATTTAGCCCTATTGCTTTGAACTCAAAAACGAAGAAAAAAAAAAAAAATTAACCCTATTGCTTTATTTTAGTAAACACAGGGAGGGGCCGGTTGCAAATATAGCAAACCGGCCCAAAATATATACAGATTTAGCAGCCGGTAGAAAAATTTGTAAAAATGGCAAAATTTTAAGTTCTGAAATGTGTATTTACTAAAATGCCCTTTCTATCTGATAGAAAGTTTTTCTATCACTGATAGAATCTATCAGTGATAGAAAATCTTTCTATCTGATAGAATCTATCTCTATTAGTGATAGAAGCTTTCTATCACTGATAGAAAGTCTTTCTATCAGATAGAAAGTCTTTTTATCAATGTGTTCTTTTTTATAAGGTGTTTGGTTGGTGTTGTTTCGTTTATCATATTTTCTATCATTGATAGAATCTATCAGTGATAGAAAGAGATTCTATCTGATAGAAAGACTTTCTATCTGATAGAAATAGAAGCTTTCTATCACTAATAAAGATAGATTCTATCTGATAGAAAGTTTTTCTATCAGATAGAATCTCTTTCTATTAGTGATAGAAAGTCTTTCTATCACTAATAGAGATAAATTCTATCATTCTATCATATTTCTATCAGTGTTTGGTCGTTATATCCTATTTCTATCACAGATAGAAAAACTTTCTATCACAAATAGAAAGTCTTTCTATCACCGATAGAAAGCTTCTATCAGTAATGTTTTCGTTTTGCGCGCGCCTCTCGTTTGATTCTGAATTGATTTCTCGTTTTTGTGGTAGAAAAATTTCTATAACTGATAGATTCTATCAGTGGTAGAAAAATTTTCTATCGGTCAGAATTTCTTCGAATATGTCCTTGAAAATTTCTATCACTTTTCTATCACTTATAGATTCTATCAGTGATAGAAAAATTTTCTATCACTGATAGATTCTATCAGTGGTAGAAAAAATTTCTATCAGTGATAGAGAGTTTCTATCAGTGATAGAAGATTTCTATCACTGATAGAAACTTTTTCTATCACAGATAGAATCTATCAGTGATAGAAAAACTGATTGACGCGCATCTTCTTCTTCCTCGTCAATTTTTTTTTAATATATATGTATATATTGATAAAAATCTTCCATGATAGAAAGTTTTTCTATCACTGATAGATTCTATCAATTGTAGAAAAATTTTCTATCAGTGATAGAAAGTTTCTATCACTGATAGAATAAAGTTTCTATCACTGATAGAAAGTTTTTCTATCACTGATAGATTCTATCAGTGGTAGAAAAATTTTCTATCAGTGATAGAAAGTTTCTATCACTGATAGAATAAAGTTTCTATCACTGATATTTCTATCACTGATAGAATCTATCAGTGATAGAAAAAGTTTCTATCGATTTCTATCACCGATAGAAAAACTTTCTATCACCGATAAAATTCTTTCTATCACTGATAGATTCTATCAGCTATAGAAAAACTTTCTATCACCGATAGAAAAATTTTCTATCGATGATAGAAAATCTTTCTATAGGTGATAGAATCTATCAGTGATAGAAAAACTTTCTATCACCGATAAAATTCTTTCTATCACTAAGAGATTCTATCAGTGATAGAAAAGCTTTCTATCACTGATAGAAAACTTCCTATCATTGATAGAAAAGTTTTCTATCACATCACTGATAGAAAACTTTTAGAAAGTTTCTATAAATATTGTTTTGAATTTACTGGTGTTTTTCTATAAATCTGAATTACATTTTGACTCTCATTCATACCAAAATTCAGTAATATTGAAAATTGTACGGAAGTAATATTGAAAGTTTCTATCACTGATAGAAAATTTTTCTACCACTGATAGAATCTATCAGTGATAGAAAGACTTTCTATCAGTGATAGAAAGCTTCTATAAATGTTGTTGTTTTCGAAAATCCGTTTCTATCAGTGATAGAAGATTTCTATCACTGATAGAAGCTTTCTATCAGTGATAGAAATCTTCTATCACTGATAGAATCCATCTATGATAGAAAAACTTTCTATTACAGATGGATTCTATCAGTGATAGAAGATTTCTATCACTGATAGAAATCTTCTATCACTTTTAGTTTTTCTATCACATATGGATTCTATCAGTGATAGAAATCTTTTCTATCACTGATAGAAGCTTTCTATCAGTGATAGAAATCTTCTATCACTGATAGAAACGGATTTTCGAGATGTTCAAAGATGAAATCCAGACCTGCAATTTTACTTTTCTATTTACCTGCAAATAATCGGTGAAATCTGAGATCCAAAGCGTTAAGATCCTTTCGATAAAATCCAAACCGACGATTACTTTTCTTTCCTGAAAACCGGCGACCGGAAGAGGGGTCGACGACCGGAAGAGGCGACCGGGGATATCTGTGAAGTCGAGAGAGCAGATTTGTTGTGAGATTTTCGAACGGAAGGCGTCGACGGGGGAGAAGTGAAATCCGTCGATATCAAGAGTGAAAACCGTGAAACCAAAAACAATCGATCACGAGTCGAAGAAACTAAATCACGAGTCGAAGAAAGAAGAAAGAAGAAGAAGCTGATCACGAGTAAAGAAAGAAGAAGAAGCTGATCACGAAGAAAACCAGAATAAAAACGAAGAAGAAGCTGCGCGCGCAATTGAAGGGCAAAACGGGAATATAAAAAACTAATTCAAAAATTTTGCTATATTTGCAAATATTTTAGAAAAATGCTATATTTGCTATTATTTAGGGTGATATTGCCATCCATTACAAATATCCTTTTAACTTTAAGGATGTGGCTGTTCGGTGGGGAAAAAAAAAGAAAGAAAAATGGAGAAGATCATCTCATTTTCTTCCCGCTAATTATTGACCGAGATTTTGATTATAATAATTAAATTTAAAATGTGACTAAATTTTGATAGACTAATATAAAAAGTTTTAAACTAATACTACAGAAATAAAATTAAAAATTAGAGTAAACTTTAGAGATTAAAATTTTATTTTAACCTAAAAATTTCATCAAATTATTATGTTTTCATCCCGTATATCTATGTGTGTAAATATTTAAAATAAAGTAGATTCTAATTTTTGACATTGTGATCGTAATTTAAAGTTTTGCAAGTATAAACTCCAAAAATAATTACACATTGTTTTGTCTTAATGTGTATGAATAAGGGTATAGGTTTTCATTGAACTCAAAAAAAAAAAAAAAAAAAAAAAAGGTATAGGTTTTCATTGTAGATTAAAACCAAGGTTTCTCTATTAAAAAAAAAAAAAAAAAAAAAAAAAAAAAAAAAAAAAAAAACCAAGGTTTCTAACTTCCTCCACGATGCTCAGTAAGTTCTAATTTTGCCTTGATGAATAACACATTTTGGAATCACATCTTTATCATTTAATTTTAAGGGGAAAAAAGAAAAAAAGAGAAAACTACTACAAAAAGACTATCAATAAATTTATGTAATAGGTAAAAACAATGATAATCGAAAATTTAATATATTTATATCAAAATTTACAATTTAAAAGTCTTACGGGAAATTTTGATGGTAAAAAAAATTATGAGAAATTTTACTCGATAGCATAGTATTAACACATATTTTAGAAAATTGTTACTGACTTTTCATTTTTTTTTTTTTTTTTGACAACATGTGGGGTTGGAGAGATTCGAACCACAGATCTCGTGATTATCAGTACGATTTTATGCCAGTTGAGCTATGGTCTTGTTGACAACTTTTCATTCTTTTCAAATATAGCATAATGGTGACTTTTATTATTGTATTAATGTAGATTAAGTTATAAGTTTAGTCAACGAATTTTCATATTTGTGGCTAATAGGTCATTTGAACTTTAAAATATATTTTAACATGTAGCTCTTTGAATTATCAATTTTGTATCTAATCTAGGTCTCTAAACTTTAAAGATTAAATGTCAAATAAGGTCATAACTTTTAATTTTATGTCTAATAGATCAATCACATATTCGATAGTTTTAAAATTAACCATGTTATCTAACATATAATTGAATTTTGTGTTTAATAAGACGTTACACTTTTTTTTTGTCCAATGAATTCGTGATTTTTTTAAAAAAAAAACTATCAAATAAGTCAATAGACCATACACAATCAACTTTTAAATTTTAGGAATCTATTATACACCATATTGAAAATGTTTAAAGTTAAAAAACTTATATGACACAAACTTTTAATTTCAGAGGATTGGACTTGTAATTTAATGTTTATTATATTACAATTGAACTAAAGTTTGATTTGTATTATGCTACATTTTTGTAAAACTTCAAACTTTATGCTATATTTAAACATACACATATATATTGTACTATTTATATAAATGCCTAATAGTATATTTCAAAATGCAGATATGTTTGGACACCACTTAAATGCTAAATTTATGATACTTCTAATAAATACCATAATTTTTTAATATTAATAACAACATTTAAAAATAAATTTTAATTCATAAAATTAAATAATACATCAAACTATTACCAATTCAAGGATCAATGGTCTAATCACCAACAAAAGCATAGTTCACACAAAATTGTACGGATGACCATAAGGTCTGTGGTTCGAATCCCCTCATCCAATATATTGTCAAAGAAATAAATAAAAATAATGGTCTAAGCTTCACTTCGCAATTGATCATATGAACCCACAATTATATATCAATGTTGGGAGTAGAGGACAAAAATGTACTTCCAACCTTATCCCATGACCCCAATATTCATTTGTAAATTTGACTAGAGAAATAGTGCCCACTCTCTTTTAAAGATTCTCTTGCTATTAAAAAAATAAAATAAAATAAAAAAAAAATCTTTATGCTTATGGTTGGTCCAAGTGTGAGGTGTGACACGTGGCACACCGTGATTGGCCGCTTATTTGGACTGCATGAATGATTACAGCCAAGTTTTTCTCCTTTTTAAGATTCCACTCATTTGCAAAGAAAAAAGGATAGATTTATCTACTAGCTGCAAAATTGCAAATTTCAAATTACAATTAAATTATGTATTTTCATAAATTATTTGCCTTAAAAATTACTTCAAATATATAAGTCATTCATAAGCTTAGAAATCATATTCTTCCATTCATTAATTATTTTTATGGACTTTGTATACTTATTTACATAAACAAAATTGGCACCCAAAAAATAAACATAAGGTGTGTAACACTTGTTATGAATAGAAATAACCATCAATCGTTCGGTTCGGATGGCTCAAAATTGTCGGACCCAGATTGACGAAGAGCGGCCCAAGGCAAACGGTAGAAGGGCCGGGGCCCTCCCCGACCCCATTTTTTCCTCCTCGGCCTCAGCCTAGGAATGAGGCCAAGGCTGACTAGGAGCACAGGCCCAAGTCGTGTATCAGGTCCCTACCTAGCTAAAACCCTACAGGAAAGACACTATAAAAGCGGCGGAAATTGTCCTGTGAAGGGGTTCGAAAAACTAGAATCCGAACACACACAGGTACATCGATTTACTCCGAGTCATTCTGTTGTTTTCCTATTCAGAACTAACTTAAGCATCAGAGTGTGTGTGGTGTACACCACACCGGTGTGCAGCGTTTGCTTGTCTTGCAGGTCACGTCTTCCCCGCTCCTATACAAATTCACTGTTGGTTGTCACGTGGAGCGAAGGCGGATCGTCCGAGCGAAATTTGACCATCAACGACACCAAAAAAATATTTAAAATCATTTTAAAAATGTATGTTGATAAAGTGTGATTTCTTTCTGAAAGCAATAAAATACGATTTGAAATATATATATTTCTTTGTTTCTCTTTTTTCTTTTTGGGAAAGGAAATATGCTTTTCTATGCCTTTTCTTTTTTCTTTTTTCTTTTTTCTTTTTCATTCTTTGCTTAATGCTTGTCAACATCCACTTTTGACTTTCATGTCATGTACCGGCTCCACCTCGTGTGAAAAACGTTGAACCAAATATAGTAGTTCTTTAATCCATTAATCAATAATTATATAAATTAATTAATATTGTTTCTGTGCAATATATATTAATAATGTTAGGTTCATGTTGGCACAAATTAATTAAAATTAAAGTATATTATTTTGATTAAGAAGTGAGCTTCAACCTTTAATTCAATTAGATTAGATATTATTAGGTTTATTTATAGGTTAAAACTTGGAATTTCACCCTACATCTCTAATGTCAAAAAACTATATACTCCTCTTTCAACCTTTAATTACTAGTCTGTAACTTATACCCAATATATATATTGCTTACTCATTTGGTCTTCAAAGTTCCTAAAAACATTATTTTTATTTCTCTAATTTTAATATTAGTTTTGCATTTATTCATAACAATTAAATCTTAATTTCTTTTTGCTATCTCTAACATTTACAATTTTGAATGGTCCATAACTTTTATGTGAAAAATTGTTTAATTTAATCTTCTAACTTTTTTTTTCTTTTAAGTTAATAAATAAACTCAACCTTAAATGTCAAAATAAACATAGTTTAGTGGTAATTGACATGTACTATTGACCAAAAAGTCAGAGGTTCAAGTTTCTCCATATACAAATGTTCTTGAACTAAAGAAAAAAAATAATAAAACCTTAGCTTTTCTCAATTATACCAAAAAAAATTTAATTAATATCTATGGGCAACATCTCATTTATCCTTCATTAGTTTAGGATGTAGATTTGAACTTATAACTTCTTACTAGATGACTGTGTTTTGTGATTCTTTTGTGAGTTGTGGAAAGCATCTCAGTGTATAATATTTTGTCTGAGGCAATTTTATACATATATGTTTATTCCTAAGATACATTTTCATTTGATTTTTTTGAAGTTTCAAAATTTTATAATGTCAACATGTTCGTGCCTAATTTTTTTAAAATAAATTCTTCCGTCCTACTTCTTTTTATTTTCCAATCTGAAAAAATTATTGTATTGCCGTACATATACAGAGTTGCACGATATTTAGGTGGAAATTTGAACATCTGATCTTGAAGCGTACATGTCAATTGCTTGAGTTTATACTCACTCTGACATAGAAGTCATATTTTCAATTTAGTTATTAAAAAAAATCTGTCATCTATTTAATTTAAATAGTAAAACTATTTCCAAAAACTATAGTCGTCAGTTGTACAAAAATTCATCAATCTAATTTTAAATAGTAAAATAATAATAAAAAAAAATTTGGTAGGAATATTAGGGGTATTAATGATAAAACGTAAAAGGGCGAAATAACATCATTTTTTCCGCCCAAAAAACCCATCTTACTATGGCTAAATATTTATACTGTTTTCGATTTATAATAAATTATACGAACCTTTTGACATCTTGAACCAATATAAATGCCAAAGTGAGTCTTTTTTTAAAAAAAAAAAAAATGCCAAAGTGAGTATAGCTAGCGGTAATTGATATGTATCATAGATTAGAGGTTCGAATAACCCCACTCCAAAATGTTGAACTTAAAAAAGAAAAAGAAAAAGAAAAAGAAAAAGCTCAATAAATAAGATTTTATAGACTCTGTTTGATGATCATTTAGGGCCCGTTTGATAACTATTTCGTTTTCTGTTTTCTGTTTTTGTTTTTCATTTTTAAAAAATAAGGGTGTTTGATAACAATTTCTGTTTTCTGTTTTCTGTTTTTTTAAAAACGTTTTTGAAATTTTAAGTAAATTTCAAAAACCAAAAAAAGTAGTTTTTAAAAACAGATTTCTGTTTTTCAAAAACTCATTTTTCTTCTAATGCTTACTTTTCTCCTCTTTTACCTCTCTCTCCAACAAATTTCTTTCTCTATTTTTTTCTCTCTCTAAAATTTATTTTTCTCTCTCTAAAATTTTCTCTCAAAACTTTTTTTTTTCTCTATAACTTGTCTATTTCTAAAAACTTGTCAATACTTTTTCTCTCCTCAATAAACATGTTCTAATTTTTCTTTTGGAAAAAAAAAGTCATCAAAATTTTCTATCGCTACAACTTTTCTTTATTTTTCTAATTTATCGTTAGTTCTTTATCATATCTTTTACTCTTAACTTTACTATCTCTCTAAATTTTCTTTTTTTATTTAATTTTTTTAATCTAAAATTTATCGCTTTTACTCTAACTTGTTTTCTATTTTTTCTCTAACTAATATCTTTTCTCGAGTCTAACTAATATTCTTTCTCTAAACATTTTCTTTCATCTCTCTAAATTTTCTATGTTTAACTTTTCTCTCGCCTTTTCAAAAAAAAAAAAAATTCTCTTGAAAAAATTTATATTTGTGTCTCTAAATTTTTGTTTCAACGTCTTTACACATTTTTCTCTCTCTAAAATATCTTTTCATCTTTCTAATTTTTAAAAAACTGAAAACCAAAAACAGCTATCAAACAAGGTTGGTTTTCTGTTTTTTAAAAACAGGAAACAAAAAATAGTTATCAAACATATGTGGTTTTTGTTTTTTAAAAAACAGGAAACCAAAAATCAAAAACCAAAAACAGAAAAACCAAAAACCAAAAACCAAAAACTGAAATGGTTATCAAAGGGGCCCTTAGTTTTTGACTTTTGCTTTTTAAAAATTAAACTTATAAACTCTACTTTTACCTATGAGTTTCTTTACTTTGCAATTTGTTATCTATCTTTTACAAATATTTTCAAAATCAAAGTCAAGTTTTGAAAACTAAAAAGAAATTAAAATTTAAACTTGTTTTGTTTTTGGAATTTGACTAAGAATTCAAATATTTCTTTAAGAAAGATGAAAACTATTGTAAAGAAATTGAGGGGAAAAAAAAAAAACAAGCACAATTTCAAAAACCAAAAACTAAAAAGCAAAATCAAATGTTTGTCGTTTGTTTCGGATAGAGAGTGTTATTTTGGTACTGTGATCAAGAAATTCAGGATAGAGAGTGTTATTTTGGTACTGTGATCAAGCAAAAACAATATGTGAAGGTGAGAGAATGTTGAAGAAATTAGCACAAAAGGGGAGATACAAACACTTGGAAGAAAGAAACTTTTATTAGGAAAGTACAAAGATGGACACTTTTAGGAAAGACTCTCTCACTCTCTCACACTCACTTGTGATGCTCTCTCCAACTTGTTGATACTTTCTCCAAGTTGTGTTTATTCCTCCAAGTTGTGACACTTATGAGGAACACACTCCTATTTATAGGACTAAGATCCTTGGAGCCCAAGCAATAAATGAATTTTTCTAGGCTCTTCTTGGATCTAAAAAATATCCTAGATATTTCTATCCTTATCCTTATCCAAAGGAATTCTCTAGAATTCCTTGGAGCCTAAAGGTAAGATAATTCTAGTCTTTCTTTAGATATCTCTTTACAATATTCAAGATAAATCTAGAGAGGACAAATTATATACATCCATGTAGATAGTTCAAGAATATTCTAGATATATAGTTAGTGTTGCTTTTTTAACAGAGAATTAGAACCACAGACCTCTTGAGTCATCAGTACAAGATTTATGCAAAGAAGGTCTATCAATGATAAAAGTCTTTTATCACTCATAGAAATCTATCAGTGATAGAACCGTATCACTGATAAATCTTCTATCACTGATATAAATCTTCTATCACTGATAGAAAACTACCATTTTTGTTTCTAAAAGTTATGTCACTGGTTTTGTTTTCATAGATGTCGAAGTAAAACAATATGGAAATTGAACCGAAAGAAAAGAAAAAAACAAAGCAAAAGTTGAAATTTAAAGAATGAGAGACCTCAACAAAACAAAAAAAAAAAAAAAAGAAAAAAACAAAAGGTATGTACAAATTATCACCTAATCAAATACACTATTAGTTTCTATCAAAATACACTATTAGTGTCTATCTGCGACAAAATTCTATCAAATCCATCACTGGATTTTTTTTCATTATGATTCTATCAGTGATAACGCCTTTAATGAATAACGCCTCCAAAGATTAGGCTTTACCAAATTTAGAGAAAATGAGAATTTCCCATCAATCAATAAGAAGACCCTAGTACCAGTACAGAGGACAAAGCAATAACGTGAGATACAAATGATCAGAACATGAATTTACGTGGATTGGGCTTGAAAAGAAATCTAGACGAGTAAGTGTTGTGAAAAATATCAATCCACAATTTAAACTGAAGAACACAAAAACAACTAACTGGAATAATCGCCATTGCAGTAGTCATGGTTGGAATGGAGATATCAGCCTTATGGTAGAGCATAAAGAAGGTAGCGCTAAAGGCTATAACCATAAACACGATCGAGATAAACAACGATGCGAGTCCAAAGAGCAATCTGGAAGGCAGCGAGTGCAGAAAATCTTCTTCTGCGTAGCGCGAAGTTAAGATCGACAAGAACATTAGAATAGCAGTTGAGGATGAAAACAGAGCGATTGCATCTGATATTACAAACGTAGAGAACCAATAATTCTCCTGAAAAATAGGAATGCCAGTACTGTCATTATTACCGCCAGGAACTGTGAAGGCTGCAGAAAAAACTACAGTGGAGATCAAAGTAGCGACCAGCATGCAAGAGTTTGCTGTGTTTTTCATCCACTCCTCACCCTCTTTGCGAAGATTTTTGTGCTTTTCGGTGAATAACTGGCGTGGTGTCAACTTGGGTACATGTGGATTTGGATCATTGGATTTGACATCGAGTTGGGAAGGCAGTACTATCTTCTCCACTTCCTTCATCCAATTTGAAATGTCATGAGAAAGATAAAAAGGTAAAAAAGAGATAATCATTAGGGCCCCGTTTGATAACCATTTCGCTTTTGGTTTTTGGTTTTTGAAAACTATGCTTGTTTCCACTCAATTTTCTTACCATGACTTGCATCTTTGTTAATAACACATTTGACATTTTAGCCAAATTCCAAAAACAAAACACAAGTTTTTAAAAACTACTTTTTTTAGTTTTCAAAATTTGAGTTGATTTTTGAAAATATGAGAAAAAAGTAGATAACAAAACAAAGAAACTTAAATGGAAATAGTGTTTATAGGCTTAATTTTCAAAAACCAAAAACCAAAAACAAACTTGTTATCAAATGAGGCCTAGGTATTTGGTTTTTGGTTTTTGGTTTTTGAAAATTAAACTTGTTTTCTCTGAATTTCTTTTCCAATGATTTTGGACTTTGTTAATGATATATTTGAATTTCTAGCCAAATTCCAAAAACAAAAACAAGTTTTTTGAAAAACTTTTTTAGTTTTCATAACTTGACTTGATTTTTTTAAAATATGGGAAGAAGGTAGATAACAAAACCAAGAAATTTATAGGTGAACATAGCGTTTTTAAGCTTGTTTTCAAAAACCAAAAACCAAGGTTCCGGTTTGATAACCATTTGGTTTTTGGTTTTGGTGTTTGAAAGTTAAGCTTGTTTTCTTTCAATTTTCTTAAAATGATTTTTATCTTTGTTAGGACAATTGCATTCCTAGCCAAATTCCAAAAATAAAAAACAAGTTTTGAAGATTATTTTTTTTAGGCCCCGTTTGATAATCATTTGGGTCCCGTTTGATAACCATTTGGTTTTTTGTTTTTGGTTTTTGAAAATTATGCTTGTTTTCTCCTGCATTTGAATTCCTATGCAAATTTTAAAAACAAAAACAAGTTTTTGAAAACTATTTTTTTTTGTTTCCAAAATTGGACTTGGTTTTTAAAAACAAGGTAAAAGATTGATACTAAAACTAAGAAAGTTATAGGTGGAAGTATGTGTGTATAAGCTTAATTTTCAAAAACGAAAAACGAAAAACCAAATGGTTATCAAACGGGACCTTGGTTTTTAGTTTTTGGTTTTTGAAAATTAGGCTTGTTTTCTTTAAATTTTCTCACCATGGTTTTCATTTTTGTCAATGACACACTTGAATTTCTAACCAAATTCTAAAAACAAAAACAAGTTTTTGAAAACTACTTTTTTTAGTTTTCAAAAATTGCCTTGGTTTTTTAAAACATGGGAAAAAATAGATGAAATTAAAAACAAAGAAACTTAGAGTTGGAAGTGGTGTTTATAAACTTAAAAACCAAAAACCAAACACAAAATCCAAATGATTATCAAACGAGGCCTTAGTTTTCAAAATTCGAGTTTGGTTTTTGAAAACATGGAATGAAGATAGATAACAACACAAAGAAACTTATAGATATGAAAGTAGTGTTTGTAGACTTAATTTTTAAAAGCTAAAAACCAAAAATCAAATGGGGCCAAGTGGTTATATCAAACAAGACCTTGATTTTTTGTTTTTGATTTTTGAAAATTATGCTTGTTTTCTTCCAAATTCCTTACAAAATTTGGGAGAAAACAAACATAATTTTCAAAAACCAAAAACTAAAAATCAAATGATTATCAACAAGACTTGTAAAATGGATGGTCCTTTGAGTAAAGTACCTTGAACCAAAGCATTTCACGTTGCATTTGAAGAGCAGCTCCAGAAACTCTATTGAGATGGTTTGGAGCTGCGAGATTTCCAGCCAAATGTAGTATGTTGTACTTTCCCTTGAAAGTTCTATATTTAGTTGAGAATTCATTGAGCTTACCAATCTCATTTATTAGATTAAACACATTCTCAAGTCGATTCTCAACAGCAACATGAAATATACTCTTACTATCATCATCATCTTCTTCTTCCCAAACTATATCTGGGAACTCACGAATGAGCACAATCAAAAACTCAACATTACCTGCGCTTGCAGCATCATTCAGTAAATTTGTGGGATATTTTATAAACTCGAGCATCTCCTTTTGTGGAAGCTCATAAACAACACATCTCCATAAGAATTCAACTAATTCACGAGCGAATGTTTTGATCACATCTTTATTGGACAACTTTTTTATGCCTGCGTTCAAAACACATTAAGCAAGGTTCCTTCAATAAATTGTCTTTATATACATATTGAGTTAATTATAAAGTGGTATGGATAGTTTGGAAAAACCTACAAGAATTGACGCACAATTTCCAATTCTTTAGCTGCTTTGTGCTATCCATCGCAGATGGTTTTCTAGCCAAAACATGCAATGCAGTTTCATTGTTGTTCTTCTTATCTTTCATAGTCGCCAACTCGGGATAGAGATTCAAAAGCGCCAAGCTTATATCTGTGAAGAGAAAATATAACCCAGGTAAGCATACAAGAACAAATAATGAGATTAGATGAATAAAAGGGCGCATTTGGTGATGTTCTTCATTTCTTGTTTTCTGTTCCCTATTTCTTGTTTCTTCTTTTGTTGAGAATTGAGAAGTGCGGTCAAAGTCCCACATTGATTAGATAAAAAGGAAAAATCACGAAGGCATATAAGGGTGGACAGCTATCTTCATAGGTATCAGAGATCTTTTGGGGAACGTGAACCAAAAGCAAAACCATCATGACTTAACTTATGCTAAAAGTGGACAATATCAGAAAAAATATTAACATCTGGTCCTTTAGTTTTTGTTAACCGTTTCTGACAGGAATTAAAAAAAAATTGATTTTATTGTTTCCAAAATTTTTACACCATTTTAGAAATGTTTCAGAAAAATGAGAAATAAGAAACATGAACGGATGCCAAACGATTTTGTTTCTCAAAAACTAGAAACAAGAAATGTACAGAAAACCAGAAACACGAACGTTACCGACGACCCTTAAGTTGTTGAATTGATTGATTTACTGTAAAAGTCGCTGTGTATAGTGGCAATAAGAAGCTCGATCCGTTCTTCCGTGGTTAGCTGGCTGAGATCAGTGACAGACAAAAGGTAGGTAATCATCTCTCTACATTTATACGATACCGCTATGAGAAGTGGAGTTACTTCCTGGAAGGTACGAATAAGTGGAAGATGATTGTTCTTTTCCACCATCAGTTCAGCAATTTGTACGAGTCCTGATGCAGCAACAAAGCAAAGGGCAGTGTTTCCATATTTGTCTTGTAAAGTCATGTCAGTCGAGGTCATTTTCTGGAGCAACTTCTCCACGAAGACACATTGCTTGGCTCCGGCAGCAACATGAAGAACAGTCTCTTTGTTTCTTGTTATTGCAGAACGAACATAATGTGGGAACTTCTCGATCAGTGATTCAACATTTTTCCACTCACCCTTGAGTGCAGATTTGTGCAGAAGAAGTCGTCTACTAGTCTCAACTGAACATATCAAATTCATATATGATTATTATTTATACACATGCACAACCAAATGAATCATCATCACCCACCGATCCCAAACTTTGATCTTTAATTAACCCTCCCTTTGAATGAATAATCAAGGATAAAAGATTTTAAAAGTCGGGCTTGATTGTGAATTTGAAAATGCTAAAATGAACGGTGTATAATGTTGTGGAGAAGGAGAAATTTTTAGGTGCTCCTGGTGCAATGAGGCCGGTAGTTTTGGACTGTTAGATGTAAGAGAGAGAAATGACAAAAGTACCTTGACTGTATCCTCCGGTTATAAGGGACAGACAAATTTGAAGAGTTTTAAAAAGGGGACCTCATTGCACCTGAAACACCTAATAATTTTCTGTGGATGAAAGAAGGAAGGGGAAGATAGTAGAGAGAGAAGAATTCTGATCATGTGAAGTATAAACAATATATCCCATGTGAATATTTTGCTCGAATCATGATTCCCATGCCTATGTTTGGTGCATTGGATTCGGGTTGGAATTAATGGAGGGAGAAATAGTGGGACCTACCAAAATTATGAAGAAAAATGGAGAGAGAAATAGTAGGACCCACCAAAATTATGAAGAAAAATGGAGAGAAATAGTGGGACCCACCAAAATGTGGTTAAAATAGAAAAAGAAATAGTGGGTTCCATCAAAATTATGAAGAAAAATGGAGAGAGAAATAGTGGGACCCACCAAAATGTGGGAATGGGTTGGAATCCACATGCCTACCATTTCATTCCAACCCCACCCAAATCCGACCAACCAAACAAGGGCATCCCTTTCCAATCCATGTCAACTCATTCCAAACCCTTGGGCCAAACAGCCCCTAAGGGTTTAGAGGCGGATAGCTTTGCATCATTGGATTTTAGAGAGAGAAATTGTAAAAATATTTTGATTTTTTATATCCAATGGTTATTAGGAAACATACAAATTTGAAGATATACATCTGATGGTTTTAAAGAGGGAGCCTCATTGCACCGGGAACATGCATCTAATAATTTGTCCTTTCCCAGCATCTAATTTTCACTCTCCCACTTTATCACATAAGTGTACCCGGAATCACATTCCATTCCATTCCAATCAAATTCCAGCGCACCAAACGGTCCCTTAGTAATTTCTCTAGGGAAAGTCAAAGTGTCTGATGTAACTTTGATTTCGATTTTTGAAATGGACAATTTGTTTGTTCTTGAAAGCAGGTTATTTTAAGAATTATTTTTGAGAACAAGAGTATGTCAAAAGTACTTTAGAGTCATTTTCCTAATATTATTGTCAAAAACATGAAAATGAAAAATGGATCACGTACTAAATGAAGCTTTGATTGTACTAATATTTTTTTCCAATACTAATTTGCGAATAGAAATTATCTAAAGTTTGAAGACGTTAAATTAGTAATTGAATTCATATTCCGGCTATTTTTATAATTTTTTATAGCAAAAATTAAGATTTGAAAATACATTATTTTTTTTTCTTTTTCTTTTTAAAGAGAGCTAGTTTCAAATCTATTATGATTTGAAATAAAAAATTCCATGGAAACAAAAACAAAGAGGAAAGTAAGTTTGAAAGATTTTGAGAGTAGTATTATTCTCTCTAACAAAATATTGTAAAACAAGTATTCTAAGAATTTTAAATCATTTTTATTACACAATACTTTTACCGGTTAGAAGTTTAGATCCAAAAAATTTTACACAATAATTTTTGTTAAGTTTTATGCTAAACATCAAAAAAATTTCTCAAATCAGTAGGACTTCATAATTAAACTAATGGTCGCAAACTTTTACCTCGATTATTCTCCTTGGCATCCGAGTCCAGTTCATAATCCGAGGCAGCTGAAACGGCCATTTTCGGGCTGTCCGCTGCCGTGCAATTGAACAACTGACCGGCAGTGGCTTCTGATTGGCCGTCGTGAGCCGTAGACGGCGGAGAAATGAGGTTGTGTTCAACAACAACCTCTAGTTGGCCACTGAAAAAAGAAGCATGTTGAGGAGAAGTGCAAGATGATTGGGCCATGGAATTGGAACCAGAATTTAGAGGATCCTTTGATCTTGGTTTAGTGGGACGAATGAAGGAAAACTCTGGGATTTTCTCATACGTTTCGTTCTCCTCCAACTTTCAGAAGCAAAGTTCTGATCGCAGCGACCAGTTGACTGATGGGGTGCTGGCTAGGAACTGGTCAATGTTGGAGGCTTTGGAATGAGGCGTTGGATTTGAAAGTTGTTGGAATTTTTAATGATATATGGACCCACACACATACAATTACAAATGGAAAAACTTGTAACTAAAATGTGATATTATTAGAGTGTCAATTTCTACTTCATAAGGGGAGAAAACTATCATATATGATTTATTTAGACTTGAAAGCTAGCTTAAATCCACTATTCAACTTTTGACAATGTATTTAAGTATGTACGAATCATTCTTTGGATTTTATTTTTTCCAACCGATTCAAGTGAGGAATTTGAAAATTGTTTGGTGTTTGATTAGTTGACTTGGCAACGACTTCTCCATGTCGTTGGGTTGTTTTCGGGCTCTTGTTTTTAATTGTCCTTTTCCATTTTCACGAGTGAACAAAGAATATATATATATTTTATGGAGAAAAAAAGTAAAAGAAAAGAAAAGCTTTGAATGATATGCTACTGGATGTTGTCATTTTCTTCCCACACTTAACTCTAAATGACAAAATGAATTCATTATTTTTAATCATCCCATCCTGTTGAAATATAAACTTGATTTTGGATATTTAGTATTTGGGCCTAGCCCAAATAAAAGCCCAAATTCTAGAAATGTCTTAAGAAAAGGAAAAATCTAGAGAAATACCTTAGGGAGATTTTTGGAGTATGAGGTAGAATTCTCTAGAATATTATAGAAAATTGTGTATTCTAGAGAATAATTTGTAGCCACAAGATTATAGTTGTGTGTTGGCAAAATCCTAACCACAACTTGAGGAGGTGGAAACTAGTATAAATAGGAGTGGTGTCTCAAAGTTTTTGTATCAAGCCAAAAAGCTAGAATTGAGTAATAACACAAGTAGCCTTTTTCTCATAACCTCTTTCTCAAAAATCCATCTTTCAAATTTACCCTCCAATCTCCAAAAGTTTCTGTAAGTGCTGGCCACGTGTTGCAAACTTCTCACACACGAAATTACACCAGAAATGCACTCAACTACCCACATGCAAAGCTCTCCAATTCCCACTTCATTCAACCAAAGAACCCAAAAACCAGAGAAAGAACTCTCTGTTTTGCAAAGAAGAAGAACACCCAAAGAAACGAATCACAGAGTAAAAGATGAAGACGAACCCACATACAACACAGGATTATAGTGGTTCGGCAACGGGGCCTACGTCCACTGTTGAAGGGAGCTTCTTATTATCTCATTCAGAAATTTCCAGATTACAAGGCAAGTACAAGAATCTCTCAATAATTCTCTCAATATTTCTATATGATGTTTCCCTCATACTTTATTCTTCTAAGAGCTGGTATTTATATTCTTGTCAGGAGAGTTATGGGCTTGTTGGTTACAACTCAAATAGGTAACCGTTTCTTAACACTCTCCACCTTTGTAATCAACAAGTTCATCTGATTGCATGTTGCTCCCTTCCTTTCTTTTACCTTCAATTTCTATCCCTTTTCAGGTAGGAGGAACCCTACCATGTCGAGACAACGATGGAACTTCAATTGGGATAGTGGCTTAGTCAATATATCAGCAACGTTATCTTCGGTATGTACCTTCAAAACTTCAACTTCCCCTTTTTCTATTTCTTCTCGAACGAAATGGAATTTGATGTCAATATGTTTTGTCCGGTTGTGAAATTGCTGATTTTTGGACAAATAAATTGTGCTTTGGTTATCACAATAGATTTTCACAGTAGCTTGTTTAATTCCAAAATCATGTAACAAGCCTTTAAGCCAAATTCCTTCTTTAATTGCTTCAGATAGGGCTATGAACTCAGCCTCTGTTGTTGATAATGCTACCACGGATTGTAAAGTAGCTTTCCAACTTAGCAAATTTTGGCCAAGTAGGAAGAAATAGCCTGTCAGTGACATTCTTTTGTCTAAGTCACCTGCAAAATCTGAATCAACATACCCAAACACTTCATTATCTGTTGTAATATTCTTTTGGTAGTGTAGAACAGCCTGCTTAGTACCCTTTAGGTACCTTAGGATCCATTTCACTGCCTCCCAATGCCTTTTACCAGGATTTGACATGTATCTACTTACCAAACTTGTAGCATAGGACAAATCTGGCCTGGTTGACACCATTAGATACACCCACTGCTTGGGAATAAGGCACCTTTGACATGTAAGCTTGATGTTCTGTGTCTGTTTCAGTAGGAGAATTAGAAGCTGATAGTTTAAAGTGGTGAGCCAAAGGTGTAGTCACTGCCTTGGCATCATCCACTTTAAATCTCTTTAGGACCTTTTCACAGTAGCTTGCTTGACTAATAAGGAGTGAAGATTCTTGCCTTCTTCTAATAATTTCCACTCCTAGGATTTTCTTAGATTCACCTAGGTCTTTCATATCAAATTCTTCCTTCAACAATGACTTGACCTTGTTTAGATCTTCTTTCGTTTTTCCTGCTAGTAACATATCATCCACATATAGCAAGAGAAACACACTTTGATTGAAAGACTTTGAGTTGATGTATACACAACTATCAAATGAGCTCTTTAGGAACCCAATCTTAGATACAAAATCATCAAACCTCTGATACCAACATCTAGGTGACTGTTTTAGGCCATAGATTGATTTATTCAGCAAGCAAACTAGCTCTTCTTGTCCCCTTTTTATGTATCCTGTAGGTTGTTTCATGTAGATTGTCTCGGATAGGTACCCATGTAGAAAAGCTGTCTTAACATCAAGCTGATCCAACTCTAAATCATGTTGAACCACAAAAGAAAGCAACATTCTTATAGAGGTTAGCTTCACCACAGGAGAGAAAACTTCTGAGTAGTCAATTCCCTCTCTTTGAGTATATCCCTTGGCTACCAACCTAACTTTGAATCTAGGTTTCAAAACTCCTGAAATGCCTTCTTTTACTTTGTAGATCCACTTAGATTCAATGGGTTTGTAGCCTTTAGGGAGAGGTTTTAGAGTCCATGTTTCATTTTCTTCTAGGGATCTCATTTCCTCATTCATTGCTTCAATCCATTGTCTACTGTTAGGGCCATTTACAGCAGTTTCAAAGCTGATAGGTTCTTCTATATTCAAAGTGTCAGCAACACTGAGTGCCAAGGAAATACAATCAGCTTCACTGAACCTTGAAGGAGGGACAATATTCCTTCTTTGTCTATCTCTAGCAAGTGAGTAGTTTTGGAGATCTTGCTGTTCAGTGGCTGATTCAGTAGCTTCCTCTTCTTCTTGAGTCTCAACTTCTTCTTGTGGGCTTTCAATCTCTGTTTCTGGAATTGAAGGAAGCAAATTATGCTCCACCTCAATTCTAGTATCTTGCCTAAATAAGGTGCTGTCTTCTGAATTTTGTTGGAGCATGAACATCTCTTGCTCTCTAAAAACAACATCTCTACTGTTAATACAACGCTTCTCTGTAGGATGCCATAGTCTGTACCCTTTCACACCTTCTGTAAAGCCCAAAAACATACACTTTTCTGCTCTAGGCTTGAGCTTTCCATGGTTTTGGTGCACAAAGCCAACACACCCAAAAACCTTTAGGTGTTGTAGCTTAGGTGGCTTGCCCGACCACTTTTCTTCTGGTGTTAGGAACTCAATAGACGTATGGGGACATCTATTTAATGTGTAGACTGTATAGGATGTTGCCTCTGCCCAAAACTTCTCATGTAACATGGCATTTGACAGTTGACACCTTACTCTCTCCATAATGGTTCTATTTAGTCTCTCGGCTACACCATTTTGCTGTGGGGTGTGTCTCACTATTCTATGCCTTACAATACCATGAGACTTACAAAAAGAGTCAAAAAGTTCATTACAAAACTCAAGCCCATTATCAGTTCTTAGACATTTAACCGATTTATTAGTTTGTTTCTCAATCATGCTCTTCCATTCTTTAAACTTGTCAAAAGCTTGATCTTTTGTTTTAAGGAAGTAAATCCAGCTTTTTCTAGAGTAGTCATCAACAAAGGATAAGAAATACCTTGACCCACTTAGGGAATTTGTAGATGCTGGTCCCCATAGGTCAGAATGTATGTATTCCAGAATTCCCTTTGCTGAATGTTGTGATTTTGAGAAACTTTGCCTCTTGGACTTTCCAACTACACAATGTTCACAAAAATTCATGTTGTCTCCAATTCCTTGAGGAAGAATTCCTTGTTTTGACAGCACTTGCAGCCCCTTGGAACTGATATGAGACAGCCTTTTATGCCATAAGTCACTCTCTGTTTGGCCTTGATCAGTGACTAGTAGTGCTGTTTGCACCATTTCAACATCCTTTACAACATAGAGCCCATTTATCTTAATGCCAACTAGGACTGTTCTGGAGTCCTTTTTAATTTCAATGCTTCCTCCACTTCCTTCATATTTGCACCCAATGGAGTCTAGCATACCCAAAGAAATCAAGTTTCTCTTTAGGTTAGGAACGTGTCTCACATTCCTTAGTAGCTTGATTGAACCATCATTTAGCTTCAAAGAAACCGATCCAATCCCAACCACTTTGCAAGTATGGTTGTTTCCCATGTACACCATTCCTCCATCCCATTCTTTGTAGGTACTAAACCATCCTTTGGAAGGAGTCATGTGGAAAGAGCATCCGAAGTCGATTACCCAGTCATGTTTCTCCATATAGTTTGTTTGATTGCTATATTCACCCGTAGTTGCAAGAGCATCCGAATAGGTAATCAAATTTTCACCAACTGAGGCCTCGGATTGCTTGTTTTTCTTTTGTCTTTGATACTGATTTTTCCTTTTTAAAGAATAGCTATCCCTTTTTATGTGCCCCTCTTTGTGGCAATAATTGCACTTTACTTTGGTCTTGTTTTTGTCATGATCAAACTGCTGCTTGTTGTCTCTGTTCTTTGATTTCCCTTTGACAAAAAGACCTTCTGAACTCTCTTTCTTTAAAGATTGTAACTCCAACTCTTTAGTTCTTATGGCTGAAACTATGGCATCAATAGTTATAGATACTCTTCCATACTTCAATGTTGTCTTCACTTCTTTATAGGCCTCCGGAAGTGAATTTAAAAGCACAAATGCTTCATTTTCATCCCCAATTTTCTCCCCAAGATTCTTGAACTCTGAGGTCATTTTCTTGAACTCATCAAGATTCTCGGATAACGTTTTTGATGAGTCCATTTTGAAAGTAAAGAACTTTTCTCTCAAAACCATCTTATTATGGACATCCTTGGTCTCATATAAGCTGTTTAGTTTCTGCCAAATCTTCAATGGAGTGTCCTCATCAATGACTTGCCGCAAGACACTATTGCTTAGGTTTAGAATCAAAACTCCATAAGCAATTTCATTCATAGTCTCTTTGTCTTCTTCAGATAAGGTGGTAGGAAGTTTAGATGGTTCGGTTAGAGCATGGATTGCCTTTTGCTGCCCAAGTACTGCTTTGATTTTAGCCTTCCACAAATCAAAGTCCCCTTTCCCATCAAACTTTTCAATATCATACCTAGCCACTGCCATTCTTGATTCAAGAACTTGATTCTTGGTTGAACTATCTAGCTCTGATACCATTGTAAGTGCTGGCCACGTGTTGCAAACTTCTCACACACGAAATTACACCAGAAATGCACTCAACTACCCACATGCAAAGCTCTCCAATTCCCACTTCATTCAACCAAAGAACCCAAAAACCAGAGAAAGAACTCTCTGTTTTGCAAAGAAGAAGAACACCCAAAGAAACGAATCACGGAGTAAAAGATGAAGACGAACCCACATACAACACAGGATTATAGTGGTTCGGCAACGGGGCCTACGTCCACTGTTGAAGGGAGCTTCTTATTATCTCATTCAGAAATTTCCAGATTACAAGGCAAGTAAAAGAATCTCTCAATAATTCTCTCAATATTTCTATATGATGTTTCTCTCATACTTTATTCTTCTAAGAGCTGGTATTTATATTCTTGTCAGGAGAGTTATGGGCTTGTTGGTTACAACTCAAATAGGTAACCGTTTCTTAACAGTTTCCTTTCCAACAAAGTGGTATCAGAGCTTGAAGATCCTTGCTAAGAAGATGGCTAGCAACGACATGGTGCCATTCCAAGTTCCAATGCTCAACAAGAGCAACTATGATAATTGGAGCATCAAGATGAAGGCTCTCCTTGGTTCGCAAGACGTGTGGGAGATAGTAGAGAAAGGATACACCAAGTCAGAGAATGATAGTCTTTCTCAAGCACAAAGGGATGGTTTGAGAGACTCAAGAAAGAGAGACAAGAAAGCTCTCTATCTAATCTATCAAGGATTAGATGACGATGCTTTTGAGAAGATTTCAGAAGCAAAGACAGCGAAAGAAGCATGGGAGAAGCTTCAAACATCATACAAGGGAGCGGATCCCGTCAAGAAGGTACGTCTTCAAACTTTAAGAGCTGAGTTTGAAACTTTGAATATGAAAGAAGGGGAAGCCATCTCCGACTATTTTTCTAGAGTTTTAACGGTCACCAATCAACTTAAGAGGAATGGTGAAAAGCTTGATGATGTAAAAATCATGGAGAAAATATTAAGATCTTTAGATCCAAAGTTTGAACATATTGTTGCCATAATCGAAGAAACAAAAGACTTGAATGCTATGACCCTTGAGCAACTCTTGGGATCGTTACAAGCATATGAAGAAAAGAAAAAGAAGAAGGAAAGAATCGTGGATCAATTACTCAAGCTGCAAGTTGACTCACCTACTGGAGGAGTTAGTCAGAGTGATAGAGGCCAACGAGGACGAGGTCATGGTGGACATCGAGGAAGAGGAAGAGGTCATGGACAAGGACAAGGACGAGGACGAGGTTGGAGGCCCTATGAAGACAACAAAAATTTCCAAAGAGGAGAAAACTCAACAAGAGGTCGTGGGTCAGGCAACTCAAGATCAAGGTACGATAAATCAAATATTAAATGCTACAATTGCCAGAAGTTTGGTCATTATGCCTCTGAATGTAGAGCTCCTAGCAACAAAAAAGTTGAAGAGAAGGCAAACTTCATTGAAAAGAGTCAAGAATGTGACACCTTATTGATGGCTTGCAAGGAAAATGAATGGAACAAAGATAATAAATGGTATCTAGACACTGGAGCAAGCAACCATATGTGTGGAAAAAGGAGCATGTTCGTGGAACTTGATGAATCAGTGAGCGGCAACATAGCCTTCGGAGATGAATCCAAGGTGGAAGTAAAAGGAAGAGGTAACATTCTTATCCGATTGAAGAATGGTGAGCATCAATTTATTTCAAATGTTTATTATGTGCCAAGTGTGAAGAGTAATATCTTGAGTTTGGGTCAACTCTTAGAGAAAGGTTATGACATTCAATTAAAAGATAATAACCTTTCTATAAGAGACAATGCAAATAATCTGATTGCTAAGGTGCCAATGACAAAAAATAGAATGTTTATACTTAACATTCAAAACGACGTAGCAAAATGCTTGAAGATGTGTTATAAAGATGCATCTTGGCTTTGGCATCTTCGATTTGGGCATCTCAATTTTGGAGGATTAGAATCGCTCTCCAAGAAGAACATGGTGAGAGGATTACATTCCATCAGCCACCCTGATCAAGTGTGCGAAGGATGCCTACTTGGAAAGCAATTCAAGAAAAGCTTCCCGAAAGAGTCCAACTCGAGAGCTCAAAGGCCTTTGGAACTCATTCATACGGATGTGTGCGGTCCAATCAAGCCAAGCTCACTCGGTAAGAGTAACTATTTCCTTCTCTTTATAGATGATTTTTCAAGAAAAACATGGGTGTATTTCTTGAACCATAAGTCAGAGGTGTTCGAGAATTTCAAAAAGTTCAAAGCCCTTGTTGAGAAAGAAAGTGGCTTAGTCATCAAGGCCATAAGATCTGATCGTGGAGGAGAGTTCACATCAAATGACTTCCAAAAATATTGTGAAGACCATGGAATTCGACGACCCTTAACAGTGCCAAGATCTCCCCAACAAAATGGAGTGGCAGAAAGTAAGAACAGAACAATTCTAAACATGGCAAGAAGTATGCTCAAAAGCAAGAAGCTACCAAAGGAGTTCTGGGCAGAAGCGGTGGCATGTGCAGTCTACCTATCCAACCGATCTCCAACAAGAAGCGTACATGGAAAAACACCACAAGAAGCCTGGAGCGGAAGGAAGCCTGGGATTTCTCATCTTAGAGTCTTTGGAAGTATTGCTCATGTGCACATTCCAGATGAAAAGAGAAGTAAGCTAGATGATAAAAGTGAGAAGTACATATTCATCGGCTATGACTCCAACACTAAAGGCTATAAGCTCTACAATCCTGATACGGGAAAAACAATAATCAATCGAGATGTAATATTCGATGAAGAAGGAGCATGGGATTGGAGACAACGTGATGAAGACTACAACTTCCTTCCATACTTCGAAGAAAATGACATGGAGCAAACAATGATGGAGCAAACAAGAGAGGAGCCTTCTACTCCAACAGCTTCACCAACGACTACAAGTTCTCAAGAAGATGAGAACTCAAGTGAAAGGATTCCACGTTTCAGAAGATTACAAGAACTCTATGAGGTAACTGAAAATCATGATAATCTTACTCTCTTTTGTCTTTTTGCCGACTGTGAGCCCATGAACTTCCAAGAAGCAGTGAAAAACAAAAATTGGAAAAACGCTATGGATGAAGAGACCAAGGCGATCAAGAAGAATGACACATGGGAGCTAGTCTCACTTCCAAAAGGGCACAAGGCGATCGATGTGAAGTGGGTTTACAAAATCAAAAGGAAATCGAAAAGAAGACCTCATGAGGTTAAGAGATTTGATGGTAGTAACAAAATCAAGTTTAAGAGGGGGTGTTGAAATATAAACTTGATTTTGGATATTTAGTATTTGGGCCTAGCCCAAATAAAAGCCCAAATTCTAGAAATGTCTTAAGAAAAGGAAAAATCTAGAGAAATACCTTAGGGAGATTTTTGGAGTATGAGGTAGAATTCTCTAGAATATTATAGAAAATTGTGTATTCTAGAGAATAATTTGTAGCCACAAGATTATAGTTGTGTGTTGGCAAAATCCTAACCACAACTTGAGGAGGTGGAAACTAGTATAAATAGGAGTGGTGTCTCAAAGTTTTTGTATCATGCCAAAAAGCTAGAATTGAGTAATAACACAAGTAGCCTTTTTCTCATAACCTCTTTCTCAAAAATCCATCTTTCAAATTTACCCTCCAATCTCCAAAAGTTTCCTTTCCAACAATCCGACCATCCCATGTGCCATTTTCTCACATTTGAAATATAAATAATATATATATATATATATATATTTAGTTCCACGATTGGAGGTGAGATCAAATCATTGACTCTTGATATAAACAACAAACTATATATATTTTTTAGTTCCATGATTGTGAAATGGAGATCAAATCATCTCATGGTTATAGTCCTCCATTTTGGATGATGCAATACTAACTCCTTTTTGCCAATTTCTCTAGTTCTCTTAGTGCTTGCAATATAACAAACAAAATATTCATCATTTTGTCCTCAAAGTTGCATTGTGTTATTGGAAATGCAAACAGAGTCTTACATTAGCTAGATAAAGAAAAGACCATATATATATATGTGAAGAACAATAATATCTCTATTGGTACGAGACCTTTTGGGTGAAACCAAAAGCGAAACTATGAGGGTTTACACAAACCTCGTAAAAGTTCTATTCACTCTTGATTGATTTTAGACTTTTCACTATCGACAAGATTTCTAGGTGTTTTGAGAGACATCTTGATAGATTGAATCTTCCTTTCTTTTGCGCTTGAAAATATCTGATTTCTGACCTCCCATAACTTCCAAATAGCTTTCCTGCATTCCCAACCCCACATTTCAAATTATTCTAATACTAATACTTGATTTAAATCATATTCTATTTTATTTCTTCCATTTTTATACTTTAATTTCTCACTTTTTTTTTTAAAAAAATTAATCTTTGAATTTTAATTATTACTATTAAGGTTTTATATATAGATCCTTTAGAAAACATAGTAAAGGCATATATGTCTCTTTCATTTAATTGATGGTAAAACATCTACGTAAACAAATGATTGAATGCAAATATAATAGATTAGCCCCGTTTGATAACCATTTGATTTTTGGTTTTTGGTTTTTGAAAATTATGTTTGTTTTCTCCTAAATTCCCCACCATGGCTTTCATCCTAGCTAGTTAAGGTTATTGCATTTGAATTCATAGAGAAATTTTAAAAATAAAAACAAGTTTTTGAAAACTACTTTTTTTTGTTTCTAAAATTGGACTTGGTTTTTGAAAACGAGGTAGAAGATTGATACTAAAACCAAGAAACTTATAGGTGAAATTATGTGTGTATAAGATTAATTTTCAAAAATAAAAAACTAAAAACCAAATGGTTATCAAAGGAGGCATTAGGTGTTAGATTTTAAAATAAAATTTGTGGCAAACACATTAATAAAGAAAACAAGGATCACTAAAATAATCCTTTAATACAAAATTGGAAGAAAATAACGTAACGTTTGAAATTTTAGAAATTACCCAAACAAAATAACTAAGATTATTATTTGAATCCTAGTTATTTGATCACAATACATTGGATGCTAAAAATAAAGAGAATGTATAATTCAACTGGCATAAAGTTTGGAGGTGGTCAATGGTTCGAATCCCTTCACTCTATAATATTGTATAAAAAATCAAAAGATCCAAAGAGGAAATTGGGGTTTTCGCCCTAAATAAAGTAGAGCTAGCAGTCCAACAAGCATACGAGTGTGGTGCTAAGGGAGAGAGATTTCTGAATATTGATCCTTATTTCTGGATCGGCATAGGTCGAGTAGCCTGTGTTTACGAGACTTGAAAAGATATTTAGACCAAACAGTGGCTCGGAATGTATCTACCCACAGTTTATACTGAAGAAAGCTAAAGCACGTAATAGGGGCAACGGCCATAGCCGTAACGATCCAAGGAACCCATGCTTTTACTTTATTGTAAAACATGAAGAAGGTCACGCTAAAAGCCACAATCATGCATGCTATGGAGATGAAGAGAGTTGCAAGTCCGATCAACAACCTCCACGGCAATGACTTCAAAAAATCCTCTTCTGCAAAACGTGACGTGAGGATTGACAAGAACATCATGATCGAAATGGTCGATGAGATCAAGGCCATAGCATCTGCAATCACAAAGACGGAGAACAGGGCCTCGTTCTTTAAGATAGGAGCACCTGTATTCCCATTGAATCCTCCTGGTATGGTGAAGGCTGCGGCAAAAATGACAGTGGCAATTAGAGTTGCAACCAGCATGCAGGAGTTTGAAGTGCTCTTCATCCACTTTTCTCCTTCTTTGTGAAGTTCTTTGTGCTTTTCAGTGAAGATTTCACGCAATGTCAAGTAGTCAGCTTCTTCACCAACTTTCTGTTCGACTTCAACACCTTTGAGCCCAACTTCATTGGGATTTTCTTCGGAGAATTTATATTTCATCATAGAAAAAGAAGGTGCTGCTATCTTCTCCACTTCCTTAAATTACGAGCAAGATTCATATACAATATTACAACAAGTTCAACCTCAAGGTAAAACCTATAATTCACCTAAATGAAGAAAAATATATGCATATCTACAACGATTTGGTCAATAAAACTTTTTTTTTTTTAACAATGTTGAGTGGGATTCTGTTATTTATTAAAAGTTTTATTACAAGTTTAGTCCCTGAACTTTTAGGTGGTATAAATTAGGTCCCTGAACTTGAAATAAAAAACGTCTACTGTCTTTAAACTTTTAATTTTTTTTGTCTAATAGGTCCATGAACTTTTAACTTGGTGTCTATGGGTCTTTGGCGTATTCAAGATTTTTAAAAATTAGTCAATCTATTAGATATAAAATTGAATTTTATGCCTATTTTGGACCTAAACTTCAAATTTTGTATCTAGTAGGCTTGTGAATTTTTTTTTTTAAAAAAAATGTCGAATAAGGGTTAAAGATTTATTAGGCACAAAATTGAAAGTTAAAGAATCTATTGGACACAAAAGTGAAAGTTTATGGACCTACTTTTTAAAGTTTAGGAACCAAATGGATACCAACTTAAAAGTTCAATTCAGGGACTAAACTTGTAATTTAACCTTTATTAAATGTAATAGAAATAAACTAATAAAAACTAGGTCAGGTCAAAAAGTGAATGGCAGTGTTGTGTATAAATGAATATGTACCTTGAACCATTGCAGCTCACGTTGCATTTGGAGGGCAGGGCCAGACACCCTATTGAGATGGTTGGGAGCAGCCTTATATGCAGCTAAATGCAGGATACTTACATCATCCGTGCCAGTGAAGTTTGCAATTATATCCTTGAGTCCACCTATTTCATGTATCAATCTAAACACGCTCTCCTGTCGATTTTCAACGGCTACATGAAATATACTTCTACAACCATAATCTAAGTTCCATATTAGATCTGGATATAAGCTAATAAGCACAATCAAAAACTCCACATTTCCTACTTTTGCAGCATCGTGCAGAATTCTTGAGGGAGTTGTAATGAAATTTAACAACTCCTCTGGTTTTTGGTAGTGTTCGATAACGGTTTTCCACATGGATTCCACCATTCGATTGGCTAATGTCTTCATCAATGCTGTAGTGTAAATTCCTTTGAAGCCTGGCCTACGAATAGAAATAATAAATGCCATGTTCCTTTCAAAATAATGTAGTATACGTTGTGATTAATATTAGAAATCTGTGTACTCACAAAAGAAATAATTGCAGTATATCTCCCATGGCAGAAGCTACCAATTGCATGTGGCTTTCGTGCAAGTGCGTGTAATGCTGTTTGATTATATTCATTCCTTAGCAATGGTAATTCTGGATTCACTTCGAGAATCTTCAATCCAATATCTGTTGAGAGAAACTAATTTTAATGCATTGAGCTTTTAATTACCGAGATGAGATATTAATTAGGCAACATTGTTTTACCATAATAATCAGATAAGATGGTAGCATGAAGAAGTTGAACTAGTTGTCTGGTTTTCAATCTGTGTAAATCAGTGACAGAGAGAAGATAGTTGGCCATATCTTTGCGTTTGTATGATACTGCCAGACAAAGTGGGACGGAATCATTGTAGCCATGCAAATGTGGCAGCTTGGGATTCTTTTGTACCATGAGTTTAGCAATTCTTACAGTTCCTGATATAGCAGCAAAGCAGATGGCCCTATAACCAGTTGAGTTTTGCTGGAGCAACTGGATTGGATCCATTCTGTACACCAATTCCAGCACAAATCTTGTCTGCTGTGCTGCAGCAGCAATATGAAGAGCCGTGTCATTTCGTTCAGTTAGCGCAATATTAAGATCAGCCGATGATAGACGTGATTCAATCAAAGATTCCGCTTGTTTCCAGTCACCTGTGAGTGCAGCCAGATATAGCCTATTGCGAAATAAATTGTCATTATTGATGGTTGATCCACCTGAACATTACATACAATTATATCAAAATTAAACCCCATGACTTGGATAAGAGAGAAGATATATACCAATAAAATATTTAGATCAAATTCTCAACTTGAGCTAGTGATCCGACTTTCGAATCTCCTTATTCTCACATGTTATTAAATTCTAGGAAAAGAAAAGGTATTATTGGCAAATTGCCAACATCATCTCTTAACTATGGTAGTTGTTTTGTTGCAATTCTATCCTTAATTTTTAATTCTAAAAATTAGACCCTTGATTTTGTTAGGTAAAAATGGGATCTTTTTGCTAACAATGGTTAACCCAATTGGGTTAATGATGCATTAGCTTCTTTCTGACATAAAATTTAAAAACCAAAAAACAAAAGCAAAGGCCCGTTTGATAACTCATTTGGATTTTGAAAATTAAGCTTATAAACACTACTTCCCCCTATAATAAGTTTCTTTGTTGATTTTATCTACCTTTTTCCATGTTTTAAAAAATCAAGTCAAATTTTGAAAACTAGTTTTCAAAAACTTGTTTTTGTGTTTTGGAATTTGGTTAGGAATTCAAATGTGTTTTTAACAAGCATGAAAACCATGGTACGGAATGTGAGAGAAAATAAAATAAATTATCAAAAACCAAAAACTAAAAACCAAATAGTTATCAAACAGAGCCAAAAAGAGTGAGCTCCGTTCAAATCATGGATGGAGAAGCAAAACAAGAAAACACTTCTGCATAATTCTCACAATGAAGACAAGTTGTTAACAATGTATAGAGAAGGGAAAGAGAAATGTGTCTGAGGTAATAGAAATACAGCTTACTCAAAGAAGGAGAGGCAATAACAGGACTCTGTGGTTCATCCCCTTGGGCCGAATCAGCTGCTTCAGGCTGAGTTGTTTGTTCATCGGCGGCGGCGGCAACGGCAACTATTTCGGAAGTGGATAAAGAGGTTTGTAATAAAGGTAGGGGAGAATGATCTTGTGGTTGGGGATTTAAGTTAGATGATGATAATAGCTCCACCTCCTCCATTGAAGAAATCCCAGCTGATTCAGATTGTTGTGCTAATTCTCTTGCGGCCTAGCCTAAGCTCATGCATTGCAGAATCTGCAACCTCCGCTAGCTTTTTTAATATGGAAGTTTCCCTTCCCATTTCTTGGATGTTGACTTAGCCATTTACTTCGAATCTACTACTTCTTTTATGGGAATTATGTGATACAACTCATGGCCTTAACATTATTCTTTATTATAATGTCACACTTGCTTTTTAAAAAGTCCATAAGGCATTCCTTTTTTTTAAAAAAAAAAATTATATTTAATAAAAATAATATTTGATCAAGATTATTTCTGTTTTTCTTTGAAGTACACAGCGCATTCCTCTTCATTTATTTGCTTTTAGTCAATCCCATCCTTTGTGAACGTGAAATTAAAATTTATGCAAGTAGGCAATTTGAAAATTGAATACTATCTGCCTACTATTCCCAACTCGGCCGACTTAAGGTATGGGTAGTGAGGCGATCGCCCCAAGGTCTCAATTTTAGAACGCCTCAGATTTTTCATATAATATGTTATAGGCAATTTTGGACCACCCCGATGTACAAGGAGCTGACGAGGACAACCGGAGAAAAATCGGGCTGGGAGATGGACCTAGGAGGCGAAACCGGCAAGTGGGACAGGTCAAGACCGAAGGGGCCGGGTTTTTGGCCCGACCCCTTGCTCCGCCCGTTCGCGCGGGCCGAGCCCGTCCGACTCCGTTTGGTCCCTTCCGCCTCTGGCCGCCCCGGTTCCGCCTGGTTTGTCCCGAAACGCCTCCAAATTCCTAAAAACCCTAGGAGCATGAGCAGGTAATTATACCCCTCTTCGCCACTGAAGAAGGGGACCCGAACTCTCGACTCTCCCCTCTTACTCTCTTGCTCTCCTCTTCCGTTTTCTGACTTAAGCATCGGAGGCGGTGTGGCTAGCACCACACCGGTGTGCAGGTTTTCTCTTTTGCAGGCCACGTCCTCCCCCGCTCTCAAATAAATTCACTGTCGATTATCACGTGGAGCGAAGGTAATTTACCTAGCGAAATTTGATCATCAACATAATATATAATATCTAATGTTGTTATCTATTTATTTTAGCATGCATTTATAATACAAGGGTCTGTTTGGTAGGCAATTCAGATTCCGTTTTATGTTTTTGGATTCAATGGATTTAGTGAATATATGTGTTTGGTAAATGTGTTTTTTGAAAATTGTTTTCAGATTATGTGATCCAAACAGTGAAAACAACTTTTTGATGTTTTCAGTGTATCCAGGTTTTGAATTTGAAATTTTTAAATGTAGAATTAAATTGCAAAGATAAAAACTTTAATAAATATAATATTGGGAAAAATACTTTTTTGGTCCCATGTTTCAAGTTCGTTTCTAATAGGTCCCTAGATTTCAAAATTGAACAACAAAGTCCCTACTGTTTCAAAAATGATTCTATTGAGTCCCTCAACCGTTAGTTTTTTTAACGGTACTGATGTGGCAGTTAAAAATAATAAAATAATAATTAAATAATTAAATGAAATTAAAAAAAAAATCTCTCTCCCTGAAGGCCCGAATCCAAACACTTATCTTTCTCCCTCTTTAGTCGCTATCTTTGCTTGTCATTGTTGCTGCGTCTCTTGTTGTCGCTGTCGCTCGTAGAATCTTGTCGTTGTCATCGCTCACAGCCTCTTGCCCTCGATCGCGCGCATGGGTGGGTGGGTTTTGTTTCTGATTTTCTTTTATTTTGAAGAAGAATAAGATTTGGGGTGGGTTGGATTTGGATTTTATTTTAGATTCGGGTGGGTTTGGAAGCTTAAAGAAGAAGAAGAAGAAACGGAGGTGAGTTTGAGGAGGAGGATAAAGAGAAGAAAAGAAAAATGGGTATTCGGTGTGGGTTTGAGGTTTTGTTTAAGAAGAAGAAAATGGGTGTTTAGGGTGGGTTTGAAGTTTTGTTTAAGAAGAAGAAGAGGTGGGTGGGGGTGAGGTTGGAGAGGTGAGGTGGGGTGGGGTGGGGTTGGGTTTAGTTTTTGAAGAAGAAGAAAAAGATAAGGGAGAAGTAGAAGAAGAAGGATGCGACCATGGCGGGCTATCGATGGTGGCGACAACGAGCTACCGACGGCGGTGGCGGGCTATTGCCGGCGAGAAGGGGAAGGGAGGGGAAGGGTTTCGAAAATGGAGAGGGTGGAGAGAGAGAAGATTATGTTTTTTTTTTAATTTTCTTTTTAAAATTATTTATATTATTTTATTATTATTTTAATTTAAAATTTAAAATTTTATTGTTTTTAACCGTCATGTTAGCATTGTTAAAAAAATTAACAGTGGAGGGACTTAATAGAAGTATTTTCGAAACAGTAGGGACTTGATTGTCCGAGTTTGAAACCTAGGGACCTATTAGAAACGACCCTGAAATATGAGGGACCAAAAATGTATTTTACCCTATAATATTTCATGTTATAAGCTTAATTCATTTTTATGAAATTAAAATTTGTATAATATAGTGCATTATAAATTATATGATACATGTAAAATAATAATTATACAAAATTTATAACATATAACATGTTTATAAATTAATTAAAATTTGTGGTGGAGAGTCGGAGACTGACTCTTTGAGGTTGGTCAAAATTCTTCATGGTGATTTGCATGATGTTCCGGAAGTGGGTGTTGCCTTGTAAGGTGGGGTTAAAATATTCAATGAGATTCCACACAATGCACGTGCAAGTATACACGGCCAGCAGCAAGTGATAAGTATATTAATATCGTCTCCACAGGGATTAGAACAAGAAAATTCCTATGCTTAAACTTAATTTCTAGCAAATTCAAAATGGTTACCGATTAAATTTTGGTAATGTCTAAACTTAGGTGCTTTGATAAAATAAATTGCAGAAATAAACATAAAGCAAGGCAAGGTGCAAAATGCTAGAGAAACGAGACTTGCAACAAGGTTAAGAAAATAGGCTCGGATTAGGAACTATTTGTATTTCTCTAAACATCAAACGCTAGAGCAAGAACTTTGCTCCCTCAATCCACACAACAGTTTCTCACGGAATCTTCCCAGATCTCCTAAAATAGCATATTAACTCCCATTAACCCACTTCATTTTAAACATGCTGTATTATGTGCATTAGGCGAAGTGTTATCCCTAACTCCTTCACTTAGCTAGCTACTAACCCTAACAAGGAGCTAATGTGATTTTGAGTATTCAGCCACCCTTGTTTTTCCCAAAACTAAAGATGACAGTGCAAAGAAATGGTTGGCCGGACGAAATCTTTGCTTAAGCATTAAACACCCTCAAAACCAGATTAAGAAAGCCAAGGAGCTTAGCTCCAATGTTTAGATTAATACAAAAGTATCCTAATCCTCACCTTAAGGTGATTAGTTCATGTTACAAGCTGAAAACAAAATAAAATAGCCAGAAAAAGTCATAAAGAAAACTAAACGCAGCTACTCAAAGTTCAAGAGAAGAAGAAAGAAAAACTAAGGGAAGAAGTCGCCGGAAATGGAAAGGTTGCTGAAGATGCTCCTTCCAAATGTCAGCTTCTCCTTCTTCTATGGAATCTCCTTCTCTTCCCTCCTCGATTTTTCCACACTGTCTTAATGTCTCTGTTCTTCTTTCCTTTTTGGTTTCTTCTCCTTTTTATACCTCCTCACAAAATGTGGTTGCCCTAAAAAAAAATATACTCCTCTCTTCATTGAATTCAGGGCTACATCAGCTTCTTTTCAGCAAGATGGCAGACTCCCATTGGATGAAAGAGCTGATTGTAATAAAAAGTGCCAGCTCATTTAATGAATTGATTTTTCCCTCGTGTGAATCACGTGCGAACTTTGCTCCAGAATTGATCCAGCAATTCCATCTCCAGCTCCTCAATCACTTCAACTCTACACATGCTGCCTTTAGTCTGCTACCAAAATGGCTTTATGGATCTGCACTATAAGTACACAAAATTTAATGCATTTCACCTTCAAAATAGTAGCAAAATATTAACTATTTCCTCAAAGATGATTCAGACCAAAGCATGAGATTTATAGAAGAAAATGCCAAAATATGCTAGCCAACTACTCACATATTAAAGAATCCAAGCTAAAAGATAAGGTAAATAACTCTTATACTAAGAGTTATCAGTGGGGCTACTAATGGATATGATATTCGTAGGCTTCTCCAACCTTGGGATAGCGGCAAGGTTTTGTTTACACCCCGCCAGGGAAACAAAGTGGCACATATGCTCTAGCTAGTTTGGCCTTTTCTTACGTTGACTGTGTTTGGCTTGAAGAGTGGCCTAACGAAATCTCTGATGTCCTGAGGAGTGATGCTATTTTATCCTAACGAAGAAACCACTAGTGCGATAAGGTGTTCGGTCTAAGCAGCTTCAGTCACTACTCCAACCGTTGTGCCTAAAATCAGGGAAGGTTTCTGTTTCCCTTTCATTTGTTCTTATGTTTGCATGGTTTGATTACATTGGGGTCATTGTATGATGTAGGTTGGGGGTGGTAGCAAGTGCATGCTAGTGGATTATAGGTTGAATCTGGATGCATCTTAGCGCCAGACTACTTTTATGCATGTTACGTTTATTGGAAGCTCTGTTATGATTGGATTGAGGCCATGCATCTGAGCATTGGACCTATATATATATTTTTTTAACAAAATTTAGAATATTGAACTTCAAGTGTTGAGGTTAGGTGTTGGGATCTCAATTCATGATAATCCATGTATGTGCAACTATGCCTTTTCTTTTGTTTTGGTTGAAGTGAAGGCTGTTAGCATAATTTGAGCCTGGTGTTAAGATTTTTCTTGAGTTTTCTTGTATGTTTGAGCACTTGGCCTTTCCTTTAGTTAGTCTTGAAAGCTTAGGTTTGCTTTATGAGTTCCTTAGATCTGTTGTCCCCCAATAGAATGTAAGGTTGAGCTAGAAAGTCTAATTTTGTTGCAAATTAGAGTGTGTTCCTTGCCTAGGGAAAGAAAATAATACATGTCTGCTAAAAGAAAATGAGTGGAAAGGGAGTGAGTGAGATTGAGCTTGGAAAATCAAACTTATGCTCTTTCTTGCTTTATCTTTCAAAAGAACAGTGTGTTTTCATGAGGCGTGAGTGATAAGGGGTAAAAAGAGCGGCCTGCAGTGTGTTCAGTTAGGCCAACCAAGGGTTAAACTCGGGTTATGGGTCCTTGTAGTGCGAAAGCTAGTACCCATCCTTAAAAGAATGAAAAAAGAAAAAGAAAAACGGAACTCCTTATTCAGGCTACTAGGTTTTGAGATAGCAACCTAATTTGGTTCTTTTAGCCTTTTAAGCGAGATCTTAGTTCCAGTGTAGGGGGAAGATAGGTGGAGGGTTGTTATAAATCATGTCAGGGTTAATAGGGACTGCTCTAGGAGAGGTTATCACACACTCACGCGAGAATACTTCTGGAAAGTCTTGACTTGTCTCATATTTGTTAGCATGTAGTAGCTTCTTTTAGGCAAAAGTCTTAACATTTGTAGTTCAAGAATTTGACCATGATAAATTCCAATTTTTGAGCCTCTTCTATACATATCATATAGTTTTAGGTTGGCTCGGGGTCTTGCATGATTTAGGTTGGGCGTGAAATGATAGAGCTAATTTGTTTATGTTTATCTCCTCCTAAATTGATTTTTTCGATGAATTATAGGGGCAAAATGCTTCAATTTGGAGGGTAATATTGTTGCAGGTCTAGTCTATGAGTTCGGGATCTGATTTAGTGTTGAATACGAGCTAGGCTGAAGCAAAAACCAGTGGCTAGCTTGGATCGTGAAGAAATAGTCCTACCAATTTTTTTTTTCCTTTGGGTTAAACAACATTTGGAGGTGGAAGATTCGAACCTTTGATCTCTTGGTCGAAGGTACTGTAAACAGAGGTTACCTGTTTAACCGGTTGCAATCAACTCAAGATCCTCAATCATTCACCCTAGCATAAACAATCTCGTGTATAAATAGATGAAAAAGAGATTGTTTAGTGTGTGTGAAAAGAAAGTGATTCAGTGAGAGACACATTACACCTTTGAAGCTCTGTAATTCTGATGATCAATAAAGAACACATCCCTTCCCTGTCGTGGACGTAGGCCTCAGTTGCCGAACCACGTTAAATTCCTATTCTTCTTCTTCTTCCCTGATTGATACTAACCTGTGAGTGTGTGAGTTCTATCCTCGTCTTCTTCGTGAGAAAGAGAGAGAGGTCTGCGAGTGAAGCATTGTTTCTGTTCTCGATTGTTTCGACAGGAAGTTGGGCAAATTTGCATGCGTTTCTTTGAGTGCAATACACGTGCGTGACCTGAAACGAGAAACGTGTTAGTCTAACAGGTACATGTCAAAAATTATTTTTTTAAACCTACGACGGATGACTTGTCATATTAGTCAAGAGACAAACCTACCGATTTAAAACTAAAATAATTTAATAATAAATTTGAAAATAGACTTATTTTTATAATAAGTTAAAAAAAAACTAATATTAATTTTCACTTGTTCATCATTGTACCCATTTTCAAGCCCACAAAATTTAACATAAATCCAGGTTGCCATTTTCGCACTGCTGAACTAAATGACAAAATGTATTCATTATTAATGACCCCATCCCATGTTCCATTTTCTCACACTTAAATTTAATATATATAACAAAATTTATTCATTATTTATGTGGCTATAGTCAACTTTGGATGATATACTAATAACCCCAGTTCTCACAGCTTGCAAGATAACTGATAAAATATTTATCACTTTGTCCATAACAAAGTTGACTATAGCAACTTTGTCCATAACTAGGATGTTTCTCCACATCTGAGAAAAATGGCACTTACCTAGCATGTGAAATGGCTACAACAAGCTATATAATTAAAAATCACCTGTCGTTTGAAAACCAGGTAAAAGTTCATAATCGTTCCCACTCATTACTAAATTCTAACAAATTTAGGATCGTTAAGGGCACTTAGGAAAATAAACTAAAGTGCCAGTTAATCCTAGTGCTATTAACTATGGGACAAAAGAAAGAAGTCAAATCTAGTAATTGACATGTATATTTGACGTGGGAGGTTCAAATCTCTATACCTTCATTTATTGTACTAATGATAAAGACTTTTTTTTTTTCAAAAGAGAAATAAAATCTAGTGGGTATATCTGAAAACTAGTGCTTGATAACATTTGATTATTTTTTATTTTTTCTTTTTAAAAATTAAACTTATAAACCTTGTTTCTACCCATGAATTTCTTTGTTTTGTTATCAATTTTTTACAAGTGTTTTCAAAATCTGTTTTCAAAATCCAAGTCATGTTTTGAAAACTAAAAAAAAAAAAAGTAGTTTTCAAAAAACTTGTTTTTATTTTTGGAATTTGGCTAAGAATTCAAACGTTTGCCTAAGAAAGATGAGAACTATTGTAAGAAAATTGTGAGAAAAAAAACATTATTTTCAAAAACCAAAAACTAAAAACTAAGATCCAGTTTGATAACCATTTGGTTTTTTGTTTTTTTAAAATTATGTTTGTTTTTTCTATATTTTCTTGCAATAGTTTTCATCTTTGTTAGGAAGATATTTGAGCTTTTAGGCAAATTTCAAAAACTAAACCAAGTTTTTGAAAACTACTTTTTTTTATATATATTTTTTTTCAAAATTTGTCATGGTTTTTGAAAACATAGAAATGATGTAGATATCAAAATAAAGAAACTTGGGGATTAAAGTAGTGTTTATAAGTTTAATTTTCAAAAACCAAAAACAAAAAACGAAATAGTTATCAAACGGGGCCTACTTTTTTTAGTTTTCAAAACTTAACTTGATTTTTAAAAACATGAGATGATGGTAGATAACAAAAAAAAAAAAAAAAATAAATAAATAATAGGTGGAAGGTAATGTTTATAATACAAAAGGGGTCTTAATAATAATCCGTTTTTAAAAAACTTGTCATATTTTCAAAATGTTATTCAATATAATGTACGATATCCTCCATGAATATAGAAACTAAAATAGCTACCCGTTACCCCACAGACAAATGCCAAATATACTCTTTGATGCAACATCTTTGGAGCTATTTTATGGAATGTATGGTTGGAACGTAACAAAATATAATTTTTAATAACATACCAAAGGCCTCTCCTCTTATGTGGGATAACATTATTGTTAATATGCAGTGTCTCTCGGTGTTCTAAATCCAAGTTTTTTTTTTTTTTTTTAACTATGATACTTCTACGATAGCCCTTAATTGAAAGGCTCTCCTTTTTTACTCATCTTCTCCTCTATCAACGAATCTACCTACTACAATTACTCTTAAAAAAAATCAAACGTACGTCTTCGATGAAGCAGTTCCAAAAGGACTGTGCTTTGCCAAATTTACTGAAAAAGAGATATTCCCCATCAATCAATAAAAAGAAGACTTGTCGTACAAAAGCCAAACCAGTAGTGTGAGATGCAAATGATCACAACAGTTTACGTGGATTGGACTTGAAAAGAAATCTAGATGAATAAGTGTTGCGAAAAATATCGATCCACAATTTAAATTGAAGTGTACAAAAACAACTCACAGGAATAATCGCCATTGCAGTAATCATGGTTGGAATGGAGATATTAGCCTTATAATAGAGCATAAATAAGGTAGCACTAAAGGCGACAACCATGCACACAATGGAGATGGATAGCAACGCAAGTCCAAGGAGCAATCTGGAGGGCAGTGAGTGCATGAAATCCTCTTCTGCGTAACGTGAAGTTAGGATTGACAAGAACATCAGGATAGAAGTTGAGGACGAAAACAAAGCGATCGCATCCGATATTACAAACAAAGCGAACCAAAACTTCTTTTGAAAAATAGGAGTGCCTGTATTCTCATCGCTGCCGCCTGGAACTGTGAATGCTGCAGCAAAAACTACTGTAGAGATTAAAGTTGCAACCAACATGCAGGAGTTTGCTGTGCTTTTCATCCACTCTTCGGCGTCTTTGCGAAGAATTTTGTGTTTTTTGGTGAATAACTCACGTGGTGTCAACCTGGGTACGTTTGGATTTGGATCATTGCATTTGGCTTCAAGTTGGGAAGGTAAAACTATCTTCTCCACTTCCTTTATCCAATTTGAAATAATGTCATGATCAGAAAGAAAAAAAGAAAATGTTTAGGCCCGGTTTGATAACCATTTGGTTTTTGAAAATTAAGCTTATTACACACTTACTTCCACTTATAAGTTTCTTTGTTTTAGTATAAATCTTCTTCCTTGTTTTCAAAAACCAAGTACAATTTTGAAAATAAAAAAAAGTGGTTTCCAAAAACTTGTTTTTGTTTTTAGAATTTGGCTAGAAATTCAAAGCGATCCTTGACAAGGATGAAAGTCAGGGTAGGGAATTTAGAATTTTCAAAAACCAAAAACAAAAAATGTAGACCCCGTTTGAAAATTGTGCTTGTTATCTCTCGATCTTCATACAATGGTTTTCATTTTTGTTAAGGAGACATTTGAGTTCCTAGCCAAATTCCCAAAACAAAAATAAGTTTTTGAAAACTACTTTTTTTTTTTTTCATAATTTAGCTTGGTTTTTGAAAACATGGGAAATGATGTAGATAAAAACACAAGGAAGCATGTGGGTGTAAAAGTAGTGTTTATAGACTTAATTTTCAAAAACCAAAAACTAGAAACGAAATAGTTATCAAACGAGGCCCAAATGATTATCAAACGGGGCCTTAAACTTTGAATATGATCAGGATGGTCTACCTTAAACCAAAGCAATTCACGTTGCATTTGAAGGGCATCTCCCGAGACCCTGTTAAGATGGTTTGAAGCCGGTAGTTTTGCAGCCAAATGCCGTATGTTGTAATTCCCTTTGGAGATTCTATATTTTGTTCTGAACTCACTGAACCCACCAATCTCATTTATCAAATTAAACACATTATCGAGCCGATTTTCAACGGTTACATGAACAATGCTCTTACCACCACCATCATCATCTTCCCATAATATACTCGGGTATTTGCTGATGAGCACCAACAGGAACTCAACGTTTCCTGCAGTTGCAACATCATTTAGTAATTTTGTGGGACGTTTAATAAATTCGAGCATCTGCTTTTCTTCCTGTTATATTTGATAGCTTAAATCGATGCTGACCAGCTGACCATGAGGTGGCAACACTGTTGTCTGAAGTTGCTGAGTAAGATGATGATTCAGCAAATGAAGTGGAGCTGATATGGTCACGTGAGAGGCAGCTGAGAATAACCGTTTCCAGGTTATTTCCGTGTAAGAAAATCCACTGGCTTGATATAGGGGATTTTTGCGATATAGAGCAGTAGAGTGTGCAAAAGCATCGAGTGAGTGAGATTGAGAGAAAAATCTTGTGAGAATTTGTCCTGGAATTTCACTGGAATTTGAGTGAAAGTGAGTAGGGCTGGGGATTTTTCTGTAAACACTTGACTTAGAGGATTCTGTGTAAAGGGCTGCTAAATTGCTCTGTTTGTGCCTGAGGTTTCGGGGAGTGCTGATCAAGTGTTAGAGTTGTAATCTCGTTGGTGTTTTGTAATCCAACCTGCACAAATCACTAATGGAAACGACTAAGTGGATGTAGGCCAACTTTTTAGGGTCGAACCACTATAATCCGGATTGTTTCTCTACCTTCTCTTTGCTTGATTATTTTCTTTCTTGTTGCGATACAGATTCTTCAACTTAGTTAATTTGATTGGCATTGTTTTGCAATTCTTCGGTTGCTGTTAGTTCTCTGGGTTGCCGTTTGTGGAGTACACTGAAATTAACAATTGGTATCAGAGCCTGAGTTTTTTGGTTTACGGCTGTTTTTCTGATTAAGTTCGATTGTATAATTTCTGCAGTAAAATGACATCTAAGTTTGAGGTTGAACGATTCGATGGTAAGGGCGATTTCTCACTGTGGAAGAAGAAGATGAGAGCCCTACTTGTTCAACAGAAAGTATCGAAAGCCATTGACAAACCTGATGAAAAGCCTGATAACATGACAGACGACCAATTTGCTGAGATGAAGGAGATAGCGTTCAGTACGATTATCTTATACTTGGCTGACAACGTCTTGAGGCAGGTAAATGATCAGAACACTGCAAAAGAGTTATGGGCTAAGTTAGATGCAATTTATTTGACGAAATCTTTATCAAATAAACTGTATCTTAAGGAGAGGTTTTTTGGCTTTAAGATGGACACCTCTAAGGATTTAGAGCAGACTTAGATGAATTTAATAAGATCACAATTGAGATGGCAAACATTGGTGAGAAACTAGATGACGAAAATAAAGTTGTGATCCTTGTTAATTCATTACCTGAGTCTTACAATGAGGTAAAGAATGCGATTAAGTATGGTCGAGATAGTCTTACTTTAGAGATTGTGACTAATGCTCTAAGGGCTAAGGAACTTGAGACCAGAAAAGCCAATCAGAAAGAAGGAGAAGCTCATTTTTCTCGTGGCAGAACAGAGAAGAAGAATGGAAAATCAAATGGAACAAGGGGAAAATCAGAAAACAACAGAAGGAGGTCTAAGTTTGTTGGTAAGGGAAAGAAGTGTTATTACTGTCACAAGGAAGGACACTTTAGGAGGAATTGTATTGAATTTAAGAACAAGAAAAGAAATGAGAACAAGAAAACTGAAGAAAACAGCAATGCAAATGTGACTGAGGGTTATGATTCGGCAGAGGTGCTAATGGCAGCTGAAAATCCAGTAGATACAGATTGAATTTTGGACTCGGGGTGTTCTTTTCATATGACACCAAACCGAGAATGGTTTCAAGATTTTGAACCTATGGAAGAAGGAAAAGTACTCTTTGGTAATCATCATGAGTGTGGTGTGAAAGGTGTTGGTAAAATTCAGATAAAAATGTTTGACAATCAAATTCGATCGGTAACAAATGTGAGTTACGTACCAGAGTTAAAGAGAAGTCTCTTGTCACTGGGTGTTTTTGATATGGCTGGATACACATGTAAAACTGAGAAGGGAACCATGAAGATAATCAAGGGTGCCATGGTTAAACTTAAAGGAAAGTTGAAGAATGACTTGTATGTCCTTGATGGTACAACTGTAGTAGGTACAGCAGCTGTTGCTTCCACCGTAGAACAAGAAAATGCAAGGTTGTGGCATGCCAGATTAGGTCATGTCAGTGAGAAGGGGTTGATTGAACTCGACAAACAGGGTTTGCTTGGTTCTTCACCACTTGGTTCACTTGGCCTTTGTGAACATTGCATTTATGGGAAGGCTACAAGGGTATCTTTTGCAAGAGGGAAACACACTTCAAAAGATGTTTTGGACTATGTCCATTCTGACCTGTGGGGACCAGAGAAGACGCCTTCCTTAGGTGGAGCAAGATATTTCCTGTCAATATTGGATGACTTTTCAAGAAGAGTATGGGTTTATCCATTAAAAACCAAGGACGAGACATACCAAAGGTTTGTGGAATGGAAAGCCCTGGTTAAGAATAAGTCAGGAAAGAAAGTAAAATGCCTACGGACAGATAATGGTCTTGAGTTTCTTAACAGTCAGTTTAAGTCCATGTGTGCAAAGGAAGGTATAGAAAGACACTTGACAGTAAAGGGTACTCCACAACAAAATGGGCTCGCGAAGAGAATGAACCATACACTCCTAGAGAGGGTGAGAAGTTTACTGTCAAATGCCAACTTAGATAAGCGTTTTTGGGCTGAAGCTGTAGTAACAGCAGCTTATCTAATTAATAGATGTCCATCCTCGGCAATTAACTTCAAAACACCAATGGAAATGTGGTCAGGACAAGCACCAAACCTATCAAACCTGAGAGTTTTTGGATGTGTTGCCTATGCACATTCAAAGGAAGGAAAGCTAGATCACCGAGCAAAGAAGTGTGTGTTTCTAGGCTATCCACAAGGTGTGAAAGGCTTTAGGCTTTGGTGCTTAGAGAAAGGTGAACAGAAGGTTCTGATCAGCAGAGATGTTATCTTTGATGAAGCCACAATAGCCATGAGAGACAAAGAGACTCAAGTAACTGAGAATGCAACAGATAAGCAAATTTTTGAGATGGAGCTTGACATTCCAGGAACTGATCCAGCCGAGAGCTCAAATCAAGGTGGAGTCAGTTCAAGAAATCAGTCCTCACAGAATGACAGTACCTCACAAGAACAGAACCACGCCTCTTCAAGTGATGGCTCAGTTGAACAGTCACAAGAAAATCTTGAAGGATATCAGCTCGCAAGAGATAGGCAAAGGCGGCAGATTAGAAGACCTTCAAGATATGGAAATGCTGACTTAGTCTACTGTAATACCTATTTCTTTGTGTAAATATATAATAATAATAATAATCAATGGATTGGGTCACAATTGGATTAATTCAAAAAAAAAAAAAAAGAAAGGAAACAAGAAGCTTTAGTTTAATAATTTTAATGAAAAAAAAAATACAAAAAAAAAAAAAGAAATAAACCAAAGCTTCCGTGGAAGCTTTGGTTTACACAAAAGTTATTTAAAAAAAAAAAATGAAACCAAAGCTTCCAACGTAAGTTCTCTAACTTTTGATTTAAGTTTCTCATGGGTTGTAGAGGTTAGATTGGTAGATTCTTTTGTGGGTTTTTCTTCCTTTGGGTGGAAACTTCATGGGTTAGCTTGAAAACTAAAGTGAAGGTAGTTGTTGTGTTGAAAAAGGGGAAATTTGGTGGAACCCATGTAATTGTTGTAAGAATAATTGAAAGAGGCTTATTTGCAAGTTGTTAAATTGCAAGTTCCTTACAAAAAAATTGGAATACTAGTGAGGTTTCATGGAAAGGAAGATGAAAAGGAATGAGCGGAATGAAGCTTTTTATAAAGAGGTGTGCAATGGAGTTATTGGAAAACCATATTTTAGAAATATGGTAACATTTACATGGTAGTTGGAGGCTAAGCTCATGGAAATTATAGTTATTTCAAGTGTTAAAGGGGAACTAAAGCTTGGTATAATCTGGTGTTGTGTTCTAATTTGGGGATTTAAAAGTTGTTAATACTTGGGTAATTATTATTTCAGGTCAAACAGAGATCGGGACCGCCTACGACCCAAACTTCTCTCATCAATAGTATAGTGAGTGGTTATTCTTCAAAATACTTTTCTTATTTAGAAATTAATGAAATTTGAGTTTGAAGTCAATTATGATATATATATATATATATTTGTACAAATGAGTTGGTTGTTGAGGATTATGACAATTTCTAAGACTATTGTAGAAAGGTGACTTATGGTTTTGAAGCTTTAAGATTTTAGCCTATCGGCAAAGGCCCAAGTACTTTTGAAATCTTACGATCGTATGACTATACATTTCAAGTATTTGAAAGTTTTAAAGTGAATGAAGTGATTGAAATATGATTTGCTTGAGATGAGAAGCTTAATTAATTTCAATGTTTTATTGATCTCATGAATTTAACTATGGCATGAGAATTTCTCAAGTATGATCTTTGGTTTACAATGCATTATTTTAAAACGATTATAATGCTGGTGTGGGTTGAGAGCTTATAACTATAATGTTGACATTGTTTTCAAACCACTAGAGATTGTACCCATGGTGAGTTCCCAATGCACTTGCGTGAATGTGTTTCCGTGGTGTATATATGATATGTATGGGGTCTTTGGGACCCACTTCGGCACACACATAGGCTTTGGGCCGTGTGTCGAGGTGCTTTGCCCTTTTGGGGGTTGCTCTACGCGCGTATGACCAGGATAGCTCTGCCACACATCTTGAGATTACTCGATGTGTGGTATGACCAGGATAGCTCTGCCACACATCTTGAGATTACTCGATGTGTGGTATGATCAGGATAGCTCTGCCACACATCTTGAGATTACTCGATGTGTGGTATGACCAGGATAGCTCTGCCACACATCTTGAGATTACTCGATGTGTGGTATGACCAGATTTGCTCTGCTACATATCTTGAGACTACTCGATATGTAGTATGACCAGTTGCTCTGCTTTATACGTCGAGTTTCTCCGTATATAGTATGACCAGTTTCGGGTACAACTATTAGTGATGGAAAAACTTCTCATAGCTCATGATGGTTTATCATTCCAAATGCTTATGTTACAGTGTTTTCGATTTTAGGCATTTCACGTTTTTTTTACTCGCAAGAGACTTTATCAGGTATCTCAAGATTTTATTCATAAAGAATCTATATTGGTTGTCAAATTATGATTGCAACTATATTTGTCATGAGTTCCTAAAAAGTCATATCTTATCTCTTTTTATATATAAATTTTCACCACTCACTTGGCTTATTAGCTCACCCTTTTTCTTTCTAAACTTTTTCCACCAGGTAGTAGTTGAGTTCCTGACGAGCCTACCAGAGTGATATCTGCCACCAGACTCAATAGGTTGCATGTCGTTTTGCATTATTTATAGATGTATTTTTTTACTAGAATGGCTAGCATCTTCATGGTGATGTATGATCATGGGTGTTAGGGTGGTTTTGTGATTGAAAACTATATGTTGTTTTGTGTAGTTTTACTATACCATGGTTGTAAATTTTGAACCGACTTGGGTGCTGGTGTTGGATTTTATATTATGATTATTTGGGAGTGTTAAATCTTGTTTTCAGGTGGGTTAGATATTCAAATTTCAGGGGAAACTCTGCCGAAATTTTTATGATTTCTTTTTATTTAATAAACCTTTGCTAGTCACGTTTTGAACATTCTTTTTCATAGTCAATCCAGTTCATGCATAGTTGACAATGAAGTTTGGGTTAGCTGGAATTTCATTGTCAACACGTCACGTCCGAGGTTGGTTAGGATAATCTGGGGCGGGGCGTGTCATCTACTATGCCCTGAATACAGAGATGGAACAAGTTGATGAGGAACCAATCTCCTATTCAGAAGCTATTAAGTCAGTAGACAGTGACAAATGGATTAGTGCCATGGAAGAGGAAATGGAATCTCTGAATAAAAACAACACCTGGACTTTGGTTGATAGACCAACCAATCAAAAACTAGTGGGATGTAAGTGGATCTACAAGATTAAGGAAACAGTAAATCCACAAGAACCACTGAGGTATAAGGCAAGACTAGTCGCAAAGGGGTTTACACAGACCGAAAGGGTGGATTATGATGAGATTTTTTCACCAGTAGTGCGACACAGTTCAATTCGAATCTTGCTATCCTTAACAGCAGCACAAGACCTTGAACTTCAGCAGCTTGATGTAAAAACAACGTTTTTACATGGAGATCTTAAGGAGACAATATATATGCATCAGCCTCTTGGATTTACAGCAAAAGGGAATCAAAATAAGGTATGTTTGTTAAATAAATCCCTGTATGGCCTTAAACAATCCCCTAGACAATGGTACCTTAAGTTTGATTCTTTTATAACTTCATGTGGCTTTGTAAGAAGTAAACTAGACCACTGTGTATATTTTAAACAGCATGATAGGAAACCTCCAATCTACCTACTATTGTATGTAGATGATATGTTGCTAGCAAGTAGGGATGTTCTGGAGATTGAGAACTTGAAAGAGCAACTAAAGGGTAGGTTTGACATGAAAGATCTAGGGGAGGCCAAAAGAATTTTAGGGATTGATATTAAAAGAGATCGAAGACAGGGACATTTGTCACTAACACAAGAATCATATGCCTTGAAAATGTTAGTGAAGTTTAAAATGGAGAACTGTAAAACAGTGGTCGTACCATTTGCTAAACACTTTAGGCTATCCTCCTTGAACTCACCTCAAACAGAGGATGATAAGCAAGAAATGTTCCAAATACCTTATGCAAGTGCAGTAGGAAGTCTAATGTACTTAATGGTCTGCACGCGTCCTGATCTGGCACATGGAATGAGTGTTGTTAGTAGGTTTATGTCAAACCTTGGAAAACAACACTGGCATGCTGTAAAATGGATGTTTAGATACATAAGAGGTACTTTAAAGCATGGATTATTGTATACCTATGAGAATACGAATATTGTTCCACTACTTGGGTATGTAGATGCAGACTACGCTGCTGATTGCGATCGAAGAAGGTCGTTGACAGGTTTTGTATTCACTTATCATGGTAATTTAGTGAGTTGGAGGACTTCCCTGCAAACGGTTGTTGCATTGTCAACAACCGAATCTGAGTACATTGTTGCAACTGAAGCAATGAAAGAAGCCATTTGGCTGAGGGAACTGACTAATGAACTGTCAAGGTATGATGAGTGTGTTGAAATATACTGCGATAGTCAATCTGCTGTTTACTTGTCAAGAAATCAGACCTACCATGATAGGACAAAACACATCGATGTGCGTTATCATTTTCTGAGGGATGTGCTGAATGAAGGGCTGTTTAAGCTAGAGAAAATCAGTACTAATGACAATGTAGCAAATGCCTTTACAAAACCTTTATCACAGAGTAAGTTTGAGGGCTGTATGAAAGCCCGAAAAGTTTGTGCTTGCTGAATGAAGTGTGATTAACAGTCGTTTCCATGTTTTGAGTGATGAAAGTGCAGGGATTGAAGCTATCAAGGTGGAGATTGTTATATTTGATAGCTTAAATCGATGCTGACCAGCTGACCATGAGGTGGCAACACTGTTGTCTGAAGTTGCTGAGTAAGATGATGATTCAGCAAATGAAGTGGAGCTGATATGGTCACGTGAGAGGCAGCTGAGAATAACCGTTTCCAGGTTATTTCCGTGTAAGAAAATCCACTGGCTTGATATAGGGGATTTTTGCGATATAGAGCAGTAGAGTGTGCAAAAGCATCGAGTGAGTGAGATTGAGAGAAAAATCTTGTGAGAATTTGTCCTGGAATTTCACTGGAATCTGAGTGAATGTGAGTAGGGCTGGGGATTTTTCTGTAAACACTTGACTTAGAGGATTCTGTGTAAAGGGCTGCTAAATTGCTCTGTTTGTGCCTGAGGTTTCGGGGAGTGCTGATCAAGTGTTAGAGTTGTAATCTCGCTGGTGTTTTGTAATCCAATCTGCACGAATCACTAATGGAAACGACTAAGTGGATGTAGACCAACTTTTTAGGGTCGAACCACTATAATCCGGGTTGTTTCTCTACCTTCTCTTTGCTTGATTATTTTCTTTCTTGTTGCGATACAGATTCTTCAACTTAGTTAATTTGATTGGCATTGTTTTGCAATTCTTCGGTTGCTGTTAGTTCTCTGGGTTGCCGTTTGTGGAGTACACTGAAATTAACACTTCCAAACGGTCTAGAACAGTGGTCCACAGCAAATTTACTAATTCGTGGGCTAATGTCTTCATCACATCTCTACCATAGATCCCTTTGATGCCACTCGAAACATGAAGCAAAGGTTTAATTCAATATATATTTGACAAAATAAAAGTAAACGTTAAAGAGCGCAGTCGAAAAACTTACAAGAATAGATGCACTTTTCCCAAATGTTAAGATGCTTTGTTCTATCCATTGCATATGTTTTTTTGGCCATCACATGCAATGCAGTCTCACCATTATTCTTTGCGTCTCTTACAGTCGCTAAATCTGGAAATTGTTCCAGAATCGACAAACTTATATCTATGAGGAGAAAATACAATCCAAAGATGGGTGAAATAAATCAGTTAAGAATTCAAGAACATCATGAGATGAGATTAAAAAAAAAAAGAAACTGATTTACCATAAAAGTCGCTGTGTATGGTGCCAATAAGAAGCTCAATTAGTTCCTCATTGTTTAGCTGATTGAGAGATCAGTGACAGAAAAGAGGTAAGAAGTCATTTATTTGCATTTGTAGGATACTGCGATAAAAAGTGGAGTTACATTGTCGAAGCCACGAATAAGCGTAAGATGTTTGTTCTTTTCGACTATCAACTTAGCAATTTTTAGGACTCCTGATGCAGCAGCAAAGCAAAGGGCTGTATTTCCATGTTTGTTGCGCAGTGTCATGTCATCTGGGGACATTTTGAGGACTAACTTCTCGACCAAGGTAATTTGCTTGACTCCGGCGGCAATATGGAGAAAAGTCTCATTGTTTCTTGTGATCGCGGAACGAATGGAGGACGGGTACAGGTCCATCAATAATTCCAGGAAATTCCAATCACCCTTGAGTGCACATTGATACAGAAGAATTCTTGTCCTGGCTGAATATACACACACACTATTAGACCATAATATTCTCATCACTCTTGCCTTAATCTTAGCCTCTTCATGGATATATTATATTACATGGGATTCCATCTCAGGATGGTGTCTCCTTAGGTTCACCATTGTTAGATGAGATCTTTTTTCTTCTTGAACTGAATATCCGTTTAGGTTGTATAGACTATGATACCATATTAGATTAGGACCTCTCCTTTACCAAAGAGTCTATCCAACTTTCCTTTACCAAAAGTTTATTCTAATTCATGAAAACTCCACTTCTTCGAAGTATATAACTGCTTGCCCAGAGTTCAACCACGAATCTCAGGCCACCATGACTATTAAGGTTCACAACTTCTTTGTTCACCATTTGAGGATTCTACCGACAATTACTAAGTCAGGGGCATAGCTCTGATACCATGGTATGATAATCTCTACTTTGGTTTAAACCCCTCATCATTTTGTTTTTGGTTCACCAGCTTACTTAGTCAGGATTCTCTTACCAGGAAAAGATCAATCTTTAACTTATGAAGCAAATATTCAACAAAATCCCATGCATCAAGAAAAAATTTTCTACATTCTCTTTTCTCTCCCACGATAGTATTTCACACCTTCCGACGTAAATGCTGAGAACGATTTACGCCGACGTGGCATGAAAAAAAATCTAGACAAATATGTGTTGTGAAATGTATCAACCCACAGTTTAAACTGAAGTGCCCAAAAACAGCTAACAGGAATAATCGCCATAGCAGCAATTGTCGCTGGTACCCAAACATTAGCACGCTCATGATAGAGCAAGAAGAAGGTTGCACTGAAGGCCACAACCATGCACACAATGGAGACGAACAATAACATGAGTCCAAAGAGCAATTTAGAGGGCAACGAGAACAAGAAATCGTCTTCTGCATAGCGCGAAGTTAGGATCGACAAGAAAATCAAAATGGAAGTTGAGGATGAGACCAAAGAAATTGCATCCGACATCATGAAAACAGCAAACCAATGCTTCTGTTGAAAAATAGGACTGCCCGTCTTATCGTTACTACCACCGGGAACAGTGAAGGCTGCAGCAAAAACTATGGTGGCAATTAGAGTTGCGACGAGCATACACGAGTTCGCAGTCTGTTTCATCCACTCCTCACCATTCGTGCGAAGATCACTGTGCTCTTTGGTGAATAACTCACGTGGTGTCAACTTGCCAGAATCATCGTCGCATTTGGCCTCAAGCTGGCAAGGCAAAACTATCTGTGAAAAATATGACAAGATATCTTAAGGGGGCATTTTTGTAATATTCAAGATATAGAGGGGCAGTCTTGTAATTTGGAGCATCATCTTCATTTAGGGTTGGCTTCACGATTGAAATAAAAAAAAAAACAGAGAGAGGGAAATGTACGCTGAAACAGAGAGAGGAAGAAAGAGTCGCCGTTAGTCACCATTTTCGCTGTTCTTGCGTGGGTCTTGGTGAGCATAGGCTGTTAGCCGTCGGGGCGATCTTCTTCCAGTTAAGCACTGCCGTGGGTCTCGATTTTGAGGTCAAAATCGCAGTGGGTCTCAGTTGGAATCGTCGTGGTTCTGTTTAGCGCGCGGGTCTCGGGTAAACGTCGTGGGTGATTGTTCAGCAGTCGCCGGAGTGTCGAGGTTCGTGAGGCTGTCGGCGTGGGTCTGATTTCAGCAGTGGGTCTCGACTGTTTTGGGTCTCGATACAGCTTGGTGTGAGACTCGGTTTGACACTGATTTGGGGTCTCAATTCAAGAGCGGCCTTGTACATCAGTGGGCCTCGGTATTGGAGGCGTAAACGTGAAGTGGGTATTTTGCTTGAAGTTCAAATCGATTAAGGTTTGAGGTATTTCACCATTGTGTGATTTGTGCGAATACTGTACTCTGTATTGTTGACTATTGCTCATAATAAAACTCTCGTAAGCTGGTTCTCAAAGTGGATGTAGACCGAAAGGTTGAACCACTATATATCCTTGTGTTCATTCTTTATTTTTAGCTTGTTTATTTCTCTGCTGAATTTGCGTTCTGATTGGGCTTTATAAGTTCGCTTAAAATTCTACACTATCTTTTCCACTTCCTTAAACCAAAGCAATTCACGTTGCATTTGAAGGGCTGGTCCTGAGACTCTGTTGAGATGGTTTAAAGCAGGGAGTTTTGCAGCCAAATGTAACATATTATACTTTCCTTCCACGGTTGTTTTGTATCTTGTTGAGAAATCCCTAGGCCCACTGATCTCATGTATCAGATTGAATACACTCTCGAGTCGATTTTCCACTGCCACATGAAATATGCTCTTACCATCATCGTCTTCTTCCCATACAATATCAGGGTATGAGCTGATAAGCATAATTAGAAAGTCAACATTCCCTGCCCTTGCAGCATCATGCAACAATCCTGTTGGATATTTAATGAACTCCAACCTCTCTTTTTGATGAGGCAAATGTAAAACACATTCCCAAAGTGAACTGACTAATTGACGAGCTAATAATGTATTCTTCACCACATCTTTGTTGTATGTTCCTTTGATGCCTGTGATTGAAAGACGTGAAGCAAGGTTCAATCAATAAATTATATATATAATATAGGTTTTATTACAAGTTTAGTCTTGAACTTTCAAGGTTGTATCAATTAAGTCCCTAAATTTTCAAAAGTGTCTAATAGGTCTCTAAACTTCTAATAAGTCCTTGAACTTTAAAATGTCTAATAGGTCCCTGAATTTTAATTTCAATTTTGTGTATAATAAGTTTATGATACATTCAAGATTTTGAAAAATTAACCAATCTATTAGATATAAAATTGAATTTTAAGCTTATAATTGAACCTTAAACTTCCAATTTTGTATCTAATAGGCATGTGAATTTTAAAAAACATCAAATAGGTCAAGATTTATTAGACACAAATTAAAATTGAAAGTTAGAGGACCTATAAGATACAAAAGTGAAAGTTTAAGGATTTATGGGATACTTTTTAAGTTCAGGGACCTATTGGAAACAAAATTGAAAGCTCGATGACCTATTTGTCAATTTAAGTCTATGGACCAAATTGATAAACTCTGAAAGTTCAGGTCTAAACTTCAAAATGAAAGAATATTAAAAAATAAACTAACAAGAGTTGATGAACTTTCTCCAAAGGGTTATCTCATGGCTACTACTGATTGCTGATGGCTTTCTGGCCAATACATGCAATGCTGTCTCGTTATTATTCTTCGTGTTTCTCATTGTCGCTAATTTTTCATTTTTTTTCAGAATCTTCAAAGCTATATCTGAGGAGAGAAAAAACAATTTGAAGGCCGTCAAGATGAAGTTAATCCATCATCCATGCAAGAAGATAGTGAGAAATTTAAAATAATTTGAGTTGATAATTTACCATAAAAGTCGCTGTGAATGGCGGCGATTAGAAGTTGAATCTGGTCCTCAGGGGTTAGTCGGTCGAGATCAGTGACAGACAAGAGATAAGAAGCCATTTCTTCGTGCTTATACGATATCGCGATGAAAAGTGGAGTTGGTTTCTCATTGCTGCGAATAAGTGGAAGAAATTTGTTCTTTTCCACCATCAGCTTAGCGATTTCTACGGTTCCTGATGTAGCAGCGAAACAAAGGGCAGTGTTTTCATGAATATTACGTAGAGTCATGTCGTCTGGGCTCATTTTGTCGATCAACTTCTCTACGAAATCACTGTGCTTGGTTGCAGCAGCAATATGAAGAATATTTTCGCCGTCTCTTGTTATTGAATCAGTTACTTTTCTTTCTGGGTGCGCTTCAAGAATGGATTGAGCCATTTTCCAATAACCATTGAGTGCAGCGTGATACAGACCAGATTCTACCGCAGCTGAGAACATATCGTATATAATTACACATACACACAACATGTCAACATTATTACTACCAAACTCCGACTACCAGAAACTTGAAAATAATAATCATTTTTAAGTTTATTTAATTTGTTTGAAATGAAAAGGAATTCATGATGATGTGATTGAACTTATTTATTGACGAAAAGAAAATAGTGATTTTACTGATATATCCTGATCATAATTTGTGAATTTAAAATCAATATTTTTGTGTGTGAAGTTAAAATGTGCCCTTTTTTTTTTCTTTTTTAAGCAACTACAAGATTTAAAAAAAAAAAAAAAATCAAATTTTGGGTAAGGTTAAATCAATAATCAGGTTATTTAGGAAGCTTTATGAAAAAAGTAATGGGACCGATAGAAATTACTAGACATGCAAAGTTCTCAAATTAAAATACAACATAAAGTTTTTAAACTATAAATATATTAAAAGAAAATGCTAAGTTTCTTTTCAAGAGAGGAAGGAACAATGTCAAAGCCGAGCATCAGTGATAATTGACATTATCCTTGATCAAGAAGTCGGAGGTTCAAATCCCCCATCCCAAATGTTGTTGAACTAAAAAAAATAGATAAATGAACAATATTTAGCTACATATCAGTATATATAAATCTTCTTACATATCCCATTAAAATATTGACAACTAAGAAAGTGAGAAAATCAGAACATTTTTTTTTTATCTTTCCTAATTGTAACATTTTAGTGATAACCCTACGAACCGGTAGGCAGCAAGTATTTTTCCAAAGAAAAAGACTGGATAGTTACAATTCAGATCACATACCTTCTGCGATCGACTTTTCCACTTTTCTATCTTGTTCAGCCTGGCCCTCCGCCGTGGTGGCCAAATTGTCACCGTCAGCCGTACGCGGCGGAGGAATGTGGATTGGAGCAACTACGACCTCTACTGAAGCATGTTCCTGTGGGATCAAATTGGAACCAGATTTTGAAGTCAAATTCTGGGATTCTCTCGAACGGTTCATTTTCAATTCCGTCGAGAAGGAAGAAAAATAATGGAATAAGTAAGAAATGGGCGAAGTACAAAACTTTAGAGGAGTTACGTTGTATAAATAGAGGCACTGGTGGATAACAACAAGCAGTCTGAAAATGGATACAATAAAGTAAAAAAGATACACAATAAGCATCATTTGAGCCCCTTTACTTATTCCTTATCATCAAATGGAAATGAACGTTAACTTCAATACCATGCTTTTCTTTTTTTCTTATGTTGTTTATTAGAAATTATTTGGAATGGGGTATTCGAGTTGTTTATTTATATTTTTTTTTTTTGAGTACATCAACATTTGAGGGTGGGGTCAGAAGTTCGAGAGTACATGCCAATTACCGCTGAGCTAAACTCAGTTTGGCAGTTGTTTATTTATATTGATTGCAAGAACATAAGATATATCATAGTTACTAATCAAACAACTGCCAAAGTGAGCTTAACTAAAAATGTGCTTCTATTCATTAATTTTGTTGGAATCTATTTACTTATATAGTACGTTATGTAACCAAGAAGAAGAAGAGTTCATAAAGTCCAAATCACGTTTTCCTTTTTTTTTTTTTCTTTCTCTCTCTTAAATAAATAAATAAATAAAACTCAAGCTTCATTAAAAAGGGTTAAAAAGCCACATATATTGGCCAGAATTGAAGACAGTTCTTCCTTCACCACATTGACAAGAATAATACTTTACACCCTGGTGAGTAGGTTTTTGTACTGACTTTTTAACCTGACTTGTTCTTATTCGTTTATTTTTGTTTTATTTAATGGATAAAGTAGATTCTATTGACATTTTTATTTACATGCACAAATTGAATCGAATTAAAATTTTTGACAAGGAAAAAAATGTGAATGATTCAGGTGCTGGGTGTTAAGGATCCCACGTTGAAAAGACAAGTGGAGACCTCACAATTTATAAGATACATGGGTTACTCTACTCATTTTCAATTGGTTTTGAGATGGAATCCCATGTTTATCTAATATGGTATCGAGTCCATAAACCCAAACAGGTATTCGGTCCAAGAAAAAAAAAATGGAATCCGACCCAAGAATGGTGAACCCAAAGAGGCACCATCTTGAGGGACATGTTGAGAGGATCTCACATCGAAAAGATAAGTGGAGACCTCATAATTTATAAGATAAATGGGTTTGAATTATTCCTCCCATAGTCAGTTGGTTTTGAGATGGAACCCATGTTATCTAATACACGACTTGCATGACAGACCTGAAAACGTTACTTGCTTCTTCATAGTGCAATTACGAATCAAAACTTCTTCATACTTCTGCCACTCTAAATAGTTCTAGGTTGTCATTAATTTGTACTACCTTTTGACCTCCAATAAGCTACCAATTCTTAGCTTATAACATAGTTTTAACTTTTAAGATATCTCATTTTGGTGTAGCGTGTTGAATATACATTTATCTATTTTTAAGCTCGAGTTGTCACAGGAATGATTTTGACCCAATAATATTCTAAACATTGAGCTTAAAATAATAGTCGATCATTAGTCAAACTAAAATAAGAGTTTTTTTTTTTCTCTCTCTCTTGTAGAGTGAGAGTTTTGAACTTCTAATCTCTTGATTGAAAATACAAACTTTATATCATCTGAGCTAGACACACGTTGACCAAGCGTTGATGTAGATTATTATTTATTTATTTAACCAACTTAAATTCAATAAGATAGAACAAGTGTCAATGGTAAAATAATAATTATACAAAATTTATAAACCTAAAACATGTTCATGAATGCCAAAACGAACATAACTTAGATGTACCGTCGACCAAGATGTCGTTTGAATCCTCCACCCCAAATGTTGTTGTACTAAAAAAACAAAAACATGTTCGTGAATCACTACAACAATTAAGGTCTTTCCCGACGCGCATATGCGTCGGGAAAGATCGGAATACGCGTCGGCAAAGGTTCTCCCGACGCGTATTCAGACGTCGGGAGAATTGCCGGGAAAAACGTGTCGGCAGAGGCTCTGCCGACGCGTATTTTTCATGCGTCGGCAGAGACGTATCTGCCGACGCATAATGTGGGGAACAATTATGGGCACTTTCTGCCGACGCGTTGACTATCCCGTCGGCAGAGAGCATTTCTGCCGACGCGGTGATCAACGCGTCGGCAGAAAGCGATGGACTAGATTTTCTGCCTACGCGTTGACCATGCGTCGGGAGAAATGGTCTCTCCCGACGAGGAAGTCAACGCGTCGGCAGAGCCTTTATTTATCTTTTTTTTTTCGTTTTGCTATTTTTTCTGTTTTGAAAGTCTAAAAGAAATATATTCAAGATATTACACATATACATAAAATCAAAATGCATTCAATTAAATTCAAGATATTACACATATACATGAAAGTCGAGAGATATAAAATCCTGCAGTATAAATTGAAGTACAGAAAACTAAAAGTATAAAAAAAATACACGAAATTAAAAATATTGTTCGGTACACATAATTCTAATAAAAAGTTAGAAGCGAAAGACTTTAGTTACAGGAAAAACATCTAACAAGCTCGTGGCGGCCTCCAAATGCAAATGTGTCCTTCCATATCAAGATTGAGTCGAATCATCTACAAAAAATCAAAGGAAGAAAATCAATTAGATGCTAGAAGCGAAAGTCTTAACTTGAAACTAAGTTTTACACTAAGTTTTAAACTAATTTAAACCATCTAAATTATTAATTAGATGCTCCGAAAAAATCGGCAGCATAACGACATAGATAAGAGTAATCCATATTTTTTTAGACCTGCTAAACAAGAGAAATGCACTTCAATATAGCTAGAAACACCCAACTACAGCCCTCATAACACATGGGCAACACCACAATCTCCAAATACAAGCGAGTCGGATCTCGCATAACACAGTAATCCAAATCTTAACTAATGAAATTACAAAACTATACAAACAAAACACCAAATTTAAGAAAAAACAACCAAATTGATCTAACTTTATTAAGTAAAACACAAACATGTACATTTACCAAAAATTTAACTTATAGACATCTAATACTAATGAAGTGTATATATACCAACTAAATCATCTAACTTATAACAAATTATAAAGAACTAAAACAATCCAACCTTAAACTTACAAGTTATATCATGTTCACAATTAAACTCATTGAAACCTAACAAAAAAGAAACAAAAACAAAAACAAAAACAATCAAAACTTTAAACTAACTTCCAAAGTTACACAATCCATATGAACATAATGAACTAAAAAGCTCAAAGCAACAAACATTAATTTGATTTACTAAGTAAACAAATATTAAACTCCTCGAACCATAATGAACTAAAACAATCAAAACAACTAAATTAATCTAACTTTACTAAGTAAACAAATAATAAACTCATCAAACTATAACAAAGTCAATAAATTTTCAACTTAATGAACATAATATGAAAATATAACCCAATTATCAAATTTTCAAAACTTAAGATCATAACAAAGAATTTCTCATTCACCTCTATACTCAAACAATCACTCATTATCAAACTCATGCTAAAACTAATTAATATAACATCATCACAACTAATTAACTAAGTTATCAAAATTTTAAAACATAACAACTAAATTTACTCATATCAAAACCTATAAATGTCACAATTAAACTAACTTCAATCATACAAACAAGCTTCAAATGAAACTTTAAACATAGAATAGACTCAAAAATAAAATATAATAATCATGAAAATGAATAGACTCAAAATCACCTAAGCCTCCAAAGTTGATTTACTCTTTTACTCATCATGAAAATGAATTCTTACTTTTCTACATCTCTTACCACACATCCTCCAAACAAAAACAATCTCAATATCATACAAGCATCAATTCAATCTCAAACTCCAAACTCCAACAAACAACTATAATCTCAACATTTATAAACCAAATTTATAAGTAAACACTAAAATAAAGAGAAGAAACAACTCACAAAGGCACTATGAGCTCGTCGATATGACATTTTATTGGATGGAAGATAACCTACAGAGAGGGAAATTCGCAAACATCAAGTAAGTTCATTTTTTTCAACTTTCTCACAACAACAAACTACAATACTTTAAAAATAAAATTCAAACAAACATACCTCAAAATTTTCCGCCGATGTACCTTTGTCGTCGAATAAAGAAGTCAATATCGCCAAACAAACACATGTTTTTTTTTCTTTAGTTCACTACTTCTCTCACACTCTACTAATTCTTCTCCACACACTTGCTTCAAACACATCAATATGACATCTATGAGCCCAATGAAAAAAAATTTGTAAACATTCAAACTAAATGCAATAATAACGTATAAAACGAACTTCTCAAGTTTCATAAATTTATAAATATAACCGCTAAATTTATCGAAAATAATCAAGGTTACCAAGTAAACACATATACTAATCTTCCTTATTCACAAAAACAAAAACCATATTTACACTTAACATCAAAACCATTAACTTTAATCAACAAAAACCAAAAGCTCAAAATACACACACAAAAAAAAAAAAACCACCCATATTTATACTTTCTTTTCTCACCACTTTTCACCAAATGAACAAACATCAAACAAGCTTTTGTTGACTCACAATCCCTAATGCACATAGCACACAACCATAAATAACACAATCTAGAGAGAACAAAATAATGACAATATAGATGCAAAGAAATGAAAAAAAAATAACTAACAACACAAAAAAAAAAAACAACCATCAAAGAAATGTAAAACAAAAAAAAAAAAGAGAAACAAGGAAGGAAAAATTACTTACTAAATGAGAGGGAGATGACGACTCATACAACGGTGAAAGAAATGGTAGTGGTGGAATCAAGTGGTGAAAGTTGCGGAGAGGGAGAGAAACGGAGTTGGTGATGGAAAAAGAAGAAGAAAACGCAGAGGGGAAGGGTTAAAATGAGGAAGAAGACACGAAATGAGGGAAAAATTTGATTAGGGCTTTTAATGAGTTTCTGCCGACGCAGTTAAAATGGCGTCGGCAGAGGCTATACTTCTGCCGACGCCGTTTTAACCGCGTCGGCAGAAATCACTTCTGCCGACGCCATATGAAAACGGCGTCGGCAGAAATCCAAGTTTGGAGGGAAAAATTTTGGTTGTGAATTTTTAAATGACTCTCTGCCGACGCCATTTGAAAACGGCGTCGGCAAAAGTCCAAGTTTGGAGGGAAAAAAATTTACGATTGAAATTTTAAATGACTCTCTGCCGACGCCGTCTAGGCGCGTCGGCAAAGGTCACTTCTGTCGACGCCGATTAACACAGCGTCGGCAGAAGTCTTGCTTCTCTCGACGCAAATATAAACGACGTCGAGAGAGAAGGCCTCTGCCGACGCGATCTTAACGACGTCGGCAGATATGGTTTGCGCGTCGGCAGAAGGTTCTTCTCCCGACGCAGTTAACCGCGTCGAGAGAAATCGCGTCGGCAAAAACAATTTTTCTTGTAGTGAATTATAATAACAATATTAATTTGTGTGATTTATAAATATATTGTTGAACATATTTTGAACAAGTTAGAGACATTTTCTACCAAACACATATATATAAAAACACTACAAAACATGAGATGGACTCTATTTTTTCTTGAATCCCTCGTTTTAAATTTATGATTTCATATCACTAATTAAACACAACTTAAAACTCCTATCTACCAGTATAAGTATTATCCTACGTAAAACTAAAACATGGTCGGTGAAATAACAAAATTCGAGCCAAAACAAAAAACCCTACTTAATTAGAGAGATAAACGCTGAAGTGGACAATGGTATCCACTCCGTCGGTCACGTGCTGGTTCTCCCCACGGCGGAGGTTCTCAATCACCGCAAACCCACCAGCCTTCTCATACTTTCCGGTGCCACCGACCACCGCAATCGGCGACTCCGGCGACACTCTCCGGTGGACTCCAAAGAAGCTTATTGTGTCCTCCTCTTCCTCCTCCTCGTTGTGTCGGTGTACGATCACAGTGAATGCGACGGTATGGCTGGAACCATCCAAAGAGCTAACAAAGTAGAATCCTTGAGCTCTACCAACAACGGCCGATCCCAGCTCTTCCCCTTCCGTCACCTCGTCGTCGATGATCGTGAGCGAGCCAAACATGACAAATGGTTGCTTGTTGTTGTTAATGTTTCCACCGGTTGAATCTCTGTCGATGGTTATCAGTGGGACTCCACCGGGGAGAGGAAAAATGCTTTTGTTGGGTTTGGAGAACGGGAGGGCGGCGGCGGGCTCCGCCTTGGGTGTGGTTCCGGTGACCGTTCTTGCAGAGGGGTGGGACCCACCGAGAATATCGTGCATGAAGAAAGAGAGTGTAGGAGGAGGAGGAGGAGTAGGATCCGATGATGGGCCGAGAATGGCTTGGAGGTCTGGGCCTGGGCCGTTTGGGGATGTTGTTGAAGTGAAGCCCATGAAAGGAGGAGGTTGTGGGGGCAGCTGGTCGAGGATTCTTGATGAGTCAGCAGAAGATAGAGCTGTGAGAATGAAGAAAAGAGAGAGTGGGAACTTGGCCATTAATTTTGGGTTCAAGGAAAATGAAATGAGAGAGAGTGGATATATGTAGTTTAATTAGGATGTAAATGAAGTGGATGAGATGGAGTTGTTTGCTATATGCCTTGGTTTTCTAATGTGATTTGGTTGAATTACCTAAACCCTTTGGAGGAAACAATCTATTCTTTATTCTAATATTAATTATATCTTATAACTATATATGGCTTTTAGAGTGTTTTTGGATGACCAAAAACCTTTTTTTAACCGATCTTGAGTGTTTAGCAACAAAACAAAGAAGAAAAAACACTTTGAAAAATTAGGGTGCGTTTGGAATACCTTTTAATTTAAGTGTTTTTAAAGAATGCATTATATTATAAACATTTTGCATAAAAATTGTTTAAAATTTAAACACTCATATGTTTGGTTACACTTGTTCATAAGTGTTTTTATACCCAAGTTATTATATCCTTAATAACTCTTTTTAAAAAAGTTGATTTCAAGTGTTTCTCTCAAAATGTATTATTTCTCAATCTCATTTTTGAATAAGTCATTTTTAGTGGTTGCCAAACACTATAATTTCTTTCAAAATGATTTATTTTCAAAATTAAACACTTGAAAAGTTAAACCAAACACACCCTTAGATGGGCTAAAAAATCGTTTTCTCAATAATCAGTTTAAAGGTTATATAGGAAAACGGAAAAAAAATGATTTATAAAGTGATTTTCGATCAAAATTCACATAAAAATCCAAAAAAAAACACTGAAATTAGAAAATTGCCTTCAAATTTATATATTTATACAATGATGGATAATATATTTAAATTTCAAGATTACTCTTTGTGGTTTGGAAACTGAATTTGCACAAAAATTCTCTTTTTATAACCTTCCTAATTCTTAATAACTATATATAATTATAATTTTATAATACATAGTAAATAATTATTGATGCCCTTGAAAAAAAAAAAAATGGACGTTGGTATGTACTCTCTGTAGTACTAAGTTATATTAATAATGTATAAATACAAAGAGAGTTCCTTTGACCATTACATTTGTAAAGTCATTTTGTGAACCCAAAATAAAGGTGTAATTAAAATTATCAACTTTAAAAAGATGTAATCAAACATACATAAGTCTTTAAATTGTAATTACTTTACTAAAAATATTTTTAAAACAATGTTTAAACTAGCTAGTAGGTACGTCAAAATGATAACCCTAAGTTGAATATTCTTTCAATTTCATAAAAAATGTCTATGGATTCAAATCTCAACCTCCCGTGTAGTATTATTCTAAAGAAGAAAAAAAAAGGAAAAAAAATAGTTAAATGTACTTTCAAGCCCTCAAAATTCAAACATAAATTTGTCCACGACTACGAGAGTTAGCTATGATTGTACAAATACTAGAAAATTTTCCAAAATGTAGTAGGTACTATAGATAAAATTTATGGTCAAATGTGTTTGTTGGCATGAAAGTGGTGATATTAAAATAATGTAAAGTTCTGTCTTTTATTATTTAATAATTTATTTATTTTGCTTTCTAATAAAAAAAATATTTATTTTGAGTCCAGGTTCTATCTTTTAATTTTCTTTTTGTTTTTCTTTTTTTACCATGAGTGGTATGAATTTCTTGGTAATAATACAAAATTTTATGTTAGTTGAACTTGAAAGTTGTATCTTTTAATTGGTGTTAGAATTATGGGATTTTCAAATAAACTTTCTGTCCAATAATATACTACTCTAATGGTTGATATGCTCCATTTTTTTTTTGTTAAACTAAGCGAAATTGAATTGCACATAAAAGGTTAAATAAAGCAACACTAACTATATATATCTAGAATATTCTTGAAATATTTACATGAATGTATATAATTAGTCCTTAGATTTATCTTCAATATTGTAAGTACAAATGTAAAAGAAAGTCTAGAATTATCTTATCTTTAGACTTCAAGGAATCCCTTTAAATAAGGATAAGGATAGAAATATCTACGATATTTTTAGATCCAAGAAGAGCCCTGATAAATCCATTTGCTTTGGCTCCAAGGATCTTAGGCCTATAAATAGGAATGTGTCCCCCATAAGAATCACTATTTGGAGGAATAATCATAACTTGGAGAGAAAGTATCAACAAATTGGAGAGAGCATCAAGAGTGGTGAGAAAGTAGTCTTCTCCTAAAAGTGTCCATTTTTGCACTCTCCTAATAAAAGTTTCTTCCAAGGGTTTGTCTCTCCCCTTTTGTGCTAATTTCTTCGACATAAAATTTGAAATTTAGAAATCGCCAAAACAGAATAACTAAGATTACTTGATCACAATATATACAATGGACACTGAAACTAAAGACAATTGAAAGATCCTAAAGGGAATTGGGGTCGGCCTTGACAGAGTAAGCAACCCAAGCGCAAGCGTGGTGCTTAACAGAGGGAGAGTTCTCCAGAGAAATCAAGTTGCTCTTGATTACCCGATTGGCGTAGGTTGAATAGTGTGCGTGGACGAGGCCTGAAAAGATATTTAGACCAAAAAGTGGCTTGGAATGTATCTGCCCACAATTTATACTGAAGAAAGTTAAAGCATGTAACAGGGACGACAGCCATGGCAGCCACAACCCAAGAAACCCATGTTTGTACTCCATCGTAAACCAAGAAGAAAGTTACACTAAAAGCCACAACCATGCACACTATGGAGATGAAGAGAGTTGCAAGTCCGATCAACAACCTCCACGGCAATGACTTCAAAAAATCCTCTTCTGCAAAACGTGACGTGAGGATTGACAAGAACATCATAATCGAAATGGACGACGAGATCAAAGCAGTAGCATCTGCAAGCACAAAAACAGAGAACAATTCTTTGTTCTTAAAGATGGGAGCACCCGTATTTCCATTGTTGCCTCCTGGCACGGTGAAGGCTGCGGCAAAAACTACCGTCGCAATTAGAGTTGCAACTACCATACAGGACTTTGAAGTGTTCTTCATCCAGTTTTCTCCATCTTTTCTAAGTTGTTTATGTTTTTCGGTGAAGATTTCACGCAATGTCAAGCAATCAGCTTCACGCCCAACTTCAATTGGACTTGCTTTTGAAGTTGTATTTGTCCTCGTATTAAAATAAGGTGCTGCTAACTTCTCCACTTCCTTAAAATTACAAGCAAATTAAGATTCTCACACATATATTAAATAGTAAATTTTATGGACATCCACCCACTAACAACAATACTTTGGTTGTATGGAGGGATCTCGCTACCTATTCTATTTAAAATTTTGACAACTAAAAAAGAAAAGGTAGAGAATGAGAAATTTTTTTTATCTTTTCTAGTTATCAACATTTTAATGATGATAGGTAGGAAATCGTGTTAACATTGAATCAAAATACTCAATATTCAGTTACAATCAGTTTCAACAATAAACAGAATAACAGAGCAAGAATCTCTACTCCTCAACTAATCAAAAATAAAATCTCCAACTGATAACAGATTCTGTATAAGAAGGAGGGAGATTTGGGAGAAGATATGTGTGTGAAATCTTGAAAAGTTGAGTGTGAGAGAGTTTTCCATGAATTTACCTTTTGTGATCTGTTCTATGTTTTTCATCTGATAATAAAAGATTTACCTGCTGCTCTTATTACAGTGGATGTAGGCGTTTTAACGTTGAACCACTTAAACACTGTGTTTGATCTTGTTCTTCCTCTTCTTCTCTATTTTTCTTTTTCGTTGGTTCTATCTCAGAGAATGGCCATAGTTTTCTTCTGTACTTTCTTTAATCTTGCATGCGTGAATGAAGATGGTCTAGCAAAATGGTAAAACAAGAAGATGGTTACTGATTTGATTGACAGCACAACAAAGAGAGAGAAAGCAAGTGCAATTAGTGGGATTTGACAACTCAATACCCACTGACAATTGGTATCAGAGCCATTAAGATTCAAGAAAGGCAGAAAGAGTAAAATTGATCAATGGCAACAACAAGGTATGAAATCGAGAAGTTCAATGGCAGTGGAGACTTTGGTTTATGGTGTAAAAAGATCAAGGCAATTCTATTGCAACAAAAGGCACTTAAGGCCTTGGAGGATCCCAAAACTTTACCGGCTACACTCACACCTGAAGAAAAACAAACAATGGAGGAAACAGCTTACAGTACTCTTATATTGAATGTTTCTGACAGTGTTCTGAGACAAATTATAGATGAAAATACAGCATTTGACATTTGGAGAAAATTGCAAGCCCTATATATCAAGAAAGATGTACCCAGCAAAATCTATCTCAGAGAAAGATTGTTTACTTTCAGAATGAATAACTCCAAATCACTTGATGAGAATCTTGATGAGTTCAAGAAACTCACCACAGAATTTGCAGCAACAGGAGATAAATTGGGTAGCGAGAGTGAAGCTACAATCCTTATAAATTCTCTACCCGAAGCCTATAAAGATGTGAAGGCAGCACTGAAGTACGGGAGAGATTCTATAACTTTAGACTCTGTGGTGGCAGCAATTAGATGCAAGGAGCTTGAACTAAAATTAGAGAATAAAGGGAGTGGTGGAGCTGAATCTCTTTTCTCAAAGGGAAAGACTCACAATAAGAAAAACAGATTTACAAAGGGACACAAGAATTTTAAAGGTAAAACTATTTTGAAGTGTTATATTTGTCACAAAGAAGGACACTTCAAACGTAATTGTCCTCAAAGAAGAAAGGGAGATTTCAGAAAAGGAAAGGAACATGGAAGAGGAGATGTTTCTATTGGAGAAAACACTTTTGAATATTCAGAAGTGTTAGCCACTACTGAGGGAAAGGCCATAAAACAGGGAGTGGGGAATAAGGAAGACTGGGTAATTGACTCAGGGTGTACCTACCACATGACCTACTCAAAAGAATGGTTTGTGACATACAAATCATGTGAGGGAGGTGCTGTTTTCATGGGGGATAATCATGGCTGCAAGGTCATGGGAATTGGCTCAGTAGCTTTGAGGCTAAAAGACAATAGAGAAATCCTTTTGAAAAATGTAAGACATGTTCCAGACTTAAGAAGAAATCTAATATCCCTTGGGATGCTTGATGATCAAGGGTGCTCCTACCATGGAAGAGATGGAATTTTCAAAATTTCTAGAGGCTCCAAAGTTATCTTTACTGGAGAGAAAATAAATGGACTATACATTTTGAAGGATGTTACTCTTCCAAGTTCAGCATTTGTTTCAGAATCAGAAAAGACAGAAGAGATTGAACTTTGGCATAGAAGATTGTCGCACATAAGTGAGAATGGGCTTCAAGAGCTTATGAAACAGGGGCTAATCAAGGAAAAAGGCACCAAACGATTGAGATTTTGTGAACACTGTGTATTTGGGAAGTCAAAAAGGCTGAAATTTACCAAAGGAGAGCACACAACTAAGTCAATTTTGACCTATATACATGCTGACCTTTGGGGGCCATCAAGAACTCCATCATGGGGAGGTGCCAGGTATTTCTTATCCATAATTGATGACTTCTCTAGGAAGACATGGACTTTTATTCTGAAAACAAAGGATCAAACTTTTGATAAATTCAAAGAATGGAAAACTAAGGTTGAGAATCAAACTGATCTAAAGGTGAAATATCTTAGAACGGATAATGGAATGGAGTTTTTAGGAAGTTTGTTCTCTGATTTTTGTGTTGAGAATGGCATTACACGACACAAAACGGTTAGCCACACACCACAACAAAATGGTATTGCTGAAAGAATGAATAGAACTATAATGGAAAGAGTTAGATGCATGTTATCTGAGGCACAACTTCCTAGTAATTTTTGGGCAGAAGCTGTTGCTACTGCAACATATACAATAAATAGAAGTCCTTGTGTTTCAATTGACTTTAAAACTCCAGAAGAGAAATGGTCTGGCACTCCTCCAGATTTATCAAATCTCAAAACTTTTGGCTGCATTGGTTATGTTCATTTGAAGCAAGGTAAACTAGAACCTAGAGCAATTAAGTGTATGTTTTTGGGATATCCAGAAGGTGTTAAAGGGTTCAAATTGTGGAACTTTGAATCTAAAAGAAGCATTGTAAGTAGGGATGTAACTTTTAGAGAGGCTGAATTTTATATGAACTCAAACATTGAGAGTTCTTTTGAGAAGGAACTTGAACCTAAAGAAAACCTAAGCTCCCAAGTAGAGCTCTCTAATAGCACTCACAAAATAGTTGTGGCCCCTGAACAACAAGTTGATATAGAAACTCCTCAAGAAAATCCAGATGAAACTATTGATGATTTAAATGATCAGCCTATTGATCAAGAACAACCACAGTTGACTGAAACTCAAGAAGATTTGACAAATTATACACTTTCAAGGGATAGACAGAGAAGAAATGTAAGGCCTCCAGCTAGATTTGCACAAGCTGGTTGTGTAGCTTATGCTTCAAATATAACAGAAAACTTAAATGATGAAGAACCCAAAACCTTTGAAGAAGCTATCAGTGGGGCAGAAAGTAAGCAGTGGAAAAGTGCCATGGATGATGAAATTGAATCATTACATAAGAATGAGACTTGGATATTAGTCTCACCTCCTTCAAAACAGAAAATTATACCTTGCAAATGGGTATACAAGAGGAAGCCAGGAAATCTAGAAGAAGGAGGAGTCAAGTACAAAGCAAGGCTCGTGGCAAAGGGCTTTATACAAAAGGAAGGGGTTGACTACAATGAAATTTTTTCTCCAGTAGTCAAGCATACCTCTATTAGAATACTTTTAACAATTGTGACTTGCTTTAACCTAGAATTGGAGCAAATGGATGTGAAGACGACCTTTTTACATGGAAACCTTGAGGAGTTGATCTATATGGAACAACCAAAGGGATACGAAATAAACAAGGAGGGAAAGCTAGTATGTGAACTTAAAAGGTCATTATATGGTTTAAAGCAGTCACCTAGGTGTTGGTATAAAAGATTTGATGACTTTATTACTAGTATTCATTTCATCCGAAGCAAATATGATCCTTGTGTCTATTTGAGGAGAGGAAAAGATGGAGGTTATGTGTATCTTCTACTCTATGTGGATGATATGTTGCTAGCAGGCAAGTCTATTGCAGAACTAATAAAAATCAAGAAACTCCTCAACCAAGAATTTGACATGAAAGACCTAGGGCCAGCCAAAAGAATTCTTGGGATGGAGATTTCTAGAAACCGCTCAGTTTTTGAGCTCTATGTTTGCCAAAGTGAATATGCAAAGAAGATATTAAAGAGGTTCAACATGGCTACTGCTAAATCAGTTTCTACACCTTTGGCTCAACATTTCAAACTCTCAAAGGAGGATTCTCCTAAAGATGAAGAAGAGAGGAGTAAAATGGAAAAGGTTCCTTATTCGAATGCCACTGGGAGTCTAATGTACTTGATGATATGCACCAGACCTGATTTGGCTTATTCATCTAGCCTAATCAGTAGATATATGGGAGATCCAGGGAAGAAGCACTGGGAGGCAACTAAGTGGGTGATGAGATACTTAGTTGGTTCAACTAATCGAGGATTATTCTATAAAAGGCCAAAGGATCAGAATTTAAAACTCTATGGCTATGTTGATTCAGATTTTGCAGGGGACCTAGATAGAAGAAGGTCACTCACTGGTTATACATTTTTACTTGGAGATAATGTGATCAGTTGGAAATCAAACCTACAGTCAGTAGTTGCCTTGTCCACAACAGAGGCTGAATACATAGCAGCCACAGAAGCTGTTAAAGAAGCAACATGGTTACAAGGCATAATTTCTGAGCTAGGGTTCAAACAAAACACAGTAAACATTCTTTGTGACAATCAGAGTGCAATACATCTCACAAAGAATCAGCAATTTCATGACAGAACCAAACATGTAGATATCAGACTACATTTTATCAGAGATGCAATTGAAAAGGGGACAGTAAATTTGTTGAAAATTAAGACTGAAGAAAACGCAGCAGACATGATGACTAAAGTAGTGATACGTACCAAGTTTGAGCATTGTCTGAAGTTGCTCAGCTTGGCTGATGTCCCAGATGGGTAAAAGCTCTGAAAAATAGCAGCAGTCAGAAGAGTATTTGATTCAAGGGGAAGATTTGTTAACATTGAATCAAAATACTCAATATTCAGTTACAATCAGTTTCAACAATAAACAGAATAACAGAGCAAGAATCTCTACTCCTCAACTAATCAAAAATAAAATCTCCAACTGATAACAGATTCTGTATAAGAAGGAGGGAGATTTGGGAGAAGATATGTGTGTGAAATCTTGAAAAGTTGAGTGTGAGAGAGTTTTCCATGAATTTACCTTTTGTGATCTGTTCTATGTTTTTCATCTGATAATAAAAGATTTACCTGCTGCTCTTATTACAGTGGATGTAGGCGTTTTAACGCTGAACCACTTAAACACTGTGTTTGATCTTGTTCTTCCTCTTCTTCTCTATTTTTCTTTTTCGTTGGTTCTATCTCAGAGAATGGCCATAGTTTTCTTCTGTACTTTCTTTAATCTTGCATGCGTGAATGAAGATGGTCTAGCAAAATGGTAAAACAAGAAGATGGTTACTGATTTGATTGACAGCACAACAAAGAGAGAGAAAGCAAGTGCAATTAGTGGGATTTGACAACTCAATACCCACTGACAAATCGTTATGCAGCTAAGTATTTTCTATTGATGTTTGAGCAAGTAGCTAGCTTTTTAAAATATATAAATGAATATGTACCTTGAACCACTGCAGCTCACGTTGCATTTGGAGGGCAGGGCCGGACACCCTATTGAGATGGTTGGGATCAGCCTGACATGCAGCTAAATGCAGGATATTTATATTATCCGCGCCAACAAAGTTTACAATGATATCCTTAAATCCCCCTATTTCATATATCAGTCTAAACACGTTCTCTTGTCGGTTTTCGACAGCTACATGAAATATACTTCTATGATTATCATCTAAATTCCATATTAGATCTGGATGTAACCGAATTAGCACAATCAAAAACTCCACATTTCCCACTTTTGCTGCATCGTGCACAAATCTTGAGGGAGTTGTAATGAAATCTAACAACACCTCCGGTTCTTGGAATCTTTCGACAACGGTTTTCCACATGGATTCAACCATCTGATGGGCTAATGTCTTCATCAATGCTTTAGTGTAGATTCCTTTGAAGCCTGTTACAGATTCCACATTGGAAAGATAAGTGGAGACTTCACAATTTATAAGATATACATGGATTACTCTACTCATTGCCAATTGATTTTGAGATGCTAATATGGTCAATGTTAGAAATTTAATTTGTGTACTCACAAAAGAAATTGGTGCATTTCTCCCATAACCTTAGCTGGCCTCTGCTACCAATTACATATGGCTTTCGTGCAAGGGCATACATGCTGTTTGATTATCTTCATTCCTTTCGCATGCTAACCCTGGGTTCACTTGGAGAATCTTCAATCCAATATCTGTTGGGAGAGAAGTGACAAGAAATTAATTTTAATTCTCAGGTTTTGATTGTGAGATCAGTATAAGCAACATTATTTAATTTTACCGTAATAATCAGATAAGATGGTAGCATAAAGAAGTTGGACTTTTTGCCTTCTCTGTAATCTGTCGAAATTTGTGACAGAGAGAAGATAGTAGGCCAAATCTTTGCGTTTGTGTGTTACTGCCAGACAAAGTGGGACGGAATCATTGTAGCCAGGCGAATGTGCTAGCTCTTGATTCAAGGTCAGCATGAGCTTAACAATTCTAACAGTTCCTGATATAGCAGCAAAACAAATGGCCCTGTAACCAATTGTGTTTTGCTGGGCCAACTGGTATGGCTCCATTAATTTAACCAATTCTTCCACAAAACTTGTCTGCTGTGCTGCAGCAGCAATGTGAAGAGCTGTGTCATGTCGATCAGTTAGTGCAACATTAAGAGCCCATGGACGTGCACGAATCAAAGATTTCGCTTGTTTCCAGTCACCTGTGAGTGCGGCCAGATATAGCCTATGGCGAATATAATGGCCATCAAACCTTGGTATACCTGAACATTACGTACCAGTTAAGCTTGTGGAGTTTTTAGTTTAGTAAAGAAAAAGAAAAAAAGAAAAATTATTATAAGGAACGAGGACACCCCACAGATCTCTACAATGGTACGATATTGTTCACTTTTTCATGACTTTGCTTTTGGTTCACTCCAAAAGGCGTCATGTGAATAGAGATATTTGTCCTTTCTTATATTCCTATGGTCTTCTCCATGTCTAGCCAATATGGGACTTTGGGTCGCACTCCAATTTCCAACAATAATATTAAATTGACCCGAACCTCTAACAATTAAGGGAGATAAGTGATAATTTAGGGTGTAATAGTAATATAACTTACTCGAAGAGGGAGAGAAAATGGTAGGACTCGGAGGTTCACTTTGGACATCAACTGCTTGAGCATGAGTTTCTTCTTCATCCGTGGCGGCAACTATTTCGGAATTTGAAAAGGAGGTTTGTTGATCTGAATGAAAGGAGGGTTGTTCGAAACGAAAGGAGGTTTGTTGATCTAAATGAAGGGAAGGATAACGATCTTGTCGTCGGTGAGTACTAAAATTGGGTGATAATGGCTCCACCTCCATTGAAGAAATCCCAGATCATACTGCTAATAATTCTTGTTATTGCAGCTACCTCAGGCCTCAGGCTCATGTATTGCCTTGTTATATGGAACTTTTCTTTTCCCTTTTCCCCATTTCTTGGATGCTGCCTTATCAATTCTTAGCAATTGACATCCAATCTTCTTCTTTTCTTCCAATTAGTTTTTCTATTTACCAATTACATCTTTTATTTTTATTTTTATATAAGTCAACTTAATATCGTTGTCGTTTTTATTAGTCCTACTTACTTTTTGACACTACGTTTTAAATGAATTTTATTTCCATGTTTCTATGAATTAGACAGTCATCTTCCTTTCAAAAAAAAAGAAAGAAAAAAAACAAAAAAGTCTTCTTTTAATTATTTATGACATCCCCACCCAATCTGAACGTGGAATTGGAATCTGTGAAAGTGGTACGTTGAGAAGTGAAAATTATTTGATTACTCTGCTTGCGTCCACACTTTACGTCCACACTTTACGCTGGCTTCGTGGAGAAACAAAAATCAAACCTTAGAAGGAAGAGTTTGGGGCAAATAGTTGGAGTTATGAAATCTGAAATTGTTTTGTCGGAGTTCAAGTATGAGTTAATAAGTTTATGGGATCCACAATAAAACGTTGGGATAGAAGTTAATGGGAAAATTTCTAGTACTACTATAGTACATACTTCCTCCTTTCAGCATTTGACAAGTCGGTTAATAAGCATTTAATGATATAATATTTTATTCTATGGGTTCCACACCATTCTTAAATATTTCTTCCATGGCAAACAATGAATGGAGGTAGTAGGGAAAATTTTCTATACTACCGTAGTACTAGAAATTTTTCTGAAGTTAATAAGTTCGTAGGTCGCGCAGTAGAGTGTTATAGTTGGTTAGTAAATTTGTGGAACAGATGTTGTATGTTCTTGGGCCAAACAAAGCTCCACCCAACTCATACTTCACAACTTTTTCCCCCAAATACCCCTTAAATGTTCTTTTCACACGTGTCCCACACACGAGACAACTACATTAGAGAGAATTAAATGGATGGGAAAGAGACATTTATTTTCTTATTAAAAACAAGGTCATCTATTATGAAACTCGTCAACATTTTTTTTTGAAAAGGGACTAACTCATTAAGAGACAGAAGGGTCCTGAGGGGAAACAAACATACATCGTTCTCGTAACGATACACTTTCCATCCACTCAGGATAGTTTCCTACGAAAACAAAAGTCGACGACAAAAGCCCTCCACGGGCCAATTTGTGAGCAAAGTCGTTGAACTTGCGACTAACAAAATTAAAACTCACCTTTTCAAACGATATTTGAATGGTCTTCATATCCCATATCGTTGTAGCTATGCAAGTCTCGCATGGGATCTCCGCTTGGATCGATTTGATTAATGTCAACGAATCAGACAGAACCGTTAGACGATTCACTCCCAACGATCTAGCCAAACGAAGACCTTCTAACACTGCTGCAGCTTCCGCTCCCAACGGAGAATTGTAGACCGGGGATTGTATCGATTGAACAGCCTTAAAATGACCACCTCTATCACCTAGAATAAGCCCAAAGCCACTTGCTCGCATGTCTCTCATGTACGCAACATCAGTATGCAAAATAAACTCTTCCCCCTTGGAAATAATATTGCACACATCTTCCTCAAACTGAACAATTGCACAACCTTTCGGATTAGCATGCCAGTAATCTACCAAATATTTAATAATCCAATCGCATCGTGACACTACATTAGGAATTGGACGATTATGAACCCAATAGTTCCTATCATTCCAAATTGCCCAAGCCCCGACAGAAATACGCTTAAGATTCAGTTTGGAATCTTCTGCTATACTCAGCCAATGAAACTCGTCGACGTTAAAATTTTTAATCAATTAAAAAATGTTACATCATTTTTCAATTAGTCCTACTTAAAAGTGAAAACTTAATAACAAAAACATTTTGAGAACCTCATCATTTAAATTGTGAGATTTTTTTTTTTAGTACATCAACATTTGGGAGTGGGGAGAATCGAACCTCTGACCTCATGGTCAAGGGTACATGCCAATTACCAATGAACTAAGTTCGCTTTGGCAAATTGTGAGATTTTAAGACTTAAAAAAGAGTTCCACTATTTCTAAAATTATAATGATTAAAAAAAGTATTTATCTCAAAATAAAATAAAATAATGATACACTTCACTTTTATTTTGATTTTAAAAAATTTATTGTTACAAAATTTTAATAGTGAATTCCTTAATTTACATTTTTGAGTCAACCAACCAAGTTGTGTGAATATGACAAATATAAGCATACAGTAAACCTAATTATGCATTTGGGTGTAGAAAGATGATGTAGGATCCGATGATGGGAGCCAACAAGAATATCGCTTAACTGATATAAAGGTTGTACTCTAGACCTAGAAGTCAGAGATTCAAATCCTCCATTAAACCGAAAAATGTTTGAGGTTGTGGGCTGGGTTCATTTGGTGATGTCGCAGTGAGGCCCATGACGAGAGGAGGTTGTGGGCTGGATCCATTTGGTGATGCCATCGCAGTGAGGCCCATGACAAGAGGAGGTTGTGGGCTGGGGCTTATCAATGGGTATACTTAGAGCTGCAAGTGGATTAAGCAGGTCAAAAAGTAGTGGGGCCACTCGGCCAAGGATTCTTGATGAGTCAGCAGAAGTTAGAGCAATAACAATAAAGAAGAGGGATTTTTTTTTTTTACAATATGTGGCGTAGAGAATTCGAACTACCGACCTTAGTTGGACTATGCTCATGTTTTTTTTTTTTTAGAAAATACTTCATTATATAAAAGAGCCATAAAAAAGCTCCCAAAGGAATATTATCTGTGGGACAGGATCCCCACAAGTATTAGGCACATAACCAGTGTCAGTTGTGTTAAAAGCAAGTAACCAATCAGGAAAATTATCAAACCAAATTTTAATAGCGAATATTTTTAACTTAATTCATAAGATGCATTTGATATCATTATTTCATGAATGAATTTTACCGACACTTCGTAACTTTATTGAAAAAACTATAGTAAAAAAACTTGATTGAAAAAACATGATAAAAGGAAATGGAAACTATTAAAATATTAGAAATTAAAAAAAAATACAAATAATAAATGTAAAATGATATTATTTTAAGGCTTAAATCAATAATTGAAATCAATACTAATAGAACTTTCAAGATTTGAATTCTCTCAACTTGAGCTTTCTTTCATTGACATTATAACAAAAATGGCACTTTCAAGTTGCATCAGCATCCTTTCAAGGCCACAAACATTATTGTCACCCAATTAGATAGACTAACAACTGATTACAACGCTGAAGCCTGGATGACCATATGGCATATCCATTTTCAATCCTTTTTTTCTTTCAAAGAAGTCCTTTTTTAAATTTTGAAATCTGACATGATCATCAAATTTTAAAATATATAGAAAAAGTCAAAAGAAGATATATATATTTAGTTAGAAGACTTTTTTTTAGTGATTTGATAGCTCAATTTATGAGCTAACTTTACCGATGTTATATTGTTAGCCTCATTGATTATTTGACCAGTTTCACGTATATTTGATTATATTTTTTTTTAAGAATCAAGCTTTTGGATTAAATTCGAGTAAATGGAAGATAATTGATTAGTTTGAAGTTAATGGAGCAATCAAAATGGAGAAAGAAGCAAATGAGAGTCATTTATATTGGTGCTTGCAGACCTGAAAGGGTAGCGTTGAGACATTGTCCTTAGTGTCTCAACGCTGCCACAAATGCAACCACACTTTCAGATGAGGAAGCGTCCAGATGCTACCTCTTAACGTCGAGACGCTTCAGGTTTTTGTTCTGCCATTCTGCACGCGATTGGAGTAGCATCTCGATGCTACATGCATGAAACTTCCCTTAAATAAATTAGGGCGCCACAAAGGCAACGAGTGTCTCAACCCTGCGATTGTTGACTTGCGGCCTATAAAGAAGACGATGCTCAACCATTTGGGGGAGGATCCTTTGGAGAGAAAACACCATATTTTTTTAGAGAACTTGATTCATGGGGCTAGGAGACATGTCGTGAGCAGGATTCTGAAGCAAAGATTGTGGATATTGTAACGGAGACGTGCGGTCATCAAAGCTTTTTTGTTTTACTCTCCTTACCTTTTATCTTGTAATTTTGCTATGGGATTTCTTGTATGCTTTGTGTGTATTTTCGAGACCATGAGTAGCTAATTTCCTTTCTTAGGGACTTGATGTAGACGTTAGATTGTATGGACTAATTGACAGACTGTTGTTCCGTATCATTATGGAAGAAGATTCAGGTAAAATATGCACTTCCTCGGGAATGAAAAAAAATCGCAACAAACAACTCTCGCGGTCCCAAATAAAAAAATATAAGAATTTTGAGCATTAAAAAGCTTGGAAGTTTTATTTTCCCAAAATGTATCCTAATTTTTGGCAATTCAAATTAATCACTTTGACTGATTGTTTTTACGTATATTATAAGTAAAAAGGCGGTAGGAACTAGAATGAACATTATTTTGATTGTTTGTAATTTATTCCCTTTTTGCAATTGAATGCTTTATGCCTTTAATCTCTTGATCAAAGATTTAATTGTTGGTTCGTCTGAATTTCATGATTGAAAGAGGGTACTTTAGACTATAAATATCAATTGCATACCTTAGGTTGTTCTAAGATTGAGAGATTTAGAATTGCTTGAGAAACTGTTAAAAGAATTAGATTTTAATGTCTATGCTTGTTATTGAAATTGGATAGGAATATCGATTTCTTAATTTAGCGCAGAAAATTAACTGTGCTCAATAGAGACAGTTATAATCATTAATTCTTGATTTATGGAATATTTGCATGTTCAATCTTAGTTATCAATACATCAATTCATATATCTAATTGGTGAAATCAATTCCCTAAGACTTTTCTCTATTGATTTTTCTCATCTTTTATTTGCTTTGATTAATTTTAGATCTTTCTCCATCTTGATCGAATATTTTCTCTAAATAAAATTGGACAAATACATTTGTAATAATAAAAATGAACTTGAAACTAACCATAAAAGCTAATTTTAAAATTTATTAAAAGTACACGGACTAGAGTTGGACATTTAAATATACAAATAAAATTAGAAGTCTCAAGATCCAAAGTATAGGAAGTCAAGGATATTTTAACCCATATATTTTTTTCAACTATGCTCCACCCTATAGTACACTGTTTTTACTCATATATATACTTTACAAATATCATATAATATAAGAACTTTGCCTCAATCTGAAACAACATATACACAACATAAAACCTCTGAAATCATTTGGTTTGAAGATCATCACATTCACTCTTGAGCTGTTTTTCTATCCTTGAATTTCCCAAAGCACATCTTTCTTCCAACCAAGCAATTATGTCTGCAAATACAACATCAATGTTTTCAAGTGTCTCTCCATACAGCAATCCATGCCACATCTGTGGATATGTCTTCAAGGTCTTGTCCCAGCTCGATGCCTTCCGGTGGAGTTGCTCGCTCACCGATATATCGGTCACTCGATCTGCTTCTCCGTGGAGAATTATGAACGGTAACGATACCTGTTTACTTAAAACATGTCATCGACCAAACTACCACTAAACTCAAAAACTTAAAAGATTAATTCGAACAACGAAAAATGACGAACCTCTTCGAGTCTTTGCTCGAGATCTAAACTGATCCTGAGAAGTTCATGGCCAGTGTTCAAGCGAGGCCTCCCTTTGTAGCAGTAAGGATTAGATCTGATCTGTTAATTTTATCATCAAATGAATTTATTAACATGCTTGAATATAATTCTAATAAACACTTTTATATTTCTTCTAAAAACAGAGGAGATGAATATAATAATACCTGATGTCTAATCTCAGGAACTTTAAAAGCAACATCAATGATATCTTGGGTTGGAATTATCTTCCATGTGGGTATGAAATTGCAAAGCTTTGTCAGTATTTTTACAACAATTGGATTTGGTTTTACATCCTCTGCAATCTGCCAAAAACAGGGGAATTTTGAGCTTTAAATTTAAGAAACAATTTCAAAATAGAAACAGAAAATTTTCATACCTTACACATGGGTGCAACCAAGACAGCACCATCCCAATAATCTGGTTTCTTTCTGTGCAATAACAGAGCCACTGCCCCTCCCATTGACTCCCCTAATAGATATCTCATTTTCGCCTTGTTCTCTTTCCTTTCTGGGTAGTCAAAAACGGTTTTTTAATCAAACCCATATGAAAATTTTCAATTAACAACCATAAAAATAGAATCTTTTGCATTGGGAAGATACCAGAAATGGCTGTGAAGTGATTGGAGCAATCATCCACTACATTATCGAAGCTTGTAATATAGCCTTGTAAGCCGTCTGATTTCCCATGGCCTTCGTAATCAATCCCATAAACTGCAAAACCTGCCTTTGCAAGTCGAATTGCAGTGCCTATAATCCAAATCAAAGAACAGGGCAGAGTTTTAAAATTTAGTCTCGAGTTCTGGAATTGGCTGAGGATTTCAGGTGGAAGGAGATACTTACTGTTCATGGTGATGCTACATTCCATTGCGTAGCCATGGCAGATGAAGATCAAGCCCTTTGGTTCCTGATTCTTTGGAAGCCATTTGCATGTGAAAAGCTTCAACCCACGTGAGTTCGATATATACTCCTGCAAAATAATAAAAAAAAATCCATTCAGGAAAACAGTTTTAAATCCCACTAAACCCAAAGGTAAAAATTTAAGTGACGTCCAACAAAGAGTTAGTAATATTAATTGGGGGAAGAAACCACAGTAAAAAAATTCCTCTAATATCATGTAAAATCACTAGTTAAGCTAAAAGCTTGAGCTAAAAATAACAAAATTAAGAGGTAACCTCTGATCTTAACATGAAAAGCAATAACAGAATGAAGGGCTAACCTCTTCATACGTGACACCATCGAGAATTTGAGCAGCCTGCAAGACATTCAAAACAAGTTAGAGAGAGAAAGCACAGAAAAAGAAAGAGAGAGAAAGAGAGAAAGATAGAGAGACCATGGAGATTGGAGAAGAATTTTTCTGGGCGAACTGCAAGTGAGAAGAAGAAAAGGGTAGAAAAATATTTGAGTTGAAAAGCGAAGAAGAGATTGGATATTTTTATAATGCCTCCGTTTGAAGAAAAGAATAAAAGCTTGGATGAGAAAGCTTTTAATGCTTGAAAAAAAAAAAAAAAAAAAAAGATTCAAAGAGAGCAGGCGAGTGCCTGTGCATGTCAAGTTGCGCTGTTGGACTTGTTTTGATTCAACACGGCGTAGCCACTAATTTCCCTGTCGACCCTCTACTTTCTAAATAAAGCCAAAATTGTCCGTGAGAATTTTGTCTTTTTTATTTTCTTGTTTTTTGGGATAAGTTTCAAATGGTTCTGACTTATTATCCTTACAATAAGGAAAATTAAGAGTTACAAATACATGTCTTACATGTATGATTGCTCTGTTTTAGTATTTTTAGGGATGACATTTTTTTTTTTTTTTTTTTGTTAGGGACATGTCGAGACTTCGTAGGGGGCGGGTCCATTCTCAATCCAAAATTAATACAAAAGTGTAATAAAATAGTTAGGAATAGGATATTTTGGAAATGAAGTTGAGATTATCTGAATGGAAATATTTGAAAATATTTTTGAAGATGCTTTTGGGCGTGAATGTGATGTTGATTTTTGTAGCTGCCCGCCAGCATTGACTATCTTTTGGTCTCATTCAGTTCAGAAGAGATTAATTTGATATTTATTATTATTATTATTTTTTAAAAGAATGATAATTTGGCATTTATTGTAGTTAAGAAGTTAGGATAATGAATCATGTATCATCCCCTTTTTGATTTGGTTCATATGTTCTGGACCTTCCTAGAAAATTTGGCTGATGGGCACATTTAACTTGCCTAAAAACAACTCCACACCGACATCTTTCTTCTTCTTCAATCCAGATTTTTTTTTTTTTTGAAAGGTTCTTCAATCCAGATTCTTAAATTTGAACGTTTCCAAAATCAATGTAATTTTGAATGGACGAACCTCGCAAAGTATAACTAATTTTGCTCCATAAAACTCAAGTCAAAGAGAACATATTCGAAATGTAAAAAAGAAAAATGGATAAAAGATGCTACCAGCGGCTATGTTCTTTCGAAAAGTAGAGATGGTGACTCTTGGATTAATTTAAACAAATCGAAAAAATGGTTGTCCCAACCCACATTGGAACTTAGACCATCACTATAGAATATGTTGAATGTGGAACCAAAGCACACAACACGGAAGCAAGATTCAAAGGAGAATAAAAGAGATAAGGAAGAGAAGAATAGACATAGGTTTAAAGTGGTTTGACGACGAGGTCTACATCCATTTTTAGAATAGTGGCAAGAGAATTTATTATCACATTTGATCAAGTGAATACAATCTGTACTTCACATTCTGTTTTACAAGCTTGAGAGAAAGACTTATTTCTAAAGAATACAGAGAATATGTAAGAATGGTGTTGCTTGATTATTTCATTACTATGGAGATTAACTTTATACATCAAGGAATACACAGAAAAGGAAAGAGTATTTACACCAAATTACAGTAATTAAGGCATAAATCAAGCAAATAATAATGAGAAAATTAATGGGAAAATATGCTCTAATATGCCCCCTCAAACTGATGACTGGAGAGAAGTCAGAAGTTTGTCTCGAAATGTCAAGAAGACTGGAGATGACAATGGTTTTGTGAATAAGTCAGCCAACTGATCCTTTGAAGATATGAACTGAACTGAAATATCCTTACGAGCAACTTTTTCTCGAACAAAATGATAGTCGATCTCAATGTGTTTCGTACGAGCGTGGAAAACTGGATTATTGGCAAGAGAAATAGCTGAGATGTTGTCACACAATAATGTTGGCGGATTTGATAAGGTGACATGGAGATCACGGAGAAGCTGTCGCAGCCAATAAAGATCTGCTGCTGTAGTGACAAGAGAGCGGTATTCAGCCTCAGTGGAAGAACGTGAGACCGTAGGTTGCTTTTTGGCTGACCAGGAGATCGGACTGGAGCCAAGGAAGGCAATGAAACCAGATGTGGATCGTCGGTCAGAGGTGTCACCAGCCCAATCAGAGTCACAAAAGGCAGTGAGAGATAAATTTGCTCGTCGAAACAGAATACCAAGTGGTTTGGAGCCAGATAAATAACGCAAGATACGTTTGACAGCAGAGAAATGAACAACTGTAGGTCGATGCATGAATTGACTTACACGATTCACTGCAAAGGAGATGTCAGGTCGTGTAAAGGTGAGATACTGAAGAGAGCCGACCAGTTGACGATAGAGCGTGGCATCATGAAATAACGGTGCAGAGATATGAAGATCAACTGTAGTAGACATGGGTGTTAAACATGTCTTAGCAGAGGACATTCCTGCAGTGTGAAGTAAGTCAGTGAGATACTTAGCTTGATTTACAAAGATGCCATCAGTGGTATTGTGGACTTCCAGGCCAAGGAAGTATTTTAATGCACCAAGGTCCGATATCTGAAATTCTATTGCCAACTGCTTCTTTAGGACTGAGAGATATGAAGAATCTGGTCCAGTGATAATTATATCATCAACATAAAGTAACAGGTATGTCAAAGAGGATCCAATTGAGCGAACAAATAAGGATGGATCAGCAGTAGAAGCAGTAAATCCCAAGGTGAACAAATATGATGTAAAACGATCGAACCAAGCTCGAGGGGCTTGCTTTAGACCATATAGACTTTTATGAAGGCGACAAACATGATGTGGACTGGATTTGTCAAGAAAGCCAGGAGGTTGGGACATATACACTTCTTCCTTTAAGTGACCGTGCAGAAAAGCATTCTTTACATCCAGTTGGGTTAAAGACCACTGATAATGAGCAGCAAGAGCAAGGATTACTCTGATTGTGGGCTTTTTAACAACTGGACTGAAGGTTTCAGTAAAGTCAAACCCTTCAACCTGATGGTATCCTTTAGCAACTAATCTGGCTTTGTATCGAGCAATAGTGCCATCAGTGTTATATTTAGTCCTAAAGACCCATTTGCAACCCACAACATTCATGGAAGGTAATCGAGGTACTAAGGACCACGTACCTTGTTCCTGAAGGGCATTGAATTCCTCACACATAGCGGATCTCCATTCTGAATATTTTGAAGCAACAGAATATAAAGGAGGATCTGTTGGAACTGAGGTGGTTATAGTGGAAACAAACGCCTTAGGCTTGAAAATTCCTGACTTAGCTCGTGTTTGCATCGGATGATTATTGACAGTGCTTGCAGGAATGTGAACATTTTGGGATACTGAATGCTCAAGAGATGACTCATCTGCCGGTAAATCTGCAATACTAGAAGATGAAACATGCAAAATCTCTTGAGGAGAAGAATTAGTGTCAACAGTGGATAATTGGGTAGGTAGGGAAGGAGAAGATGGGTTTGGAGATGTGTGTAAAAGGGTAAGTAAGGGTGTTATGTCAGGATGGGAAGGGGTGGCAGGTTTTGGAGATTCTAAAGGTTTGGCAAAAGGGAAAATTGTTTCGTGAAAAATAACATGGCGAGAAACAATTGATTTTTTGGTGATAGGATTGTAACATATATATCCTTTATATTCTAGAGTATAACCAAGGAAAATATGTTGAGAGGTTTTAGGGTCAAGTTTATGCTTGGTATAAGGTTTCAATAAAGGATAACATGCACACCCAAAAACTTTTAAGTGATGTAAATCAGGAGTGTATCCAAAAAGTTGCTCAAAAGGAGATGACATATTGAGAGAAGAAGTAGGCATACGGTTGATTAGAAAAACTGCAGCTGAAAAGGCATAGAGCCAAAACTCTAATGGAACAGAAGAGTGAAAAAGAAGGGACATTGCAGTTTCAATTATATGACGATGTTTACGCTCAGCTACTCCATTTTGTTCAGGTGTGTATGGACATGATTTTTGATGCAAAACACCTTTAAAATTAAAGAAAGCCAAAGTAGAAGAATTGCAAAACTCTCCACCGCCATCAGAACGAAATACTTTTAATTTTGTAGATAATAAATTTTCTACAAAGGGAACAAATTTTAGGATAATAGCATGAACATCAGATTTAGAAGAAAGAGGAAAAAGCCAAGTAAACTTGCTAAAATCATCTATGAAACTAACATAATAACGATATCCATTGATAGAAGTAATAGGAGAAGGTCCCCATACATCACTATGAATAAGTTCTAAAGGAGAAACAGAAAAGGAAAGAGACTTAGGAAATGATAATTTTGACATTTTAGCTTTCAAGCAACTAATGCATTCGCAAGTAGAAATAGAACTAGATAAAGAAAGACCAAGACGAGATAAACTAGAGCGTAAAGTTTTGGGAGCGGGATGACCAAACCGATTATGCCATAGAGAACACTCCTGTTTTGCCATAAAATTAAAGTTTTTGGGGTGCAGATCAGAGGATAGCATGGATGGACTTGGGATGGGATAAAGGCCATTGATGCTTTCACCAGTGTATAGGATTTTGCCAGAGACTTTATCCTGAATTAGGAACCAGTCAGTATCAAAGATAAAAATACAGTTATTATCAAGGCAAAATTTATGAACTGATAAAAGGTTTGCTGCAAGTTCAGGAGCATGAAGGATTTTGGAAAGATTAAAAGTATGAGAAGGGGTAGAAAGTGTACCACTGCCTGTGTTTTGGATATTTAAAGGTTGGCCATTACCCACTGTGACAGATTCTTCCCCATTATAATTGTTGGAGAGATTGAGATTTGCCAGATCGTTTGTCATATGAACGTTGCAACCACTGTCAGATAACCAAAATGCATTAGAACTATCATTCGAAGATTGTGAGGTCATAGAATTTACCGCCATAGCAGCTAATTGAGCTGGTGGGTGACGACCCTGATAGGAAAAATTCATCCTATTGTAGCAATCAAGAGCCCCATGTCCAGATTTTGAACATATTTGACAGAAAATGCGGCCTGATCCAAAACCAGTATTTAAATTTGAAGAGGGAGAGCCCAAAATACTGCCAGACCCAAAATTTTGTCCAGACCCGAAACTGGATCCGAGTCCAGCTTGCTGACCCGAAGCGTGCATATGCGGCCCACGTGAGAATTGAGTTCCAGAGTTTGGGCCGCTTGAGAATTGATTTGAACCGCCTGGAGCTTGAGGAAATGGGCCGACGGAGGGGAAAAAGGGATTGGGCCCATCAAAACGTTGAGGGCGTGAGAACCCTCGGCCTCCTCGGTTAAACTGACCACGTCGTCCTCTTCCTCGAAAGGTAGGGTTTTGCGCAGCGACCATTGCCGTAGGAACTGGATCTGGTGCGTGGAGCTTCAGTGTTTGTTCTTCAGCTGCTAACAGAACGTGAAGTTCTTCTAAAGATAGGTTTCCACTGCGCGTTCGGATTGATGTGCGGAAGGCATTAAACTCAGCTGGAAGTCCATTCAAGGTATGCACAAGAATTTCTTCATCCTCTATTTTAACCAAAGCAGCAGCCAATTTGTCAACAATTTCCTTGATGCGGCAGGTATATTTTTCAATGGATTCGGTAGAAAGTTTCTTGATTTTATACAAGGCAGATCGTAAATCAAGAATGCTAGATCTGGTGTTGGATGCATATCGTTTTTCTAGAGAACACCATAAATCCTTAGAGGAAACAGAACCAACCACATGAGCAAGAGCAGAGGGAGATAATGTTGCATTAATTAAGGTAATGAGAGCTTGATCACGAGATACCCACTGAATGTAATCGGGGCTGACCTGTGTCGTCGCTGTTCCTGCAGGAGTAAGAATGTATTGGGCAGGTTTGGGTAGTGAGTCGTCGATATGCCCGAAGAGAGAGTGAGCTTTCAAGATTGAGGAGACTTGAAATTTCCACAGCACATAATTCGTTGAATCCAAACGAAGCGGCACCAGATTGCAAATATTTGATAAGAGAAATAGCGGTGAGGCAGTAGCGGAAGAAGATGATTCAGAGATAGTAGACGAAGATGAAGCCACTGTGCTAGCCATTGGACCGAAACAGAGAACTGCAACAAAGGAAGAAGATGGACCGAAAACGCTGGAGCTAAGGGATGAAAGGGAAAAAAAAGGTAAGGAATTTTATTTTTGCTCTGATACCATAAAGAATACAGAGAATATGTAAGAATGGTGTTGCTTGATTATTTCATTACTATGGAGATTAACTTTATACATCAAGGAATACACAGAAAAGGAAAGAGTATTTACACCAAATTACAGTAATTAAGGCATAAATCAAGCAAATAATAATGAGAAAATTAATGGGAAAATATGCTCTAATAATTTCTACACAGAGTAATTTGCAAGCGGTTAAGTAAGGCCAATAGTTGGGCATGTGCCTCTTTCTTCAAGAAAGAAGATTAAGAAATAACCACTCAGCTAACAGCTCATCATCCCAACGACCAAATCAGAATATTAGTTATCAGTTTCGACAGAATACACTCCCTAGACCACAACTTGGGAATGGAAGGCTACATAAGTCTGTGCTTCAGGATGAGCACTATAGAATGAGCACTCAGATTCATCCATACCGTTTCCAACCTACCTTTCTTAATGCATCAGTGTAAAGTCAAATAATGCATGCCTTTGCAATCAAATATGAAAGGGGTTCTAACTTTACAGGCCAAAAATTAGAGAAATGGCTTGAAGATTTTGCAAATCTCGTTGCTGATTGTGATTTGGTTGAGCTCTCCCACTCTATGCACTTCTTGAACTTGGTCTAACATGAGGAAAGAGAAGGAAATGGAAATCATTGGATCTTTTCCTAATCGACTCGGATTGGGAAGACCATATGCAAGACACTATTCAAAAAGTAGGGACCGCATTCACCTTTTGGTTCATGAGATTTTAATTTAGTTTCTATTTGAGCTATGAGTTCTTAAAACGAATTTTTTGATATTGAGATTTAAATTTTGTTTCTACTTAGTCTTGATGTTTCAAAAACTAACATATTTGATTCTTGAAATTTATGTTTGACTTTTGATTGGTGTCTATATTTTGAAATAGTTTATATAGTTGGTTTGTAAAGTTTGAAATTAGTTTTTAATTAGTTCGTGAGCACACAGATTAAAATATACAAAAAAAAAAAAAAAAAAAAAATCTCATCTCATTTAAAAAATACATATTAATAAAATCCAAGTAATAGTCTAAAAAAACAAAAACAAAAAAGTCTAGTTAGCATATGTTAACTGTCTCGTCATCATTCTAAGTCAACTTTTTACATAGGGACCATCTAAAAATCAATTTCAAACTTTAGGGACTAATAATAAATAAAATCCAAAACCAATTTTGAAACTTCAAAGACCAACTAAAACCTCAAATCATGTCTTAAGGACCAAAAATGTTAGTTTTAAAAACTCATAGATCAAATAGAAACTAAGTTCAAATTCCTAATACCAAGAGTGTTTTATTGTAAATACTTTTTCTTTACCTTGTCGGAAAAAAAAAGAAAAGAAAGTAAAATCATTCAAAAATACAGAATAGCCATTTTTAATAATTCTATAGGATTTAGCGAAATTTCAAAATCGTTATTTTAATTTAGCCATACAATACAATTTCCCTTGCGGGTATGAAGCTGGGCCGGAAGACGGAAATGGGCCTATTGGGCCAGAGAGATGGACCGAAAATGAGGATACACAGCAACGGAGAAGCACCACCAAGACCCTATCCCAACACTTGGATTGCATGAGAAGAAAACATTTTAAAATTAGAGAATATTAAGGTCAATTTATTTATTCCTTTTTTTTTTTAATAAAGAAAATGACTAAAATCTCAGAGATGGAATTGGTCAAAGTCAGAACTTTATGTTATATCATCACTAGCAGTTACTACCTTAACATTTTATAAAAATTAGGCATTGTGATTGATTTCTTATTTAGCAGAAAGACGAAAGAAAAAGTGGTGGGAACAGTAAGAGAGACGTAGGTAAAAGCATTACACAACTTGAGAGACTAGAACAAGCAGCTTGTTTTGGATTTGAATTGAATGAATGAACAGAGTCCAATCCATTGGAAATGGGAAAGTGCTTCTATAACCGATTTTAGCCCTACATGCTGCCTAACTCTCGAATATATCCTTGTGTTCTACACAAATTTGGTCATCCTCTCATCATTTTCATTCTAACCCCATATCTCATATAATCCTAATCCATTCTCACCTCGCTTCTTTCCCTGTAATTACCTATTATTTGCTAGATGTGTTTGAAGATTTTCTTTTCCAAACTTGAAATGATTCTAGAATTGACATGATTTTCTATTATTCTATGGACACACACGACCAATGTTTAAGTTGTAATTAGTCGTATTAAAGAAGAAAAAAAAACTTCGTGACTTGAGAAACCGATCGACTTAACTGAATTCGTACAGTTTGGGTTGGGTTAAAACTTGTTTGAGTTGAATTGAATTAAAATATAATTTTTTTATAGGTTGAGTTAATTCATAATTCACCTAAAATAAGTGTGGATTAAGCCAAACCAGCAAAAATTTATTATTAATTTTACAAAAATATTTCGTTTACTTATGATAACAATTAAAATATATAGTATATTTATTGTTATTTTTAGTTGATTTCAGGATTCCTTTTTAATTATTTATTAGTTAACAATTTTTAAAAATACATTTTAATTAAGTCTTTGGAATTATTAATTTCTACTAATATTTCTTAAAATAAAAAATTCAATGAATGACCCAAATCAACTCAATCTAAATGTTTCAAAGTGGCATTGGGTTGAGCTCCTTTATGTAACAAAGGTTATTTGGATTAAGAAATTTACAATTCTTTTATCAAAAAAAAAAAAAAAAAAAATTACAATTCCAACAATTAGGTTAAGACTGAAAGTACCTCAACCCAACTCAATCCAAACCATGATCACCCTTAATGGTAATGTTTGATATTGCTATCACTTTAATTAAAATTCCACAAATAATATATAGATGTTAATCAAACACTCAAAGTTTTTTTTCTTACCATTGGCTTGATGACGTTCACCATAGGCATGGTTAGGGTTTGGAATTAGTCTCAATTTGGTTCATATAATTTAGATTTAGTTCGATTTTTTTTTTTTTTTTTTTTTTTTACAAAAGATACTTCATTAAGGATGAAATAAAATAGGTATGCAATGAGACATACCAGAGATGAGAGATTAAAAGAAGGCTCTCCAATTTAAAGCAACATATGGAATATCATAGTCATTAAAGAAATTAGATTTAGAGCTCAAGAAGCGGCATTGGTGAGGATATCTTCCCATAAAGCACCTGGATTTAGTTCAATTTAGTCTTTAGACATGTTTCAAAAGTTTTAATTTGATCTTTGTGATTTAGTTACTTCACAACATATCATCCCCTACTATGGTCATATTGACCGTCTTTTTTCACATAACAGATTTCTATTTGGATAATAATGATAATTGATTGTTTTAGGATTTTTGGACTGAGTAAAAAATTAAAAAAAAAAAAAGTGGGTTTCTCAAATGAGTAAAACACAATTTAATGAGAATTTTTGAAGTCTAAACAAGCGGTCAAGATTAAATTAAAATTAAGCTCAGATCATAAGGACGACTAAATTGAAGCTAATTAATTCAAACCATAGGAACCAAATTGAAACTTTTTAAAACTTTAAAAATCATATCCAAACCATAGAAACCAAATAATTAAGCTTAAAAAACAATCTTTGATTAAAAATCCAACTTAATATGGTGACTCAATCTCTCTCCGATCAAGGACGTATACTTTGATCTTCCATTCATGGCAAGGTAGTCGGTTTCCCTTCAATCATTCATGCATCTCATTAAGATTAAATTAATGTTAATCAAATCAACAAGTCAATTCTCGACCACTATTTTCCTTAACATTGCCATCTAATCTTTATGATCATCTCAATCTCCTCTCTTCTTTTATTTTGATTTGCTCCAAACTTTGCCAGCATCAAACCATCGCACTACACCAAAAAAGGTCAATAATATATAATAACAACTTAAGAGGCAAAAAAGAAAAAGGAAAAAGTGCATTGAGATGAAACGTGGCACATCACACATGTAATTCTATAAAACCATAATCGAACTTTAAAACCTATTGTCTTGTTTTCTTCCCTCTTGCGACACACGTTTCTTCTAAGCCCTCAAAATTCAAACATTATAAAATTACTAAAAGGTCAATCAAAAAGCTAAGTGCTCTGCTTTTCCAGTTGCCTTTCCGTTGAATAATATCTCAGGTTGACCCTTAAATAACACACCCCATTAACGCAACAGTTCATAATGCCCAATAAAGTATGCTAATTAATTAATAATTAACCTATTTTGGCCTCATAATTATACTTTTTGATACACACAAGAACGTGTTAATTAATCAGATTTATAATACGGCTGCAACTGCAAGAAGACAATAACATCTGGGATATCAATGTGGGCCGTCACCAACCTATCTCCAAAGTCTATATATATATATCTCTAACTTATATACGTAATTTTTTGGCCTAATTTGGAATTTTATACCTAGTCAAAAACCTAACTCGTTTTACCTTCGATTTCTTGTGGTTGCTGATTTGGACCAATCCACTATTATTTCATGTAGCTCTACTCTCAACTCAACCCAGCTCCACCTTATAAATATCTCCCCGAAGGCATCCATTTTTCTCCATCCCCAAGTAATCTAACTTCCAACTTTCTCTTCTGTTTTTTGATATCTCTTTGAGGTTACATAAAATGAAGCTCTCAAAGCTATTCCTTTTGGTAGTTTTGGTAACCATCTCTCACTATGCAGCTCATGCAGCTGAAGTTGAAATGAACAACAAAGAGAATGTTACTTCGTCCGATGACGAAGTTAATTCCGACCATCTTCCTCTGGCGGAAAGCGAAGATTCTCCGTCAGGTTCGCTCCGCCGCCTTCTCTTTAATTTCCAATCTCTGCAGAAGGGATTGACGTGCGACAAATACCCGAGAGTGTGCCGAGCCAAGGGCAGTGCAGGGCCAGATTGTTGCAAGAAGAAGTGTGTAAATGTGGAGACGGATAGGAACAACTGCGGGATGTGCGGGAATAAATGCAAGTACTCGAAGATATGCTGCAATGGAAGGTGTGTGAATCCGATGTTCAATAAGAAACATTGTGGAGGTTGCAACAATGAATGCAGTAAAGGAAGCTCATGTGTGTATGGGATGTGTGGCTACGCTTAATTGAGCTATAGCCCTTTGCATGGGCTACGTATAGAAATATATCATTTGTTAAGATTATGGATTTAGGGTTCATATAGTTTGATAGGGTTTGTGCATGCATGTGTAGTAATAAGAGGGGCAAGGTCAATGGCGCCAGGCTTTGCCATGATCAAGGTCATTCTTTGGTTTCTTAATTTTCATTTAGCAGCTGGGAAAAGTCTCAAGATTATTAGTGGTTTTACGTGATATATGTGTAACATTTTGTGAAATCTCTATGAAAAGTTTATATTGATTGGTTTTAAGTTCTTGATATTTTTTTCTCAAAAAAAAAAAAAAATTCTTGATATTTTATCACGAGCCAAAATATAGTAAGAATAATAAAAGCTAATTCATTAGTTAAATTGAGCACTTAATTATACCTTATCCATAAAGTTAATTAGAGTTTCTATCTCTACCCTACCTTTATTATTTAAAAAAAAGCTTTCAAGAAAAAAGAAATAGTAATTTCATTAACATCTTCAAAATTTGGACGAGATGAAACAAGATATTTCTTTTTCTTTTTTTTTTTTAAAAAAAAGAATATATATATAGATATATATTTTTGAAACATTTAAAAGAGGATACTTTATTAAGCGTTTGTGAGAAACATATCGGAGGCTAAAAGAACACCTTCTAATTAAGAACAATGTGAAAAGCACTATAATTGGAAAAGATGTTAGGTTATAGATGACGAATAAGCAGCCAAAGACGAAATATCCTCCCAATAGAATATTTATTTTCTTTCTTTTTTGCCACAAAAATATATACATATGCAATTTTAATAATTTTTGAAAAAAAAAAAGAAAACAAAAACTACAGGAGATATTTTGACCAAGGTTTTAAATGTCAATGCCGATAGAAGGGTTGAAGTCTCTCAATTTTATGGAAATTTTCATGAAAATATCGATAAAATATTAATGTCAATGGATATTTCTAAAATATATATATATAAATAAAAAATATTTAAAATTAATAAATAAGTCCTTCACCCTGTTAAAATAAGTTTAAATTTCTTATTAATACTATGAAGTTCTCAATAAATTTGGGTTCAGATGATTCTTACCAACCCTCTTCCATCTCGGTTATTTGGCTACATTTGAAACTCCCTCTATATAACTCAAAAGTGAATACAAGCTTTAATCCAAATCACTATAATCTTGCGTGTTTTTCCATCTCTTTGGTTTCGATTATTGATTGCCTTATGAATTTAATTTCCACAAGTGTATTGTTACAACAATAATTGACATTAAAGTTGTGTTGCTCAAGGATTTTTTTTTTTTCTTAAGAAGAGTGTTGCTCAAGGATTATATTAACAAGCATACTGGCCAACAATCTGTATACAGAGATTGTGGGTTTTTTTTGGAAAAGTAGGAAAAAAATTTAAAAAAATTAGAGAATAGGGGGAAGTTTGAAAGTGGTTGGAAATAAGAAAAAACTTGTCTGGATACCGGTATGTAGGGATCTCCCTGCATATCACCATTAAAATGTTGACAACTAAGAGAGATAATAAAAAAATTCTCATTTTCTCCCTTTCTCTTTCTTACTTGTCAAGATTTTAATGGGGTATGTAGGAAGATTCCTACAGGTATGCAGCCAAGTTTTGTTATTGGAAATATAAGTAGACGCAACCAGTGTTTTTTTTTTTTTTGAAAAGCCGGTGGGTCACGTTTGTTGAAGAGACAACCACCCGCCACGTGTCACGCCATGTTTTTTTAATTTTCGTTTACAAATTTGTGTGTGTGTGTGTTTTTTTTAAATTTGAAGATTCTAAACCAAATGATTTTTTTTTGTTTAACTAACTATAATTTAAACCAAATGATATTTAAAAAAAAAAAAACAAATGGTTTTGTTTTTTTTTTAACTATATAACAAAAAATGATTTTTTTTTAACTAACTTATAAAAATTTATCAAAAAAAAAAAAAAAAACTAACTTAATATATAAATTGTATCTTTTAGAATGAATTGTTATGGACCATCATTATAAAAATTATGAATCCTATCATAAATCTACTAAAAGATCAAAACAAAATCAAAACAAGAAAATAAAAAAGATGAATCTAATAATGTACTTGAGAATTTTGTGTCATCATCTAATTATCTTATTAAAAAAAACATATAACAATATAATATTTATTTAATACTTATAAAAACAATTATAAGTGCTAATTATTTTTTGTTTTAATTGTCATGTAATTTAGAAAATTGAATATATTCTTCTCCTCCTTAAAAAAAACGTGTTTTCGTGGACATTTGAGTTATAAATATCGTGCAATTTTAAAGAATTGAATATTGTGTTTAGACTGGATTTAAAGATAAAATCAACAAAGATATGGAGATATGGAGATTGGAGTATATGAACATTGATTTAAAAAAAAAAAAAAGTCGATTTCTCAAAATGAAGAAAAAGGTAGTAGCATAGGTGGTTTTTCTCAACACAATTGCTTCTCAGCCACCACGTTCCCACCCTTTAAAACCATGCACAACCCTTTAAAAAAATAAAATAAAATAAAAACGGTAGGTTTAAACCATGCACAACCCTTAAAAAAAATAAAAAATAAAAATGGTATTTTTATTGTGCCGCTCCATCTCTCTCTCGAATGCAGTGCAATTTCCCATATAAGTCGTGCTTCTTGAACCTACGCGACCCAACGCCGTTAACGAAAAGTCGGTTCCATCGCTTTTCGTTTCGTTGCTGTTTGGTTCCATTTCGTTGCCGTCTAGTCGCCATCTGGTTGTCGAGGTCGCGTCTCTACAAATGCCCTACACACCTTATATTTCCAAACACTTTCAAAAACCCCCTTCTCTCTAATTTTTTTTAAGGTTTTTTCCTACTTTTCCAAAAAAAAAAAAAACTCGAGATTGTGCCTTAACCAGTTAGCAAATGCTCCGGAGGACTAATTTAGTTACTTGAGAAAAAATTAATAATTCCAAAATCATTTTCATTACTTTTATTAGACATATTTGTTAATAATTTATATCATGTTTACTTTGTAGAAAACTTTTAGCATTTGACATTTTAAAAAAGATTAAGAAGGAAACTTTAGAGCATTATTTGACTTGATTAATTTCATTGAGTGAAAGAAATAGATATAACCAAAATACATTCAATGTTACTTAGAATGATTTATTTTTAATTCTTTTTCATGATTCCACTACCATTTAATTTTTATCCTCCCATTTTTGTTGATCTCTTGAAAATAGATATTGCTGTTTCATTTAAAAGATGAGAATAGAAAAGTGAAAAGATAAATAAATAGAAAAAATCAGAAAAAAAAAAAAAGATTTATACACACAATCAACTATTTTTTCAGAGAAAAAATGGGGGATTAAAAATAGATTAAAAAAAATCTTAATTTAGATTAAAAATTCAATTTAATATATATGGTCACACCATCTCTCCGATATATCAACTACTTATGCTTTGATCTTCCATCCATGGCAGATATCTAAGTGGATTTCCCTTCAATCATTCATGCATCTCATTAGGAATAAATCAATGTTAATTATTTTCAGAAAAAAAAAAATCAATGTTAATAAAATCAACACATCAATTCTCGTCCGCTATTTTCCTTAACATTGCCTTGTTTATGATCATCTGAATCTCCTCTCTTCTTTTATTTTGATTTGCTCCAAACTTTGCCAGCCGCACAATCGCACTGAATAGCCACTCACGAGGCAAAAAGAAAAAGGATAAAGTTCATCGAGTTGAAACGTGGCACATATATAACACATGTCACCCTACAAAACCATTGACATTAATCAAATGTAAAAAGCTATTGTCTTGTTATCTGCCCTTTTCCGACACACGTTTCCAGCCTTCAAAATTCAAACATTATAAAACTAAAAGGTCAATCAAAAGCTAAGTGCTTTAATTTGCTTCCCTTTCTTTTCTCCAATTGCTTTTTCCCTAGAATAAGATCACAAACTCCATTAACGCAACAATGAATGCTATTGCTACCAAATAAAGCATACTCTAATTAACAATTAACCTATTTTCCCTCATAAATCTGTTTTTGATACGTAGAAAAACATGTTAATCTATACGGCTGCAGGAAGAGAGGAAGATTTGGGATATCAATGTGGGTCTTCACCAACCTCTCTCTCTAAAGTCCTAAAGTATATGCATACAAATCTCTAATTTATATAAGTAACTTTTCTTGGCCTAATTTAATTTGGAATTTTATTACTCAGTCAAAAACCTCTCGTTTTACCTTGGATTTCTTGTGGTTGCTGATTTGGACCAATCCACTATTATTTCATATAACTCAACTCTCAACCCAAGCTCCCAGCTTATAAATATCTCCTTGCAGGCATCCATTTTCTCCATCCCCAACTAATTTCTTTTCCACTTTCTCTTCTTTTCTTTGGTATCTCTTTGAGTTTACATAAAATGAAGTTCTCAAAGCTATTCCTTTTGGTAGTGTTGGTAACCATCTCTCATTACGCAGCTCATGCAGCTGAACTTGAAATGAACAGCAAAGAGAATAATGCTACTACTTTGTTGGATGAAGTTTCCGATCATCTTCCTCCGACGGAAAGCGAAGATTCTCCGCCGGGTTCGCTCCGCCGCCTTCTCTTTCACTTCCATTCTCGGCAGAAGGGAATGACATGCAACAAATACCCAAGAGTTTGCCGAGCCAAGGGGAGTGCGGGGCCAGATTGTTGCAAGAAGAAGTGTGTAAATGTGGAGACGGATAGGAACAACTGCGGGATGTGCGGGAATAAATGTAAGTACTCGAAGATATGCTGCAATGGAAGGTGTGTGAATCCGATGTTCAATAGAAAGCATTGTGGAGGCTGCAACAATAAGTGCAGTAAAGGAAGCTTATGCGTATATGGGATGTGTGGCTATGCTTAATTAAGCTATAGCCCTTTGCATGGCTACGTATAGATATATATCAATTGTTAAGGTTATAGATTTAGATTCAAATAATTCATTGCTAGGGTTTGTGCATGCATTCGTATATGCCATGATCAAGGTCATTATTATTCTTTGGTTTCTTAATTTTCAGAATCATCAAGATTGGTTTACGTGGTGTGTGTAACATCTTGTGAAATATATGAAAAGTTTGTATTGTTTATTTTTATTTTATTGTTCTTTTTAATATTGACAAAAAAAAAAAAGAGATATATATGAGTTCTTGATGGAGATTTGAAGATTTGACACTCTAATCGAGATTATAATATCTTTATTAGTTGAGCTATGCTAAACTATATTTATAACAAAATGAAGAAGAAGAAGAGAAGATGAAGAAAAAAAAAACCTATAACCTCAAACTTGAAGATGATAATTGTTACAATCAGTGGCGGATCTAGAAACTTTATGTCAGGAGGCTATATAGAAAAAAAAGAAAAATATCAATTTTAACTCTAAAATTGGTAAAATGTTTAAGTTTTTTATCTTAAACTTTCAATGTTATCCAATTGCACATTGAACTTGGATCAATGTTGCAATTTATACCTTCACTTTAAAAAGTATTGTAGTTTTACCTTAGATTAAACTTTTGTTCAAAGCATTTTCAATATAAATATAAAAGAAAAGGGAAAAATACACTTTTGGTCCCTGAGGTTTGGGTTAAGTTACACTTTGGTCCCTGAGTTTTCAAACTCAACAAAAATACCCCTGAGGTTTGAGATAAGGAGCACTTTGGTCCCTGCCGTCTATTTTTCTGTTAAATACTAACGGTTGTTGACGTGGCACTATTATTTTAATAAAAAAAATTATTTTCTAATTTTTTTAAATAAAAAACCTTAAAATCTTAAAATATTATTATTTTATCTTTTTTTTTTTAATTATTTCTCCCACTATTTCGTATTCTTCTCCTTCTTCCCCACTGTCTTCTCTAACTTCTTCTTCAACTTTGGTGGCCGTCCGCTGGCCGGCAGCCGCCGGCCGCCGGCGACATTTTTTTTTTTCTCTCTTTCTTTCTCTCTCTCTTATTCTTCTTCTTCTTCTTTTTCTCCTTTTCTCCAACCTTTCTTTTTTTTTTTTTTAATTAAACTTGGCTTCAGATCTGATCGATAGACCCTTCACTCTCCCTCCATAAACCCCATCTCTCTCTCTAACTTTATGTTCCCTCTCTAACTCTCTTTACCTCTAACATTAATGTCAAATTTAATGTCTGGAATTGATTGCAGCATGAAATTAATTCCAAGAAACCGATTTTTTTTGACCACCAAAAACTGATTTTCGATACACATCATTTCGACAAATTGCTCATCCATCTTCAATAATCCACTCATCGGCGTCAGTCTCTCTCTTTTCTCTCTCTAACTCTCGCGTCTCTCTCTCCCCACGCTCAGCTTCCATTATTGCTGCAAGCTTCAGGAAATCGTGAAGCTCTTTCTCTCTCCCGCGCTTTCTCTTGACGAAAAACCCACGCATGACCGACAGATCTGGAACGTTCGGGCTTGTTCCAGGTATCGACTCCTCTAGTCTCTCTCTAACTCTCGCGTCTATCTCTCTCTCCCCGCGCCCAGCTTCCATCATCGTTGCAAGCTTCAGGAAATCGTCAAGCTGTTTCTCTCTCCCGTGCTTTCTCTCGACAGATCTGGAACGTTCGGCTTGTTTCAGATCTTGACTCCTAGTTTCGGCGATTCCACACGATTCCAGCAAGATCCGTGAGTTTCCAGCCGAAATGGAACAACAAGATCTACGCGATTCCAGCAACCTCGTGGTTTTCTCGAGTTTCCAGCAAGATCCACGCGATTCCAGCGACAAATGGACCTACAGCTTCGACACCCACATTCTTTCCTCAAGTTTCGGTGCTTGAAATTGAACCTCAAACTAGAGGAGCTTTCAGTTTTTTAGAAAAAAATCAAAATAAAGAGAAGGAAAAAGAAAAGAAAAGAAGAAGAAAAAAAGAGAGATTAAAAAAAAAAAGAAAGGTCGGAGAAAAGGAGAAAAAAAAGAAGAAGAATAAGAGAGAGAGAGAAAAAAAAAAAAAGGTCGCCGGCGGCTGCCGACCGGCGAACGGCGGCGACGGACGGCCACCAGAGTTGAAGAAGAAGTTAGAGAAGACAGTGGGGAAGAACGAGAAGAATAAGAGACAGTGGGAGAAATAATTTAAAAAAAAAAAGATAAAATAATAATATTTTAAGATTTTAAGGTTTTTTATTTAAAAAATTAGAAAATAATTTTTTTAATTAAAATAATAGTGCCACGTCAGCAACCGTTAGTATTTAACAGAAAAATAGACGGCAGGGACCAAAGTGCTCCTTATCTCAAACCTCAGAGGTATTTTTGTTGAGTTTGAAAACTCAGGGACCAAAGTGTAACTTAACCCAAACCTTAGAGACCAAAAATGTATTTTTCCCAAAAGAAAAAGAATGATATTGAAATAAAAAGTTAGAAATTTTTTTTTCTCTTTTACAAGAATTATACATTTGTTTCATGTTATCCATTTTGTTTAAAAAAAAAATAATTTACTAAAATTAAAAAATAATTTTATTTATTTTTATGTATATTTTATCCAAAAAAATAAAATTTAAATTTAAAGTTGAAATTGAAACAAAATTTAATAAGTGTTTCACTCCCTTATAAAGTAACTAAAAGACTCTTAAAAAAAATAAAGTAACAAAAACACAAAAAAAAAAAAAAAAAAGGCAGGTTAGCAAAAATTGAAAAGAAAAAACGAAAAAAAAGGTCAAAATACTTGTTAAAAATCTGAAAAGGAAAAAGAAACAAACAAACGGAAAAAGAGATAAAAAAAAAAAAAAGAAAACAATAAAATGTGCGTGAAAAAAACTGGAAAGGGAAAAACGGAAAAATGTGCGTACAAGAAAGGAAAAAAACGGAAAAAATACTGAAAAAGGATAAAAAAAAAAAATGGAAAAAACTTCCCTACCATCATTAAAATGTTGACAACTAGGAGAGATAAAAAAAAAAATTTCATTTTCTCCCTTTCTCTTTCTTAGTTGTCAAGATTTTAATGGGGTATGTCCCTACATACCGGTAAGTAGGGAAGTTTTGTTCAAAAAAAATTGCTCAAAAACGCGCATGGTGTTTCGAACGGTGGTGGGAGACGAAGGCAGGGGGGGCTAATGCCAGCGAGCTAAGTGATTAAATTGAATTATAACGCCGCATTTAATATAAGTAATATATTACCTTTAAGTTGAGGGGGGCCCGAGCCCTACATAGATCCGCCGCTGGTTACAATCATCATTCTTCTTCTCGGTGCATCTTGTTTGACTATGGCTTTTGAAAAGAGTACAAACCCAATATGAACGGATAATGTAATATAACTAGGATGGGTATTGATTTTCAAAAAAAAGTGTGAAAATGGTTATGTCCTGTAATTTGATAATCAAAGTCAATAATAAAGAGAAACACGTGAAAGCATTTTCAACTTATATATACACACATTTTATCTATTAAAATAATTGAATACAGCAACTCTGCCTTACTTTAATATCATTTTTTAAAAAATTTACTTTAATGTCAAAATTAATAGTTATAGAAATCACTAAAGAAAAAAATTAGTCACTCTATTAAATACAAAAATTAGTTGATAAAAAGATAAAATTACTTCATTAAAAAAAGAAAAAAAAAAAACGAAGAACCCCATTATATTTTAGTTTCATTTGTTCATTGGTAATGAGGTAGAGAATGTAGTCTTTTGTTAATTTCAATTCTAATACCATAACATTATTCATATTATTATTTTTCACACCCGAGTTATTTTCTATCCTCACTTTTGTTTGTTTCTTTTGATTTGATTTGCCTCTCGTTCGTATCCAACACAGACATATCACATTGATTGCATTATTCACTTAATCAAATAATAATAACATAAGAAAAAAAAAGAACGAAATAAAGGAAAAGGCCAATAATAGGGCTGAAAAGGAGGTTGAAATATTAATTAATTGTGAGAATTAATAATTAATTAATTGGGTATTAAGTTATGAACGAATTATTTGCAGCTGTTTCTTGACACTTGTTGGTTTGACAAGAAAAATTCAAACAATATAAAAATATGAAGGTCAATATGTGTTTGGATTAAAGTAATATTAAAATAATGTAAAGTGGCCTTCTTTGGTATAATGGGAGACGTGTGTTTAGTGGAATTTTCCGATGAAATTCCGTACAGTGATTCTACCAAACCGCAATGCTCGATGGGAGTTTCATGATCGTTTATTTATATGCTTAATTAGCATTTTTTTTTTTATAAGAACATCAACTTTCATTCATACTCACGAAAGACCCAAGAGCAACATTACAAAACAGATTGAAAATGACACAAAAACACCCAAGAAAACACTATAAACTAAGGGATAGCCTCGCTCCCACCCGAAATTCATCATCACCCAAAGCCAAAATCACCATCTAGGAGCCCAAACACTGGATCCCCTCCCGAAACTAAATCCACGATCATCACACAACAAAGCTAGTTGCACATATGCTTCATACTCGCTCATTTCCACCTTGTCTTGCCCCCGAGCTCATAGTTTAGGCCTGCAAATATTACTGTCAAAACAAAACATTTGCATATAGAAAATAGCGCAAGTAAGCGATTTGGGAGAAAATAAGTCCAAGCACTATCGTTCCACCCAAAACCCCACCTAAACCCTGTTAAACCTCAAGCCTCCTTAAACTATATATAATATGATTGATAGAGATTCGAGAGTTGGGCTTTGTCATGATCAAGTTCCTGTGCAAACATATGCTCAGCCTTTTGCCTAATAGAAGCTGCAGTAAGTTAACAAAACAGAAACCACTCAAAATTTCCCTTGCAAATCTCGTGTGTGTGTGTGAGTGGCCTTTCCTAGAGCAGACCCTAAAAAACCCAGAAAAACTTTATAAGCGCCTCCACCTATTTTCCCCTACACTGGCACTAAGGCCTCGCAAAAAGGCTAAAAGTCCAAAAAAGGAAGCCATACACATTGCCTAGGAGCCTGAAATAAGGAAATGATTATTCTTCTTTTCTTTTCCTTAACTTTTTTCTTTTCTTTTCCTTTCCTCAAAGCAGATGTATAAGACGGGGTACTAGCTTTCACACTACAGAGCAGGGACCCATAACCCGAGTTTAACCCTTGGTTGGCCTAATTGATCACCCTGCAGGCACCTCTTTTTACCCCCTATTGCTCATTTTAATGCAAGCAAGGTAACCTCATGAACAAACAAGAGCGAGCATAGCTTTACTTTCCACTCTCAAAACCTCTCACTCATTTTACCTCACATATTTTTTCAGCAGGCATATATTCTTTTTTCCCTAGGCACAGTTTGCTTGCTAATTTTCAAATTTAGACTTCCTCGCTAAAACCTTACACCTATCGAGGTGACAACAGGTTTATGGGACTCATAAAGTAGCTCTAAGCTCGCAGGACAACTATAGGGGCAGACCAAGTGCTCAAAATATACAAGAAGCTCGAAGAAAATTTACAAGGTTCAACCGAAGTTAACAAGCATCACTTCAAACAAAGCCAAAGGAAGGAACACAGAAGCACATGAGGACATAATGATGGATAAATTTCCAACACCTAATCTCAACTATTAAGATTCTCAAAATTCAATATTACTCAAAACAGGTCCACTGCTCAGGTGCATGGCATCCAACCAATCATAACAGATCAAAAACAACCAAAAAATATGCATAAAGCTAGTCTGGTGCTCAGGTGCATCCAGCTTCAACCTAAAAGCCATTATCATGCAGGTACTCCCCCCCCCCCCCCCCACAACCTAAAAAAACCATACAACACCCTCAAAACACAACCCAAACATGCAAAAACAAGGCACAAAGAAAGGAAAACAGAAAACCTTCCCTAATCTCCGTCACAACGGATGGGGTGGTGATTGTAAACTACTCAGGCTAATCTCCATATCTGATGTAGCGAAACCCTGGATCTATTTATGTCCATCAAACCGGTACAGACTCCTCATACACCACCCTTTCAGCACAAGGTGGAACAGATTCCATCCATACAGCGGCGGATTTATTAAAGGCCTGGGGGGCTCGAGCCCTCCCTCAACTTGAAATTGTTTAATAACTATATTAAATGTGGCATTATATCACCGAAGCAATCGTCCAGTTTGGTGCTGTAATCCCCCCTGCGTTGGCTCTCCACCTCTATTCGAACCTCTCAGCACGCATTTTGAGCGCCATTGTTTTTTTTTTCCTTCAGTTTTTTGAAATTGAAACGCGCCTTTTTGGGTTTTTTTTTTCCTCAGTGTTTTTTACTCGCATTTTTGCGTTTTTTTTTTTGTTCTTTTTCTTTTTTTTCCAGTTTTTTTTACATGCATTTTGACGCCTTTGTGTTTTTTTTCCAGTTTTTTGAAACGTGCCTTTTTGGGTTTTTTTACTCGCATTTTCGCCTTTTTTTTCGTTTTTTTTTCTTTTCTTTTCAATTTTTTTACAAGCATTTTGACGTTTGTCTTTTAGTTACTTTGTAACAAGGTGTAAAACACTATTTCAATTTCAACATTAAATTCAAATTTTCTTTTCTTGGAACAAATATAGGTGAAAATAAATAAAATTATTTTTAAATTTCAGTAAATTATTTTGTAAGAAAATGAATAGCATGAAACAAATGTATAATCATTGTAAAAAAGAAAAAAAAATCTAACTTGTTATTTATATATCATTCTTTTTCTTTTATATTTATATTCAAAATTCTTTGAATAAAAATTACCATGGGATAAAACTACAATATTTTTAAAGTTGAGATGAAAATTGCCACACTAAACCAAGTTCAATGTACAACTAGATACCATTGAAAGCTTAAGGTAGAAGCTAAGGGTGTGTTTGGTTTAACTTTTCAAGTGTTTAATTTTAAAAAAAAATTCTAGTGTTTGACAACCACTAAAAATGACTTATTAAAAAATGAGATTGAGAAATAAACCCTTTTGAGTTGAGACAAACATTTGAAAACAAATTTTTTAAAAAGAGTTTTTAAGTATATACTTTTGTATAAAAACACTTAAGAGGAAATGTAACCTAACATATGAGTGTTTACATTCTAAACAATTTTTGTACAAAATGTTTAAAATAAAATGCATTCTTGAAAAACATTTATACTAAAAAGTATTCCAAACGGACACTAAACACACTATACCAATTTTGGGGTAAAAATCGATATTTTCCTTTATTCCTATATAGCCCCCCCTGACATGAAGTTCTGGATCAGCCACTACATCCATACATTCTCTATTTACTCTGTTATGACCAATTTTGCCACAACATGAGCAACATTATTGCCCTCTCTAAAGGTAAAACTGAATCTCCACTACCCTGACGTGTGAGCAATCTTCAACGCCTCACCAATTAACGGGCCCAAATCAGAAATTTCAGCCTGTTCCTGCTGCAACAAACCTCAAACCCTTCTTGAGTCTGTCTCCAGTTCACACGGGTCAACACCCACTTCGACTGCCAACCTCAATCCATCCACCGTTGCTAGTCCCTCGGCCATATCGGCATCCCTAACATGTAAATGATGAAAGCCCGTAGACGCCATCACCAATCCTCTCGAGTCCAGGATCACTATCTCCGAACCAGCCACCATCCGGTATGGCTGAAAGGCAGCATCCACATTAATCTTAAACCATCCCTCATGCGGCGGTCTCCACCTACATATAGCCTGTCTAGGCACCTCATCCACCTTCTCAACCCTCCAATCGTTGGCTTCTCTGAAGGCTTTTAGGGCTCGTTTGATAACGTTCCTGTTTCTTGTTTCATGTTCCCGTTCCTCCTTTTTTAAGAAACAGACTTGTTTGATAACTCATCCCTTTTTCTTGTTTCTAAATTTCTAGAAACGTTTCTAAAAAAGAGGCTAAATTTTAGAAACTACAAAAAGTTGTTTCTCAAATTCTGTTTCTGTTTTTTTTTCTATCTTTCATGCATGTATCCATCTCTCCCTCCCATTCCGACACCAATCTCTTCTCTTCCCCTATTTTTTTTAACCACTTCCTCATCTTTTTTCTTTTCTTAATCTTTTTCTGCTATTTCGTTCTCTTTCCTTTTTTTTTTAATTTTTTTTCTTTTTTTCGTTATTTCTTTTTCTTTCATTTTTTTATTATTTATGTTATTTCTTTCCTTTTTTTCTTTTTTTTTTTTATCACATCCACCAATCTCTGACTATCAGCCACCATCGTTGACCTCCGACTATCGGTCGCCGCCGACCTCCACCGACCAGCCGCCACCATCAACCTCCAACTATCGACTGTTGCTGACCGACCACCTCCGTCGACCTTTGACTACCGACCTCCGCTGACTGACCGCCACCGTCGACCTCGGACTACCGGTCGTCGCCGACTTCTGTCAACCTTCGACTACCGGTCGTCTCCAACCTCTGTCGACCTTTGAATACCGACCGCAACCAACCGCTACCGTCGACCTCCGACGACCGGTCGCTGTCGACCTCCACCGATTAATCGACCACCGTCGACCTCCGACTACCGGTGGTCGTCGACCTCTATCGACCGACCGCCACAGTTCACCTCCTACTACCGGTCGTCGTCGACCTCCGTCGACTGGCCACCATCGTCAACCTCTGACTACCGGTTGTGGCCGACCGTTAACGTCAACTTCTAACAACCGGCCGCTGTCAACCTCCACCAACCGACTGCCACCGTCGACCTCCGATTACCGACCTCTACCGACAGGCCGTCATTGTCGACCTCTAAATATCGGTCGCGACCGACCGCTACTGTCGACCTCCGACAACTGGCTGCCGTCGACATCTGCCGACCAACAACCACCGTCGACCTCCGACTACCGATCATCGCCGGCCGCCATCGTTGACCTCCGGCTACCGTCGACCAGCCACCGTCGACCTCTGCCAACCGACCGCCACCGTCCACCTCCAACTACCGGTTGTCGCAGACCTCCGTCGATCGACCACCATTGTCAACCTCCGACTACCGGCCGCTGCCGACCGCTACTGTCGACCTTCGACAACCGGTCGCTGTCGACTGCCACCTTCGACCTTCGACTAGCGGCTATCGTCAACCTTTGACTACCGATCGTCGTCGACCTTCGACTAGCGTCTGTCGTCGACCTCCGACGACCGATCGCGGCCGACAGCAACCGTCGGCCTCTGTCGACTAGCCGTCATCGACCTCTGACTATCGAGCGTTGTTGTCGACCTCCAGCTACCGGCCATCACCTTCAACCTGCGACTATAGGTAGTTGTCGACCTTTGACGACCGGCCACGACCAACCGCTACCATTTACCTCTGACTATTGGTCGCTGCCTGATAGCGAGCATAGCTAGCTATTTTTCTGTAATTAATTAAGCTAGTCTTTTACAATTATTTGGCCAAATTTATGCATTTATATGTTTTATTTGTAGGAAGTATGTGTTTGAAGCTAAAGTGAGCAATTGGAGTCAAATGGAGTTTTAAATCTAAAAAAAGAAAAAAAAAAAGAAAAAAAAAATCATAGCGTCGCGACGCTCTCGGCGAATTTTCCAAATCCGCAGTATCGCGACAGCGTCTCGACGCTGTCAGCAGATTTTCTATAAATTCATCCTTTTGTGCTACGGATTGGGGGAGTCCAATTGGTTAGATTTTAGCCCTAATTTCGACTAGAGACCTTTTGTGGGAGCTAAAGGCAAGGCCAAGGAGTGGGAATCAAGCGAGAAGACGTGGAGATCGTGACGGGGACGTGCGGTGTCGGCGGATTCGAGTTTTCCTTTCTCTTTCCCTTAACTCTTGTAGTTTTATGGCTTTTCTTTCAATTAGTGTTTGTAGTTTAAAGACTATGAATTGCTAGTTGTTTGTCTTAGGGATTGATGTAGTTGTTTTAGTTTGTTGGATTGATTTTGTGGTATGAATATGCATTTATTTTACCTATGCAATTATGGTTAAATGCTTTCAATTACTTGATCACTAGTTGAATGATTCGAGTGTTGAATCTTGCTCGGGAGAGGGGATTTGGCCTAAGACTTACTTTATTTAATTGCATGACTAAAGTAGAAATTCTAAGTTTGTGACGGGATTTGGAATAACTTTAGAAGTTGCTTGAAGAACTAAACCCAAAGCCTTGCATGTTAATGAACCTAGATAGGGATATCAAGTTGGTTGCATGCATGAGAATCAATTATGCTCGGGAGAGATAGTTGTGATAAAAGGTTCCTAGACTTGGTAGAATAATTGCATGCTAAATTCATCCCATTAATTAATCCTCAACCTCAACAATGAAATCAATTCCCTAAGAGTCTTTCCCTTTGAGTCTCCACCTTTATTTTATGCTTTTTGTCTTTAGATTTATCTTTTTCATGAAGTTTTGCTCCCTAAATAAAATTGGACAAAAGTATTCACGGTACTTAATTTGCTAGAAAACCAATCCAGAGGACAACACTCATTTAATCCCGAAAACACTATATTATTACTTGACCCGTACACTTGCGGTTAGCAAATTGCACATCACTGCCGACCTCTGCTGACCGACCGCTACTGTCGACCTCTAACTATCGGGCGTCACCTTCGACCTTCGACTATTGGGTGCCGTCAACCTCCGCTAACCGACTGCCACCGACCTCCACTGACCGATCTCCGCCGACCGGCTGCCACCTTCGACCTCTGACTACTAGGCGCCACCGTCGACCTCCGACTACCGACCTCCGCCGACCAGCCGCCACTGGCAACCTCTAACTATTATTTTAATATATGTTATATATAATTTTTATATTATATATATATACCAAATTTTATTTCAACTAAAAATCAAGAAACGAGAAACGGTTATCAAACACATATCTGTTTTTGTTTCTTTTTTTAGAGAAACAAAAAACAGAAATAGTTATTAAACATGTTTATGTTTTTAGTTCTTAAAAAACAAGAAACAAGAAACGAGAAATGAGAACGTTATCAAACGAGCCCTAAGGAACCCAACCTCACGTTTGTAATGGCCCAATTTGATGGCATACTTAGACTTGACTTCAAAGAAATCTCAGTTGGAGATGCAGTGCCTGTATGGTATGTAGTTAGATCGTATATTGTTGAAATGATTGTCGTACTTGAACTCCTTATGTAAAGAAGAGTTGATGTTGATGGTATAGATCACTAAATTTTTAGTAGTAGTACAGGTACAAGAGCATGGTTGACCAAAATCTTGTAAAAGAACCTGTTTCTCTTTCTGGTTTAATCGCAATTTGGATGAGGAACAAGGCGGTGAAATTGTCTTTGGTGGTGTGGATCCTAATCACTATAATAAACTAGTAACAAGCAATGATAACATGTAAACTAGTTTACCAATCAGCATACACACAACGAACCTGCCAATATGTTGTCTAGTTAGAATTAATCATTTTCTATATATGTTTTCCCTGTTTGATTTCCTATGCTTCTATTTTGTGATGTTGTTGAGTGACACATATTCCTAAAACTAATCAAGAAAAGTTCGTTTGTTTAGTTAAATCTATTATGTATTGTAACTTTATTTTTGAGAAGTTACTTATAAATTTTAATGTTATGTTTATAAAGTTGTGATTTTTTTTTAATTGCGAATAAGATAACTTTTGAGTCTAAAAGTTGGGATAAGTTAGTTAAGTTTAATGGTTTTGATTGTTTTGAGTGTAGGGGGTGGGGTGGGTGAGTGCTAAGAGATGTAGAGGAGTATGAAAGTTGATTTACTTGTTTATGTTCATATTTTGATAAGTCTTGTTGTTATGAACTTAGTTATTTGTTTTGATGTTAAGTTCGTTTGTTTTTAAAACTATTTATAGGTAATAGTAATAGTTGTATGTGGCTATCCTGCAGTTATGGTAGCCGTTGAGTATTTGTTGTTTTGTTCATAAATTTTCAGAACAGTGAGGGGTGAGTTGGTTTCTATGTAGGTATGTGTTGGGCTTCCAGAGTGACTAAAAATAAGGTAAAAATAGACTCTAGAACTCTGTGCAAGTATACACAATCCACAGCAAGTAATAAGTATTTATCGAATCCAAGGTCTGAATGAACTCTCACTTTATCTATTTTGTATAACTTTTTAATGGTTTCAAAGGTGGTAAAAATGATTGATTTTTTGGAATGTGTTTCAACTCCAATGACGCACTATCGATCAAGCACTAGGCAACTGGCTATCCCTAGCTCAGTCACTGGCGTTCACCAATACACAATGATCTAGTGTGATTAAATGTCACACACTCCCTAAACATCCCTGAAACTAGGAAGTGATATTCATACCGGCTGGCCAGGCGGGCACAAAATGTAAATGAGCACAACAAATAATCAAGATGCATCAAATCAATCATATATTGCATAGAGATTAAGCACGACAATTACATATTTCCTAACCAACACCTAAAATTACTTAGTTCATAAAGTGCATGGTAAGACACGTTACAATCTGAGTAAATGCATCCATAATACACAAGAGATTACAAGAAAATACTAATTCCCTTGATCAAACCCGTAATTAATGGTCTTCTTGAAGTCCCTAATCTCTCCTTCTCTATTTGGCTTCCAATAATGGAAATGAGAAATGATCTCTCTCCCACGAGTGGAATGATTTTGACTTGGACCGCTCTTACCTTTTATAGAGTGAAGACACGCTTGAATTAGGTTGACCTAGACACGTGGATGGCTCTCCTTGCTCCTTAAACTCGAGAATAACTCAACAACCTTCGGCTTATTAAAATGGATAACGAGCGCTGTGACGTGGCAGTTTTTGCTTCCAGCTTTGCTGCAGCACAGAATTTGCTCCCTCAAGTCGCTCAGCAATATATTCTGCACAAAATAACTTCCAAAGCATCCATTCTTCCAAATGAGTTAGAACATGTAATATTCATCTAAAAGCAACCCTATTTAGCACAAATGAAACACAAATCATTATAAAACTAAGGACTAAATAACTCCCTCTTGGAGAGTTATCAGTATGTTTCTTAACCATTGATTACTTACCAAACTTGGTTAAATTTGATTGTTTATGTTATAAGTTTTGATCTTATACAACCTTTGATTGTTTTTGTTTAAAGATGCTATAAGTTCATTACATGTTCATTAGTTGTTTGGTTTTGTTTGAAGGTTTATGAGCATGTGGGGGGTGGGTTACTTTAGTTTTTCTTTTTCAACTAGTTCTTATGTTTGGAACTTTGGGTAAGGAAGCAAGATTAGTTCATTTGGTAGTTTATTGTTTATAACCTTCAAAAGTTGAGGGATGAGTTACTTCTAGGTAGTTAGAGTTTATATTTCTTAACCTTTGGTTACTTGGCAAAAAGTTGGTAAAATTTTGTTGTTTATGTTTGATGGCATGCTAACATGAAGTTTTGATTGCTTTGATTTCATTGATAGTTCATTAGTTGTTTGTTTTTCCTTAAAGGAGTGGGGGGGGGGGGGGGGTTGCTTTACGTTGTAATATGGAGTAATTCTTATGTTTAAAACTTCTAACATGCTCCCTCCCTCCCCTTCTCTTCTAAAATTCTTGTAGAACCATACAAGAGTATCCAAGATATTGCAAAAAACTTAATTGGTTCGCTTATATCAGTGAAGGTAAATAGCTTATACAGTTGCCCATAATTTTAATCATTTACAATTTTGAAAGCGTTTCTTCTAGCTAACGGAAGGCTATTGTTATCTCTTGCTTATTTTCTAGGTTATCCAAGCAGATGAGAGAAACAAGAAATTTATATTTTCAGAGAAAGAAACTGCGTGGTCAAAGTTTTTGGAGCAAGTTAGTTTGGGAGAAGTTTATGAAGCTAGAGTTGGCTCCGTGGAGGATTATGGTGCCTTTGTACATTTACGTTTCTCTGATGGTAATATTCTGCATTTTGTTAATAGTCTTATTCGCTTGATGTATTTAGAAAACAAGTTACCACTTATTTTCCAAACTTGTGCAGGTCTTTACACTACAAGTTATCTCTTGCTTATGCTTGAAAGATGATCAAATTTTGATGGTTTCTTGTAAATCTGTCGTTGCAGGTTGCTAAGGACCCCTCGGACAAAGATATCAACGCACTCGAGCAACACATTAAGAACCTTCTATCACCAGCCACCCCACATTTCTTCAACACTCTGTATGATTTTTAATTCTTTCCATGCCTTCATGTTTAGATCATTTTCCATGCCTTAATGCTTCGGTATTGCGTGAATTTGTTTTACCCTCCTACTATACAATTATTTTTCATTGATTCATGTTGCTTTTTCTTCTTCTCACCATGCAAGTCTTAGTAAGTATTATCTTTCTCTTTTACCTCGTCTTTTGGAGGTTTGAATGAATTGATTGATTTGTTGAACTGGTTATATGGCACTTGATTATTGGGAATGTGTAAACTTATTTTGTTTGTATACTTCAAATTATCCATTTTTGTTTATAAACTCCGTTAATATCCTCTGTTAATATCCTCTGTATATAGGGTATGACGATCTATATATTTATGCAGGTGAATGAAATGATACCTTACCCACGCATGCAAATGGATCAAAGATGACAACTCAACTACATGACGACTATAATCTTGAACCCTGGGTGAATTTTATATTTTGTGAACTAATAAATGTTATTAGAAATTACATTCAATGAATACTTTACCTTGTATCATTTGGATAACTTCTTTATTCTAGAAAACTATTGAATACTTTATTTTGTAATGTAAATTGATTATGAAATTTCAATTATGAATGGAAGTTATGGTATTTGATGTGTTATGAATTATTTCTTGTTTGTGGATTTATTAGCTAAAAATGATCTCTTGAAGTAAATTTTATTAAAATTTAATTAATTTAAATGAATATTAATATGAATTAATTTCTAGCATCAAAAAATTATTATGGGGAAAAAAAGCTATATCTTTTATAGCCATGATCAAAAGCTATAAAAGAATTTACATAGCAGAAAAGAAATGCTATCAAAAGTTTATTATAATAATTATAGTAATTAGAAAACACTAAATAACTTAGCATAATATTAAAGCTATAAATACTATATAATAGAGTTAAAAAAGTGCTATTATGTGTTAAAGATAGCACAATATTTTAGCTATGTAAACATATTATAACTTTCATAAAAAACGTTATTAAAAGTTTTCATAGCAATGTATATTAACTATTCCTTCATACTCTATTATAGCATCCATTATAGCTATACAAAAACGCTATAAAAAGTCCCAGACTCTTAATTGCATGGGCTGTCAAGACTTTCAAAAAAAGCTATAATAGGTTTTTTATAACTTTTTTTGTTAGCTATTATATATGTTATTTCTTGTAGTGAGCATTCTAAACCGTAACCCTCTAGGGCAAAATGAATCTAAAATTTCCATAAAAGAAAGTTATCATCAGTAAGTTTCAGTATCGAAACCTTTTTACCAAGGCCAAAGATTTGAGAAGAAGCAGAGGATTCCTCCATCGCCGCGCTTGTACCACTCTGAGAAGACATATCCTCGAAAAAAAATTAGGACAGATGCTTAGTCGTTAGACTTAAGCTCTGATACCATCATAACTTTCCATAAAACATAATGAAAAAGAAAGAAAAAGAGAACACCAAATTGCAGGAGAAAAACCCTATGTATTCATATATGGAGAGTACACTGTTCATGCCATATATAAAGACCTGGGGATAAAAAACTCTTGCAAAAATTATCAGATAAAATATATCGCTTCCAGAATCCTCATCATCTGCCCTAATACATACTGAAATAACGAGAGGGATTGGGCTGAAATAATAGGCCTATCACAAATGGGCCAAGATACAAATACAAATGAAAAGAATAACTAATGGGCTATGCTGTAATTGTGGAGCCTTAATTTGACGAGGTGGCAACTGCATTCGAGGAAAAGCAGTCAATTTGTTGGCGTTGACGTGGCATTAGGGTGCTGGTGCTGTTTGGCTTGTTCCGATGAAAATAGGTTGCGTTGGCGAGGCTTGAAAACAGAACCAAAAGTGGCTCGAAATGTTTCTGCCAACAAACTGTGCTCGAGACGGAAAAAGAATAAAACGGGTAAGAGGGCCATAACACCGACCAACCAAGGAGTCCATACCTTTGATGTATCATAAACCAAGAAAACGGCTGTGCCGAATGCTGCATCCATGCATGCTATAGAGATTAAGAGAGTTGCAAGTCCCAAGAACAATTTTCGTGGCAATGACTTCAAAAAGTCTTCTTGTGCAAAACGTGAAGTGAGGATTGACAAGAAGATCAAAATCGAAATGGAAGACGAGATCAAAGCCAGAGTATCTGTAAGCAAAAACAATTGGAATGCACCTTTCTTCCTAAAAATAGCAATGCCTGTTTGATCATTGTTGCCCCCTGGTACGGTGAAGGTTGCTGCGAAAACTACGGTAGCAATCAAAGTTGCAACCAACATGAAAGAGTTTGAAGTTCTCCTCATCCAGTCCTCCCCTATTTTTCGAAGTTCTTCGTGCTTTTCTTCGAAGATTTCCCATAATGTTGTCAAATCAGAAAGTTCAGGTACACGTGGAGTTTGGGTTGATTCTTGTTGTTGCTGCGAGGTACTCTTGGTCATGTAAGAATAAGGAAGTGCTGCTATCTTCTCCACTTCCTTGAAATACAAGTAGTTTTCACATATATATTAAAAAAAACAAAAAAAAAAATCAAATTTGACACTTGAACTTAGTAGGTTGTATCAATTTTAATTTTAAACTTTTCATTTCATCGAATTGAACTCCAAACTTAACAAATTGTAACAATTTGAACATCAACCTTGTATAAGTGTTGCAATGTAGACCTTTGGTCAACTTTTCATTTGAATTGCCATTAAAGCATGTAATTGACAATTTCCTCTCTTTTTTTTCTAAAATTCACATTGCACCTTGTTTTGTAAGATTTTTTTTGGAAAAACTCTTTATCAGAAAAAACCAAATATCCCAGACTATTCTTCTCATTGTTATCTAAAAAAAAATCACAAAGTTATTGACAACAAGAAAAATCCAGCAAATATGAGAAATAAAAAACTCAAAATTTCTTTGTTTTCGTTTCCTACGTTTACACATTCTTTTAATTAGCAAGAAAAAAAATAGTATACGAAGAAAAAAGAACTCACAAAGTTCTTAACAACAAGAAAAAACCAGCAAATATTTGAAGTAAAAAACCTCCAAAGTTGTTTTGCTTTCGTAATCTTAGATAACAACAAAAAAAAAGCCTTCACAAAGTTCTCAACAATAAGAAAAAGTCATCTAAAATGAAAAAAAAAAGTCAAATTGCTTTTCCATCATCCCACAGTTCATGTTTTTCGAAGTAGCTAAAAAAAAGTAACAAAACCCACAAACACATTAGGAAAAAAAGTGAGAGAACTCACGTAAAACTTTTCTTCAAATAAAAAGTTTCTCCAATATTTTTTTTTTATAAAAAACCAATTTCAGGTGCAATGTGAATTAAGAAAAAAAAAGTTTCTCCAATATTTTTTTTATATAAAAAACCAATTTAGGTGCAATGTGAATTGAGGAAAAAAAAGTAAGAAATAGTACGGTAGTTCAAACGGAAAGTTAACGAAAGGTATACATCGTAACACTTATGTAAGTTTGGGGTTAAAATCGATATGATCTGATAAGTTTGAGATTCAATTTGATAAAATTGAAAGTTTATGGTTAAAATTGATATAACTTGCTAAGTTTAAGGTTCAATTTGATGAAATTGAAAGTTCAGGGTTAAAATTGATACAACCTACAAAGTTTAGGGTTAAAAATGTTATTTTCCCTTAAAAAAAAACAGTGGAGGGTTAGTAGGAACATACTTACCAACTCACTTAGTAGGGTTTTGTGATGACTATCTTTCACAAATAGAAGAAAAAAAATAAAAAATAGGGAGGAGATTTTTTTAAAAAAAAAATAATTAAAGTAAGAATAGGTACCTTGAACCATTGTACCTCACGTTGCAATTGAAGGACAGGGTTTGACACCCGTTCCAGATACTTATGAGCACCCGATTTTGCAGCCAACTCCAACATATTTTCATTTCCTCCGTCGGAAAATTTTGCAATCATATATTTGAGTCCACCTATCTCATGTATTAGTTTAAACACACCCTCTTGACGACTTTCAATAGCTATGTGAAATATACTTCTGTTAGAATTATCTAAGTTCCATTTAATTAGATCTGGACATAAGCTAATGAGCACGGTCAAAAACTCTGCATTTCCTACTTTTGCAGCATCATCCAGCAAGGGAGTGTTAATGAAGTTCAACATGACCTCCCGTTTTGGGATATTTTTTACAAGAATTCTCCACAGTAATGCAACCAGTTGATGGGCAAATGTCCTCATCAATTCTTCACTGTAGATTCCTTTGAAGCCTAGCAGCCAATATAGATATTAGATTTAGTCAATTTGGTAGTTAGCTTTTTATGTATATTCTGTTATCTTTTTCTATTTTGTATCCATTTTCTGTTTTAAGTTTGTTATCCATAGTGTATATATATTCACTCTCTAATGGAAGATAACACACAGAATCCATCATATTCTCTTCATTCTTGTGTTTATTAATAATAAATACCCTATTTTTTTTGTTAAGGTTGGAGCCCAAAACAAGGCCCATTATTCAAACTTTCTCACTAAGAAAGTCATTGCGGCGAGAGTCATTGCGGCGAGAAAGTCATTGCGGCGAGAAAGTCTTTGCAGCAGTGTGAAAGGAAGAAAATTAAAGCAGCCTTAATCAAGAAGAAACAAAATTTCGACTGGAGCTTGATTGGTTGAAAATGAATGTTGAGGCGGCTGTTGTGTCTATAAAAGGAAATCATTGGCTGCTTCATTTTTCATACAAAACAGAGAAGTGAAATCAATTGGCTGAATATTATGTTCTCTTTGTTGGGTTTTGAGGGTAATTTTTATTGTTTATCCCAAGTTAGCGGATTGTGGTTCTTGAAAGTCAATAGCTATTGTTAGGCTATTGAGGGGTTGTTTGTGGTGCGTTATTTCGAAGGCTTCCTCTTTAATCTCCCATCATTCTAGTAGAACCTGCAATTGCAGAAGACTGGACGTAGTCCCGAGCTTGGGGCGAACCAGTATAATTTTTCGGTGTCGTTTTCTTTTCCCTATCCTTTATTATTTTTCGTGACTATTATTATTGGCTTATTTGGCTTAACCTGTGGAAGGGGAGATAATTATAATATTATTGATTGTCGTCATTATATTATTTTGTTATTTTCTCCCAACATTTTTTTCTATAAATTCTATGATTGAGGGAAATGCAAATAGTCGCAGTTTATTAGCCAGAAATATATGTATACTCACAAGAGTTTAAGAACTTCTTCCATGTTCCTAGCTGGCTTCCTCTGCCAAATGCATGTGGCCTTCGCGCAAGTGCATGTAATGCCGTCTCGCCATTAGAATTCCTTTGCACTGCTAATTTTTTGTCTTTTTGAAGAATCTTCAATCCAATATCTGTTGATATAAGAAACCTGAATTCAGTAAGGTCCAAAGGTTTTGAGCTTTTACCAAGTGTGTGCATGTTGTAAAACTACGAATGCAAAAGATAGACGTGTTGTTTTTTACAAAATGTGGGTGGGAGATTTGATTCTCTAACCTTTTGGTTGATGATACAAGTTTTATGCCAATTGAAACTATGATCTTGTTGACATGTTAAAACATAAGTTTGGTTTAGAACTTTGAAGGTCATATCTACTCAATCTTGTATCTATCATTTGGTTCAGTGTCTTTTTTTAAAAAAAAAAAAATTAAAAAACAATAGGTATCTAAAATTTTTTAGTTTCTACTATTAGCTTTGTCGATTTAACATTTATGTAGTTACCGAGCCGAACCTACCCATCTGCACCCCTATTGGCTATATTATTTAAGAATTATATGGAAATTATTTTCCAACTTGTGGGGTTAAACATATTTTGGGCATAAAGCATTAGGACTCAATGAGTGTTAGATACAAAATTAAAAGTTGAAATGATTTATTAATGAATATATTTTTTAAGTATAGGGATTAATAAAAAAAATAAGTTTGGAAATTTAGAAACTAGATTCAATGAAATTCTAGTTGTGTTTCATGTTTTTTAATTAGTGTTTTCGGACGTGTTTGATAGCAGATTTAGAAACTGAATCTCAATTTAAACAATTGTTGAAAATGTGTTTGGTAATATATTTATAAACCATAAAAATAGTTCGATTACCAACTAAATATTTGCTAGGTCGAATCTTTACCATCATTAATCAATTAATGAACATCTTTCATGTTATAAATTTTGTATAATTATTATTTTATAATATCATATAATTTATATTATATTATACCTATTTTAATTTAACAAAAATGAAATAAGTACGTTTATATCATTAAATATTATATCTATCAAAGTTATTATCATTTTTAATTTTAAAATTTCAAGTTTAAAATCTAGATATCCTGATAACATAAAAATATCATTTTCAAAATTCCACTATTTGGATCACATAATTTAAAATTAGTTTAAAAAAAATTGATAGTTATGGAATACATTTGATTTAGTGAATCTAAAAACATAAAACAAAATCTAAATTACATTAAAAAAAAAAAAAAAAAAAAAAAAAAAAAAAAAAAAAAAAAAAAAAAACTCTTTAAGATTTTTTTTTTAAAAATTTAAAATAGATAGATTAAATCAACGAAATTATGTATAAAGATTAAAAGGATGAGATTACCGTAATAGTCAGACAAGATGGTGGCATGAAGAAGATCAACTCTGTCTTCATCCTTAACTTCTGAATTCATTAAATCAGTCTGAGAAAGGAGATAGTCGGCCATATCTTTGCGTCTGTAAATGACTGCCAGATAAAGTGGGAAAGAAGCATTATAACCGCGCAAAAGTGGTAGGTGGTCATTCTTCCGCACCAGCGCCTTAGCAATTTTGACAGTTCCTGATATGGCAGCAAAACAAAGAGCCCTGTAACCAGTTTCGGTTTGAAGGGTCAACTCGTCTGGCTTCATTCTTTCAACCAACTCCAATGCAAATTTTGTCTGTTGTGCAGCGGCAGCAATATGAAGAGCTATCTCATTTCGACGAGTAAGTGAAACTCGAACAGCCTCTGGATGATCTGTGATTAAAGAGCTCGCTTTTTCCCAGTCACCTGTGACTGCAGCCAGATACAGGAGATCGCGAGCTGGGAAAGTAGAACATACACGAACGCGTTAACATCATATTTGTTAGTGATTTTAGAATGAGTGTTTATAAATTATTGGAATATAAATTTAAGAAATAAGAAAAAAACTAGAGTTATTAGAGAGAAAATAGTGAGTCAAAAATTTTAGAAAGAGAAAAAAGAAAGTTAGAAAAACATATATATAGATCGAGAAGAAAAGTTAGAGAGGAAGATTGACAAAATTTTTTTAGATAAAAAATTAGAAAAGAAAATAACAAAACTTGGTTGCATGCCGGTACGTAAGAGATCCCTACATATCCCATTAGAATCTTGACAACTAAGAAAAAGAAAGGTAGAAAATGTTTGAACGAAATGAAGTGAAATAAGAATGAATTTTTAATCTAAAATATTAGTCATTTTACCAACAAATTCCTCTCAAATCACTCAAAAATTTATTTAGGGACGGTTTAATAATCTTTTCTGTTTTCTCTATTTTTATTTTTCATTTTTAAGAAAACAAAGTTGTTTGATAACTTTTTTTTTTTAATTTTTTAATTTTTTTTTAATTAGAAGCAAATTAAAAATTAACAAAAAGATATTAGAAACAAATTGATGTTTTTCAAAATCTCAATTTTCTTCTCATGTTTATTTTTTTTCGTCTTTAGCATATCTTTTTCCGACGAATTCCTTTTTCTAACTTTTTTTCTTTAAATTCCCTCTACATAATTTCTCTCTATAAAATTTCTATCTCTATATAATTTTTTATTACTCTTTCTAAAAAAAGTTCTCTTTTTCTCTAAAATTTTGATCTTAATATGATTTTTTTAATTTATTTTTCTCTCTTTAAAATTTTAGCTTCAACCTAAATTTTTTCTCTCTAAAACTTTTATCTCTAATTAACTTTCATTTCTCCCTCTTCTAACATACCTCTCTAATTTCTCTCTAAAAATCAAATATTTTTCTCTTTTCCAAAATTTTCTCTCTCTAACTTATTTATTTATAATATTTCTCCCTAGCTTTTCTCTCTCTACTAAATACTTTTTTTTAGTTCAACAACTACTAAATATATTATTTTTAACTTTTCTTTTGAAATAAAAATCTTCTTAAATTTGGTCAGAGGTTCTAGTCACATCTTAAAAAAATAAAAAAAAAAAAGTTCAATTCCCCTCCCCCAAATGTTGTTGAACTAAAAAAAAAATCTCCCTAATTTTTTTGTTGTTACAATTTTTCTTTATTTTTCTCATTTATCTTTATTTATCTATTTACTTTGAACCTTTATTATCACTCTAAAATTTATCATGTTATATTTAACTTTTTTTCTCTCGAAAATTTATCTCCTCCCCTCAAACTTTTTCTTTTTCATTTTTCTCTAAATAATATCTTTTATTGAAGTCTAATTAATATTCTCTCTAAATATTTTCTTTCATATCTCTATCTAAATTTACCTATGTTTAATTGAAACCGACCAAATTGACAACCAAAAATCAAATTTAATCCAACCAAAATTTTAATTTTTTTCCAAGTTTGCGGTTCGGTTCAATTTAAAAAATAAGTAAAATTGAATGTTGTGGTTCGATTTGGTTTGGAGCTCAAAAACTGAACTCGAAATCGAACCAAACCGCATAATATATACATTCATATACACACATATAAATACGTACGTACCTCTATACCTATAAACACACACGTACATATGTATATGTATATATTTAATACAAAAGTTTTTTAAAACAATTTGATGTGTCAGACACATCAAATTTTTTTTCTAGATCAAAGTATTCATTTAAAACCAAAAAACGAACCTAACCAAATCAAACTTGCAGATCGATTCAATTTCGAATTTTTTTTTTTAAAAAAAATCGATTTGGTTTCCATTTGACTCTCAAACCAAACCGTGAACACAGCTTGATTGTACCCTCGACCTAGGTCAGATGTTTGAATCCTCCATTCCAAATGTTATTGAATTAAAAAAAAAAAAAAGTTGATGGACTATTACAATAAATTTAATTTGATAATGACTCTAATACTAGGCAAATGCTTACTTTGAACGTCAGTTCGTGCATTGCGATCAGACCCACCCCCTTGGCTCGGACTGGTTGCCTCTGCATGAGTTTGTCCATCAGGAACTCTTTCGAAATTGATAGAAGAGGTTTGTCCTTCTCCATTGACATCAAGAACTATTTCGAGATTGGTAGAAGAGGTTTGGCCTTCTCCATCGACAATAGGAACTATTTCAAGATTGGTAGAAGAGGTCCGTCCTTCTCCATCGACATCAGGAACTATTTCGAGATTGGTAGTAGAGGTTTGTCCTATATGAGAAATGGAAGAAGACTGTGATGATGATGAACTCATTTAGAAGAAATATCAGATTGATTTCTAGCTACTGAATAAATGTTTTTGTAAATTCTAATTCACGTTGCACTTAATATATATAGCGATGCGGATAAGCGCCATGGACACTCATTTTACCTCTCACATTGTGTTCATTTTATGTTGCTTTTCTATGTTCAAATTTCGAATGTTTAATAGTTCTACACTTTATTTTGATTTTATTAATTTTAAATTAATTGTAATCAATAATATCATATTTCTATTTTGACTTCAATTTGCTTAATATAATACAACCCCACCCTCAATAAAAATATTAGAGCAATTTGACGGAGTCCATAAATTTTCTAAAATACTTGGATATATACATTAAAAATGAGGGTGGAAATTTATTTTTGGACGTCCCTTCTTTGATTTATTAATTTACAAAGTATGTCACTAACAGTAGTTATAAATGTAAATTAATTGATTAATTAATTATAAAAAATAATGAATGTATAGAAACTTAAAGGTTTTTCTAAACTTAAAAGATGTCTTTTACTTTCATTATTATTATAATTCATAATAGAATTTCAAAATTTTCGTAATTTATCATTTTTTTAAATTTTTTTTTTCCAATCTGTATCATCTTCTACCATTATGGGTTTGTTTTCACCATTTTTTCATCAAACACTCACAGCTAATTATTTCTTGATTTTTATTTCTTTCCACTCATTCCTCTTAAAGCCTATTTAATTTCGTCGGAGCTGGCGATCATCAAGGAAGAAATTGAGAAGGTCGGAGTCGCAGCAAACGTCTCCTCCTTCTCAAAATGTCCAAGAGTTTCTAACTCCTTGGCCCATAATCTGGCGCATGCAACAACCGTTCATGGAGATTTCTGTCATTTTTTTGTCTCTCTCCCTTCTGTTGGGGATGAAGCAGCGCTTTGGAGGGAAAGTTGTTTTCCCGAGTGGTTTTCTTCGTTAGTTGTTGATAAGTTTGGTGTACCTATTTTTGTGCTGGTTATGGAATGTTTCCTTATTCAAAAAAAAAAAAAAAAAAATGGAAGCGCATCTCAGAACATGTTGATTGTACATCCAAATTGTGTGATGTATGTCAACAAGAGTATAGCTCAACTGACATCAAGTTTCAATGATAACCACGAAGTCTGTGGTTCAAATCCCCACCCCATATGTTGGCCAAAAAAAAATTGTGTGATGTATGGTCAAATCTATGTCCTAAATATTCTAGGCTTGCAATCTCACAATTCACTCTATTCTTGTTTCATTGTTCTTTTATAATTGTATAATTTTTTAAATTTTATTTGTTTTCTGGGAAAAAAAATACAATTTATCAAAATAACAATTTCAAAATAAAAACATCAAAATACCTCTATATATCTCAACAAACCGTGGGGATGAGGATTCAAATATATGACCTTTTAGTTGAAATTACAATGTCTTAGCTCTTAAGCAATTGAATCATATCTAGGTCGACCTTATATATATTACTGAAAACAATAAAATGTTTAATCTAAAATTTATTAAGAAGGTAGTATGCGATAATGTAATTTAAATGCAGTCGTGAATTGAGTGAATAGGATATGAAAAACTAAAAATCGTAGAAGCTGATTCATCTTTCATGTACATAAATTAATTCTAGAATATGAAAATTATAATTAAGGGTAGAATATGAAAATTTGGGAATATGAAAAGTTTATAATTCTTTGGCTCTCTTCAAGTATCCATTTGTCTTGAACTCAAATATATATATATACACACACACATACATGTGTCTTTTCCACTCATTTCCACAAAACTGAAAAGCTATTTTGAGAATACAATTTACAAAATTAAAGCATATACTAATAACAATTAAGAAGATAGTTACAATTTTGATGGAGTAAATGATAAAGCATCAAATTAGAAATATATAAATTAATTGAAATTTTGGTTAGATATAGAGATTATATCATAATGATCAATAATTGATGTGATTTTATATTTAGATATCATTTAAGAAAATTTCACAACTATATTTATATATAAATCAAAACTAATTTGAAATATCTCATACATTTTTCATTCTAACTTATTTTATTATTAATATTTCATACGTTTTTTTTTTTTTTACAATCAAAGTAATTATGAATTTTTTTTATAAATTTAGAGCACCTACTAAATGACGTTTTTTTTAGTACACACCTACTGATAACGTTAAATCTTACTTTTTTTTAATCAATATAATTAAAATTTCCCGTAAGTACGAGGTGCTTACCAAAGTGAGCTTAGCTCAGCGGTAATTGGCATGTAACATCGACTAAGAGGTCAGAGGTTCGAATCTCCATACCCCAAATGTTGATGTACTCAACAAAAAAAAAAAAAAAAAAAGTACGAGGAGCTTGCATGTTGTAATAAAACTAATCTTTATAAAAGTGATTTACAAATATACATAAATAAATTTATTAAAATAGATCTTGTTTTCTCCTAAATTTCTTACCATTGTTTTCATCATTGTCAATCACACATTTGAATTCCTAGCCAAATTTCAAAAACAAAAACAAGTTTTTGGAAACTACTTTTTTTAGTTTTCAAATTTTGAGTTGGTTTTTGAAAACATGGGAAGATGGTAGAGAACAAAACAAAGAAACTTAGTAGTTGAAGTATTGTTTATAGGCTTAATTTTCAAAAACCAAAAACAAAATGGTTATTAAACGGGGCCTAAACAACCTAAATACTGATCAATTTTTTTTTTAATACATCAACATTTGGGGGTGAGGGATTCGAACCTCTGATCTCATGGTCGAGGGTACATGTCAATTACCGCTGAGCTAAGCTCGCTTTGACAAATACTAATCAACTATAGTTCTGGCAATTGAGGATTTAATTAAAACGATATCATTGATACACATGAGTTCTAATTATTTTCTATACTTCCAATTATTTATTGGCTGTTGTTTTTGTGATATTTTGTCTAAATTTTAGGATAATTGTAATGGGTAGTAATAGATGTTTTCCTATTTGCAAATATAGTAAAATTGAAAATAAATCACAAATATAGCAAATCTGTTAAATGAATTTTTATTGTTCCTGTTTTGCCTTTTATTCTATCAGTGATAGTCATTGATAGAATTCTATCTGTGACTATTAATGATAGAATTCTATCTGTGATAGTCATTAATAGACTAATATTATTTATTAGAATTTTATCTTTTTTTTTTTGTCATGGTCACCGGTGAAAAACACAAATGGAGCAATCCAAATGAAAAGCAATTGAAATGCTCAAACTGAACTAAATTTTCTATATTAAAAATATATCAATGACTATCACATACAAAATTCTACTTGTATTTAAGTCTATCGATGACTATCACCGACAATATTGAAAGTCTATTAATTGAGTTATCACTTATCAGGGATAGACTTCAATCACTGATAATTGCAATTGTGATTAAAGTCTATCAACGATAGGTTTCTATCACTAATAGATTTCACTCACAATGATAGTCTATAAGCTAAACATCAGTAATGCTCAAACTGAACTAAATTTTATTTATTGAAGTCTATCAATGACTATCACAAATAGAACTCTATTTGCATTGAGTCTATCGTTGATAGTCACAAAGAAACTTCAATACAAGTATAATAATTATATAAGTGATTATCGTTGATGGAATTCAATACATATGGAATTCTATCAATGATAGAAGTCTGTCAATGACAGTCACTGGTAGAATTCTATTATTTAATAGATAAATTAATTTCATTAGTGACAGTCACTAATAGATTTCAACACCTCAATACAAATAGGATTCTATCAAATAATAGGAGTCTATCAGTGACTATAGACTTCAATACACAGAATTCTATTTATGATCATAGTTAGTGACTATAAACTTCAATACAAATGGAAATAGTCTATTTTGCTATTTGTATAAGCAGAGTAAAGATTTATATTAGTTGCATAAATGTTTGTATAATGGATAAATTTGAATATAATATGATATGGATAAAATTGATACATGCTATTATACGAGAATATCTTAGTAATGTTGGTTTTGAGAAGTGAGCTCGTGCAAATTCTAGGAAAATATCAAGATATAAAATGAAAATGTTAATATGTAATTAGATACTCAAATTGAACTAAAATTTATGTGATAATCATTGATAGATTTCAATACAGATAGAATTCTATCAGTGATAATCATTAATATCATTGATAGAATTCTATCACTAATAGTCGCTGATAAACTTCTATTAGTGACTATCATTGATAGTCGCTGATAAACTTCTATTAGTGACTATCACTGATAATCGCTGATGGACTTCTATCAATATGATAAAATGTTTTATGGACTTTTTAGCCATTTACATGGGTTGGTTATTAGGTTTTGCTATATTTGCAAATAGTTTCAGATTTTGCTATATTCGTAATTATTTTGACCTATTTTTCTATATGTGTAACTGCCCCTAAATTTTACTAGATTTTCAATTACTTCAAAATATTATAAGGTTGCTATTGTTTTAACAATATTATATTACAAATGATGAGTAGATTGAAATTTATAATATGCCTCATACCACTTGACTCAGTTAAATTGCTTCTATGTCTTAATTCTTAATATTTATTAGTTATACTACTTAAATTTGAATTTAATTTTTTAATAATTTGGATAAATATAAATATTCTATTCTAATTCCTCAACTTCAATTTGCATACTAAATCAAAAAGGAAAAAAAATCTTCAATTTGCATACTAAATCAAAAAGGAAAAAAAATCTTCAATTTGCATACTATTATAAGGCCCACGCCCACCCCAAGTACATATGGCTTATATAATAAAATATAGTTTTGCCATTTGGTGGGGGCATTTGGAAGTTAAAAATTATCTGTCAACTACTACCGACTCAATGTCCACATTTTACTGGTTTTTTTTAGTACATCAACATTTGGAGATGGGGGATTCGAACCGACCTCTTGGTCGAAGATATATGCCAATTACCGCTGTGCTAATCTCACTTTGACGTCCACATTTTAGTAGTTGAGTCAAAAAATAGCCACCAGATAAAATTCAGAAAAATAAAAAATCTTGCGGACAACGACTGGGAGGCAAAGCTCTATTTCATTCACCTTATATTATTAGCAGAAAAAGCTCTATTGCTTTATACAGCAGATATTGGGCCTCTAGGGCTTGCAAAAGAATAAAGAATGACTAAAGGGAATAATACGTGGCATTAAACAATTTGATGAAGAAAGAATTTAAATCTGCTATTGCAACCACCTTTGTTGAGGGACAATTCTAGAAGATGGAGACGTGTCCGTTCTTTCTGCTGAATATTTTCCTTCTTTGATATCGCTAATGCTGTGCGTTTTGCTAATTCCCTTAATATCCCCCCTCAAACGAGCGGGGAGATCAACGACACCGAGTTTGGTGCGCAAGTTGGCAAACTGTGTGTGAGATAAAGTTTTCGTCAAGCAATCAGCTAGTTGATCCGCTGAAGGTACATATCGAACAGAGAGTTCACCTCGAAGAACTTGATCACGAACAAAATGCACATCGATTTCGATGTGTTTCGTGCGGGCATGAAAGACCGGATTGGAGGCAAGAGCACCGACACTCATATTATCACACCAAAGTATAGGTGTAGTAGAAACTGATGTGCCAAGTTCGCCGAGTAACTGTCGAAGCCATATAATCTCAGCGGCTGCATGAGCAAGAGCGCGATATTCTGACTCCGTGCTGGATCTAGCGACCACAGATTGCTTTTTGGAGGACCATGAAACCAGAGTGCGACCAAGAAACACACAATACGCTGCAACGGATCGTCGATCGTCAATGTTGGACGCCCAATCAGCATCCGAAAACGCTGTGATAGAAGGTAAATCACCAGGTTGAATTAATAAGCCCATGAATCTTGTGCCAGCGAGATAGCGAAGCACCCTTTTAACGGCTCGCCAATGAACATCAGTTGGACATTGAAGAAACTGACTCAAGTGATTGACAATAAACGCAATATCAGGCCGAGTATTAGTTAAGTACTGAAGAGCGCCTATAGTACTTCGATAAATGAAAGGGTCGGTCATAGGTACTCCATCAGACAAGGACAATTTAGAACCCACAACAGAAGGGGTTGGAGCCGGCTTTACTTGAAGCATATTAAGCTTGAGAAGCAGATCGGTAATGTACTTGGACTGACTCAATAGAACGCCATGAGTAAGATAATTAACCTCAATGCCTAGGAAATAACTTAACCGGCCTAAATCTTTTAATGCAAAGCGGGCATCCAAGATAGCAACCAATTCATCAACCAAAGATGCACAATTACCAGTAAGAATGACATCGTCAACATAGACTAAGAGGAACGCAACCAAATTACCTCGCCGATATATAAACAGAGAGTTGTCTGCTTGGCTATTTTTGAAACCCCAACTGAGAAGAGCAGCCTTGAGTGTGTTATTCCACGCGCGGGGAGCTTGCTTCAGGCCGTAGATAGCTTTCCTTAATTTGCAAACGAAAGCAGGACGAGCCGGATCTTCATACCCCGGAGGTTGCTGCATGTATACATTTTCGTGGAGAGCGCCGTTGAGAAAGGCGTTATTGAAATCCAGTTGCCGCAGTTGCCAACCATTTGAAACTGCAACAGTCAGAACCACGCGAACCGTAGATGCTTTTACGACTGGACTGAAGGTCTCGAAGAAGTCAATTCCGGGTGTTTGATGGAACCCCTTGGCTACGAGACGTGCCTTGTAACGTTGAACCACGCCATCAGGATTTCGCTTGAGGCGAAACACCCACTTGCTTCCAACAACATTGTAAGAAGAGTTAGGAGGTACCAGAACCCATGTATCATTCTGAGTCAAAGCTTGGAATTCCAGATCCATGGCAGCCTTCCATGGAGCCGAGGCTAGGGCATCGGCAGTACGCATTGGTTCAGTAGTGCTCCAATCGACTTGGGACTGGGCGAGCCATACTTTGGGCTTGAAAATTCCGGCCTTTCCACGAGTGATCATTGGGTGGTTGTTCGGAACCGCAGAAGGAGACGACGACTAAACTGAAACAGGGGAGGAAGACGGCGTAGTCGAAGGTCTAAGGGACTCATTGGAAGGAGAAAGAGATGAGGCAGGCACGTGGCTGGGTAGAAGATTATTTGAAGGCACATGGCTTGAAGAGGGAATAATTGGACTGGAAGGTTGGGCTAAAGGCAGAGGAGAGTGAACTGGGCCTGGGGAATGAATGGGTCGAGAGTGGCGGGCTGAAATTTGTGGACTGGAAGGAGCAGATGGGTTTTGGGTTGTGGGTTGGGTTGACTCATGCGGTGGGCTAGTGGCTGGCATCTGAAGTGAATTTTGAGCACCCGAAATGAGTGGTCCAGTTGCAGGAATGGAAAACCAGTCTATGTTGGGCTGAGACACTGGTTGAGCTCTAGAGTCTGATCTGGAATCATCATTTTGAAACCCAGAATTAAATGGAAAGTCCCCTTCGTTGAACACCACATGGCGTGAAACAAAAATTCTCCCAGTTGAACTTAGGCATTTATATCCCTTGTGAACGGAGCTGAAGCCAAGATAAACACACTTGTTAGTATGGAACTGAAATTTATGATTATTAAATGGTCGCAAATACGGATAGCAAGCACACCCAAATATTTTTAGAGTAGAAAGGTCCAGATGCTTATTTAAAAGAACTTCACTTGGTGATTTGTCATTCAAAACTGCAGTTGGTAGCCCATTAATTAAAGTAGTAGAGACAAGGAAGGCATCCCACCAAAAACGCAATGGCATTGAAGCCTGGGCTAACAAGGTCAATCCTGTTTCAACGATGTGCCGATGCTTCCGTTCTGCACGACCATTCTGAGCGGAGGTGTAAGGGCAAGAAAATTGAGAAATAATTCCAGACTCAGAACAAACTTTGTGAATTTTTATAAACTCACCACCATTATCTGACCTTAACACTTTAATTGTGCACCCAAATTGATTTTTCACAAGGTTGAGAAAATGGAGGAATGCAGACAAGGTTTCACTCTTTTGTTTCAGTGGATAGATCCACACATACCTGCTATAGTCATCCAAAAATTGCACGTAATAGCGAAAACCATCAGATGACTCTACTGGAGCGGGTCCCCAAAGATCAGTATGAACCAACGAAAAGGGTGTAGCTGCACGAGAGTTCGAGTTTGGATACGGAAGAGCATGATGCTTACCAAACTTACAAGCTTCACAGAAATAAAACTTGTCATTAACTTTTACTGGTAGCTTACATTTTTTAATAATTGCTTCAAACACTTTAAGCGATGGATGTCCAAGTCTACAGTGCCAAACAGCCTTAGACTCCACCAAATTTACATTCTCATTCGAACTAACAGAAATTGAGCAAACAGTATTGTAATTAGCTGACTCCGATTCATTTAAAAACTTCGAAGCGCTACCAGTAACTGCTCCATCGGTTTCAAGCTTGTAGAGACCATCTTTAAGAACCCCCGTCAGAAGCACCTTGCCCGTATGAGTGTCCTTCACAAGACAACAGTCAGCACGAAATTCAAGAAAAACATCATTGTCTTGGGCAAGTTTTGACACACTTACTAAGTTCTTGGCTATATCAGGTACACATAATACATTGTGCAGATTAACCAAACCATTTTCAGATGTTATAACAGAATTACCAATATGTGATATAGCGAGTTTTTGCCCATTACCAACAATAACAACCTGCTTACCTCCATATTCAATGGGATGAGTAATGTTGTTCTGACTTGCAGTTACATGGCTTGATGCTCCGCTATCGACATACCAGTTAGGATCAACGACTGTTTCAGGACTCGCCAAAAAGGGATTAGAATTCTGCCCTGCCACAAAAGCAAGAGGTCCCGAACTATTTCCTCCAGCAAAGGTAGAATTCACATTGTTATTGTCATTTCTAATGTTCTGATTAGAGTTCCTAGGCAAGCCATTACCATTACCATATTCTTTATCAAAACGATGGTAGCAAGTTAACGCAGAATGCCCAGTTTTTCCACATACCTGACAAATAGGGCGACTATTGTTACCTTGCCACCTTCCTCTACCACGACTACGTCCGCTGTTACCACCTCTCTGGTGAGAAAAGTTAGAGAAGCCAGAACGATTTCCATTAAACGACTGATTCTGTCTTTGTCCTCCAGAGCTTTGAGTCTTGGTATTCACCATGTTCACAGAGGTATTATGATTAAAAGTAACATTGTTCTTTTGAGAATTTTGGAGTTCTAACCTTTTCTAAAAAATAAGAAGATCAGCTTGCAGTTCTGCCCATGACACTCCCAGTCGGCCTTGAAGAGTAGCCACAATCGGATTGTACTCTTCATCCAGCCCCAACAGAACCTGAGATACCAACGATCTTGTTGATACGGGGCTTCCAGCTTGGCCAAGATTGTCCGCATGTGTCTTCATAATCCTTAAGTAGTCCGCCATTTTTGAAGACCCTTTTCGGGTTTGTTGAAAAACTTGCCTGAGGTAATCTTCCTCAGCTCGTGACTGGACTCCGAATAATTCTTGAACGGCAGCCCATAAATCTCTAGCGTTGTCGTACCCCATTACCTGAGTTGCAACCTCAACTGTCATTGAGTTATATAACCATCCAAGAAGAAGTTGATCAATGGCTACCCAGGACTCATAGAGAGGATTCACTATTGTCGTCACTGCCGGTGTTGAACTCGACGCTCCTGAGGCGTCGGCTGCTGCTTCGATACCTTCGGAGCTGCTTGCTCCTGGAGCTTCAGCACCATTTGGTTGAGACAAAACCTTCGGCGGACATGGCTCATCTCCAGAGAGATGGCCCTCAAGTCTGTAACTTCGCAAGATGGGCATAGCAAGATTTTTCCACAGGAGAAAATTCCCACGATCGAGTTTAACAGATGTAATTTGGTTCAGCAGCTGGTTAAGGGGAGGGCTGCTAAATGTCGGATTCACAGAGGTTGAGGAAACGGTGTTCGAGGCGCTGGCCATACCGCTCTGATACCAAGATAAAATTCAGAAAAATAAAAAATCTTGCGGACAACGACTGGGAGGCAAAGCTCTATTTCATTCACCTTATATTATTAGCAGAAAAAGCTCTATTGCTTTATACAGCAGATATTGGGCCTCTAGGGCTTGCAAAAGAATAAAGAATGACTAAAGGGAATAATACGTGGCATTAAACAATTTGATGAAGAAAGAATTTAAATCTGCTATTGCAACCACCTTTGTTGAGGGACAATTCTAGAAGATGGAGACGTGTCCGTTCTTTCTGCTGAATATTTTCCTTCTTTGATATCGCTAATGCTGTGCGTTTTGCTAATTCCCTTAATACCACCTAATATAAAATATTATATTATGAGCATATAATAATATAACCACAAATAAGGTAATCGTGCCCTAATTTTTAGATTTGACTTTGTCTAAAGTCAACTAAATTTGGTATCTTAATTAAATTGACTGTTCATGGTTGTATCAAAATAATAATAATAAGTTAACATGGTTCAATTAACATAAAAATTGTACTAAGAACTAAGAAGTCTGTGATTTGAATCTTCTACCTTCACATGTAGTAGTAATAATAACGATGATGATAATAATAGTAGTAAATCAATCAATCTACCATTTACATTATTGCAGGAGTATAAAGTTATCACGGTCTTGCGGGACATGAATTTAACCAATCTAGTCAATTACCTCGTGCATTTTTTCTTTTTTCACACCTACGAAAGAAAGGAGAATAACACCACTCATGGTAAAAAGAAAAAGGGAAATAATAATAATAGAATCAAATAAAAAAAATTAAAACGTGTTTATCCAAACTTTCTAAAAATATATTTACCTTTTTTTTCGAGAAAGTAAAACATATTTATCTCTTTATAATAGCTAGACAATTACTACATTACAATTTCTATTCAAAATAGGATTGTAATATCTCAAACCCAAAATTCAAAATATAGATTGAAACATGCGCCCGATAGTCTGAGGTCGACAGTAGCGGTCAGTCGGCGAAGGCTGGTCAGTGGGGGTCAACGACGGCCGGTAGTCGGAGGTCGATGATGGTGGTTGGTCCATGGCGCCAGGTAGTCGGAGGTCGACGGTAGCGGTCTGTCGGTGGAAGCTGGTCAGCGGGGGTCGACGGAGGCCGATTATCATAGGTCGATGGTGGCGGTCGGTTGGCGGAGGTCAGCGTTAGCCGGTAGTCAGAGGTCGACGACGGCAGCCGATCGGTGGAGGTCGGCGGCAACCGGTAGTCAAAGGTCGACGGTAGCGGTCAATCGACAGAGGTCGGCGGCGGCGGCCTGTCGATGGAGGTCGACGGCAACCGATAGTCAGAGGTAAACGGTGGCCGGTAGTCAAAGGTCGACGACGACGGCCGGTCGGTGGAGGTCGGCTGCAGGCGGTAGTCGGAGGTAGATGGTGACCGATAGTCGGAGGTTGGCGACGGCGGTCGGTCGATGGAGGTCGGCGACAGTCGGTAGTTGGAGGTCGACTGTGGCGGTCGGTCGGTGGAGGTCGGCGGTGGCGGGTAGTCGAAGGTTGGTGACGACGATCGGTTAGTGGGTGTCGACGACAGCCGATAGTTGCAGGTCGACGGTGGCGGTAGGTCGGCGAAGGTTGACGGTGGCGACGATCATCAGAAAAGTCATCGAAAGAATTTTCGAAAAAAGTGTTTGAGAAGTCGCTGTCGCTGGTCGGTCAGCGGAGGTCTTTGGCGACGGGCGGTCGGTGGAGGTCAACGACAACGATAGTCGGAGGTCGATGGTGGTTGTCGGTCGGAAAAAAAAGGATGGATCTAGGAATGGAAGAGAGAGATGGATACATGCATGAAAGAAAAAAAAAACAGAAACAAAAACAGAATTTGAGAAACAACTTTTTGTAGTTTCTCAAATTTTGCCCATTTTCTAGAAACGTTTCTAGAAATTTAGAAACAAGAAACATGGATGAGTTATCAGACATGTTTGTTTCTTAAAAATGAGAAACAGGAACAAGAAACAGGAAACAAGAACGTTATCAAACGAGCCCTTCATTTTCTGTTTTCTGTTTTTGTTTTTCATTTTTGAAAAACAGGGCTATTTGATAACTATTTTTGTTTTCTATTTTATGCTTTTTAAAAACGTTTTTGAAATTATAAGCAAATTTCAAAAACAAAAAAAAAAAAGTAGTTTTTAAAAACAGATTTTTGTTTTTCAAAAACTCATTTTTTCTTTTTTTTTTCTCTCTCTTTTACCTATCTTTCTAACAAATTCTTTTTTCTATTTTTTTCTCTGTACATAATTTCTTTTTCTCTCTCTAAAAGTCTCTTTTTCTCTCTCAAAACTTTTTCTTCTCTATAACTTATCTATTTCTAAAAATTTATCCATAACTTTTCTCTCCCTAACAAACATATTCTAACTTTTCTTTTGAAAAAAAAAGGGAAAAATACACTTTTAGTCCCTGAGGTTTGGGTTAAGTGACAGTTTGGTCCCTGAGTTTTCAAACTCAACAAAAATACCCCTGAGTTTTGAGATAAGGAGCATTTTGGTCCCTGCCGTCCAATTTTCCGTTAAATGCTAACAGATTGCTGACGTGGCCAAATTTTTTTAATTAAAAAATTAATTTTTTTAATTTTAAAATAAAAATAAAGAAAAAACAATAAAAAATAATAAAAATATTATTATTTAAATGATTTTTAAAAATTTAACTCTCCACCCACTTCTTCATCTTCTTCCCTCAACCCCTCCACCTTCTTCTTCACATCTCCGGCGCCGGCGCCGGCGGCCGGCCACCGCTCGCCGCCACCGGCCGCTGGAAATGGAGGAGGAGGGAGGTCCCTCCTCCCTCTTGATTTTTTTTTTTTTTTTTTTTAAAGAAAAGAAGAAAAATGGGTTGGGGTAAAAGAGAGGAAGTAAGGAGAAGAAAAGAAAAAAAAAAAAATTACAATCGCCGGCCGGTGGCGGCGAGCGGTGGCCGGCCGCCGGCGCCGGCGCCAGAGATGTGAAGAAGAAGGTGGAGGGGTTGAGGGAAGAAGATGAAGAAGTGGGTGGAGAGTTAAGTTTTAAAAATCATTTAAATAATAATATTTTTATTATTTTTTATTGTTTTTTCTTTATTTTTATTTTAAAATTAAAAAAATTTGGCCACGTCAGCAATCTGTTAGCATTTAACGGAAAATTGGACGGCAGGGACCAAAATGCTCCTTATCTCAAACCTCAGGGGTATTTTTGTTGAGTTTGAAAACTCAAGGACCAAAGTGTCACTTAACCCAAACCTCAGGGACCAAAAGTGTATTTTTCCCAAAAAAAAAAAATCTCCTAGAATTTTCTTTTGCTACAACTTTTTTTTACTTTTCTAATTTATCATTATTTCTTTAGCATATCATTTACTCTTAACCTTACCATCTCTCTAAAATTTCTCTTTTTATTTAATTTTTCTATCTAAAATTTATCTCTTCTACCCTACCTTTTTTTCCTTTCTTTCTCTAACTAATATTCTCTCTCTAAACATTTTTTCACGTTTCTAATTTTTTTATGTTTAAATTTTCTCTCAAAAACATTTATATTCGTGTCTCTAAATGTTTGTTTCAATGTTTCAATGTCTCTACACATTTTTCTCTCTCTAAAACATCTTTTCATCTCTCTAATTTTTAAGAAACTGAAAACCAAAAACAGTTATCAAACAAGTTTGGTTTTCTGTTTTTTAAAAACAAAAAACAAAAAACATACCTGACATATATAACATGTGCTCTAATGCATGCCATATTTTCAATATTTTAGTTGTTATTTTTAGGATTTTCAATTAACAAAATGGTACGAGCTAGTTTTTTAAAATAATATTATACTATAAATAAGAGAAATGGATTTAATATCTTATATATATATAAGGTATTAATTAATGTTAGTTGACACACTTGAGCTCAGCGGAATGTTGTTAACTCAACAATAAAGCTAGGTCAAAATTATAATGATTTAAGTCGTACCTTTTTTTTTTTTTTTTTTTTTTTTGAAACAGATTTAAGTCGTACCCTTTATTTTGACTTTAACTTTTAATAATGTTAATAAATATAAATATTTCTATTTTAATTCCTTAACCTCAATTTGCATACTATTGTAGTTGAGTCAATGCCTCCCCATATGACATATATAACAAAATCTAATTATGTAATTTGGCGTTTGGAAGTTGAAAGGTATTTGCCTGCTTCTATACCCAACTAAATATCCATTGTTTAGTTGTTAATTCAGAAGATATAGCCACCCTTTTATAAAATACTAGGAGCGATATAACCACTATTGATAATAAGCATATCAACGGACGGAGCAAAGAAGGAAAGAGGAATAATAATACCCATCATAGTTTATCATAATTCGAAAAGTATGTATATATTATCATAATTCAAAAAGTATGTATATATTATTTAAAAGTAGCTTGTTGTTTTCATCTAATTTGCCCCTATAGAAGTTTGGAACGTTAAGTAGTTAGCAAGTAAAATTTTGCCTCCCTATAAAAATTTAGGACTTGGCCTTTAGCACATATCATAATTTTTAAACATTGTTTAAATTTAGGGCTTGGCCTTTGGCATATCATAATTTTTAAACATTGTTTAAAGATTCCGTTTTGAATTGATTTTGGAAACTTTAGTAACTTTAATCTTTCTTAGCATTTGGTAAATTGGACTGTTTTGAATCATGTTTGTTGATGGTCGATTTTGGTCAGAGGAAACTCACCTGACCTTCACGTGCCACCAACGGTAAATTTGTAGATGAGGGGGAAGACGTGGTCTGCAAAAGAGTAAACCTGCACACCGGTGTGGTGCTAGCCACACCGCCTCCGATGCTTAAGTCAGAAAACGGAAGGGAGAGCTAGAGAGCAAGAGAAGAGAGTCGAGAATTGAGTTCGGGTCCCCTTCTTCAGTGGTGAAGAGGGGTATAAATACCTGCTCATCCTAGGGTTTTCAGGAATTCGGAGATGTTTCAGGACGAACCAGGCGGAACCGGGGCGGCTGAAGGCTGCAGGGACCGAGCGGAGTCGGTGGGACTCGGCCCGCGCAAGCGGGCCGAGCAGGGGGGTCGGGCAAGGCGCCCGACCCCTTCGGTCTTGACCCGTCCCATTTGCCAGTTTTGCCTCTGGGGTCCATCTCTCAGCCCTTTTTCTGTCCGATTGTCCTCGTCAACTCCTTGTGCGTCGGGTGGTCCAAAATTGCCTATAACAATGTTGATGGCTTTCAAAATTGTCTTCCATAAAACGGGCATATTTACTAACAAGTTTTCTAAATTCCCTTTCTATCTTCTTTCTTTTTTTTTTTTTTTTTTTTTTTTTTTTTTTTTTTTTTTTGAATTAAAACTTCATTAATTCTAATATCTTCTGCACAAGATTTTCAAATATTATGATTCATACTTTATCTCATCTCAGTACTTTTTTTAATTGATTGCTTCTCTCCATTTCTTATTAATTAATATATTTTTTTATTTAAACTAAAATTAGATTTTGTTTCACACAAATTTTTTCTAACAATTTTGTATCTCTTAATCTTTTCTCAGCAACAAAATATAATCTGTAATTTAAATTATATCAAAAGTTATATGATTATTTTTTTTTTAAAAAGTATGAAATTAAATATTAATGCATAATTGAAATATTATACCTATTTTGGTTTTTATAGCTAAATTGCAACAATTCAATATTAGTTTGCTAAACATGTTTTTTTTTTCTTGAAAAGAAAATTTATATTATTAAAACGCCACAGGGACAAACAAAGATCGGTCAAAATCGAACAAACCCAACTTGGGATATGATAAACTCAAGTCTCACATATCTTTAACGTCCTAGCTCTTTTCGCAATTGAAATCTGCTACATTATTACACTTCCTTGAAATATAAGCAAATTGGATTTCACTAAAAGACATGAAATTTACTAAATACAACATGGTTAATCTAATTACTAAATATACTAAACATGGTTAATATTCTGCCTTTTCATGTTTAAATACAACATGAAATTTACTAAATACCAATTTACTTCACATGACAACTTATATTTTTTAAAAGCACAATCAATACAAAATATTAATTTCAACAGCTACAACAACCATCGATAATAAACTTTGGTTAATCAAATTCTATCAGTGACTATCATTGATAGGCTCTGATTAATCAAAGTCTATCCGTGATCGTCACGGATAGATTTTGATTAATCGAAGTCTATCAGCGATAGACACTGATATACTTTGAATAATCAGAGTATATCAGTGATAGACACGGATAGAATCTGACAACAGCTTTTTGGTCTTGTACAATTAATTTTGCTATATTTGCAATTAGTTTGCAACTTTGCTATATTTGTTATTAATTTGGTCCAATTTGCCATCTATGCAACTGCCCCAAGAAAATTTTGTTTCCACACGGAATTGGTACCTCTTAGCATACCCTAGTTTTTAGACATTGTTTTAAGTTAACTAAAATTGGTCTCAATTTAATCCACTATTTGCGTCATTACGTGGGTATAAAGCTATTATTAGACATTTCGAAAAAAAAAAAAAAAAAAAAGCTATTATTAGACATCAATTAAATAAGGATTTAAGAATTCCTTTTTGCTCTTTTGATAATAGTAACTAAAATTTAAAAAGGAGTGGTTGATATATTTATATATATTAAGAATATGACAATAAAAGAATTTTTAAATGTGGTGCTCAAGAGAGAGAAAGTTCCATAGATGGGTAGCTATCTCATTATTACTATCAAAATATTCTATCAAAGTCAGACGATAAAGAAAAAGGAAGAACGAGGAGTTTCTTCGAGAGATCAAAACACTGGTGAATAGGAAGAAGATGGATCGGGACAAGGAAGAGAGAGTAGTGAAAGAAAATACAATAATAAAGGGAAAAAAAATCAATTTTGATCCCAAACTTAGCGGTTGTATCAATTTTAGCTCTGAACTTTTAATTTCATCAAATTGAATCTCTAACTTAACAGATTGTATCAATTTGAACTGCAAACTTGCCTCAATGTAGACCTTTAGTTAACCTTCTATTTGAATGAGAAGTATGTAATTCACAATTTCTTTTTTCCTTTAATTCACATTGCATTTGAGTTGGGTTTATTTAAAGAAATTTGTTGGAGAAACTATTTATTTAAAGAAATCAAATATTCCAACTTATTCTTACCGTTATTAGCCTCCTCCAAAAAAAAGTCATTAGTAACAAAAAAAAAAAATCTAGCAAATATGAGAAATAGAAAACTCAAAATTGCTTTGCTTTTTATTTCCTACCCTTGCACATTATTCTAATTAGCAAGGAAAAAAACAGTAGTAAAAGAAAAAAAAAAAACAGCAATAAAAGAAAAAAAAAACCAACAAAGTTCTTAACAACAAGAAAAAATCAACAAACATTTGAAGAAAAAAACCTCCAAATAATTCCTAGATAGCAAAGAAAAAATCCACAAAGTCCTCCATAACAAGAAAAAGTCATCTAAAATGAAAATAAAAAAAAAAGAACCCTCCAACCATCATTCTACATTTTGATGTTCTTCAAGAGTTAAAAAAAGCAACAAAACCCACAAACACATTAACAAGAAAATGAGAGAAAACTCATCTAAACTTTTCAACCGCAAAAGTTTTTTCAAATAAAAAGTTTCTCCAATAAATTTTTTTACAAGAAACCAATTTCAGGTGAAATGTGAGATAAGAAAAAAGTAGTCAATTACGTGCTTTAACAGTGGTTCAAATAGAAAGTTAGCCAAAAGTGCATATTACAATAATGCAAGTTTGGGGTTAAAATCAATGCAATCAGTTAAGTTTGAGGTTCAATTTGATGAAATTTAAAGTTTAGAGTTAAAATTGATACGACTTGCTATTGTTTGGAGTTTAATTTGATGAAATTAAAAATTCGAGATTAAAATTAATACAGACCATCGAATTTAGGGTTAAAAATGATTTTTTTTCCGATAATAAACAGAGGAAAGCAAAAGAGGGCTATCATAAATTAAGAGATCACCACGTGAAAAAGTGAAAACGAATTGGAAGAAATGAGTCCAAATAGTCAATTCGTATGCTACATGCAAGTTAGTTGAAGAGAGAGAGAAACTAGTTTGTTTGATGGATTTTTAGGTTAATCCATTTGAAATTGGTAATAACTAAAAAAGAATGAAGAAACTTCCCCAAAAACAAATGTGGAGAGTTCAGAACCAATTAATGGAAATTTTATTTAGTTTCTAGAAAAGAAAAACGACAAGGGGCCATGAATGGGAGAAATTATTAGATGTTCCCGATGCAATGAGACGAGTAGTTTTGTTCCGTTAAATATAAGAGAGAGAAATTGATAAAGTACTTCGATTTTGTATCCAATGATTATTAAGAGCTGGCAAATTTGAAAATTTACATTCGACGGTTTTAAAGATTGAGCTTTATTGCACCGAGAACACCTAATAATTTGCCCATGCTAAGACATAATTTCTCACTACCCTGATTTTAATATACATTTTAATTTCAACTTGATCTCTCTAACTTTAAAATAAAATAAGAAATAAGAGTTACAAAAGAAGATTCAATCCTAATTAATTTATTGCAAAAGTTTTAAACTTGCACAAAAATTAAAGACAATGAAGAATATTGATTAAAGTTTGAAAGAGGATGTAGAAGTCGTCCAAGCATACAATTCAAAGTGAGGTGGTAAAGATGTTTATGGATGGCTGGCCTTGTTATACATTTAGACGAATAGCATGTGTCGGCGAGGCTTGAAAAGATACTTAGACCAAAAAGTGGCTCGAAATGTATCTACCCACAGCTTATACTGAAGAAAACCAAAGCATGTAACAGAGGCAATGGCCATAGCAGCGAGAACCCACAGAAGCCCTGCAATTACTGAATCATAAAGCATGAAGAAGGTTGCGCTAAAAGCTACATCCATGCATCCTATAAAGACGAAAAGAGTTGCGAGTCCAATCAACAATCTCCATGGCAACGAGTTCAAAAAATTGGTTATTAGGAGTTCTTGGTAATTTTGGACCACTCCGATGTACAAAAAGCTGACGAGGACAACTCGACATGAGCTCAAAAATAGGACCGGAAGATGGACCCCGGAGATGAAACGGGCCAAAACGTCGGGCCAAGGTCGGAGGGACCGGGCCTTGGCCCGACCCATATGGTCGACCACAGCCTCTTGCCTGGGCCGAGTCTGTCCGCCTCCGTTTGGTCCCTACTGCCCCTGGCCGCCCCGGTTCCACCTGGTTCAGCCCGAAACGCCACCGAATACCTAAAAACCCTTGAGCATGAGCAGGTATTTAAACCATTCTTGATCACTGAAGAAAGGATCCCCAAACTCTATTCTTTACTCTCTCCTCTTACTTTCTTGCTCTCATCCTTCCGCTTTCTGACTTAAGCATTGGAGGCGATGTGGCAAGCACCACACCGGTGTGCAGGTTTTTTTTGTCTTGCAGGCCACGTCTTCCCCCCTCTCAAACAAATTTACAGTTAGTGGCACGTGAAAGTCAGGTGAGTTCTGCATGTCCAGATTTTGCCATCCACAGGAGTCATATGGAAAGTGTAGCCCGAATCCATAATCCACTCATCATCTGCATCAAAATTACTAACCATGAGTACTTCGACTGATTCATACCCCTCCAGGACATTTGCTGATACGTTGTTCTGTTGTACTCTCCTAATTGGTAGCTTACCTCTTCTTTTAAGTATTGGACAGTCATATTTCAAATGTCCCTCCTTGTGACAGTAGTTACAAGTCATTTTATGACATGCCCCGCCCCAAATTATCTTAACCAACCTAGGACGTGACGTGTCAATAATGAAATCCCAACTAAACTATGAACTTCGTCATTGTCAACTATACATGAACTAGCTAGACTGACCATGAAAGAGAATTTTTAAAATGTGGCTAGCAATAGTTTATTGAATAAAAAGAAATCATAAAAAATATCGGCAGAGTTTCCCCTGAAATTTGGATATATAGCCCACTTGAAAACAAGATTTAACACTCCCAAATAATCATAATATCAAATCCAACACTAACACCCAAGTTGGTTCAGAATTTACAACCATGGCATAGTCGAACTACAACAAAACTGAAGGGGATGAAAGCCCCCACGCAGCGGAAGCGCATCAAAAGGACCTTACGCCGTATATTAATTAACATTAAAATACCGTTACGAAAAGGCAAAATAAACTTTAAACATACTTTAAAGTTGCTGGAAATTGCTATAAACATGCTTGAAAATTAAATCTAAATTTATTTTCATGTTTTTCTAAAGAAACGGGAAAGAACCGTTACAAACCTTCGTTGTAGACTTGACCGTTCTTCGCCAACGATGCTCCAACGATCGAAAACGCAGCGATTCCTTCTTGATTCCTTCGCTGGAAATTTCTTCTTCAAAGACACAATAACCACAGAGGTTACACTGGTATGTCTCTAAGTCTAGGAGGCAAAAGACTTGTGGGAGTCTTTCTCTAAGAGGGAGGCTAGAGAGAATTCTAGGGTCTTGTCTTGTGAGTCTAAGAGCAAGAAGGCTACTAAACCAATTAGGTCTAGTGTTCTATTTATAGAAGAGTGGCAATGAATAAAATATTCAATTAAATCAATCTTTTCCAAAATTGATTCAATTTTATTCCTTATTTAATCAATCCAAGATCAATCAATTTCATAATTGATTCATCTTTTCCATAAATGACTAATTACTTCCATGAGTGATTAGATCATTTCCATAAGTGATTAATCACTTCCTTAAGTGATTAATTATTTCCATAATTGATTAATTCCCGATTAATTAATTCTTCAATTAATTAACCACCAATTAAATATCACATATTTAATTTCCAGCCTTGAATAAATTAATTTGCCCAAATAGATTTTCTCTCATAATAACATATCAATATGTATTATATTGTTTCCCTTAGTAAATCAAACATTTTCAATTTACATTTATTACTTAGTTGCCTCAAATTACTTTATGAGCTACCAGTGAGACCTAATGGACCTGCAGATCAGAAGCTCCAACGATGTGAGATTAATTGGTCAAACTCATTAACCAAATTAATCAATATTCGTTAACTGTGTGTACATTCTACTATAAACTCACAGTTGCACTCTTCTCACTGTAGACATATTTTCTGTGTCCACGAATATAGACCAATAACGACTAGTTAGTCCTTCACGAGTGTCCGTAACACCAGATGGGTCAAATTACCGTTTTACCCTTGGGTTACTTCTATTTCCTTAAGTACTAGTTCTCCTCTAATAAACAACCTGTTTGTGGTCCAACCATCAAACAGAAAACTCTCTCGTGCCATTGAGAGGGTAGGGCCCTTTGTTCAAGACTCGGAGTCACCACTTAAGGGAACACTCATTTGCTTTCCTAAAGTCGGGAAGGAGTGAATTCCATCTTGTACGATTATGTTCCCAGCTCCCCACTCGGTCTTGTCCCCAAAATGGTAGGCTTATTGAGTCGGCGTATTGGCCACTCTCACCCATACAAATCAAAGGACAATCTCTCATGAGCAGGAGTCCATAATCAACTCAGGATTAAGACCAAGTTGTCTAGGTCGTCCTAGTGAAATAGAAAACCAACTAGTTAATGATGTTATAACAAGTGGCTACTATTTCGCGGTCCGGTCTTATGCAAACTCATTGCATAGGATACCCCCACTCGCATGTCTCCTACACGAACGCGTTGGATCATAGCGTTTGTATCAAATACAAAGTGGGCCGTATCCATAGTGTCACCAGGATAAGACTCCCAGTCTTATCCCTATACTATAGACCCTTTAGGTTGTTTCTTGAACAGTGATCCCCATATGTCGCTACATATAGTTCAAGACTCATATTACAGCCTAGGATGTCTTGTTTATTGGATTAGGGTTATTTTAGGCAAAGACAAATATAAAATAACTAATAACATTTAATGGAAAATATATCAATATTATTTCATTAATATTCGGTCAACGGTTACATTCACTATCTACGAGTTTTAGGGCATAAAACCCAACAAAAATAACATAGATATTTCAATCACAAAGCCACCATAACAACCATGATTATACATTGCCATGAAAGATGCTAGCCATTCTAGTTACAAAAAAAAAAAAAAAAAAAGCATCTATAAGTAATGCAAAATGACATGCAACCTATCGAGTCCGGTGGCAGATATCAATTCTGGTAGGCTCGTTAGAAACTCAAATGCTACCTGGTGGAAAAAGTTTAGGAAGAAAAAGGGTGAGCTAATAAGCCAGTGAGTGGTAAAGTTTATATATAAAAAAATATATGACTTTAGAAACTCATCACAAACATAGTTGCAATAATAATTTAATAAACAATATAGATTCTCGATGAATAAAACCTTGAGATACCAGATAAAGTCTTACAAGGTTGAAACGTGAAATGTTTAAAATCAAAACATTGTAAACATAATCATATAGAAAAGTAAACTATCATGGGCTATGAAAAGTTTTCCATCACTAATACTTATACCCGAAACTGGTCATACTATATACGAAGAAACTCGACGTATATAGCAGAGCAACTGGTCATACTACGTATTGAGTAGCCTCAAGATACGTAGTAGAGCAAATCTGGTCATACCGCACATCTAGTAATCTCAAGATGTACAGCAGAACAATTCTGGTCATAGGCGCGCAAAGCAACCCCCAAAGGGCAAGGCACCGACACACTACCCAAAGCCTATGTGTGTGCCGAAGTGGGTCCCAAAGACCTCATACATATCATACATACACCACGGAAACACATTCACACGTAAGTGCATTGAGAATTCACCATGGTACAATCTCTTGTGGTTCGAAAACAATGTCAACATTATAGTTATAAGCTCTCAAGCCACACTAGCATTATAATCATTCTAAAACAATGTCTTGTAAACTAAAGATCATACTTGAGAAATTTCTATGCCATAGCCAAGTTCACCACATCAATAAAACATTGAAATTAATTAAGTTTCTCATCTCAACCAAATCATAGTTCAATCACTTCATTCGCTTTAAAACTTTCAAATACTTGAAATGTATAATTATACAATTGTAAGATGTCAAAAGAACTTGGACTTTTGCCGATAGGCTAAAATCTTAAAGCTTCAAAACCATAAATCACTTTTCACAATAGTCTTAGAAATTGTCATAATCCTCAACAACCAACTCATTTGTACAAATATATATATCATAATCGATTTCAAAGTCATATTTCATTAATTTCTAAATAGGAGAGTATTTTGAAGAATAGCCACTTGAAAAAACTATAAAGAAAGAATGAGGAGAAGAAAATTCTTTTGTATAATTCACTGGAATAAAGGAACAATAATCTGTGTTGAATCAAAGAATGAAAATTGTGTCTATGGAAGTGTTCTCCCATTCTGTCATATACACTGCACATAGAAGGTAAACAAGGAAAGTGTTGATTTTGGAGTCAACTACTAAAGGAAGGTGAATTTAATAAATTAAAAATTGGAGCAAGTCAATGACAAAATTATCATTGATTTGCCAACGGCCATTTCCTTAATTTTAGATCAGGATTACAACCCAAATCTCCAAGGTTGAGCTGTCAAGTGAAAGGCCCAGCTAAGGTTTGCTAAGATCATGGAGTGCTAAGATTACGGCTTCTAATTTGTGGCAAGATTGTTTTATACAAAGCTATGAATTTGCTGACATGTGGATGGCTATTGATGTGGTGACTATGTTGTTACTTCTTGCTGATGTGGCATGTGGTCTGAGGATGTGGCAATTGATCTGGAGCTGCTGGAATTTATCTAAACACCACTCACAATACTATTGATGAGAGAAGTTTGGGTCATAAGCGGTCTCGATCTTTGTTTGATCTGAAATAATAATTACCCAAGTATTAACGACTTTTAAATCCCCAAATTAGAACACATCACTAGATTATGCCAAGCTTTAGTTTCTCTTTAACACTTGGATTAGCTATAATTTCCATGAGTTTAGCCTCCAACTACCATGTAAATAATACCATATTTCTAAAATAAAGTTTCCAATAACTCCATTTTACCCCTCTTCACAAAAAGCTTAATTCCGCTCATTCCTTTTCATTTTCCTTTCCATGAAACCTCACTAGTATTTTTTTTTTTAATTATTTTTTTTTTGGTAAAGAACTTGCAACCCAACCATTTGCAAATAAGCCTCTTTCAATTATTCTTTACAAAAATTATATGGATTTCACCAAGCTTCCCCTCCAACTCAACAACTATCTTCACTTTAGTTTTCAAGCTAGCCCATGGAGTTTCCAACCAAAGGAAGAAAAACTCATAAAAGAATCTACTAATTTAACCTCTGCAACTCATGAGAAACTTAAATCAAAAGTTAGAGAACTTACCCAAAGTTTCAATCCAAAGTTTGAGCTTCCTTTCTTGATTTTCCCTTCAAGAGAATAGCTTAAAAATGTCTTATCCTCCTCTCAAAATAGCCATTTCTCCAAATTTCTCTCCTTCTACCTTTCTTTAAATTTGCCCTTTCTCTTTTTGCTCTCTCTCTTTTGCGTGGGTTTGCCGGACTTTTTTTTTTTTTTTTTAAACCAAAGATTCCAATGGAAGCTTTGGTTCTATTATATATATTATTTGTTTTATTTCACTAAAGCTTCCGCTTCCAACGGAAGCTTTAGTTTCTTTTTTTTTTTTTTTTCTTTTAAACTTCTTGCAAGTTGTAGCCCATTTCCTTTTATGATTATTTATTATTTTTAGAGCCCACAATTTAGAAATAGGCATTACAGTTTATCACTGGTATTGTTCAAATTTCCCTTTTGATTTGGTCTTTTATGTTTGTTGGTTGATGCGCAATTTGCTAACCGCAAGTGTACGGGTCAAGTAATAATATAGTGTTTTCGTGTAAAAAACGAGTGTCGTCCTCTGGATTGGTTTTCTAGCAAATTAAGTATCGTGAATACTTTTGTCCAATTTTATTTAGGGAGCAAAACTCAATGATAAAGATAAAAGTAAAGACTAAAAGCATAAAAATAAAAGTGGAGACTCAAATGGAAAGACTCTTAGGGAATTGATTTCATTGATTAAGATTTAGGATTGATTAATAGGAATGAATTGACCGTGCAATTATTCTACAAGCCAAGGAAACTTTTATCACGATTACCTCTCCCGAGTATAATTGATTCTCATGCATATAAACTAACTTGATATCCCTATCTAAGTTCATTAACATGCAAGGCATTATTCGGTTTGGTCCTTGTTACGCTTCTAAAGATATTCCAAATCCCGTCACAAACTTAGAATTTCTACTCTAGTCATGCAATTAAACAAAGTAAGTCTTAGGCCAAATCCTCCCTCCCGAGTTAGATTCAACACTTAAATCATTCAATTAGTGATCAAGTAATTGAAAGCATTAAACAAAATTGCATGCATAAAATAAAAACACATTCATACCTAAAATCAATCCAAAAACTAAAACAATTACATCAATCCCTAAGACAAACAACTAGCAATTCATAGTCTTTAAACCATAAACACTAATTGAAAGAAAAGCCATAAAAACTACAAGAGGTAAGGGAAAGAGAAAGGAAAACTCGAATCCGTTGAAACCGACACGTCCCCGTCACGATCTCCACGTCTTCTCGCTTGATTCCCGCTCCTTGGCCTTGCTTTAGCTCCCACCAAAGGACTCTAGTCGAAATTAGGGCTAAAATCTAACCAATTGGACTCCCCTTGGCCGTAGCATGAAAAGATGAATTTATAGAAAATCTGGCGATAGCGTCGAGATACTGCATTTTTGGAAAATTTGCCTATAGCATCGCGACTCTATTTTTTTTTTTTTTTTTTTTTTTTTTTTAGATTGAAGACTCCATTTGACTCCAATTGCTGAATTAAGCTTCAAACACATACTTCCTACAAATAAAACATAAAAATGCATAAATTTGGGCAAATAATTGTAAAAGACTAGCTTAATTAATCAGAGAAAAATAGCTAGCTATGCTCGCTATCAAATACCCCCAAACTTAAGCTTTTGCTAGTCCTCGAGCAAACTAAAAATCAAGCATACAGTGGAAGAATGGATGCAACAAACATGACTCAATCCTCAAGGCTCAAAAGTCAATAGTCAAGCAATCAAGAGACATGCACATAAAGACCAATGAGGGAGACAAATCAAAAGTTTTCCAAAATTAACTTGCACAAGCGAGATCTAACTCAACTAGATCAGACTCTACTAGCCCGGGATTGGATTATTAAACTCTCAACTCATCTTCCCTCTACACTGGCACTAAGGATTCACTAACGAGTCAATGGAACAAATTAGTTTTTTTTCATCCATACTTAGGTGCTTATAATTGAAAATTTAATCAAGCATTTATATGTGGCACTAGCTTTCACACACCTATTGCAGGGACCCTTAACCTGAGTTTTCTCTGGTTGGCCTAACTGATCACAACAGGGGTAGCTCTTTTTGCCTAAATCTTTATTACTCATTGCAAACTGTGCACAGGCCATGACTTTTTTTTTTTTTTCTTTCAAATTGTGACAACAAGAATGATTTTTCTTTAAGAGCATGATAAGCATATGTTCTTTTCTTTCCTCCTAAGCAAGATCAAACATGCTAATTTGCAAAAAATTAACTCTTTAGCTCTTCCCTACACCTATCGAGGTGACAACAAGCATATGAACCTAATAATTCGCTCCTAAGCATTCAAATCCAAATCTAGCCAAGAAAAATACTCTACTCATGCAAGACATCTCCTAGAAAAAGTTTAAAAAGTCTCCCTTTTTGGGCACTCATGCTTACAACTCATCGAAAGCTTGAAAATTGACAAGAAAGTCTATCCTAGGAAATCATAGTCATGCAAAAATAGCATCCAGAAAACAATCATATGCTCAATTCAAAGAAAGCTCAAAACTATAGCCCGAACTCAGATGCTCAAGGGCTCCACAAACATGGTATTCCACCCCCAAACTTAAAGCATGCATTGTCCTCAATGTATAACGAAAATAAGGCATAATCAAGCATGAGAACAAATAAAGAATGGAAGGGGTGAACAATACTGCCCTGGAATGATGACCTTTTCATGAAAGCTTGCAAGCAAAGAGGAAACTGAAACCAAGACCTACAAAACAAAAACAAACAATAAATAAAAAACGCAAAGAAAAACACAACTGAACTTACTTGGGTTGCCTCCCATAAGCGCTTGTTTAACGTCATTAGCTCGACGTGCTCGTGCAGTCTCTGTCAAGGCACATAAAAATTCTCGTATTTCTTTGGACCCTTCTTTCTTGAATCAATAAAACTCACTATCGCTAGCAAGCTTACTAGTTTCTCATGGGCCCCTGAAACAGAATTATTTTTAGTATTTTTGAATAAAATAAGCATAAAAGGAGAAAGATCAAAATAAAGAGACTCTAACTAAAAAATAAGCATTAATCTTACCTAGGAGGAGAGAAAATAAATTAGGAAAGAAACTAGAAAAGGAAAATGCTTGATCTAAATAAGGAAAAAATAATCTACAAAAGGAAAAGATAAACAAATAAGGAATGCAAAAACAAATATGGCAAAAACAAATAAGGAAACTAGCAAATAAGGAAAAACTATACTAAAAAGGAAATTAAAAAACTAAAAAGAAAAATTCTATCTATGGAAAACTCAAACAAATATGGAAAAATCTAAATATGGAAAACAAACCAACAAAGGAAAAAAAATGCAATCTACCTAAAAACAAAACTAACAAAAATAACAAAAAATAAAATACACCCTAAACTAAGACCGGACAGTTTTTCCACAATATTAATTTAACTAAATATATCAATCCCCGGCAACGGCGCCAAAAACTTGATGCGCAATTTGCTAACCGCAAGTGTACGGGTCAAGTAATAATATAGTGTTTTCGTGTAAAAAACGAGTGTCGTCCTCTAGATTGGTTTTCTAGCAAATTAAGTATCGTGAATACTTTTGTCCAATTTTATTTAGGGAGCAAAACTCAATGATAAAGATAAAAGTAAAGACTAAAAGCATAAAAATAAAAGTGGAGACTCAAATGGAAAGACTCTTAGGGAATTGATTTCATTGATTAAGATTTAGGATTGATTAATAGGAATGAATTGACCGTGCAATTATTCTACAAGCCAAGGAAACTTTTATCACGATTACCTCTCCCGAGTATAATTGATTCTCATGCATATAAACTAACTTGATATCCCTATCTAAGTTCATTAACATGCAAGACATTATTCGGTTCGGTCCTTGTTACGCTTCTAAAGATATTCCAAATCCCGTCACAAACTTAGAATTTCTACTCTAGTCATGCAATTAAACAAAGTAAGTCTTAGGCCAAATCCTCCCTCCCGAGTTAGATTCAACACTTAAATCATTCAATTAGTGATCAAGTAATTGAAAGCATTAAACAAAATTGCATAAAATAAAATAAAAACACATTCATACCTAAAAGCAATCCAAAAACTAAAACAATTACATCAATCCCTAAGACAAACAACTAGCAATTCATAGTCTTTAAACCATAAACACTAATTGAAAGAAAAGCCATAAAAACTACAAGAGGTAAGGGAAAGAGAAAGGAAAACTCGAATCCGTCGAAACCGACACGTCCCCGTCACGATCTCCACGTCTTCTCGCTTGATTCCCGCTCCTTGGCCTTGCTTTAGCTCCCACCAAAGGTCTCTAGTCAAAATTAGGGCTAAAATCTAACCAATTGGACTCCCCTTGGCCGTAGCATGAAAAGATGAATTTATAGAAAATATGGCGACAGCGTCGAGATACCGCATTTTTGGAAAATTTGCCTATAGCGTCGCGACGCTATTTTTTATTTTTTATTATTATTATTTTTTTTTAGATTGAAGACTCCATTTGACTCCAATTGCTGAATTAAGCTTCAAACACATACTTCCTACAAATAAAACATAAAAATGCATAAATTTGGGCAAATAATTGTAAAAGACTAGCTTAATTAATCAGAGAAAAATAGCTAGCTATGCTCGCTATCATTGGTTCTACTAGTCTGGTCTTTATTATGCTTATTTTTAACATATAAGGCTTCTGTATCCTTTTTGTCAGTCTTCAGTTCTAATTCCTTGGATCTCAACGAGTTCAAAACCACATCCAAGGTTAAGGTGTCTCTCCCATACTTTATTTTATTGCACATTTGATTTCTTTATATTTTTCAGGTAAGGAGTTAAGAAGAATTACAGCTTGATTCTCACTATCCAGCTTTTCTCCAGAATTAACCAAATCCATACAAATTCTATTGAATTCATCAATATTCTCTTCTAAGCCCTTAGTCTGATCCATTTTAAAACCAAACCGTCTTTATTTCATGTAGATTTTATTCGTGAGAGATTTTGACAAATACAGAGCATCTAGTTTTGTCCAAAGTTCAGCTACATTGTCTATATCACTAACTCTCCTCAACACATTGTCAGCCAAATGCAAAATTACAATACTATATGCTATTTCAGACATCTTAGATTTCTCATTATTAGTCATGGATTGAGGATAACTACTTGGATCCAATGCTTTGGCTACCTTTTGCTGAACCAATAGTGCCCTCATCTTCTTTTTCCAGAGGCTAAAATCTCCTTTTCCATCAATTTTTTCCAATTCAAATCTCGCAGACATGTTCGGCAATCAAAGAACGAATAACGTAACGGATAAAGAAATTTATCAGAATTAGGTCTTCGGGCAAGAAAGACTCTAAAAAACAGAGTATCGATCAAATCACTTATACAAGAACTTGATACACAAGAAAATCAATGTTTCTAACTAGAATTCTTCCTATCAAGGACTCTGATACCAGTTGTTAAAGCTAACCGAACCAATTTAACTAGGCGGAAAAAGCAGATGCCATCAATAAGAAATCAAAAGCAAGAACAAAAGCGATAAAGAAATAACACACCGAGTTACAGTGGTTCCACTATAAGGTGGAATCAGAGAGGGACGCTTTCATTCGATATCAAAATCGCAGAAGAAACGAGTGAAGAAGACGGTGAACAGAACACAACAGAAAGAACCAACTCTCAGAACTCACACACAACCCGTTTTACAATTTTGCACATATTACAAGTAAACTAACTCAGCCCTTAAGTAGTTTACACAAATCAACCGTCAACATTTTTACCATCAGCTGATATTACAAAAAGTTACTAATGCTGCTGTAAATAAAATAGGTAAAATGGTAAAAGTAGATGTGAGGTACAAAACTTCAACAATATAACAGAGTAATGTGCTCTGTTAACATAGTTTCTCAAATTTTGTCTCTTTTTTAGAAACGTGTTTTTTAAGATTTAGAAACATGATAAGTTATCAAACATGTATGTTTCTTAAGACAAGAAATAAGAACTAAGAACTAAGAACGTTATTAAAAAAAAAAAAAAAAAAGTCTTAGATGAATGGTGTGCTTTTCACCCCTTAATAATAGATAAGGCCACAATCATATTTGTACGGTGGTCGAGAGATCGGAGAGCTGTACGGTGGTCGATGACTGCGCGCACCCTAGAAACGAGAAGACTAGCATGCGTCGACGACTCTCCAAAGGGAACCAGCTGTATCGAAGAGTGGCCCGGCATGTATCTACCCACAGCCTAGAATGAAGAGCACTATAGCATACACTATAGATGTATGTCATGATAACGACCAACCAAGAAATCCATATCTTGTATTTCCTGTCAGGGGTTTATCCAAAGCTTAAACAATGTAGGTGCCGAAAAAAGTTTAATAAAAAAATAAATATTAAGTATATTTAAAAAGAAAATTAATAATATTCTATCAAAATAATTGTTTTTATGTGTGTATGTATGTATCTTTGACTATATTATAATTGAGATTATTTTTATTATTTATTTTTTCAAAAAAAAAAAGACCTCTACAGGATTGTTTTAATTAGCTTAATTTCAATAATATGAATATTATTAGGATTGAATTTTATTTAAAAAGTAAAATTTGACAATTTGAACCATATAAGCATATACAAATATTAATTTTTGTAAAAGAGAAATAAATAATTGTATAGTTAAAATAGTTACGAAAACTAATTTATATATATATATATATATATATGATATTGGTATGATATAACAAAATTGGTAAATATAGCAACCTGTAAAAATAATTGCAAATATGACAAAAAAAACTTACCTTTAGACTTCTATCGCTGATAGAAGTCTATAAAAGGAAAAAACAGAAAAGGAAAAAAACGAAGAAGGAGAAAATGCGTGCTAAAATCAAATTGAGGGATAAAACGGGAATCTAAAAAAATCATTTAAAATATTTGAATTCAAGTCTATCAACGATAGAATTCTATCACTGATAGAAGTGAAAAGGCAGAAAAGGAAAAAAAACGAAGAAGAGGAGGGAAATGCATGCTAAAATCAAATGGGGTAAAATGGAAATCTGAAAAGATCATTTAAAATATTTGAATTCTATTGACGATAGAAGTCTATCAGCAATAGAATTCTATTGACGATAGAAGTCTATCAGCAATAGAATTCTATTGATAGACTTCTATTGCTGATAGTGTAACACCCGAGTTAGGAGGGGTACATGAATGAACCGAGGCCACATCCGAATGAGAGGGATCTTGAGGACATGAAAGTATGGTCAAGATAAGCTTAAAAGAATTGATAGATACTACCTATACCAACAAGGTGCACCTTCCTTTTCGGTGGCTCAATCATAGGAACTTTGAAGTTAAGCGTGCTTGGCTTGGAGAAGTTCTATGTTGGGTAACCTCCTGGGAATTTTCCTAGGAAGCATGTGAGTGAGGACAAAGCATCCTAAAAGGACCCCGTGTTGGTTTGTGGGGACAGTCTTCAATCTTAGAAAGGATACAATGCACACAAATGAGGGGTAAAACGAGAATTTTAAAAAATTATTTAAAATATTTGCCATATTTGCAATTTCTTTTCAAAGTTGCTATATTTGCTATTTCTTTATTTAATTTAGCCACCCACTACAATTTTCCTTAAAAAGAAGGTATTATTTTTATTTTAAATAAAAGTCCTAATTCCTATAGTTAGTTATTCATTAAAACTAATTTAATTGTTTTTCTTTTTCAAAAATTTGGGCTAGTTCCTTAGAAGGTCCTCCCTACCCGTTGAGATTTTGGAAGATTATGGTCATAGCCAGAACCATGAATGTAATGGAGATGTAGAGAGTTGTAAGTCCAATCAACAAACTCCTGGGCAAGAACTTCAAAAAATCTTCTTCTGCAAAACGTGACGTGAGGATTGACAAAAATGCTACAATCGAAATTGTAGATGAGAACAAAGCTACAGCATCTGCAAGCACAAACATTTCACTGTCCTGAAAAGTACGAAAGCCAGTATAATTATTATTGTCCTTTGGTAAGTTGAAGGTTGCGGCGAAAACTGAACCGGCTATCAGATTTGCGACCAGCATACAAGAGCTTGAAACTCTCTTCATCCACTCCTCTCCATCGTTTCGAAGTTGTCTGTGCTCTGTGGTGAAGGCTTCCCACGAGGTACTCTCGCAAAAATTACATGATCGATGCAAAAGAATGGTACTCTCGCAAAACATATACTCACCAATAATGTAATGGCAGCACTTTTCCCATTTTGTTAGATGGCTTCGGCTACCAATTTTATATGCCTTTCGTGCAAGTGCATGTAATGCCGTTTCACCATCATTATTCCTTTCCACTGCTAAATCCTGGTCCTTTTTAAGAATCTCCAATCCAATATCTGTTGAGAAAAAGAAATCTACATTCAGTAATGTTTCGATGTTTTGAGCTTTTTGTTGGTAAAACTAAAAGTAAAATATATTAGCCATCATCACACCAAAATTACCGTAATAGTCAGACAAGATGGTAGCATGAAGAAGCTTAACTCTGTCCCGGACTTCTAATTCCATTAAGTCGGTCTTAGGGAGGAGATAGTCAGCCATATCTTTTCGTTTGTGTATTACTGCCAGATAAACTGGAACAGAATCGTCATAACCACGCAAAAGTGGTAGTTTGGGATTTCCTTTCACCAGGACGTCAGCCATTCTTACAGTTCCTGATATAGCAGCAAAACAAAGGGCCCTGTAACCATATTTGGTTTGAAGGGCCAAGTCGTCTGGCGCCATTCTTTGAACCAACTCCTCTACAAATTTTGTCTGTTGTGCAGCAGCACTAATGTGAAGAGCTGTCTCATTTCGACCCGTAAGTTTACGGACAGCCTCTGGATCAACATCGATTAAAGATTCCGCTTTTTGCCAGTCACCTGTGAGTGCCGCCAGATAGAGATTATTGCGAACTGTGAAAGTTCACCCGTCAACACAAATGAAATGATGTTGCAAAAATTCCAACATAGAATCTCTTGCTTTAATACACAATGTTACATAACTATTAAACCGAAAATGTTAAGCTGATTATGATTGTGGTAAACTTAATTATTAATTTATATTATTAACAAGACAAACAGTGCCAAATTAACGAACCCAACCTAACTACATTACTTTGTTGAGTCTGCAGCCTTCGACTCGAAAAAGAGAAGATATATATGTAGTACTACTTACTCGCGTGGGGAGGAGTAGGCTCAATGTCTATGCGCGCACTGTGATCGGAGCCACCCAAATCAGCTGCTTCCACATGACTTAATTCCGTGATGGGAGAAGAGGTTTCTCCTACATGAAAGCCCGAAGAATCTTGTGGTTGCTCATCAAAAGAAGACGATAATGGCTCCATTTTGAAAATTGTGGTATGGATTGCTTTTATAAATTCTAGTTAACGTCGCACTTTATATATATATATAGGGCTGTCCCGTGTAGAGTGCACCATAAAAGCTCATTTTAGGGTAAATATCAATTTTCCACCTCTGAACTTGGTTGGTACTTGTATCAATTTTCGTTTTCAACTTTTAATTTCATCAAATTTAACTTAAATTTTAACATTTGATGAAATTTTTGCTCTCTATAGGTTAAATTTTCATTAAATTCACTTACTATTTTTTTTTTTTAAATAAAGTAAAAATCTTTCAAAATTTAGGGTGTGTTTGGTTTAACTTTTCAAGTGTTTAATTTTGAAAAAAAATCATTTTAAAAAAATTTATAGTGTTTTTCTTTTGGAAAAAAATAAAAAATTATAGTGTTTAGCAACCACTAAAAATGACTCATTAAAATTTAATTGCAATCTTAAAAATGGAAAGTTTAAAGTAAAAGTTGACCTTCATTTTACCTATGGCTATAGTCTCGCACATTGTTTTATTTTAGGGTGGTATTTCTTCCACCCCTGGATTTCGTATATTTAATACTTAATCCATTTTTATTTTGATTTTAATTTTTAAATTATTTTAATAAATATAATATTTCTATTTTAACTTTAATTTGCATAATACAGTACATCCCCACCCCCACCCCCGAAAAAGATTATTTAGAGTACTTTGAATAGGTGCATAGTTTTCGAAAATATTTATTTCAGATATCTTTTTATATGTAAGAAATTTCAACTATGGCATATATCTAAGAAAAGTAATTGTGAATATACTTTTTTTTAAAAAAAAAAATTTATCGATCATCACTACTTTTAAATAGGTTAAACATTCTTTGTTATTATTTTATAATCATAAAAATCGCAGATTAGTCTACATATTGTGATTACCTACAATAATCACTTATATATATGTGCTCTAAATAATGTGTATAGTTGCAATTTCTTTAGTTGTTATTTTTATGACATGATATGTATAAATTATACTAGATTTACAATTGCTCTGAAATGGTATAGTGTAGACTTTTTATATATAATATTATATAGCAATCTAGAGAAAAGAGATTCTTATAACCTATAAAGGAAAGTATTAATGCCTACTACTTGTGCCGGCAAAAAGGGTTTGACTCAACTTTATTTATTTATTTACTTTTATTTTTAGTATAATGTTACCATGTCGAAATTCTAAATATTTATTATTGTACTCTTGACTTTGACTTTAAAGTTTTTTTAAAATAGTTTATTATTATGTTCCTTGCACGTAATGTTTTTTTTAAAAAAAAAAAAAAAATCTTATTTCATACTAATATCAACAAAAAAAAAAAAAAATTAAAATATCATTGATTATTTAAAGAAATAATGACAAATAAGAAAATTAAGAAGTGTTAGTTTCAAAAAAAAATAAATAAATAAGAAGTGTTTACAAATTGTTAGACAAATAATTTTTGAAAAACTAATTCAATTAATTAAATTTCTATAATTATTTATAATTAAAGAAACAATATTTTTAGAAAATAGAAGGACAAGTTTTTTTTATATTCAACCTTTTAAATTCCATACACTTATCAACTTCAACCGTGTATTTGAATTTTTATTTATTGAAAGTTAATTTTATATTTAAAAATACAAAAAATATTGAGAAAAATACACTTTTGGTTCCTGAGGTTTGGGTTAGGTTTCATTTTAGTCCCGAAGTTTTCAAACTCGACATTTTAGCCCATCAGGTTTGGATTTTGTTTCATTTTGGTCCCTCTATCCATTTTTCTATTAATAACTAATGGATTGCTGGTGTGGTACTATTTTTTTATTTAAAATTTGAAAATAAAAATAATAATAAATTAATAAAAAATTATTATTTTTTAATTCTTCTTCTTCTTACAACTGTTGCCATCCACCATTGGCGACAACCTCTTTTTTTTTTCTTCTCCTTCTTTCTTCATTCTTTTCTTTCTGTTTTTTATTTTTTAAAAAAATTAAGAACTAATATTGCCCTCTCCCCAAAGAAGAATACGGTTGGCAAAATTTCAGATTACAAACCTATAAGTCTAACCACCGCTCTCTACAAAATTCTCTCTAAGGTCTTGGCTGAAAGATTAAAGAAAACTTTGGGAGAAACTATAAGCTTGAATCAATCGGCTTTTATTCGAGGGAGACAGATTTTCGATGCCATCTAGATTGCTAATGAAGCTGTTAATTTTTGGAGGGTCTCCAAAAGGAAAGGAATTCTCATAAAGCTTGATGTTGAGGAAGCTTTCGACAAAATTAATTGGGATTTTATTGATAGCATTCTCAAGTTCAAAGGCTACCTGGATATTTGGAGTGCTTGGATCAAGGCTTGTATCTCATCATTCTCTTATTCTGTTTTTCTAAATGGCAAGCTGAGAGGTAACATTAGAGCTAAGAGAGGTATCTGACAAGGTGACCCTTTATCTCTGTTTCTTTTTGTTCTGGCCATGGATTACCTGAGTAGACTAATTGAAAATATGTTCTTTATCATCAAAGGGTCTTCTTTCCAGAGTTATCATGGGAAATTCTTCAATTTCTCATCTTCTTTTTGCTGATGATATTCTTCTTTTCATATGTGATAACAATAAGGCTATTGAAAATATGTTCTTTATCATCAATTCCTTTGAGAAAGCTTCTGGTTTGAAGATAAATCTTGGAAAATATCCACTGTCTCCGGTATCAACTTGTTGGATCAGAGAACAAATATGACACACCCCGCCCCAGATTATCCTAACCAACCTAGGACGTGACGTGTTGACAATGAAATCCCAACTAAACTATGAACTTCATTGTCAACTAAACCTGAACTACATTGACCATGAAAAAGAATTTTTAAAATGTGGCTAGCACTAGTTTATTAAATAACAAGAAATCATAAAAATTTTGGTAGAGTTTCTTCTGAAAATTGGATATAAACCCACCTGAAATCAAAATTTAACACTCTCAGATAACAATACGATCAAATAATCTAGCACTAATACCCAAATCAATTCAGAAATTGACAATCATGGCATAGTCGAACAACAACAAAACGACATAGAAGTTCAATCACCAAAACCATCACAACAACCATGATTATACATCGCCATGTAAGATACTAGCCATCCTAGTTACAAAAAAAAAAAAAAAGATGCATCTATAAGTAAAGCGAATGACATGCAACCTATCGAGTCCGGTGGCAGATATCAACTCTAGTAGGCTCGTCAGAAACTCAAACGTTACCTGGTGGAAAAAAAATTTAGGAAGAATAAGGGTGAGCTAACAAGCCCAATGAGTGGTGTTCATAAAAGAAAAATATTTGCTAAAAGTTATAACATACTAAACACTTTGTAAGATGTTTTTAAAAACACTTTAGTACCAACCTTTTTCATTTAACTTACTTGAAAGTAGTTACACCAAGAGTTCAATAAACACATAAATTTTAAAACGTAATAACATGGCTAAGCAAACACACCATTGAACATGTACCCAAACTAGTCATACTGTTGTAGAGTAATCTCGATACGCACAGCAGAGCAACTAGTCATACTATGTACCGAGTGATCTCAAGGCACATAGCTGAGCGAATCTAGTCATACTATACACCGAGTAGTCTCAAGATGCATAGCAGAACACCTAGTCATACGCGTGCAGAGCAAGCCCCAAAGGGTAAACACCCCCAACACACGGCCCAAAGCCTATGTGTATGTCAGAGTGGGTCCCAAAGACCTCATATACATATATCACATCATACATACACTACAAAAACACATTCACGTAAGTGTATCGGGAAATATCCATGGGTACACCATCCAATGACTTAAAAACAATTTTCTTTTTTTCTCAATACTACACATAATTTTCAACCATGCTACAATCATGATTCTTCTCAAAACTAAGCCTCATAAACTATTAGTCATAAATCAAGATTCAATTGTCATAACCAATTTCTCAACAATCACAACTTGAGTTATGTCTCAAGCAATTTATAAATCAGTTAATTAAAATCAAGATTTAGAAACTAACCACTTCTAAACATCCACCAGAATTTTAAATACATAAACACAAGGTTGTAAGGAAAAATATGAGGAACTAAATCAAGAGGCTTCTCAAATTCCGTTAATTTCGAATCCAACCATAAAATCCAACATAATACATAATCATAAATTTCTCCAAAACTCACGCTTCTAACTTGTAAACTCATTTGGATAAAACCGAATCATTTTTTTTAAAATGTGGAAATCAATAACCACTCACAGTACTATTGGCAAGAGAAACTCGGGTCGTAGGCCTTCCCGATCTCCGCTTGACCTGAAACAATTATTTTGCCAAGCATTAGTAATGCTTACCTCTCCAAATTTGAATACAAAACCACTAAATTACGCCAACCCTTAATTCCTCCGTAACACTTAAGTTAGACCATAATTTCTATCGGTTTAAACTCCAAATACCTTGGACCATATTTTTCGAATAAAGTTTCCAATAACTCCGTTATGCTCGTCTCCATAATAAGCTTAATTCTTTTTATTCTTTCTCTTTCTCCCCACGAATATTATATTATCTCTTTGTTCTCCATGAATATTACCCTTTAAAAGCTTGCAAACCAACAACCTATGAATAACCATCATAAATTTCTCTTTGGCTTAAACTATGAGTTTTTATCAAGTTTTTCTCTCTTTGAACTCAATCCATTTTGTCCCTTTTAGTTTTCAAACTAATTCATGGAGTATCCAAGTCAAAGAAGAAAAACCCATAAATCAAACCCATTTTTTTAGCTTCTTTAACTCGTGCAAAAACTCAACCCAAGAACAAGAAAATTTACCCAATGCTTGAATCCAAGGTTGTGTGCTTCTTGATTTGTTTTTCCCTTCCAAAAATCGTTAAAAAATGCCCTAGGTTTTGTTTCTCCTTCATTTTCGTCTCCTTTGTTCCCTCTCTTTGTTTTCTCTTTTGTTTGTTTGTTTTTTTTCCCCTTTTCTTTTCACTTCCCAAGACTTCTCCTTTTCTTATTTTTCTTATTTTTTTTTTATTTTAAGTGGAAGCTTTACCTTTCTTTTCTTATTTTTTTTTATTTTTTATTTCTTTCTAAAGCTTCCCTTGGAAGCTTGCTTTTCTTTTTGTTTTTTTTTTTCCTTTTTTTTTTTTTAAAGCTTCTATTGGAAGCTTTCTTCTTCCTTTTTTTTTTAAATTATTAAAATTATTATTATTATTATTACACATAGAAATAGGTATTACAAAATGAGATCGTGTTGTTTTGGGGTTGTTCCTCTCATTCTCTTCCAATATCTTACCTTGGTGTCCCTTTAGGCGGAAAACCAAAATTTGCTCACTTTTGGAATCCTATATGGTTGAGAAATTTCAGCGTAAAAATTGATAGTTGGCATTTTGCACCCCTTTCTAAAGGGGGGTCGTCATACCCTCATTCAATCAGTTCTTAACAACATGCCCCTGTACACTCTTTCTATTTTTAAAGCCCCTGTGTCTATGTACAACAAAATTGAAAAAATCATGAGAAATTTTCTTTGGGATGGAGTGTTGATTCAAACGCCAGTTATGCACAGGATCTTGATCATCTTAATCACCAAAACACGAACATCAAAGCAGATAAAGAAGATAAAGAAAGAGAGAGGACACAATGAGTTATCACTACAACAATTTGAGGCTACGATGTCGGATTGTATTTTTTCAACAATGACGGATTGTGAAAAAAATGCCACTTTTTCCGGAAAAAACACATGAACTTTCGGAAATTTGAGGTACAATGACGGTTCCACCATTGATGGTGTACATCCACTTTCTAAAGACACCAGAGGGAATTCTTTATTATCCGAAAGATCAAAGGGAAGATTACAAGTATATGGCCATACTGTGTGTGTCGAAGATGAAGGAAGAAGGCCCTTTAAGTAATACTCTGTTTTCAATTATTTACAACAACCCCTGAGTTATTAACTAACCCACTAGCCTACTTATTCAGCTCATTTAACTAAGTTGAGGTAAGTGTGTCTTGTGACTAGCACGTGCTTCATTAGAAAGAAAACAAAATGAAAATATCAAATTCTACAAATCACCCTATTGATATACAAATTCTGTTTTAAACACAGCAAGTGGAATCTCATCTGGTGCCTTAGAATGGTTGGATCTATCTCTTTAACTTTAGCCATAGTCCAACTTCAGAATTTCACAGAGGTATTCAAACTTGCTCGCTGGTAACGACTTTGTCATCATGTCTGCAGGATTTTGGCTTGTGTGAATTTTGCTTAGCTTGATTTCACCCTCTTGAACCACCTCTCTTACATAGTGAAATCTAACATCTATGTGTTTGGTCCTATCATGAAAAGTTGAGTTTTTTGATAGTGCCAAAGCACTTTGACTATCACAGTGAATTTTCACTTCACACTTACCATTACACATAGCTGATACACTACCTTTTAGCCAAACTACTTCGTTTACAGATTCAGCAAGCGCTATATACTCGGCTTCGGTTGAAGACAGTGAAACAACTGATTAAAGAGTGGACCTCTAGCTCACAACATTTCCAAATAGAGTAAAAATATAACCGGATAAAGATCTCCTCTTGTCAATATCAACAGCATAGTCCGAGTCTACAAAATCGGTCAGAATTTCACCATTTTCTTCAGATTTTGTAAAAACCAATCCTTTTCTGGAAGTTCCTTTGACATACCTTAAAATCCACTTAGAAGCTTCCCACTGGGGGCGTCCTGGGTTGCTCATGTACCTACTAACAACACTCATGGCATGAGCTAAGTCCAGTCGACTGCAAACCATCTCATACATTAGGCTTCCAACAAGGTTTGCATAAAGGATTGTTTGCATTTCAGCAACCTCATGAGTGTCAACAGGGGACTGAGGGGATGAAAGTTTAAAATGTGATGCAAAAGGAGTTTTTACTGTTTTAGCAGTCTCCATATGGAACTTCTTTAGTATTTTCTCAAAGTATCCAGCTTGATTAATCAACATCCTATTCCTTGGTTATCTCTTAGTAACTCCATGTCTAGTATCTTCCTAGCTTCCCCTAGATCTTTCATTTTGAACTCTTCAGACAAAGCAACTTTTAACCTCTTAATTTCACGCATATCAGTTGATGCTATAAGGATATCATCCACATAAAGCAATAATAACACATATACAGCAGTAGATATCTCCTTTTTATACACACAACTGTCATAAGAACTTTTATAAAAACCATTAGAGTGGATGAAAGTATCGAACCTTTTATTCCATTGACGTGGGGACTGCTTTAGACCATAAATTGACCGTTGAAGGTGGCAAACTAAGTCTTCCCTTCTAGCTTCGTTGAATCCAGGAGGTTAGTTCATATATATGTCTTCCTCAAGGCTTCCATATAAAAAAGTCGTTGTCACATCCATCTGCTCGAGTTCTAAATTAAATTGCACTACCAAGGATAGGAGAATTCGGATGGACGTCTGCCTTACAACCGGGGAGAATACCTCTGTATAGTCCACACCTTCCTCTTGAGTGAATCCCTTAGCCACCAGCCGTTCCTTGAATTTTGGTTTTTCAGAGGGATTTGCAGTTGGCTTGAGTTTGTACACCCATTTGCAATCCACCACTTTTTGTCCATGAGGTCTTTTTACCAAGCTCCAAGTATTATTTTCTTTTAATGACTCAAGTTCTTGCAACATTGCAGCCATCCAGAATTCTGAATTTGAAGACTTTACTGCCTGATTGAAAGTACTCGATTCTGGACTAAAACTTTCATTGAAGCAGTTGAAGGCATATCCTACAAAATGACGATGGATCCATTTTCCTTTGAGAAATTGCAATAGGTAGAAAAAAAATATTAAGATATTTGAAAATCTAGCATTGGTTTTTGAGATTTGCAAATATAGCAAAAAATAATAATAATAATAATCTGAATTTCGTTTTTTTATTATTCAAGTTTTACCCTTGTTGGTATATCAACTAGTATATCAGTAGTATATCTGATGTATTTTATATTTATTAATATACGAAATATAAAATATATCAGTTAATTGGCATACCAAATTTGAAGTAATGATATATTGTTGATATACTTTATATTATAAATATTATTTCACTTATATACCTAAATATAGTATGTCAGTAGTATATTAGTGATATATTTCATTTTAGGTGTGTTTATTATACATTGAATATGAAGTATTTATATATTATTGATGTACTTCATATTAGAAATATTATTCCAGTAGTATATTAGTGATATACTTCATTTTAGTTTAAGTATATTTTTTTATATTAAATATGAAGTACTGTTGATATATAGTTCATATTAAAAATATCAATCCACTTATATACCAGAGTAGAGTATATTAGTAAATATATCAGTATATACTTCATTTTAGGTATATTTGATATACGTACTGAATATAAAATAATGATACACGATTGATATATTTCATATTAAGAATATCATTCCACTTATATAAAGTATATAACAATATATCAGATATATTTCATTTTAGGTACATTAGTCGTATAACAATAATATATTTGATATACTACTGATATACATACTAGTAAAACACGCGAAAACGTTGGAAAAGCTATTTTTGACTTTTTCTATTTGCGTTTTGGGCTGAGGCTAATTTTTTTTTTTTTTTTTATGGCAAAATCCTAAAAAATACGTTTGCAATTATCAAAAACAAATTTGCTAGCCTTGCAATAGTGGGCCCTTTTCCTTTCATATATATATAAACAAGTATTTGAATTCACACAGATTTGAAAGTAGAGACAACTTTATATTTTTTATTTAATGTTTAGAGATTAAAATAGAAAGGAACACATTTTTAAACAAACAAACAACCCAAATGAAAGAAGAATATACAACATCACAAGTATGCTGAGAGATTTCAAACCTAACCTTCATCATTGAACTATGATTAGGCAGGTTGTAGTTTATGAACCATAAAAGCACACAAGGCACTTAAAAAAAGGGTTGAAATTAAACACAATATCAAGGGCTCGAAAGAAGGAATTAAACACAATATCAGAGCCACCCAAATCAGCTGCTTCCACATGACTTAATTCCGTGATGGGCGAAGAGGTTTCTCCTACATGAAAGCCCGAAGAATCTTGTGGTTGCTCATCAAAAGAAGACGATAATGGCTCCATTTTGAAAATTGTGGTATGGAATGCTTTTATAAATTCTAGTTAACGTCGCACTTTATATATATATATAGGGCTGTCCCGTGTACAGTGCACCATAAAAGCTCATTTTAGGGTAAATATCAAATTTCCACCTTAGTTGGTTCTATCCATTTTCCTTTTAAACTTTTAATTTCACCCAATTAACCTAGGGGCCGTTTGTTGTATGGTAATCCAAGATTCCCATGAGATGGACATCTAGAAAACTTAATAAAGAAAAAAAAAATTAATATAAATTTAATTTATATAAATTAAATTTCGGATATTCTTGGCTAGAAGATTGGCCGTCAGAAATTTCGGATATTCTTGCGTGTGACAGTTTAGTTTCTTGATTGCTTTCTGTTTGCCCGTTATGTCAAAAAAAAAAAAAAAAAAAAAAAAAAAAAAGCTACAAATTAGTAAGGGTATTGTGGGTCCAATACATAAACTAAAGACATTCTCATACAAAAATCCTGCAAAACAACAAACAGTTATCTAAATATTCTTAGACATTTTTATAAATTATTCCTTTAAACAAACACGGTTATCAATTTAGGACATCTAAATATTTCGACTATCTAGATTCCAAAAAAACAAATGGTTCTAAGTTCAATTTTCATTAAATACACTTACTAGTTTTTCTTCTTTTAAATAAAGTACAAATCTAGTTCAAAAATAATGATAATAATAAAGTAAAAATCTTTCAAAAAAATTTTTTGAGTACAACAACATTTTGGGAGTGGGGAGATTCGAATCTCTAAGTCGATGGTATATGCCAATTACTACTAAACTATGCTCATTTTGACAAAAAAAAAAATCAAAATTTAATAGTTTAATTTCAACAAAAATCATGGATGGCAGGAAACTAAGCCTGATTGATACACAATATTGACGAATTTATGATACACAATATTGACGAATTTATACCTAACATGTTTTGTCAAAAATCTAGTTCTAGTGTCAATTTCTTTAAAGTTTCATCAATATTATTCGTATATGAGAATATTTCCATTCCAAATTGTGAAATGAAAATCTATGGTTAAAATTGTAACATTTATCCAAATTTAAGATAAAAATGACTGATTAAAGTTTAATTACAATCTAAAAAATTGAAAAATTTAAAGTAAAAATTGATACATCCTACCAAATAGAAACGGTTATTTTCCCTTCATTTTACCTATGGCTATAGTTTCACACATTGACACATTGTTTTATTTTAGGGTGGTATTTCTTCCACCCCTGGATTTCGTATATTTAATACTTAATGCACTTTTATTTTGATTTTTTTTTTGACAGCACTTTTATTTTGATTTTAATTTTAAAATAATTTTAATAAATATAATATTTTTATTTTAACTTCAATTTGCATGATACAGTACATTCCCACCCGCACCCCCCGAAAAAGATTTAGAGTAATTTGAATGGGTGCATAGTTTTCAAAAATATTTATTTCAGATATTTTTTAAAAAAAAAAATTAGATTATTATTCTGCCACAAGGTAGAGATAGAATGGTCATACTCAACCACAGATACTAATCGAATTTACCCAAACTTCATTTAGTTCTAGCTTCCTTAGCATTATAGTCAGCTACTTTATTTTCCTCCCTAGGAATATAATTAAATTTACATTCATTGAATTGTTCTGTTAGCTCCTATATTTCGCACACTTGGACTTCCACATCACTCCATGGTTCTGAATTTCTTGAGACAAATTGAATAGCTTGTATACAGTCGGATTTGACCGCAATTTTGACACATCCAAACATTTTTGACAGCTTTAAACCCTCACTAATTACTTTCCATTCAGCCAGGGGAGTTTTGAAATCCATGTTAACAGACGAGGCTATTTCAGATATCTTTTTATATGTAAAAAATTTCAACTATGCCATATATATATCGATGTGGAATATGCATCGTGAAAGCTTACATTGTTTTATTTTATGTGGCTTTTACTTGTACCTCTAAATTTCCAATTTTTTTTTTTTATTATTGTTATACACTTTTATTTTTATTTTTAAATAATACCAGAAATTATAATATAGTAGACCGATATTCCATGCATCCCCATCACATGTAAAGATTACTCTTTTGAATTGATGTATCATTTACTAAAATATTTAGATATCTTTACAAAAGTAAAAGAATACATTTTTTTTTAGTTCAATCATTGTGAAGTTGTGGGGGGATTTTTTTTTTTAAGAAGAAAGAAACATATCAAAATTACAATAACTTTAAGTTTCGTTTGTCACCCTCTATGGCTTCAAGAAGTCAACATGGAAAATCCGAAAACCAAGTGCCATAAATCCCATTACTCATTGTGAAGGTGTGCGGGATTGAACCATCAACTTTTGAGATGTTAATTGGTGTTTTATCCACTGAACTATGTCAAAATTGATAAAAAAAAATGTGAATACAATTAAAACTGATTAATCATGACTAAATTTAATATTTGTTATAGGTAATTCTGGACTATCCCGGAATCCAAGGAACAGTCGAGGACAACGGGACCCGAAACTGAAGACAACCCGAAAACGGATCCCAAAGGGAAAATGGGCCATAGGGTTGGGCCAAGGCCGAAGGGATTGGGCCTTGGCCCAACCCCGCTCTGCCTCGGCCCATGGCCGAGGCCGAGGCCTGTGGTCAACCCGCTTGTGCGGGCCGAGTTTCCTCCCTCCCGCTCGGTCCCTGGAGTCTTTTGGTTGTCCTAGTTCCTGAATTGTCTTCCAACGCCTAGAAATCCTAAAAAGGGCAAAGGTATATAAACCCTTCTTCAACCTTGGAGAGGGGATCCGAAAACTCTCTCTTCTCTTTCTCTAGCTCTCTGGTTTTGCTTATATTCCCTCCGATTACTGACTTAAGCATCGGAGGCAGTGTTGCAAGTACTACACCGGTGTTGGTGGCACGTGAGGGTCAAGTGAGTTCTCCCTGTCTGGATTTTGGCATCAACAATATTCATATATATATATATTTGTAGAATTTTATAGGTTGGTCACTGTTAAACTCTTAATCATAATGATCACAATTTATCTACCTATTAATTAACTCAATTCTCAATTATAGATATATTAGGCGTACAAAATCTGTTTAAATTTTCCCTATTAATTGTAAAATTCTTCGCTATAATTTTGCCTTTGATTTTTTTTTTTTAACAATAATTTTTCCTTTGATTTTATATTCTATTTTCCCTGTATTTTTGTGAAATTAGCAGTACCTTAGATCATATCTAAATGGATCCTGTATTCCCTTAACCTGCGCAGAGAAAAAGATAATAATTTTTCTCTCTGAATCTCATTAAGATATACATGTGTTCTAATGCTGGTCGAGGGTACATGCCAATTCCGCTGAGCTATGTTCGTTTTGGCATAAGAGAAATGAATCTAATACCTTATATATGGTATTAATTAATGTTAGTTGACAAACTTGAGCTCAGCGGAATGTTTTGTTAACTCAACAATAATGCCAGGTCAAAATTCTAATGATTTAAGTCGTCCTACCCTTTATTTTGACTTTAACTTTTAATAATGTTAATTAATATAAATATATCTATTTTAATTCCTTTACCTCAATTTGCATACTATTGTAGTTGAGTCAATGCCTCCCCATATGGCATATATAACAAAATCTAATTGTGCAATTTGGCGTTTGGAAGTTGAAAAATATATGCCTACTTCTATACCCAACTAAATATCCATTGTTTGGTTGTTAATTCAAAAGATATAGTCACCCTTTATCAAATACTAGGAACGATATTAACCATTGATAATAAGTGTACCAAAGGACGGAGCAAAGAAGGAAGGAGGAATAAGTATAGGCATATTATTTAAGAGTTTGTTGTTTTCATCTAATTTACCCCCATAAAAGTTTGGAACGTTAAGATTATGTTAGCAAGTAAAATTTTGTCTCCCTATAAAAATTTAGGGATTGGCCTTTAGAATACCATAATTATTAAACATTGTTTTAAGGTTCCATTTTGGATTGATTTTGGAAATTTTAAAAGTGATTGTGACACTAATTTTTTTTAGCATTTGGTAAAATTGACTATTTATTGATTCAAATAAAAACACTCTTTGAATCATGCTGATTGCTTTCAAAATTGTCTTCCATAAAAAAGGCATATTTACTAACAAGTTTTTTAAATTTCCTTTCAAATCATCCAATATCTACCACATAAGATTTTCAAGTATTATGATTCACATTTTATCTCATCTCATCAGTTTTATTTTTAATGGATTACTTCTCTCCTTTTCTTATCAATTAATATAATTTATTTTTCTTTTTTTTTATTTAAACTAAAATTAGATTTTGTTTCACACAAATTTTTGCTAACAATTTTTTTTCTTAATATTTTGTCAGTAACAAAATATAATCTGTAATTTAAATTATATCAAAAGTTATATAATTATTTTTAAAAAGTATGAAATTAAATATTAATGTATAATTGAAATATTAAACCTATTTTGGTTATTATAGCTAAATTGCACCAATTCAATACTAATTTACTGAACAAAGTTAAACGGCTACAAACAAGCACCTATACTTTTCTTTTTTTTAGAAACAAACAAGCACCTATACTTGTATATCTCAATTAAATCCACTATTTGAATCATTACGTGGGTATAAAGCTATCATTGGACATCAATGTAATAGTACTGAAAAATTCTTTTCTGTTCGTTTAATAATGGTGATTAAATTTAAAAAAAAATTTAGATCCTAACCACCGACAATGAGCATAATATAAGGTAAAGTCAGGAAAGAGGAGATAATTGTCCTCTTCTTCGAGTCCCCGATCCCGAACGGGGCAGGAAATCCCCGGTTTGATCGGGTATGGGGGTCAAACTGAGGATTTTTTTCGAGTCCCCGATCGGGGACAGGGCGGGGACGGGGATGGTATCCCCACTCCGTCCTTGTTAAAAATAACTTTAAAAAAGAATGGGGATTTTTCCCCGCAAGGGACCCGATCCCCGAACGGGGAATGCATCCCCGGACCCGCTCTGCCTCGTTACCATCCCTACTCTTAGCATATATACCCTAGTTTTTAGACATTGTTTTAATTTAACGATTAACATTTGGGGGTGGGGGGATTCAAATCTAACTTCTTGGTCGAGGGTACATGTCAATTACCGTTGAGTTATGCTCGCTTTTGGCATATAAAGCTATTATTAGACATCAATTCAATAAGGATTTAAGAATTTCTTTTTGGTCTTTTGATAATAGTGACTAAATTTTAAAAAGGAGTGGTTGACATATTTATATATATTAAGAATATGACATTAAAAGAATTTTAAAATGTGGTGAGAGAAAGTTCGATTGATGGTTAGCTTTTTTTCTTTTCTTTCTTTTTATTTTTTTTAATTTCATCAACATTTGGGGTGGGGATTCGAACCTCTCATCTCTTGGTCAAGGATAGCTACCTTATTATTACGAAAGGATATCAAAAAAAATATTCTATGAAAGTCAAACTACAAACTTGAAACTTGCAGGGATCGATTAGCAAAAACAAGAAAGTTGCATTTGAATTCCAAATTTTAAAAACAAAAACAAGTTTTTGAAAACTACTTTTTTTTTGTTTCAAAAATTGGACTTGGTCTTTGAAAACAAGGTAGAAGATTGATACTAAAACCAAAAAACTTATAGGTGGGAGTATATGTGTATAAGCTTAATTTTCAAAAACCAAAAAAAAAAAACCAAATGGTTATCAAACGGGACCCAAGTTGCCAAAGTGAGTATAGCTTAGTGGTAATTGGCATGTACTCTTGACCAAGAGATCAGAGGTTTCAATCCCCCATTGTTAGATTTCCAGTATTTGGATCGCATAATCTGAAAACAACATTAAAAAACACATCTACCAAACGCATATTCTCTAAATTCAGTGAATCCGAAAACATAAAACAGAATCTGGATTGCCTACCAAACATGCCCTAAAGATTTTTATCCAATTCAAATATCCCTCAAAGAGAGACAAAAGAAGATGAAGAGGGAGGAAAGAAAGAGATATATAAGAGATAGAGAAAAGAAAAAGGAAGAACGAGAAGTTTCTGCGAGATGAAAACACTGGTGAATAGGAAGAAGATGGATGGAGACAAGCAAAACAGAGTAGTGAAAGAAAATAAAATAACAAAGGAAAAAAAATCAAATTTGATCCCAAACTTAGCAGGTCGTTGTATCAATTTTAACTCTTGAACTTTCAATTGCTTTGTTTTGCTTTTGTTTCCTACATTTGCACGTTATTTTAATTAGCAGGAAAAAAAAGAAGGAAAAAAACCAACAAAGTTCTTAGCAACAAGAAAAAATTAACAACATTTGAAGAAAAAAACCTCTCTGTTGATGGTCGATTTTGGCCGGGTAGAACTCACCTGACCTTCATGTGCCACCAACGGTAAATTTGTTTGATAGGGGGGAAGACGTGGCTTGCAAGACAGTAAACCTGCACACTGGTGTGGTGCTTGCCACACCGGCTCCGATGTTTAAGTCAGGAAGCAGAACGATGGGAAGCGGGAAAGTAAGAGTAAGAGCAAGAGGAAGAGAAGTGTGAGAATAGAGAATTCGGGTCCCCTTCTTCAGTGGCGAAGAGGGGTATAAATACCTGCTCGTGCTCCTAGGGTTTTTAGGAATTCAAAGGCGTTTCAGGATAAACCAGGCGGAACCGGGGCGACTGGAAGCTGCAGGGACCGAGCGGAGTCGGTGGGACTTGGCCGAGGGTCGACCTCGGCCTTGGCCTTGGGCCCAGGCCGAGCAGGGGGGTCTTGACCCGTCCCATTTGCCGATTTCGCCTCTAGGGTCTATCTCTCAGCCCTATTTCTGCCCGGTTGTCCTCATCAGCTCCTTGTACCCGGAGTGGTCCGAAATTACCTATAACACTCTCCAAAATTGATTTGCTTTTGTAATCCTATATAGCAGCAAAAAAATATCCACAAAGTCTTCAATAACAATAAAAAATCATCTAAAATACCTCTTGGTCGAAGGTACATGTCAATTACCGCTGAGCTATGTTCACTTTGGCTTCAATTATGTGCTTTAATGGTGGTTCAAATGGAAAGTTAACCAAATGTGTATATGACAATACTTATGCAAGTTTGGGGTTAAAATCAATGCAATCAGTTAAGTTTGAGGTTCAATTTGATGAAATTTATAGTTTAGGGTTAAAATTAATACGACTTGCTAAATTTGGAGTTCAATTTGAAGAAATTGAAAGTTCAGGATTAAAATTGATACAACCTGCAAGATTAGGGTTAAAAATAATTTTTTTTCCCAACCATAAATAGAGCAAAGCAAAATATGGCCATCATAAATTAAGACCACCACATGAAAAAATGAAAACGAAAAGAAAGGAATAAGTCCAAATAGTTGATTCTTATGGTACAGGCAAGTTAATTGAAGAGAGAAAGAAACTAGTTTGTTTGATGGACTTTTAGGGCCCGTTTGGTGCGTCAGATTGGAATCTAGATTCCTAAGAATCAGATTGTGGTTAGAATCATTGTTTGAAATCTAAAACTCTAGTAATAACCAAAAAAGAATGAGGAAAATTTCCCCACATGCTGAAAAATAAATGTGGAGAGTTCGGAACCAATTAATGGAAATTTTATTTAGTTCCTAGAAAAGAAGGGACATGAACTGGAAAAATTATTAGGTGCTTCCAGTGCAATGCTCCAGGTAGTTTTACACCGTTGGATGTATATTTTCAAATTTTTCTCCCTCCTAGTAATCGTTGGATACAAACTTGAGATACTTTTACAATTTCTATCTCTTACATCAAAAAACTACTCGGAGCAATACATTGAGAGCACCTAATAATTTTTCCATGAACTGAGATCATAATATTTCTCCATGCCCTGTTCTTAATATAAATTTTAATTTCAACTTGATCTCTCTAACTTTAAAAATAAAATAAGAAATAAGAGTTACAAAAGAAGATTCAATCCTAATTATTTTTATAGCAAAAGTTTTAAATTTGCACAGAAATTAAAGACAATGAAGAATAACTAAAGTTTGAAAGAGGATGTAGGAGTCGTCCAAGCATACAATTCAAGTGAGGTGGTAATAGATCTGTAAAGTAGTGACCAAATCCCACCTAAACACATCCAAAGACTTGGAATCAGTTGGGCAGTTCAAAGACAACAGAAAAGATGAATTCAGTTCTCTTTACAACTAATTTCAGTTAATACAAATACTCTCTCTTCATCTATAAATAGAGATTTGTATTGATACAAAAGTGTGTGAAATCTGTGTGAAAAATCTGAGAGTGAAATCTGAGAGAGATTTTGTAAAATGACTTTTGTGATGTGTTTTGAGAGGAAGAAATAAAGGAATCAGCTACCTGTTTGCAAAGTGGATGTAGGCTTTAAGCTGAACCACTATAAACCTTTGGTGTCTTCTTCTTAGTTGCTTCTTCATCTCTTTACTCCTTGAGCCATTTTCGTTTTCCTTGCTTCTCTGTAAAGAACCCTTTTCTTTTCATTTTGCATGCTGAAAGAAGAAAAGAAAGAGACCAAAGATGAAAGAGATTATTTGTTGTTTTGTATGATTGATGTGCTGAAAAAACGTGTAAATGAAGCAACAATAATAAAGTGATAGTGACAGCTCACTATTCCATTGACAAAACTGGTATTAGAGCTAGGTTCAAGATCAAGAACCAATCAAGCATCATCAAGAACTCATCAAGATTCATTCAAGAAGTCTCAAATGTCTGTAGCAAGGTATGAAGTTGAAAAATTCAATGGGCAAGGAAGCTTCAGGCTATGGTCAAAGAAAATCCAAGCAGTTTTGATGTCACAAAAGACTCTTCTTGTCTTGAGTGATCCAAAAACATTTCCTACCACTCTCACAGATGCAGAGAAGAAAACAATTGAAGAAACCGGCTACAGTGCTCTAGTTTTGAACATCTCAGACAATGTTCTAAGGCAAGTTGAAGATGAAACTATTGCTTTTGGAATTTGGGAGAAGCTGAAAAATCTTTATGAAAGAAAGGATCTTCAAAGCAAAATCTATGTAAGGGAAAGACTATTCACTTTCAAAATGAGTTCATCCAAGTCTTTGGATGACAATCTTGATGATTTCAAGAAGTTGACAAATGAATTCAATCAATCTGGAGAGAAACTAAGCAATGAAAGTGAAGCTGCAATCTTGATAAATTCATTGACTGAAAGCTACAAAGATGTGAAGATCGCTATGAAATATGGGAGAGATTCCGTTACTGCTGATACAGTAATTTCAGCCTTGAAATGCAAGGAGTTGGAGCTGAAAACAGAATCTAAAGGGAGTGGAAGCAATGAATCTTTGTTCATCAAAGGTAAAAACTCTCTTAAGAGAAAGGGTTTCAATCGAAAACAAAAGAATCAAAAAGGGAAGACAGTTTTAAAATGCTTTATCTGCCACAAGGAAGGGCATTTTAAAAGAAATTGTCCTGAAAGAAGAAAAGATTTTCACAAGAGAAAGGAACATGGCAAAGGAGAAGCTTCTGTTGGTGAAGAAGGTTATGAGTACTCTGAAGTACTTGCTGCCACTGAGGAAAAGGCCATTGAAACCAATGTGGAAAAGGAAGACTGGGTCTTGGAATTCCCCAATTCCGTTAGCGACGGAAGCGCAATTGTACCGTTTCGTAGTTAATTTTGTTTTCACCAAAATACCAATACATTGGAAAAAATTTAGAAAACTATTCTAAATCAATTATTGAGGCCAAGCATACAACCTTAGAACTAATTCTAAAGGGAAGAAGCAAACATACCGTCGTTGACGACTCTGAATACTTCAAGAATGATTCTTGATTGCTCTGCAACAACGAAGAACACCACCATTTGATCTTCTCCACTATAACTCTGAGATTAGGAATGTAGTTGTGGGACTACCTAATCTTGAATGGGAAAAACCCTAGAGAGAAAATTCTCCCTAGAGTTCTTGAGTTGAGAGAATATGAGAGGGCCTTATGGGTGGCCATATGTTGTCTCTCCTAAACCCTAGGATTAGTGTTCTATTTATAGGAGAAATACCATGAATAAAATATTCATTTAAAATCAATTATTTTCATAACTGATTTAATCTTTTCCATACTTAATCAATTCCATAACTGATTAATCTTTTCCATAAATGATTGATCACTTCCATAAGTGATTAAATCATTTCCATAAATGATTAATTACTTCCATAAGTGATTAATCATTTCCATAATTGATTAATTTCCAAGTAATTAATTATTTAAATTAATTAATCACCAATTAAATATCATATATTTAATTTCAGGCCTTCAATTAATTAATTCTATAATATGAATCAAATTCATATTAAAATTGGAACTCCTTCCAATTCTCTTATATCCTATAAATTTAATATGAATCAAATTCATATTAATATTTGAACTTCTTCAAATATTTATTTATCTCATAATAATAAAGTTTAATTTCAAATTAGACTTTACATTTTAATGTATCATTATACATTATAATAATTTGTATCTCATACAATTAACTTAATTCCCAATATGAATTTGAACTATTCAAATTCTCTCAAGATATAATTGTTCCTAATTACTCTTTACGAGCTAGCAGAGGGATCTAATGGACCTATAGATCAGAAGCTCCAATGATATGAGGTTAACTGATTAAACTCATTAATCAGGTTAACCAACATCCATTAACTGTGGGTCATTTCAATAAAGACCCACAGCTGAACTCTTCTCACTGTAGAACATTTTTGTGTCCACGGATATAGACCTATACCGGTAAGTCAATCCTTCACGAGTGTTCGTAATCACGGCTGGGTCAAATTACCGTTTTACCCCTGTGTTACATCTGTCTCCTTAAGTACCAGCACTTCTCTAATGAACAACCTGTTTATGGTCCAACCATTAAACAGAAAGTCCCTCTCGGGCCAGTGAGAGGGCAGGATCCCTTTGTTCAAGTCCTGGAGTCACCACTTAAAGGAACACTCATCTACTTCTCCTAGAAGTGGGAAGGAGTGAATTCAATCTTGTGTTGTCATGTCCCCAGCCCCCCACTCGGTCTCGTCCCCAAGAAGGTAGGCTTATTGAGTCGGCGTGCAGGCCACTCTCACCCATACTAATCAAAGGACAATCCCTCGTGAGAAGGAGTTCATGACACACTCAAGATTAAGACTGAGTTACCTAGGTCATCTTATTGAAACAGTAACCTAACTAGTTAACGGTATTACATCTAGTGGTTTACTATTTCGTGGTCCGGTCTTATGCAAACTCATTGCATAGGATACCCCCGCTCGCATGTCTCCTACATGGACGCCTTGGATCAATACGTCTGTATCGAATACAAAGCGGGTCGTATCACATAGTGTTACCAGGATAAGGTACCCAGTCTTTATCCCTGTACTATAGACCTTTTAGGTTGTTACTTGAACACCGATCCCCGTATGTCCCCACATACTAGTTCAAGTTACATACAAACAACCTTGGATCTTAGTTTATTGGATTTGGGTCAAATTGTGCAATATTTAACAATAACACTTTATTGTACAAACTCAACAACACTTTATTGAAACATGTATACAATTTGTTTACATTCACTATCTACGAGTTTTAGGGCATAAAACCCAACAATCATTGATAAAGGCAGTGTATGCATCTCTAAAGTCAAGACAGAAGAAAACGCAGCAGATTTTCTAACTAAAGTTGTAACTCGGTCTAAATTCCAACACTGTCTAAACCTACTAAAGGTTATAGACTCACTTGGCTAAAAAGTTGCATAAAATGGAAGCAGGTAGTTGAGGCGAGATTTGTTCAAGGTGGAGATTTTGTAAAGCAGTGACCAAATCCCACCTAAACACATCCAAAGACTTGGAATCAATTGGGCAGTTCATAGACAACAGAAAAGATGAATTCAGTTCTCTTTACAACTAATTTCAGTTAATACAAATACTCTCTCTTCATCTATAAATAGAGATTTGTATTGATACAAAAGTGTGAAATCTGTGTGAAAAATCTGAGAGTGAAATCTGTGTGAAAAATCTGAGAGTGAAATCTGAGAGAGAGATTTTGTAAAAGGACTTTTGTGATGTGTTTTGAGAGGAAGAAATAAAGGAATCAGCTACCTGTTTGCAAAGTGGATGTAGGCTTTAAAATGAACCACTATAAACCTTTGGTGTCTTCTTCTTAGTTGCTTCTTCATCTCTTTCCTCCTTGAGCCATTTTCGTTTTCCTTGCTTCTCTGTAAAGAAACCTTTTCTTTTCATTTTGCATGCTGAAAGAAGAAAAGAAAGAGACCAAAGATGAAAGAGATTATTTGTTGTTTTGTATGATTGATGTGCTGCAAAAACCTGTAAAGAAAGCAACAATAATAAAGTGATAGTGACAGCTCACTATTCCACTGACAAGATCTTTATAGCTGGCCTTGCCTTGTTATACATTTAGACGAATAGCATGTATCGTCGAGGCTTGAAAAGATATTTAGACCAAAAAGTGGCTCGAAATGTATCCACCCACAGCTTATACTGAAGAAAACCAAAGCATGTAACAGGGGCAATGGCCATAGCAGCGAGAACCCACGGAAGCCATGCAGTTACTGAATCATAAAGCATGAAGAAGGTTGCGCTAAAAGCTACAACCTTGCATACTATAGAGATGAAAAGAGTAGCGAGTCCAATCAACAATCTCCACGGCAACGAGTTCAGAAAGTCCTCCTCGGCAAAACGTGAGGTGAGGATTGACAAAAACATCATAATCGAAATGGTAGATGAGAACAAAGCTGTAGCATCTGAAATCACAAAGACAGAGAACCAATTCTGATTTCTAAAAATAGGAGTGCCCGTATTATTATTGTAGCCATCTGGTACTGTGAAGGCTGCAGCCAACACTACAGTGGCAATTAGAGTTGCAATTGCAACCAGCATGCATGAGTTTGAAGTGTTGTTCATCCAGTCCTCTCCATCTTTTCGAAGTTGTTTGTATTGTTCGGTGAAGATTTCCCGCAATGTCAAGCCATCACGGGTACCCACACTTTGGGATGAATCTCGTTGTTGCCGCAAGTCTGAAGATGTATAAATCATGGTAGAAAAAGGAGGTGCTACAATCTTCTCTACTTCCTTAAATTACAAGAACTTTACAATATTAGATAAGGATAAATTTAGGGTGTGTTTGGAGTGATTTTAGAATAGATGTTTTTGGTCAAATTGATTCAATTATTTTTACTTTTACCAAAGTGTATTTAGTAACAAAATCATTATTTTACGGTTTGATTTCAAACTTTTAAAAGTAATTTTGAAATGATTAAAAGTAGTGGCTTGGAATCACAAATTATAAAAATAAAAAAATAAAAAAAAAAAAAAAGAAGAAGAAAGCATTAGATTTGAGAAAAAGATATTAGTTAAAAAGAGTAGGAGTAAATTTTTTTTTTTAAAAAAAAAAAGAGTAGAAGTAAAAAAACAACTAAGAGAGAGTGATAAAAAATTTTGGAAACAAAAAAGTTAGAGAAAAAAGGTTGGAGATCATGGAGAGGGGAAAAAGCTTTAGAAAGAAAAACATCAAAAAGGGTAACAAACAAAAATTTTAGAGGGAGAAAGAAAACTAGACGACCGAGACAAATCAAAGTTTAGAAAGAGAAAAAGTCAAGGATAGTAAGACAACTTAGAGAAAGAAGTAAAGTTAGAGAGATATATACAAAAATTTTGGAGTGAAAAAAATAGAGAGAAAGGTACAAAATTACTCCCATTAAATGAAGGGAAGTGATTTTAAGCAATTGCCAAAAGAATTTTGACCATGTCAAAATTACTCTCAAACATGTCTTCAATCAACCACATAAAATAATAGCAAAATTCATCTAATTAAATGAAGGGATAAATACACATTTGATCCCTAGGTTTGTGATAAATAACATTTTGGTCTCTGAGTCAAACTCAACATTTTTATCTTGAGGTTTGGATTTCGTTATACCCTAGGTCCCTCGTCAAATTTTCGAGTAATACTAATGGTATGATGACATGTCATACATTTTTTTAATTAAAAATATATTTTTTTTAATTTTTTTAAATAAAATAATATATTAAATAGTTTTTTTTATTAATTTTATTTTTCTTTTTTCTTTTTTCTTCATCTTCTTCGTCCCCATCTTCTTCTTCAACCCTAATTCAAGCCTTCGTTGCCAACTGCTAGGCGGCAGTGATGGTCAAAATCTTTTTTTCCTACTTTCTCCTTTTCTTCTTCTTCTTTTTTACTTTTTTTTTTCTTTCTCTTCATTTTATTTTTCTTACAGAATGGAAAGAAAGGATGGAGGAGTAGCTCCCTCCTCCCCTTTTTTGGTGCAAAAAAGGAGAGGAGGGAGCTCCTTCCTCCATCCTCCCTTCCCATTCGGTAAAAAAAATAATAAAAAAATGGAGAAAGTAGGAAAAAAAATTTGGCCACCAGCAGGGACGACCGTCGACGGCGGAGTTTGAATTAGGGTTGAAGAAGAAAATGGGGAAGAAGATGAAGGAAGGAACAAGATAAAAAAAAAAAGAAAAATAAAAAAATAAAAAAATATAATTAATTTTTTAAAAAAAAATGCATGCCATGTCATCAGTATTAACACAAAATTTGACACATGAACCAAGAGTGCAACGAAATTCAAACCTAATAGTAAAAATGTTGAGTTTGAAAACTCATGAACTAAAAGACTATCTAACTCAAACCTCATGGACCAAAAGTATATTTTTTCCTTAAATGAATATGAAAATATAAAATATACCTTCAACCATTGTAATTCACGTTGCATTTGAAGAGCCAAACCTGACACCCTATTGAGATGGTTGGGAGCTGCCATTTTTGCTGCTAAGTACATGTTGAGGATCTCACATTGAAAAGATTAGTGGAGACCTCACAATTTATAAGCTACAAGGGTCACCCCACTCATTGCCAATTGGTTTTGAGATGGAAGCCCATATAATCTAATAGTACAACATATTTATATAATCATTTCTGTCAATCGAGTTTGCAATTAAATCCTTGACTACACGCTTCTTCCTTGTCAAGCTTGTTGCTATCGTCTTCTTTCTTCCGAAAACATACTAACAGGTATATGAAATATTTTGGGAAAATTTGAAAATAAATTCCATGTTGGGATTGCCCTTATTTTACAGAATCAACGATTTTGGAAGAAAAAAAAAAAGATGAAAATCGAAAATTCTCCTCAGATGAAAATTGAAAATCTTGTGCTAATAAGTAGAGATTAAAATGGACAAAAAAAAAAAAAAAAAAAAGCTAATTTAGGAATATAAAATCTAAAATAATAATTTTCAAAATTAGATTTTTTACTAGGATGCTTAAGTATAAAGAAATATTTGTTGAAGCAATATTTAAGGAAAAAACGGCAACTGAATTATATTTCCCTAAATTCTTTAATTGAAAATTTGAGATTTATTCTAATATATTATTAAATTAAATTTATCTCATTCATTAAATGAAAGGGTATTTTGGTAAGAAAAATAACTCAATTAATATGAAAAAACCTACCCATAATAATTTTAATTATTAATGATATTTGTGAAATTTGGGGATGAATTTGACTCATCCGCTATAATTTCTGTATAGCTTTTGAACCATCTGAAGCCCATACTAAAATTGGACATAAGCGAATAAGCACAATAAAAAACTAACATTTCCTACTTTTGCAGCATCGTGCGTAAATTTTGAGGGCGTTCTAATGAAAGTAAGACAACCCATCTCGCTCTGGGAAATTTTCAAGAACAATTTTCCAAAGAGATTCAACCATCTGATAGGCTCTAATGTCTTCATCAATGCTTCAGTGTAGATTCCTTTGAAGCCTAACCTACAAATAGAAACAATAAATACCATGTTCTTTTCTATAAATTAATTATAGAGCTATTTATTCTTTAATTAAAAGGAAAACAGAAAATATCTATTTCTCTTTTTCTATTTATTAAAAATTGAATGGTAATGAGCAGAAAAGAAAAGATGGTTGCTGATCGGTAGGCGGTAAGCATGCACTCACAGAAGTTGATGCACTTGTCCCATATTCCTAGCTGCTCTCGGCTACCAATTGCATCATTGCATATGGCTTTTGCGCTAGTATATGTAATGCCGTCTCACCGTTAAATCTACTCCTTTTCAATGCTAAATTGGGGTTTCTTTGGAGAATCTCCAATCCAATATCTGTTGAGAAAAGAAATCATAATTCATTTACATGATATCCAATTAAGCGTGTGTATGTTTGGTCAAACCAAGATTACAAAAAGAGTAAAGAGATGAGACATATTAACCGTAATAATCAGAGGAGATGGTAGCATGAAAACGGTCAATTCTTTCCTGAATCTTTAATCTGGCTAAATCAGTCACGGAGAGGAGATAGTAGGCCATATTTTTGTGTTTGTACAATACTGCAAGATAAATTGGGACTGAACCATTACAGCCACTCAAAAATGGTAGGTCGGGATTCCTTTCCACTAGGACCTGATCAGCCATTCTTACAATTCCTGACATAGCAGCAAAACAAAAGGGCCCTATAACCACTTATGGTTGGCCGTGCCAAGTCGTCTGGCGCCATTCTTTTCACCAACTTCTCAACAAAACTTGTCCGTTGTGCTATAACAGCAATGTGAAGAGCTGTCTCCTTTCGATAGTTTAGTTCAACATGTATATCCCATGGATGTGCATCGATCAAAGATTTCGCTTTGCGCCAGTTACCTGTGAGTGCTGCCAGATACAGGAGATTGTGAACTGAATGCTCATCCGTTGTTGGTTGACCTGAACATTACACATACATACACCACGTCAAGCATAACATAATTAAACCAAGTAAACTACATTATCACTCTGTTGAGTCTAGGAAAAAAAGACCAAGATAGTAAAATTTTAAGCTAGTCGATACCAATACATGGATTCTGAGGTTGATTTTGGAAGCCATGCCCAATTTCTGTGCCTTCACTGAGATTCAAGCCATCCTCTCTGATCGAATCCCCAAGATGATGGGAAGAGCCTCGTCGTTGGCAGTTAAAGTCGTTGTTGCGAATTGCGCTTTGTAAGTTTTCCATTCTTTGGTTGTCCCTTTTCAACTGTCTCCGGAGCCAATATGTTTTGTTCTTTTCAAATGTGCAATTGCCGGCTGGAACAATGGGGCTACTCCTCTGTGTGTTGCTAATTTTTATATCTCTTAGGCTTCATTTTGACTTTAGTTTTAAAATAATTTAAAAAATATTTGGTTTTTGAGATTTATTTCCATTTAATAGAAGTCTTCTTCCCTGATCTCAAAAATCGGGTCTTCCTGTTTTGCATTTTCTAGATCGAATCCCACCCTGTATCAAATATGAAACGGCAAAAATATTGGCCAAACCTAATTTATATGCAATTTGGCGTTTAAAATATGAAAAATCTGTTTTTTTTTTTCTTTTCTTTTTGCAGGTCTTCCTGTTTTACTTTTACAATATACAGCTAAGAGAGAGAATCCACGACATTGCACAGTTGACTAGTCATTTAAAATATTGATAAAACAGAATGCATAAAACAGCACAATAAAAGAATCAAGGAGGAGAGAAAGACGCAACATCATTAGCAACAAAGCTTGATGACCTGCATGGGTTTCTTTAAACAGACAGCAACATCATTAGCCAATGCTTATTCTCAATAGGCTGCACAAATAGTTTAACCTTGAACTGGAAAGAGATTTTGTAAACATGTCAGCTGGATTCTCAATAGTACTTACCTTGCAAACACTTACCTTTTCAGCACAGCAGCTATCACCTCTCTAACAAAGTGATATTTCACACATCAATATGTTTAGTACGATCGTGAAAGGTTTGATTTTTAGATAAGGCAATGACACTTTGACTATCACAGTAAATACATGAGTTTAATATCAATAACAAGCATGTGTTTAAGCAAACCTGCCAACCATAAAGCTTCTTTTACAGAATCAGTCAACGCTATACTCCGACTCTATCAGTTGAAGAGTAGATCTCCAACTTACAGTGTTCTCAAACAAGGTAAAAACATAGCCAAACGTGGACCTCTTTTTATCGAGATGAGATGCAAAGTCAGAATCTATATACCCCTTAAGTATAACAAAGTCATTCATGCTTTTGGAGTAAACTAATCCATGATCTTGGCTACCATTTAAGAAATCTCAAGATCCATTTCACACCCTCCCAATGAGGTTTTCCAAGATTACTCATGAAGCGACTAACAATACTTAATGCATGTGCTGTATTCGGCCTAGTACAAATTATGTTGTAAATTAAGCTACCAACAGCATTTGAGTAAGGAATACGACTCATACATTGAACTTCTTCATCGGACTTAGGTGAATGTTCCTTAGATAGTTTAAAGTGTTGAGCTAGAGAAATTTTAACACTTATAGAGTCTTGCATATTAAAACGAGTCAATACCTGCTAAAGTATTCACTTTGAGTCAAAGTCATGTTGTTTTCGACTCTGTTTCTTCTAATCTTCATCCTAAGGATTTTAGTAGCAGGGCCAAGGTCCTTCATCTCAAACTCTTGGCACAAGAGTATGCCTTAATCTGCTGAATCTGTGACAATTCTTGTGAAGCAATTAACAGACACCTCATTTGATACATTTTTAACATAAACACAATTATCATGATTACTTCTAGAGAAGTTGCATTTCAAAATGAAGCTATCAAACCTTTTGTACCACTGAAGAGAAGATTGTTTTAAACCATACAAAGAACGTTTTAGGATAATTGTAATGGGTGGCAAAATTAGGGTGCATAATGGCAAACCTTTTGTACCACTGAAGAGTATGCCTTAATCTGCTGAATCTGTGACAATTCTTGTGAAGCAATTAACGGACACCTCATTTGATACACTTTTAACATAAACACAATTATCATGATTACTTCTAAAGGAGTTGCATTTCAAAATGAAGCAATCAAACCTTTTGAACCACTGAAGAGGAGACTGTTTTAAACCATACAAAGAACGTTTTAGGATAATTGTAATGGGTGGCAAAATTAGGGTGCATAATGGCAAATATAGCAAGTTTTTAAAATAATTGCAAATATGGCAAAGTTTTTAAATGAATTTTTTATATTTTCGAATTGCCCCTGATTGGCGCGCCCGTATCTTCTTATTCCTCGTATGTTTTTTTTTCTTCTATCACTAATAGAAAATCTTTCTTTCACTGATAGATTCTATCAGTGGTAGAAAAACTTTCTATCAGTTATAGAAATCTTCTATCACTATTGAAACTTTTCTATCAGAAACCAAACAACACGATTGAAAACCTTGTTCAAGTAAACTTTTTTATTCAGTTCATAATGCTCATCTTTCTTCTTTCTATCACTGATAGTATCAGTGATAAAAAAAAATTCTATCAGTGATAGAAATCTTTCTATTAGTGATAGAAATCTTCTATCACTGATAGAAAATCTTTCAATCACTGATAGAATCTATCATAAAAAAAAAACTTTCTATATAGAAATCTTTTATCACTGATAGAAAAAATTTCTATGAGTGATAGAAAATTTTTCTATCACTAATAGAGTCTATCAGTGATAAAAAAAAACTTTCTATCAGTGATAGAAAATCTGGAGGGGTATTTTAGTAAATGCAACACACAGACCATCAGATTTTGCCATTTTTTGCAATAATTTTTGTGAGCTGCTAGATTTGCAATTACTTTGGTCCATATTGCTATCCTTGCAACCGGCCCAACGTTTTATGTTAGGATAACCCATTAGTGTAGATTGGGCTTTGATTTTTTTTATATTTGTATTATGTAATTATAGGCCCACATGTGTGTGGCCCAGTCTTTTATTCTTCTCTCTGTATCGTGGTCATCGACTTCCTTCTCTTTTCATTTCTAGGGTTTTTCCTCTTGAGCATGCAGGCGGTTAGAGAGAAAGTTCTAGAGCGTGAGTAAGGCAATTCTTTCATTGATAATTTTTTGTAGGTGTTTTTCTCCCGAGGCCTTTATATATGACTTGTATTGTGAGCTATTCCATATATAAATGCAAAAGGTTTTCTCCTGCAAACTTCTTATCCTTCTTTCATTTATTTTCTGCTATAAAGATTAATATGGTATCAGAGCCCATTAAACCCAAACGGGTATTCGATCCAAACAAAAATTGGGATCCGAACCAAGAATGGTGAACCCAAAGAGGCACCATCTTGGGGGGGGGGGGGCATGTTGAGGATCCCACATTGAAAAGATAAGTGGAGATCTCCCAAGTTATAAGATAAATGGGTTACTCCATTCATTGCCAATTGGTTTTGAGATGGAACCCCGTGTTATTTGATATTTTAGTTGACATACATAATCTTCTTTACCGACTACCACATACCATGGCGGCTATCTCATCATCCATTTGTTCAAGCTCCATATTAAACTGATTAACTAAGTCTAATAAGACTCGAATTGATGTATGTCTAACCAGAAGATTTCTTCTCTCTGAGTGTAGCCTTTAGCAGGTTTCTTAACAAGAGTCCATGTTTGATTTTTAAGTGAAACGACGTTGTTTTGACTAAGCAGAAAATAAACCGCATGCCCGTCACGGAAAAACGAATTTTGAAAAACAGAAAAACTGTCGTATATTTTGATCCGAGGATCCCAAGCTCACATATTGTTAAACTAAAAAAAGTTACAAACATATGTGGGTACAAATTTCGGAACTTAAGAAAAATAAACCTACAATAATTTTTTAATAGTTTTTTCATTAATTATTAATCAAATAGTAACATGTTCTTCTCTTTCTTGAAAACTATATATCAAACTTATTCAAACAACTATCATTTGTTGACAATTAAACATTGTCATAAAAGCTCATTTAAGGCGCGACAATTAATGATGGTCATTATCCGTCATTACAACTATCTTTAATGACGATTAAACATGTTTATTGACGGCTAATAACCGTCAAGAAAGGCTATCAAAAAAAGTACTTTTTTTTAAATGATAAAAAAGTACTTTTATTGACTTTTTTGGGCATCAACAAAGGGAAAAAGTGTTGCTGGACGAAAATCTACTTAAATTAAACTTGTAATTACCTTTAATGACGGTTATTGGCAGTCAACATAAGCCCTAACTATTATTGATACATTACAAGTGTCAATATACCTATTTATTTATTAATGATTTATTTTAATGTAAAATTTTAACTTTTATTGACGCTATTTTGTCATAAGTGTCAACAAAACAAAAAAGTCAGGCATCAATAAAGACCAAATTTGTAGTAGTGAAAATTTGTAAGTTTGAGAAGATTTTTCATATATGTATTATATTAGTGGGTCAATGTAACAAAAGTTAAGCAAAAAGTAAGAAACAACATTTGTCTAGGTCTAGTGTTTGATGTGACCTCTAAGCAGAGAAGGATTACGTGAATAAATCAAGATCATATGAAAGGAATTCTCGAAATATGCAAGTATGGTTAAGAAATACTTAAAAAGAATTAATAATTAATAACCTTTATACCAACAAGGTGCACTTTTCTTTTTAATGACTTAATCATAAAAACTTCGAAGTTAAATGTATGAAATTTTCCTAAGAAGCATATCAATGAGGACAAAACAGATGTTGAAAAGACCGACGTTTGTTTATAGGAACAGTCTTCACTCGAGACAAGTGATGTGGTCGTAAAGGATGCAGGAGAATAGACTGTGTTGGATCTTAGATATGAGGCATTACCTATGGAATTAAAAGTTTAAGGTAAAAATTAAGGAAAGAAAGTATTGAAAAATCAAAGTTCTCAAGGGACAATCACACATACACACCAGCCAAATATGTCAAAAAAAGTTGATTTTTTTTTCCTTTTTAGTTCAACAATACGATGAAAATTTGAATAAGTCCTTTAGGACATGTTTTAACCAATAGAGTATTTTCATGTTGATTCTTTTTTTTTTGTTAAGTTTTTTTTTCTTTTTGACAACATGTGGGGGTGGAAATTGAACCTTCGACCTCTTGGTCAGAATACAAGCTTTATGTCAAGGTTAAGTTGAGAATTCTATAATTTAAACGTATATTTATTTTTTTTTTTAAAAAAAAAAAACTAAACGTATATGGAATATAAATAAATGGATAATAAAACTGATGAGAATGTCAGATTTCATCACGCGTTTAAGGCTTTGCTTAACTGGTTCAGGTTGCTCCATCCGAGTGACAGACAAACACAATCTCTGAAGCTACAAAAATTAATTTCCAACTAATAATAATATTACTTCAAAAAAAAAAAAAAATCTGCTTGACTTGACCCGAGAAACCCTCCATTTCCTATCTAAAAGAATTACGAGATCGCATCACGGCCGTCGATGAGACCCCCCAAAATTCTTCACTACGTTTACCAGAAAGCAGAACACTGAGAACCCAGCTCTGTTTAGCCCAACACAGCAACAGAAACAATGGTAAGAGGCATTATCAGTCCTCCAAGATCCAGATCTTCTCCCAGAGAAAGAACACCCTTCAACAACAATGCCCCCACCAATCCGCCCTCCAGACCCAATTACATGTCCCCACGTCGGCGCCCGACGACTCCGGTCAATCCCAACGAACAGCCAAGTCATCGAAGAGAAACCCACTCCACCGCCGTAAAATCCAGCGCTGTACGGGCAACCAAAGCCAACGACAGATCTTCAAATACTTCACGCATCGACCCATCAAAATCCACTTCGAAGCCTGCGATCTCAAGGAGACAGACAGCAGCCCCAAATCCAAACGAGAAGAAATTAGACAGCAACGGTCCCAGCACCAAAACAGCCGCTAAAATCAGCAGTAAATCATCTTCTCCTCTCTCAACCAAACCAATAAGTCAACCGCCGCGAGGACTTACGCCTTCGAAGGGCAATGTAAAAGGATCGGCGATTGGTTGTGGTCCGAGATCCGATGTTTCTGGTGCTAAGGCGAGCGGCGTTGCGAGTCAAAACCATTTTGATTCTCGAAACGATTCTCCCAAGCATTTGGCGAGCGGTGGGTCGTTGGGTCATCAGCAAGATTCGAAAGTTGGAGATGTTGGGAATCAGAAGCGTCATTCGGGTGGACATTTTGGTGGTGCTCTTGATCAGTTACAACAGCTTTCTATTGACGGTGAGGTTTTATAATACTTGAAAGTTTTGGATTTTGCTGTTGATGATTTGGCTGATGTTTTTTTGTTGTCAAGATTCCCCATTTTTAAGCTTCAAAAACTTGCAAATGGTTGGTTTTTTGTTTTATGGTCGTACCATTTAGTACCATTGCGTTAAAGTTTGTGTCTATAACTTCCATTGCTTGTTGAATTTCTTTGAATGCTTTCATTTTCCCATTTTGATTTATATTTAGATTTTAATCCTATTGTAAAGTTTTTTTTTCGTCTGTGTTAAATCTCCACCCCACCCAAAAGCTTAAACTTAGAGTAAATTTAATTTTTTAAATCAATAGTTCTACACTTTCTTTCACTAGTGGTAAGATCTAAAAAGAGTTATTAATATTAATTGGAAAGAAAATTACCTTTTAGAGGTTCGACCATAGGACCTCCTATCTAGAGACACGGTCAAAAAAATGCAATTTTACATTTCTCATAATATATATTTTTTAATTTTGAAAATTTAAGGATAAAAACTAGGAAGAAAACTATAAATCTTAACTTTTTATATAACTTTTTAAATTAGATCTTGTAATTTTTCTTGAAAATCTTGTGTAGGTAAGGATTTTGCGAACATCGTCCTTCAAGTTCATGCAAACTCAATATACGAATCAGCGAGCTCAGATACAAAGGAAGAATGTTCTTCTCAAAGCAACAATGCTCCAAGAATGTTTCAAATTTACAAGGAAATTGCATCTCATCGTCAAGGAAACTCCTCCATTACATCTTACATGACGAAGCTGAAGGCATTGTGGGATGAACTTGCAGCCTACATGGATGTGCCTCAATGTTCTTGCAGTGCAATCGAGAAGGTGAATGAGCATATAGAGAGAGAAAAAGTTATGCAATTTCTTGTGGGATTAGACGATTCTTATTCCAACATTTGCGCCCAAGTCCTTGTTATGAGGCCATATCCAACTGTTGAGAAAGCTTATTCTGTAATAATTCGAGAAGAAAAACGTAGGGAATTGGTTTTGTCATTAGAAATTGTTGCGGCAAAAGTGATGCAAAACAATTGGCTTCTTCAGAATGGTCATTCCAACAATGGTGATAATAGTAATGATGGTATTGGAGAAGTTGTTGATAATCTTCAAGGGCAGCATGTCGATCAACCAAATGAAGTTACGAACTTCCCGGCCACTGAGCCATTTCTGATAGACCTTGGCTCTCCTGTGCGATGTTGAATATTTTCAGCTTTAGAAAATTTCAGGTTTTGATTTTTTTTTTCCTTCTATTTTATCCTTTTGCTTTACACCTCGTATGTTTAATCATCGCTCAATTGTTGAAATTACATTTTTCTGACTTTTATTTGTGTTTTTTTTTTTTTGCAGGATCAATTTGAGGACAAAAAATATACTTGTTATGGGAGATTAAGGTGGTCACATTGAGTGGGTAGGAGCTTTTTTTTTTTTACTATATGTGGGATGGGGGATTCGAACCACAGACGTGTGGTTATTAGTATAACTTTGACAAGTGAGTAGGAGTTTGTACTTACTTTTTTTATGTAGTTTATTTTTAGTGGATAAAGACATTAGTGAGATTCACTTATTTATTACATGCAATATAAATTGTTGAATACAAATAAATTGAGTAAGAACTTTTACTGTTTTGTCTATTATATATGGCAATTGGCTAACATTATGTTAAAAAGTTTCTTTTGCCTCATCATTGTAATAGTTTGATTTATGGTAATTGGCTATATACATTTTCATTAATACTCAGTAACTGTGGAATAGAGTCTTTGTTAAGTCAAAAATATATTTATAATTTTTGTATGTTATACAAGGTGATTTAGAAACCAGCAAGTTGCAGATAAAGAACTTGTAATAATTAATAATTAAGCGAAATTCGAGGCTTAAAACAAATGAATTGTTTATAGGCATTAAAGAAACACAAGTTTTGGTGAGTGAAATTTTGTCGCATGTTGAGTAAGGTTTGAAAAAGTCTAAAGCCACAGGTGATCACAAGGTGAAACCAGGAAGGCACGCACTTTACTGGCAATCACATGCCAAACCGAATTCCAAAGTTTAGATTTCAATATTTTATAAATAACATTATTAATTAATTAGTACATAAACATGCATAATTTCTTAGTGTGAATAACCCTTTTTTGCACACAATACTAAGAATCATCTTATATGCATAACCACATAGTTAATAATATTATTGGGTTGAATCACCACTCAATCTAAAAGCTTAAAAGTGATGTATTATGGTAGGAATTCAATTATATCAATACTATAAAGTTTCTTCTCACTTATAGGATTGAAAATTTGTAGAGAGTTCTATGACATGCATATTAAATCATCAAAAAAGAAATGCATGCTAAATCATCACTTGATAAAAAATTTAAGCGAATGAGTTTATAGTAAATTTAATTATATCGATACTTAAACATTAATCACATAATTAATTAGTAGAGACTAGAGAGAAATGCATTATTTTTAGTGTCTTTTTTTTTTTTTTTTCTTTTTCTGGAAGTCTTCATTTCTTAGTTGTCAACAACCTCTTTCCATGCCATGCTGCAGAACCCTTCTTGTTGCACACATACACGTATATGATATATCTAGTATAAATTGGAAACTTTTCTTGTAGTTTAATTGATAGTGTTTAAACAAATTATTATTTATTTAAGAAAAACATGTATTTAAGATTCTTAAAAAAAAAAAGTTACATTTAAGAGTAAGACAATGATATTTTTTAACATTTTGTTCTGTCTGTTTTCTCTATCCAAAAATTAATAACAATGATATTTTTTTAACATTTTATAAAGTTCAGGGACATTTTTGAAACTTTTTAAAGTTTGGGAGCATTTTTGAAACAAACCTCATAGTTTAGGGATATTTTTTATAATTTAGCCTTAGATTTACTACAAATATTATTTCCAGAGTTATTCGAAAGTCCAAACGCACTATAATTGTCAATATAAACATAATTCAATTGGCATAAAGTTTGTACTAATGACCAAAAGGACTGAATTCCCCACTCCAAACACACTACCTAAGTTGGTGGCTTCTTAAACAGGAGAGTTATTAGTATTTAGTGCTTGCGTTTTTTTTTTTTTACACAGTAAAAATTTAAAAGGAATTCTTTTAAAAAAAAAAATTAAAAGGAATCGAATTGAATATTTTTGTGGTGGAAGTACAATGTGGTAGATGGGATTTTTAGTTTGTTCGATGGGTTTCGTTTAATCCATTGAAATTTGGTAAAACATTATTACGGTCCAGTTTGCCGTTGTTGTAACTCTTAAAAATTAAAATAATTACTAGTAATTGTACTTTTAGAAAAATTAACTGTAATATAAAGTAAAGTAATATTCAGTAAAATGAGTATATAGCTCAATGGTAAATTAACATGTAATTTCAATCAAAAGGTTAGAAGTTTGAATCTTGCAATCCCAAATGTTGTTGAACTCAAAAGTAGTGATTGGTAAATTTTAGCTTTAAATTTGAAAAAACATATTGTAGTGTTTGGTAAGTGAAATCTAAGGCCTCATTTGCTATCATTTTTTTTTGTTGATAATTTATAGTTTTTAAATAATTGTTTAATGTTACAGGGAGATCCGAACCTTTGGTCTCTGGTATATATCAATTACCATTGAGACAGTCTTACTTTTGCGAATAATTCGTCCATTCATTAATATAAGTAAATGAGAGTCTTATCCATTATTCATTTTAGTCCATTTTGTGCAAATTTTCTAATTTCTTGTAGGTTAATATATTTGTAATATTGGGGCAAAAAGTGCTAGTTTTGCACCCTACTTTATAAATCCTTGACATCCAAATTATTTTCATGAAATTAAATATACATTACTTATATTATATATTCATTCTAGCTAGGGTCACAAAATTTTTGAAAAATTAAACGTAGATGAGCATTGGTGCAATTGCACTAAAATAACCTTTTCTTACGTCGCCTCAAAGAAAATTTAGACCAATAAGCTGACCGCAATATGTCCACCACGAGTTTAGAGTGAAACACACAAAAACACATAACCGGAAGAATGGCCACAGCTGCAATGGCCAACGGAATCTTCGCCTTCGTTTTATCATACGCAATAAAGAATGTTGCACTGAAAGCCACCACCATGCATGCTATAGAAACAAACAGCGTCACCAGCCCAAACAACAACTTGCTCGGCAACGACACCAAGAAATCGTCTTCTGCGTAGCGCGACGTCAAGATCGATAAAAAGGTCAGTATAGAAGTTGTAGACAACACCAGAGCTGCAACGTCTGAAATTACAAACACTGTGAATGCTTGATTCTGTCGAAAAATGGGAGTGCCTTGGTTATTGTCGTTGCCTCCAGGAACTGTGAAGGCTGCGGCAAAAACTACCGTCGCAATTAGAGTCGCCACCAGCATGCATGAGTTCGCCGTGTTTTTCATCCACTCCTCACCGTATTTTAGTAGCTGTTTGTGCTCTTTTGTGAAGAGCTCGCGAGGTGTCAGGGTGTCAACTGGGTTTGTTGTGATCTTCACCTGGGAGAGCTCTGGAAGTGGACTTTTCATTTCGAGATGGGAGGACACAACAATTTTCTCCACTTCCTTCAAGTTCACAAACATTTCAAATGTTAAACAATGATGTAGGAGAAAGTAAATTTTAAACAAAGGACAAGGAAGATATATTAATGGAACGATGCTTGATTGTATAACGAAGAGTAGGGAATCTCTCTACACACCATTATTAAAATAATGACAGCTAAAAGAGGAAGGTAGAAAGTAAGATACTTTTTTCTTCTCTCTTAGAAGAAATTATTAGGTGCTCCCAGTGCAACGAGACAGATAGGAGAAATTGTAAAAGTATAGCTCAATTTTGTATCCAATGGTTACTAGGGGCAAACAAGAAGATGTACATCCGACGGTTTTAAAGACGGAGCCTCATTGCCTCGGGAGCACATAATAATTTGTCCTTTCCTAGGTGTCAACATTTGAATAGTAGTGTGGAGATATCTATATATACAGTGAAGTATCGTTCATATTAATGCAGGCGTATACCTTAAACCACAAAAGCTCCCGTTGCATTTGCAGGGCTGCACCTGACACTCTGCTGAGGTGAATTGGAGTGGCCAGTGTTCCAGCTAAGTGTAGCATGTTGGAGTTTTTCTTTCTGTCGTGATAATTGGCAAGGAAATCCTTGAGCCCTCCAATCTCATATATTAAACTGAAGACACTTTCTTGTCGATTTTCAACTGCTATGTGAAATATGCTTTTGTCGTCGTCGTCAACTTTCCACAACAAATCGGGATATGAGCGAATGAGTATTATCAAGAACTCAGCATTTCCTACTCTTGCAGCATCATGCAATAACCTCGAGGGCTGTTTTATAAACTTCGATAGCTCGCGTTTTGTGAGCCCCTTGACAACAAAATTCCATAGACGTTCAACAATTTGATGGGCTAATGTCTGCATCAGAGCTTTGTTGTAAATCCCGTTGAAGCCTAGCAAGCAAGCACAAAAAGATACGATCATGCTTCAAAATATATACATGTTCGTAGGAATTCAAAAGAAAGCAAAGTTGGTGTATTACGAGAGTTTATATGTCTTTTCCAAAAGCTAAGCTCGCTGCTGCTACCAATGGCAGATGGTTTTCTAGCTAGTACATGTAAAGCTGTGTCGTTATTCTCCATTCGCTCCTTCGCTAATTCTGGTTTCTTTTTCAGAATTTCCAGTGCTATATCTAGAGAAAGAGTAAGAAATGGTAAGAATAATGTTGGTGGGTAAGTAAGTATTGAAGAAAAATTGATATGATGAAGAGGGATGGAAGAAAAACCATAATAATCAGTGGAGATAGTAGCAATGAGAAGTTCAATCTGTTCAGAAGTATCTAAGGCTTCAAAATTAGTCTTATAGAAAAGGAAGGAGGCCATGTCCTTGCGTTTGTAGGCTACCGCCATTAAAAGTGGGGTTGGTTTATGAGGATCGTGAAGATTTGGAAGATTGGGATTCTTGTCAACCATTACTTTGGCAATTCTTACAACTCCTGATGCGGCGGCAAAAGCAAGAGCAGTATTTCCCTTTTCATTTGTGATAGCCAAGTCGGATGAAGAGGTAAGCTCAACCAAATTTTCAACAAAAGAAATGTGCTTTGCAGCAGCAGCAATATGAAGAGCAGTTTCCTCTGCATCAGTTATCTTCATAGTGACAGTTGATGAATCTATGGCAAATATTGATTTCGCAGTCTTCCAATCACCCTTTAAAGCAGCTTGATATAACCCAACATTTAGTGGAACGTATCCTCTCTTCTTTTTTTCTACACATACAAACAAAAAAATTCATAATGCATGGCTTACCAAAAGTATTAAACAACAACAACAACAAATACTGAAATAGTTTGGTGTGAATCTTCTACCTGCAGGTTGCCTCTCTCCCTCTCAACGGAATTATTCTCCATTAAATTGTGAAAGTAAAATATCATGTATTGATTAACAATTGTTTGATAACCATTTCGTTTTCTGATTTCTGTTTTTGTTTTTCATTTTAAAATATAGGGGTGTTTGATAACCATTTATGTTTTTTGTTTTTTAAAAACTTTTTTGAAATTATAAGCAAGTTAAAAAAAAAAAAAAAAAAAAAAAAAGTAGTTTTTAAAAACATATTTCTATTTTTCAAAAACTCATTTTTCTTCTAATGCTTATTTTTCTCCTCTTTTACCTATCTCTCCAACAAATTCTTTTTTCTCTCTCTAAAACGTTTTTTCCTCTAAAAATTTACTTTTCTCTCTCTAAAATTTTTTCTCTCAAAACTTTTTTTTTTTTCTCTATAACCTATCTATTTTTAAAAACTTATCAATAACTTTTCTCTTCCTAATAAACATATTCTTCTTCAAAATTTTCTATTGCTACAACTTTTCTTCATTTTTCTAATTTATCGTTATTTTTTTAGCATATCTTTTACTCTTAATCTTACTATCTCTCTAAATTTTCTCTTTTTATTTAATTTTTTTTATCTAAAATTTATCGCTTTTACTCTAACTTTTTTTCTATTTTTCTCTAATTAATATCTTTTCTCGAGTCTAACTAATATTCTCTCTCTAAACATTTTCTTTCACCTCTTTTGATTTTCTATGTTTAACTTTTCTCTCGTCTTTTTTTTTTTTAAAAAAAAAAACTTTTCTCCCAAAAACATTTATATTTGTGTCTCTAATTTTTAAAAAACTGAAAACCAAAAACAGCTATCAGACAAGGTTGGTTTTCTATTTTTTAAAAACAAAAAACAAAAAACAGTTATCAAACATATATGGTTTTTGTTTTTAAAAACCTGAAAACCAAAAACTGAAATAGTTATAAACGGGGCCTTAAATATTAATGAATTATCTGTAATCACAATAAATTTAATTTTGAATGACATGAACTGAGCAGCATTAATTTACTACTAACTATAATAATGTTGTTTTGCACATCATTCAAGAGCATTAAAGAATTATTTATAAAGAAAAACCGATTATATATTTAGAATTACTAGAACTATTTTTCAAATTAGGTGAGTTTGCAAGATTATTGATAGAGAAATGACTATAAATTTAACGAAGCGCGTGAAACAAAAAACTACAAGTGTAGATTGATGAACGTACGTACCATTGCAAAGAATAAAATGATGTTTTTCGGTCGTGGGAATTGGAATGGATTCAGGTTCTACTCCATCGTTATGGCTTGGATCTACTCTATTGCCATGGCTTTCTTGTGTTGGCGCTCCGATATCGGAGCGATCGTCGTCTGTGGATGGCCGAGCAGTGGCATTGTTATCACTTTCTTCTCCTCCGTCGCCGATATCGACCTCGGCAGCTGGAACATTGTCCTGAGCTGACCAAGTGAGATTAGCGTCAAGGTATTTGTGGTTGGAAGATCCCCATTCGTCACCAACAAGAGGCCTAAGAGGAGTTGGAGTTCTTGGTTCTTCTCCATTTGGATTATTGGCTTCATAAGTAGGATTTGAACGAGGAGAAGGAACATCGTCTTCTTTAAAAAGAACCCTCATTGAGTTTTTCATATCCTCCTGAACTGTTCTCATATCTCAGATCTTCCAAAGTTTTCCCACACTCAAACTGGTTTGGAGCTCTTCCAAAACAGCTTCTAATTGGAAATTTGACACAAAAAAAAGGACTTGGATGGTCATATAATACATGGGGTCTTTTCTTAATCTAACGGTCAAGAAGATATTTTTTGAGAATAAAATACTTGACAAGTGGTGTATGATATATCAATAGTTTAATAAATATGGTAGTCGTTGCCGTTGGGACAATTATATTTATTGACACAAGGATTCAGAATATTTATTGAAAAAAATATTATAATATAAGGATTTTTTTTTTTAAAAAACATGTGGAGATAAGGAGATTCGTACCACATATTTTTTGTCATTAATACAAGTTTTATGCTTAAGTTAAGTTATACTCCTGTTATCTATAAACTTAATACATAAATGTATATTTGCAAAATAGATGTTAACCAATTGAACTATGTTCAAGTTTTTTTTTTTTTTTTTTCATTCAACAATATTTTTGGTAGGATGATTCAAACCTCCAACCTTCTAGTTGAGAGTACATGCTAATTACTACCGAGATATGCTCACTTTGACTTACAAATTGGTAATTTAATTACTTGTTTAAGTGGCTAACAATTTAATTGGATATATATAAACACAATTTAATGGCATATTGTGATTTCTATATCCACAATCTTTTTTTATATATATATATAAACTCACGAGTTACAAACTTTAATAATGTAAATCAACATTATATATTTAAGGTCGTGATTTTATTAGCAAGCTATTTCTATTATTTATTCTATATTTCGTGTTTCTCATACCCTCATATCTCTTTTGTTATGGTTTCAACAATTTTTTTTTTTTATTGGGTGGTTATATATCTTTCTTTAAAATAGGATATGGTGGACCATTTAGTCTATTGATATAACCAAAAAAATAATTTTGTGCATAACCATGTAAATAATAGATGGCATATTTTACTTGGGTTCAGTGCTCGTCCAATGAGAGATATACTTGAAGAATTTAGTCCAGAGGGTGGCTGAACAAATACAATATTTAATATCTACAAAGGATAAACATGAGGCTCTGTTCAAGAAAAAGAAAAGGAGATAAACATCAAAATAATCGAACATAAAAAAATTATTAGGAACAAATCTCGAAAAGCAACGGTAACATTGAGAGACGACTTCAGAGTCAATGATGTTTTGTTTTTCATTTTCTTCGGAACCTTTCCAACCAATTCAATTCAGCTCATGAACTTAAAATAAATAATAATCAATGAACTCAGTTCAAGATGCAATGAAAATGAAGCTGAAAAGATAGGGTAGATTTTGTTCAAATTTCAAGTGCCATTCTGAATAGAACGCTTTAATAAACTAATTTAGGGGCTGTTTGGGGTAGTGAGTTGGTTATAATAGTTGGGGGTTATAATAGTCTGAGGATTATAATAGTCTGGGTGTTATAATAGTCTGTGTTTGGGGTGCAGATTATTATAGTCTGGGATAAAATAGTCTGTGTTTGGGGTGCAGATTATTATAGCCTGGGATAAAATAGTTTGTGTTTGGGGTGCAGTGTTTGAGATGCAGATTATTTTAGTCTGGGTTCAAATAGTCTATGTTTCAAGCTAACTGTTTTTTTTCCTGACTTTTTTTTTTTTTGTTTATTTTCCTCATACAACTTTGTACTTCAAATATTAATAAAAAAAAATATATTGGGTTTAGTTGTAAAAAAAATAAAGTTTTGGGTACATGGGTTAAATTATGCGTTTAACTTAAAAGGAAACAAAAATAACCTAAAGTAAGGGTTGATTTTCTTTGTTTTAGATTCATGGTTTTTTCACAAAATAAGTCATTTTATGATTTCATATAGAAAAACCATATTTGTTTCATTTATGTATTTCCAACATAAAAATGGTAATGCTTATTCAAAACTCATTTTACCTTCATTATCAAAAGAATCAAATAAAATAGAAATCACATAAAATAAAAACTTGAGTAGTATTTTTTTAAAAAAATTATTATTATCACGGTAAACTTAAATACGATAAGTGTAACGCCACTAAATTTAAGTTACTCTCAAATTCTCCTCTAATTATAAGCTTAATTGGCCAAATTCTTGTAGTTAGTTTGAAGTGAGAGTTGAAATTGAAGTTTTATTTGGATTTTGAAATGTTTAATAAGCTGAGTGGCAACTTAGTAATTAAGTGGCTAAACCCTAAGCTCATTTTATTTTATTTTTCCTTTTCTCCCCTTATTCCCTTCTCCTTCAGCCGTCACCCCCTCCCCCAATGGCCATCTTCTTCCTCTTCACGATTTGGGCGGCGGGCAGCGTTTCTCCAACGAGTTTTCTTCTCTCAGTTCAAGCAAGTCGTTGGGCAGCTTGTGTCTCCATCTCCAGCGCCTTCTCTGGCGTGTAGCTCCGGCAAGCAACGCGGCGACGGCGAATTGTAGTCCTTCGCGCAGTCAACAAGATTTTTCAGCGTGGGTATGAGTTTTCTCTCGATTGCTCGTCTTTAAGGTCCGATTTCTTTCCCTCTTTCGTTCACTCTCTCACTCGTGGTTTCCCTCTACGTTTCCCAGCTATTTCCGGCGAGTTTCAGGTGTTGTAGCGGCTTGATTTCATGATTTTCCGGCGAGCATTCTGCTTAGGCGCGAACAGCAGCAGTTGGGGGCGTTTTTTTGGCGTTTTCGGCGAGTTTTGGGCATGGTTAAGTGAGATTTAAGGTGTTTTGGTCAATTTAGTGTTTAATCAAGGATACCCATTGATTTTAGCTTCCAATTTCAAGGTGCCCATAGCGTTTGGAGGTCGAATTGTCGAATTTGAGCGATTTTGGACTGCTGGACAGCAAGCTGTGTTTCTGTTTTGGGTGAGTTTTGGGTGTTAAATCACCCCCAAATTTAATGGGTTCCTTGTTGAATGCTTGGATTAAAGTCCCTATTTATTTGAGAGTTTCATTCCTTGTTGTAGCTTGCTTATGAACCTTGGAGTTAAGGAATTTCTTGAAGGTTAATCAAGTGTTTATTTGGCTAAGGTAAGTAGCTATTTGGATTCAAATTCTATGCCTTAGACTAATTGCCCATAGTTTGTTAATTGAGAATTTAAAGTGGCTAGTTGGATTAAGGTTCCATTTTTAGACCCATTTTATTTGTGAATATTATATGCTAGCATGAATTGAAATCCTTACGTTGGTCTTTAAGCTTAAGTAAAGTGTGTTGGGTTAACTTTTTGGAAGCATGAGTGTGGCATGGGAATGTTATAATGAGTTGTAGCATGTTGAGTTAGCCTTTATGTAAGTAGCTTTTAGACATGACATAGTTGCTTTTGGAACCGTTGTATGCTTAATGGTAGTGAAATGAAGTTTTAGATAAGTTTTCATGCCTTGGTCAAATGTTCCTTGGTATGTTGTATGCTTACTTGAATATGGTTTAAGTGATATTTACTTGGACATGACTTAAGTGTTGCTATGCTTGTAGGATTAAGTAAGTATGTTTGGAATGTTTGATTCATGATTGTTTTGGATTGTGTTCATGTTTTGGAGGATGGGCTAAAGGTTTATTGGAGTTGTAGTTGAAGTTTGGATGTGAGATCTGACTCGTTGTGTCTATAGAAGTGCTTCATTCTTGTTTCCAGGTGCAAGGAAAATTTTTGGGTTTCCTATATGTATGTTGTTATGCTGTCGAATTTTCGGTAGCATATTAGTGGTTCAGAAGTTAAGGTTATATACGCCTAGGGATCATATCTGTCTCCGAGGAAAGACTTAGATAAGGGACCTCAACTACGTTCCAGGGCCTCAGGTAGACTTATTAAATTCCTTAAGTCTTTCGTGGCTAGAGTGTGTCCCTTCCCCATCTCAGGGCTGGTAGAACTCAGTTTGTCAGGCACGTTATCGTGCATTCTATCAGTTGACTGTTAGAGCCCAGCTTCAGGCACGTTATCGTGCGCTCTCTCAGTTCAGGACGGTGTTGAGCTTATGATCAGGCACGTTATTCGTGCTCCAGATGGCACCAGGCATGTTTTCATGCGTCAGTTGCTCCGCCGTATTTATTATTCATATTTCAGGGGTGTTGTGTTGGGATAGGTGTAGTTCTGCTAGAGGTTGCCAGCTAGCCTCTAGTTTACTTGCCTTACCCGACTGACCCACACAACACTCTAGTTGGCACAGGTTGGGGACAGGTCATCACCCGAGACAGAACATATTTATGTGATCAGTGTGGCCCTAGGGTTTGAAACCCGAATGTTTATTCCAGTTAGGTCCCTATGTCGCTAAGACCCAGAAATTTAGAAATTCAATTTCAAGTGTGACTGGTTAGGACTGATCCTAGTGTGGGGACTTTACACTCGATTAGGGCCTCAGATGGACTTAAAAGATCCTTAAGTCTTACGTTAGCTAGAGTGTCTTTCCTTCCCCATCTCAGGGCTGGTAGAACTCAGTTTGTCAGGCACGTTGTCGTGCATTCTATCAGTTGACTGTTAGAGCCCAGCTTCAGGCACGTTATCGTGCGCTCTCTCAGTTCAGGACGGTGTTGAGCTTATGATCAGGCACGTTATTCGTGCGCCAGATGGCACCAGGCATGTTTTCATGTGTCAGTTGCTCCGCCGTATTTATTATTCATATTTCAGGGTGTTGTGTTGGGATAGGTGTAGTTCTGCTAGAGGTTGCCAGCTAGCCTCTAGTTTACTTGCCTTAACCGATTGACCCACACAACACTCTAGTTGGCACAGGTTGGGGATAGGTAAACACCCTAGGCAGAACGTCTCATGTACTCAGTCATGGCCCTAGGGTTAGAAACCCGAATGAATGATTCCAATTAGGTCCCTATGATGTTAAGACCCAGAATCAAGTTTCATGCTAATAGATTTTATGTTATCAGATCTCATGCTTTCAGTTTCAGCCCTTAAGTGGGCTACTTACTGAGTATATTCTTATACTCACCCATGCTACATGACTTTCCTTTTCAGGTGGTACTTGACGACATCAGGCGAGTGGCGAGAGCAAAGGCTTGGCTAGGCTATGGGATGCAGCTGCAAATCATGTCTTTAGAAGTCTAGGATCGAGTTTCCTAGTTCATGCTTTCAGATGTTATTAGTTTTCAACTTTACAAAAATTGCCTATCATGTTTTGACTATTTTGTTATTGTAAACTGACTTATGGTTTGGGCCCAGTTTATTAAATAAAAGATTTTTATCTATGGTCTCTTCCGCCTTTAAAGTTTTAAAAGTTTTACGTTTTCATGCATGTAGTATCGACCCCTTTGTGTGTTTTTATTCCCTTTTTAGTCGGGTCGTTACAATAAGTATAATTTGGAATGAAAAATATGGTACGATGAAGGTAAACATTCATATACTTCATTATCAAAAATAATTATGTAATAAAACTACATATTTATATATGTACAAAGACAACCTAGTATCTAACTCCCTAGAAATTTTTCGATTTTTCCGACAACCACCAACAAATTTTTCGGCGACCGAAATTTTTTTCCCTCTTTTTTCCTTTCATTTTCTTCTACCTCTTTTCTTTTTTTTTCTTTATTTTTTTTTTATATTTTTCGAAATGAAAATGAGAAGAAAGATAAAATAAAAAAAAAAAAAGGTTGCCGGAAAAAGTCTTCAGTGATCGCCGGAAAAGTGGTCGGTAAGTCGACAGCGGTCGCCGGAAAAGTTGTCGGTGGTCGTCGGTAGAAAAGTCAATGAGTCACATGGGAGAAGAGAGAAAAGAGTTACTGTACAGAATGGATAGAATAATTGGGTGGGTTGAATAGTGGTTACTGTAGCAACACGGAGGGAAAAATAACCAGCTCCACCCCTTATTTTTGTTGATGCCCCAAACACTGGGTTGGTTATAATAGCCCCCACTATTATAACCAACATAGTGGGCCAAACGGCCCCTTACAATTTCAACACTCTAGATGCAAAAAAATAATAATTAAAAATTATGATTTATAATTTATATGATGAATATGTTTAGTAGGATAACACTGTAATGGTACCTTTTTGTACACCGCCATTAAAATGTTGACAACTAGAAGAGATAAAAAAAAATTCTTATTTTCTATCTTTCTTTGTATAAGAGATCCCTAAACACATGCGGCCAAATATTAATTGTTCATATGTTTAGCTCATCATGATTTCTTTTAACATAAATATCTCATTTCTATTGAAAAGTGAAATTTATAGAGTACTCCATATTACCTTAATTAAAGTTAAAATTCGATTCTCACAATAATTTTGAACTAACAACCATTTATATTCTCTCATAAACTTTTAGTTTAAAACTAAAATAATCTTAAAAAAAAAACAAATTTGTAGTGGGTGACAAATAAGCTTTCTATAATTGTAAATATAGCACAATGTAAAAATTAAAGAATGACAAATATAGCATAATCTATCGGAGTATATCACTAATAGACTCTGATTAATTAGAATTTATTAGTCTTTACTGATAGATTTCGATTATTCAAAGTCTATCAGCGATAGACTTCGATTAATCAGAATCTATCAGTCTACTAATAGACTTCGATTCAGAGTCTATCAATATCTATAGCTGAAAGACTCTGATTAATCGAAATCTATTAGTGACTATCACTGATAGAATCCAATTAATTAAAATCTATCAGTGATCACCGATAGACATTGAATAATTTGAGTCTATCTGATAGACACTGATAGAATCCGATTAATCAAAATCTATAAGTGATAGATAGACATTGTTATCTGAGTTTTTGAAATTGCATATGTATAAAAAATTTGAAAATTAAACAAAAAGTATAAAAGTAACTAATATCATTCACCGATAATATGTTCTCGTTCATATTTTGCCAATCCTCGGGATTTTGAGATTCCCAACAAACTAGTCTTGGGCCATTAACTTCAACTTGTTTTGCATATTATGGAGTCTATCAATGATTGATTAATTGAAGTCTAAATGACAATTAACAATTTTCTAAAAAGGGATTACAATGTTTTGAATTGACTATAAAACAAAGTTTGTTGAAGTTAACAATCTATACTGATAGATTCCAATAATTGGAGTCTATCTCCATTTTTTTTTAAAAAAAAAAACCTTCAATTATTGGAGTCTATCTGATGTTGAAAAAACATAAATCAGCAGAGAAACGAGATGAGCTTATTAAAATTGATTTTTTGAAAAAAAAAAAATACACTGACTGATTTTCTCAACTGAAATGCAGAAACGAGGGATTAAGGCTTGCAAGCTAAAAGATGTCAATTGATGGACAAAAATATGCAGGTTGAATGGACTCTAATTTGATGGAATTTTTGGTATTTTACAACTAATTTTGCTATATATGTAATTAGTTTACAAATTTGTTATATTTGTTATTAATTTGGTCCAATTTGTCATCTATGCAACAAGCCCAAAAACAAACGAATTTTCACCCCTTACCACTCAATAAGAGTTTATTTGAGTCACATTGTATTAAGTTAATGGTTTGAATTATGTAATCAAAGTCATCTTCGTGTCCAATTTGGTCCAATTTATCCATAAAAAAAGTTAATGAAAATTTTGCCTCTAAAAACTGCAAATCTTGATTTTCTACAAAAATTGCTTTATTTCGAGATTACAAAATTCGAATGTGGGTCAACAAGAGCATGACTCAACTAGCATAAAGTTGTAATGATGACCAACAAATTTGTGGTTCAAATCCCCCTACCCCACATATTATAAAAAAAAAAAAAAAAAAAAAATCGAATGTGGGATGACTTAGCAATCTAAGTGCCTGTTTTGTTTAACTTTTCATACTTCAATAACAATAATAATAATAAATAAATAAATAAATAAAATTTCTTGTGTTTGCCAATCGCTCAAAATGACTTTTTAAAAAAATGAGTGAGAAATATGTTATTTTGAGTGAAACACTTGAAATCAAATTTTAGAAAAATGACTTTTCAGGCGTTTAATATGGAATCCTCTCAAATTTTCATAATATATAAAAACAACCAAAATAATCCTCAGACTATACCATCGTCTCACCATGGCTACCGTCGTCCACTACCCCTTGTTGCTTATTGTCGACAACCACTGCTTACCGTCGGTGACTCTGACGATTACTTATTTTCAAAACTAGATGCATGTCACCAAAGATTTTAAAGAGAGAGACTCATTGCATCAGGAGCACATCAACATTTTAATGATAGTGTGTAGAGATATCTACGTACCATTATATACAGTCAAGTAATATTGTTCATATTAATGTAGGTGTACCTTAAACCTATGTACCGTTATTTTTAATTCTAATTCATTCTCTTATTTCCATCGTTGTTTTCAAAACTAGATATCTAGTCTTCTTGTTTTTATATGGCATGATGAGAGGTGGGATAATAAGAATCAGTATTGTTCAATAGTGACATTGCAATCAGATTCTATACTCCAACCTCTCAACGATTGCATATGAAGTAAGCTTAAATTTGAGAATAATCAAACAATTAATCAACTCTCTATATATAACAATAGTTCTGAAAAACCAGTATTCAGGCTTTCCGAGGATAGAGATGTTTCATGACTATTATTTTTCATCTCCAACAGTGGGACGAACAAGATCTAGAATGTAGTAGATTATGATCATTCCAACACTATAAATAATTCAAATACAGTGTGTATGCAAAATAATATTAACAATTCTCTCTAACTTTCAGAAAGAAAAGAAAAGGAGAATTTAAGTTTATTGATTACAATGACTTCGATTCTACTTCAGTAACTATGTCCGAAAAGTATGTGTCTTTCAATCAAAGATTGGTATGAAAAAGGTTATATTTATTTGCTCTTAAAGGTAGTTTTCAATATATATACTATATTTGTGTAATCCATTTCTATTTTTACTCGTTGAGATTATTTGACTATTATATTTCTAAATTTAATTTTTTATTATGAAATGATGCTGTTAAGATAATTTATATTAATGGTTTCAGTTTTATCTTTTGTAAATTTAAATTTGCTTGTTTGTCATTAATTTAAAATGTATTTCCTAGATTTTCTCTCATTATTTAAATTTAAATTTTCATTAAACCGTGTAAATCATAGATTCTCTCCTTCATTTATATTGTATTTGAAAGTTAATTTTTTTTTCTAGATTTATATTTCGATTAGGGGCATTTTCATCCGATTCGTTGTTAAAAAACCTACAAAAGAATAACAATTGACAATTTTTCAAATGAAAAATTCAAACGACGATTTTTCAAAATACCCAATTAAAAATAGTCATTTATCTAGGTGCCCCTTTGTCGTTTCATTGGGTGAAAAAAAAAGAAAGAAATAAATTAAATTTATTTTTTAAAACAAATTAAATTACAAATATGGTCTTTTATAGTTTGGATAAAGTTTCAATTTGGTCCTCATAGTTTTAAAAGTTTCCATTTTTTTTCCTTATGATTTGAACTTAGTTTCAATTCAATTCATATTATTTATATTTAATTTAAATTTAGGCTCTATGATTTTAAAAGTTGTAATTTTAGTCTCTAGTCAAACTTCACAAAATAGTTTTTGCCACCTATTGTGTTTACATTTTTTTTTTCATGTAATAGTTTTTTATCTAGGTACGTAACTATGCTAGTTGGACTGTATTAAAATTCATGACTATATAAGAAAAAGTTTAAAAGAAAAGAAGTTTTCAATTAAAAAAAGAAAAGAAAAGAAAAGAAAAGAAAAGAAGTTTTCAAGTAAAACACAATTTAAGGATGATTGGTGAGATTTAAAAAACATAGAAACAAAATTTAAAATAAGTTCAAATTATAGAGACATATTGAAAAATTTTAAGCCATAGGAATAAAATTCAAACTTTTATCCAAACCAGAGAGATGAATGTGTAATTTAACAAAAAAAAAAAAAAAAAAAAATATATATATATATATATATATATATAGTGTAACTACATCAATAATAAAGATAGAACTGTTCCCATCTCAGAGATGTCTTATAAAATTTTAGAATTTCAAATCAAGATAAGGTTTCCAGTAATTCAATTGAATTTTAAATAGTAAGGATTTCAACCTTTGATATTATTAACAATTATTGTTAATATTAATACAACAAATATGCCCACAGATAAACCTTCAACCTCGCAGTCGATATGTCTACATGAACATAGCGCAATTGGTATAACTCTCATACTAACAACCAAGAGGTCTGTAGTTCAAGTCCTTCCCGTAAAATAAAATAAAAAATAAAAAAAAAAAAAAAAAAAAAAAAAAACCTCGCAGTTGAATTTAGTCATCGTTTGAAAAAGTCAAAATAGGTGAATTTTGGCTGTGACAAGAAAATGTCTATATGGAGTGGAGGTGGTTATAGAGCTAACTCAAAAAAAGAAAAAGTTATAGAATTAACTGATTCAAGTTGAAATCTTTTGTACCAAATTTAGACCTACTGTCTCTTACTTCTCAGCAATTTTATCTGCCTAATTTTGTAAACAAAAACCTTGGATATATTGTTTCAAAAAAAAAAAAAAAAAAAAAAAAACTATGTATATATATGGGCGGATGCATGTTTATAACTTGTGTAAATTTCAACGAGAAAGGAATATATTTTCTTGCAAAAAAAATGAAGATATGTGTACACAGCCTTTAGTTAGTTTCCTTTTCAAAAATAATTTACTATACTTTTATTTTTTAACCTTCAACAAAATAAATATATATATACACATATTTATTGTCTAGAGCATAGCTCAACTAACATAAAACATGAATCATTTATTTATTCCCTTGCCTCACGTATTTTTAAAGTAAAAAAAAAAAAAATCAATAATTTTCAGTACTAAAAAATAATAATTTTTATAAACTATTTTATAATTTAATTTAATTTGTATAACTTAAGATTATGAAAATATTTATATTTATGGTCTTTTGAAGTATGGAATAAAAAAACAGAAATAAATAAAAATAGAAAAACATTCTAATTAATTAAAAATTTGTCATATTAGTTTAAATTTTATTTTGAAAAGGTATTGTTGCATATAAAGCAATCTTATTTAAGATAATATATAACAAATCTCGCACAACATAAAAAGATTTGCAAATATGACTCAATTTTAAGTTCAATTCAACATATCTTGCCTTACACATCTAATAAATGATATATGTGAAAATTGTTGGGTTTAAAGGAGTTTATAGGTTTGGTTTCAAATTATCCTAATTAGAATCACTTTAAGTCTGGTACTAACTTTAGTTGTGTGAGTGATATAAAGCTTTGAGATAGTGTTTCTTGTAATTGGGGTCAGGGAGAGAATTCTGTGAGATTGTAAATTTTTTTCATATAGTGGATTTCTTTCTATGGATCATGGTTTTTCTCCAGTTTTGGAGTTTAATTTCCACATAAATTCTTATATATATATTTTTTTTAATTTTAATTTCTCTGTTATTTTTTTTGCTTATTTTTGCGGTAGAATTTTTCCCAACAAAGGCACCTATCAATAATAGATATAAAAATGATATATCACCGGTAAACTTTATTAATGACATGCAATAATAAAAATAGTATATCAGTAACATACATGGATAAAAAGGAAATTATGTAAAAATATCTCAATAGGTGCACAATTTTTTTTTTCTAAAGAAATCATATTTGCAAATAAATGACAATCAATTTTGTTATAGGTAATTTTGGACCACTCCGATATGCAGGAAGCTGACGAAGACAGCGCGATACCAGCCCAAGGAGGCAGCCAGGAAACGGGATCCGAAGGAAGAACAGGACAGAGGGTCGGGCCAAAGCCGAAGGGATCGGGCTTTTGGCCCGACCCCCTGCTCGGCCCGCTTGCGCGGGCCGAGTTCTTCCGCCTCCGTTCGATCCACCGGTGCCCCCAGCTGCCTCGGTTCCACTCGGTTCAGCCCAAATCGCCTCCGAATGCCTAAAACCCTAGGAGCATGAGCAGGTATTTAAACCCCTCTTCGTCACTGAAGAAGGGGGGCCAAAAACTCACTCTTCTCTTCCTTTTGCTCTCTAGTTTTGCTCATATTCTCTCCGATTACTGACTTAAGCGTCGGAGGAGGTGTGGCAAGCACCACACCGGTGTGCAGGTTTCCCTTGTTTTGCAGGCCACGTCTTCCCCGGATCCAAACAAATTCACTATTGGTGTCATGTGAAGGTCAGGTGAGCGCTTGGCCGGATTTTGGCATCAACAGTTGGCGCCGTCTGTGGGGAAGAAGCTTGCTAGTGGGATTTGCACACTGGTTACCTGGCGGATAAGAGGATGAAGAAGAAAAACTAGATTCCAGATGCAAAACGAACAGTGCCGACCCGAGGCCGAGGCAGACCAGGCTGAGGCCGACCAGGTCGAGGTCAGGACGAAACCCCCCGAGCGATCAGGGTCATCTTTGGAGGGAAAATCAGCGAAAAAAGTCCCGTTGAAGAACTGAAAATCATTCTATCAACATCCAAGATTGAGGTAACGAACACTCGAGGAAGACTGGGGGCTAAGAAGGAAAAGGTACCAGATTTAGGCCAACTCTAGGCCGAAGCCGAGACCAACCTTCCAAGGCCTAAAAGTGTCTCCAATATCACAATGTCAATGCAATTTTGATTGCCAATCGAGTCGAACAAGAGACGAAGATAAGATTGGAGCAAAGAAACCAAATACGAAAGACGACAGATTATTCGAGGCTAAGGCCGAGGCCGAGGCCGACCAGGCCGAGGCCGACCAGGGGAACCTCCTTCCCTCATGAAGCAGTGATAGCTTATGTGTTTGTTGCCATTATGTTTTTTAATGACTGGTTGCATTTTCATTCTGATTTTAGCATTTACATTTGTAGGTGTAGGAAATTTAAAACGCTTGATGAGCTAATCTTAATAAAGGTTCCATGTTTAGTTCTGTTGTTGCAGACGATTCAATAATGACAGGCGAAAATGCCCTTGGTTGAGTGGAACACATGAAGATTTACTACCAGTAGCTTCCACAGAGATGGAGCACCACTGCCCCACCACGGGAAGGCACAGCCCGACCATGCAGAGGATGACCAACTTATAATGTCCTTGTAGGAGTGGCAACGCCTATACTCCCAAGGCCCTCGTTGGAGTGGCAACGCCTATACTCCCCGAGGTAATCAACTTATAATGTCCTTGTAGGAGTGGCAATGCCTATACTCCCAAGGCCCTCGTTGGAGTGGCAACGCCTATACTCCCCGAGGTAATCAACTTCTAATGTCCTTGTAGGAGTGGCAACGCCTATACTCCCAAGGCCCTCGTTAGAGTGGCAACGCCTATACTCCCCGAGGTAATCAACTTATAATGTCCTTGTAGGAGTGGCAATGCCTATACTCCCAAGGCCCTCGTTGGAGTGGCAACGCCTATACTCCCTGAGGTAATCAACTTATAATGTCCTTGTAGGAGTGGCAATGCCTATACTCCCAAGGCCCTCGTTGGAGTGGCAACGCCTATACTCCCCGAGGTAATCAACTTATAATGTCCTTGTAGGGGTGGCAATGCCTATACTCCCAAGGCCCTCGTTGGAGTGGCAACGCCTATACTCCCCGAGGTAATGGACTTGCAGAAATGTCTTTGGAGGAGTGGCAAAGCCAATACTCCCCAAGGCAACGACGACTAGCTGACCCTCGGGAACGGAGTCAGGGCTCCAATCAGAGCCGTACCGATAGAAGAAGGTACGGAGGCATTAAGGCTTCAAGGTATGGTAAATTACATTCCAAGAATCTTTTACTCAAGTATAATTTGTAAATTTAAAATAACACTTGAGTAGGGGGCTGAGGAGGGGAGACTATCGATTGGGTGATGATTAAAGCTTACCTGGAAAGAATATGTCTAGATGGCCGAGGCCGACCAGGCTGGATTAAGTCATTGCTTTTTCCTTTCTATTTTTTATCATGTATGCTATTGTGGCTATTCAATTTTAGTCATGCTCATAACATTTCTGTTGCAAATTGATAATTGTTTGCTTAGGCACGAACTCAAGGCCAACTAGGCTAAATACATGTTTAGTGCTCTAAGTGCTTTTTGCAGGAATGATGATGCTGAAATTGTTATGGTAAGAGGTGGTGGCCACCAAACCGTACCTATGTTATTCTTTTGCAAAAATGTCATTATTCTGTTTGACCAATGCATAACATTAAGTGTTTTACCAAGTTTCTACAAGAATAGGGTTGAGGTCGACCAGGCCATGCCCATACCATATTTTTACAGGAACAGGACCGAGGCCGACCAGGCCACGTCCATACCTTGTTTATGCAAGAGTGTCATTCTCCATACTTTAAGGCATAAGCTCAAGGTCGACCAGGTGAAGCACATTCTAAGTGTTCACATCTTTATGATTACATTTCGATGCAGGAACTCGAAATTTTCAATAGTATGAAATATGGTCGAGGCCGACACCAGGGTCTTACCGCGTGCGCCATCTAAATGGCTAGGTGAGAAAAACACTTACACAGGGGGCTACAAAACAGAGGAATGGCCTGAACAAACGTCCAAAACGAGAGATAAAATGCATAAAAGTTTGGACTCGCTCCAAACGTTAGCCTCGGCCTCATGCCAAGGCCGAGGCCGAGGCCGGGTTATTTCTTCAATCCCCACTTTTCTCACTTCTCTCTTGCCTAACCCCTATTCAGGGAGTTTCTGCTTTGTTTAGTTTTATCCTATCTTGCAGGATAACAAAAATTTGCACATAAGTCAGCACAATAGGAAGATCTTTACTCTTAAATCGGGCTTAAGGAGCTCAACCTATAGCAATAAGTCACACCTGAATCCCAATTCAAGAGTGGGGGCTTAATGTTATAGGTAATTTTGGACCACTCCGATATGCAGGAAGCTGACGAAGACAGCGCGATACCAGCCCAAGGAGGCAGCCAGGAAACGGGATCCGAAGGAAGAACAGGACAGAGGGTCGGGCCAAAGCCGAAGGGATCGGGCTTTTGGCCCGACCCCCTGCTTGGCCTCGGCCGACCACTCGGCCCGCTTGCGCGGGCCGAGTTCTTCCGCCTCCGTTCGATCCACCGGTGCCCCCAGCTGCCTCGGTTCCACTCGGTTCAGCCCAAATCGCCTCCGAATGCCTAAAACCCTAGGAGCATGAGCAGGTATTTAAACCCCTCTTCGTCACTGAAGAAGGGGGGCCAAAAACTCACTCTTCTCTTTCTTTTGCTCTCTAGTTTTGCTCATATTCCCTCCGATTACTGACTTAAGCGTCGGAGGAGGTGTGGCAAGCACCACACCGGTGTGCAGGTTTCCCTTGTTTTGCAGGCCACGTCTTCCCCGGATTCAAACAAATTCACTCTTGGTGTCACGTGAAGGTCAGGTGAGCGCTTGGTCGGATTTTGGCATCAACAAATTTTATCATCTTTTATAATTTCCAAGTAATCTTCACTTCTTTAGCGGGGTCTCTCACTAAATATTTGTCATGGCACTTTTGGGGGAAAAAACTTTAATGGCAAATCAATTTTTTAAAATACCATCTAGTTTGAGGTTTAGTTCTATATGCAAGACCAAGTATTTTGACTTAGTTTATACACGATTCGACTAAGTTCACATGAGATATACACAAAACTCTACAATATTATTTGGTACGTAAGAATCTCTCATAGGATTTTAATATCGTCCAAGATACATGTGAATACCATATTTGTCTTTGTACTCTTAAAACTAGGTTTTTTGACATGCTTTTCAATCACGTTGTTCAGGCAAAATTAAAGCATCCTACATGTGCATAATCAAAAAAATACTTTTACATATTACTTCCAAATATAATTATTTTAAAGATTGATTAAAGGCATTAAAAGAGAAGTAAGTTTGATTATGTCAAAATTACTCTCCTAAACATAATCTAATTTGATTTTGTGTTTGAAGAGAGTTTAATTTTTATTAAAAGGTAAGGTTTGACCCTCCACGTGAAAGATTAGGCGCTGGTCATCCCCATGAGTTTTATATCTTCACACGGCAACCTTAGCATTAGAAAAGTTAATACAAACGTTACATTTTTCTTTTCCACACCCACTCCCACGTACTTTTTTCCTTTATTTTTCTTCGCTGTCTCCTCTTTCCCAACTCAACCTCTCACACAAGAACCAGTCACGTGCTGTTTTGTTGCTGGTGGCGGCCAAGAATAAAATCAAATTACATGTATATTAATGTTATATACAATTAATTAAAAAAATATATCTAATCAATGTTTTGTAATTACTTTAAATTAGAAAAGATTTCCATGAATTATTAATCCCACAACATTGAAAAACTCAAGGATCAAATCGACAAGGGTAGAATTTAGAATAAGAATGTAATTGAATTAACATTCAACACCCATGGAGAGAAGTTGCTGAAAAAAGTGGACTCATCGCGAGAGAGAGAGTCAGAGAAGAGATTAGATTAGAAGAAAAATGCATGGTATTTCAAAAAGTGTGTGTGAAAACTCAAATATCATACAAATTATAAGGTCAAATAAACATAAAGCGAGAGAAAGAGAATAGGTGAGAGAAATTTTCAAATAATATAAAAATGATAAGAAGGTCAAAGACAGAATGAAATTAATTAAATAAAAATGTTAGTGCATGTTTAGCGTCTTTTAATTTGTTTTATAGCATGGAAAAGCCACATGGAAACCTCGTTTTTCCTTGCCTAATAACCAAAAGAAAACCTAACACGTTTTGATCCAAATTCTTCATGGTTGCTGTTTTAGACTCATCCACTATATCATCATTTTTGCTTCAAACTACAACATATATAAATACCCATCTCTTCTCCACAATCCTAAAACCATTCTCCTCTCTTCCATTTCTCATACCCAAGAAAATGAGGTGTTTTGTAAAGCTGTTGTTTGTGGTGGCCTTGTTTTCATTTCTTTCAGCGTCTCAAGCAGCTGAAGAAGATGATGAAAATTTGATCACACACCAAGTCTCAGATGATCATCAGCTCCCTCTGCCAGAAATGGAAGATTTAAAGCTAACTTCGCTTCGGGGAAGGAGGGGCTTCTTCTCTTACAGGTTTAGGCCTTACCAAGCGGCAATGACATGCGATAGAAACATAAAAGTGTGTCGTGCCAAAGGCAGCCCTGGGCGCAACTGCTGCCAGAAGAAGTGCGTGGATTTGAAGACAGACAGATACAACTGCGGGAGGTGTGGGAAGAAATGCAACTACTCGGAGATATGCTGTAAAGGGAAGTGTGTGAATCCAATGTTCAATAGGAAGCACTGTGGAGGCTGCAACAATAAGTGCAATAGAGGTAGCTTGTGCGTCTATGGGATGTGCGGCTACGCATAAACAATGGCTAGTGCAAACTAAAATATGATGCTCTAGATTCTGTTTTGATGATTCTTTATTGGTTTGTTTAATGGAGGGAGTAAAAGTTAAGCTCCTGAATATCACTTATGAGTTGATTCGATTCTTGATTAATGTCATATATACAAGCACATGTATCAATGAATTAATAGATTTGTTAAGTTATTTCAAATAATAATAATAATAATTATTATTATATATTTTTTAAGTTAATGTTGTTTTGTTTATGATCATTTTCCCAGCGTTTGGTTTTAACTTTTCAAAAAGTGTTTTATTTTGAAAAAAAAAATCAGTTTAAAAAGAGTTTTTAAGATGACATATTAAAAGATGAGATTGAGAAATAAATCATTTTGAGAGAAATACTTGGAAGCAAATGTTTAAAAAAAATAGTTTTTAAGTATATAATAACTTGTGTATAAAAACACTTAAGAGGAAATGTAACTAAACATATGAATGTTTAAATTCTAAACAATTTTTATACAAAATGTTTTTTAAAGAATGCATTCTTGAAAATAATTAAGTTAAAAGGCATTCCAAATGGACCCTTAAATATATAAAATCTTTCGCAAAGATTGGACAATGAAATCGAATTTCTGATCTTGTTTTGGTGAGAAAAATTATTCGAAAATTGTAATGGATGGCTAAATTAAATATGAAAATAGCAAAATATAGCAACTTTTAAAAGAAATTGCAAATATGACAAATATTTTAAGTGATTTTTTTAAATTTCCATTTTACCCCTCATTTGTGTGCATTTTCACCTTTTTCTTCCTTTTTTTCCTTTTCCAAACTTCTATCAGCGATAGATTCTATCTCTGATACGATAAAATTCTATCACTAATAGATTTCTATCAGTGATAGAATGCTATCGCTGATAGACTTCTATCGTCGATAGAATTCAAATATTTTAAATGATTTTTTTAGATTCCCGTTTTATCTCTCATTTGATTTTAGCGTACATTTTCTCCTTCTTCTTCATTTTTTCCTTTTCTTTGATAGACTTCTATCAGAAATATAGAATTCTATCGCGGATAGACTTCAAATATATTTTTTTTTAAATTCTCATTTTACCCCTCATTTGATTTTAGCACGCATTTTACTCTTCTTCTTTGGCTTTTTCCTTTTCTCTAATAGACTTCTATTAGTGATAGATTTCTATCAGTGATAAAATTCTATCGTCGATAGTCTCTATCAACGATAAAATTCAAATATTTTAAATGATTTTTTTAGATTCCCATTTTACCCCTCATTTGATTTTAGCATGCATTTTTCCCTTCTTCATTTTTTTCCTTTTCTTTGATAGACTTCTATCAGCGATGGAATTCTATCGCGGATAGATTCTATCAGCCATAGAATTCTATTGTCGATAGAAGGGTATTTTGGTCATTTAGACGGTCTGAACGTAATTTTTTTGCCTTTTTTGCTATTATTTTTCCAAGTTGCTATATTTGCTAATATTTTGGCCCATTTTGTTATCTATGCAACTGGCCCAAAATTATTTAGGAAAATGTATATAGTTTTTGAATGGTATTTATCCTACCAATAATTATAAATTTATATTTTTCCTTTCTAAGATGTGGATTAATATACTTGAGACATTTTCTTTTTTTAAAAAAAAAAAAAAAAATCAATCACAATTCACACGTGAGAATGAAGATTTTTTGAATCTTTTACCTTGGTCGAGGATATTATATCTTAACTGCTGAGTTATACTTTATACCTATAATATTTTCCTCACACAATCAAATTTATCTTCTAATTTTTCAAATTGAGTAGTTGAATGCAACTCTTTTTTTTTTTTTTTTAAATAATAATACCATATATTTTTTTAAAAAAATTACAACTATTTCTCTTCATACTTGACAAAAAAAAAATCTAAAACAAACAAAATATGAATTGAAATTGAAAGCGTTTAACATTTTAATTAATCATGAACAGAACAAAATTATACATATTTTGATAGTATATATGTCTATTTTAGTTAGTATAGCTAAATTAGAACAATTTAATATTTATTTATCAAAGACGTAACTTGCTCATATTTTAAGCTGAAATTTACTTCATATTACAAACTCTTTTCACAGTGGCTGACAATTTTTTTTGAAAACTAAATCTAAGCCAAGAACTCCAGGAATTCTGGAGCGGATTGTACCAAGAAACACATAAAATCCTGAACGCGTTATACAACATTACATGAAATGTGTGATATCTTATAGAGCATAATTGTAAGCAATTAAAAGCATCCACACAACGAACTCTCTTGAAACAACCTCCTTGTACGTCGTGTTAGAGAAAATCTAAGCCACCAGGAGCTTACGATATCCACCACAAGTTTATAGTGGAGCATAATAAACCACACAGCTGGAATGAAGGCCATACCTGTTATGACCCACGGAGCGATCCACTTTGTTTCATCATACGCAATGAAAAAGGTCGAGCTGAAAGCTGCCACCATAGACGTCATCGAAAGAGCCAGTGTCACCAATCCAACCACTAACTTGGCCGGCAACGACACCAAGAAGTCGTCTTCTGCATAGCGCGATGTCAAGATTGACAAAAAAGTGAGTATTGAAAGTATAGAAAGCACGAGAGCTGCAACATCTGCTATTACAAACGCCAAAAACGCTGTCTTTTGTCGAAAAATAGGGATGCCAGTCTTATCATCATTGCCTCCTGGCATGGTGAACCCTGCTCCAAAAACTACGGTTGCAATCAAAGTTGCCACCACCATGCATGAGTGTGCTGTATTCTTCATCCACTTCTCGCCATCTTTTAGCAGTTGCTGGTGCTCTTTTGTGAAATACTCGCGTTGGGTAAAGGAATCGATTTGACCAGGAAGGAGGTGACTTGCAACATTATGTTTCATCAGACGATGAGAACACACTACAATTTTCTCCACTTCAAGATATCATAACATTACATAGCTTTAACAATGATATTAGAAAGTAAATTAGGAAGGCAGTAATAAGAAAGATATATTAAAGCGCACCAAATTAAACTCGTACCTTAAACCACGAAAGTTCTCGTTGCATTTGAACAGCTGCTCCGGAGACTCTATTGATAGATGCCATTGATCAGGTAGTTTTCCAGCTAAGTATAGGATGTTGAGGTTCGGCTGTTTGTTAACAAAATTGACAAGGAGATCCTTGAGTCCTCCTAGCTCATACATTAAACCAAAGACACTTTCTTGTCGATTTTCAACTGCTACGTGAAATATGGTTTTATTGTTAGCATCGACAGTCCATAGTAGTTCCGGATATGAGCGAACGAGTATTATCAGGAACTCCACGTTTCCAACTTTTGCAGCCTCACGCAGTAATACTGCGGATTCTCTAACAAAATTTGACCGGTCGTCTTCAATGTTCTCGCAAACGTTGCTCCCATAGAATTTGAACGATTCGATGCGCTAAAGTTTGCATCAAAGCTTTGTTGTAGAATCTTTTGAAGCCTAGCAAGTAATTAATTAAATTAAAATAGATATATTCATGTAGATTCACACAAAACAGCAAAGCTCAATTATTATTACAGGAGTTGATGAATCTTTTGCAAAAGCAAAGCTTTGTGTTGAAGGATAAATTTTGTCCAATCACAAATTGCCAAGTCATTATCTAAAATTAATGACAAAATTACGAATAATTAAATTTGGGACCAATTATAAAGTGACATGTGTCCCAAATTTAATTTGAAGACAAAGTTGGTCAATTATAAATTTAAAGAGCCAAATTTCGATTTGATCAATTAATTAGAAAATAAATTATTTTGATCAAATTAATTAATTTGACCAATTAATTAACAAAATAATTAATTGGATCAAATTTTGGTCTTTTAAATGTCTGGGTCATATGGTTTTGGGTCAAATATGAACCAAACCCAAGACTAAAATGGTTGAGTCCAAGACCGATAAAGCCCAAGCCCAAGTTGTTAGGCCCGAAAGTCACCAGGGCCCATCCAGAACTCTATAAATAGAAGGGTTCTCCTCCATTTCAAGGGTTCAGAAATTTTAGACAGTTCAGAAATTCTACACTCAAGACAAGAGTTCAGAGTTTCAAAGCTCTCAAGCAGAACCAAAGAATTCAGAGAGACTCCACCAAGTCTGAAGACCGAAGACTCTCTGCAATCCATAAGTTCAAGTGTTGAACACTTCTTGAAGACCAAACACTCTTCAAGACTTCAACACTCCTTGAAGACCCAACACTCTTCAAGACTTCAACACTCCTTGAAGATCAAAGACTCTTCAGGACATCAACACTTCTTGAAGATTGAAGACTCCTTCAAGACTGGAAGACTTCAAGCTCCAAGAATCCATTGAAGCTTCAAACTCGAGATCAAGCGTTCCAGCCTTCGAGTGAAACACAATCACACACATAAGAGAGAGAATCAGAGGATAAAAGTTAGAGATTGTACACCCACACGCATACAAACATCAATAAAATATATTGTTTATTCCACGTGTCTCCATCTTCGAAGTTACGTGCGAACACTTTGCGCTTCTACCAATGGCTGATTTTCTAGCTAGAACTTTTAGAGCTGTGACACCACCATATTCAATCCGTTCCTTTGCTAATGCTGGTTTCTTTTCCACAATTTCCAAAGCTATATCTATAAGAATTGAAGGGAGCGAGAGAGAGAGAGTATTAAATTAAATACATGGGGTCAGAGAGTTGAAACTGATAATGGGAAGAATATTAAGGTTAGAAGAAAACCATAAAAATCGACGCGAATGGCAGTAATAAGAAGGTCAAGCTGTTGAGAAGTATTTAACAATTCAAAAGTGGTATGACGCCAAAGGAAGGAAGCCATATCTTTGCGTTCGAAGGCTATTGCTGTTAAAAGTGGAATTGGATTACTAGGAAGATGAATATTTGGAAGAAAAAAATGCTTCTTAACCATTGCTTTAGCAATGCTTACAACTCCTGATATAGCAGCGAAAGTCAGGGCAGTATTCCCCACTCTATTTCGGACCGCCATGTCTTCTGGGGAGGAAAGGTCAACCAAATTTTTAACAAAAGAAACATGTTTTGCACCAGCAGCAATATGAAGAGCAGTGTCTCCCATCTCATTTATTTCCACTGTGATTGAATGTTTTTGGTCTATGAATATAGACTTGGCGGTCTTCCAATCACCTTTTAGTGCAGCTTCATATAACTCAAGTTTCTTTTTCCCTACACATTATAGACCAAACAACTCAAAACTGCTCAAACAAACTATTACCCTCGCAAAAAAAAATATATATATATATCAAGAATGTCTCTTCTCCGAATTACTATCAAATTAAAAAATTAAAACTAATAAATTTAAATTTCTTCAAATATATTAATCTTGGTGGATTAGTGTTGGATATATAAGGGAGGACAAGTAGGTATGAGGCCTTTTGAGTGGACCAAATGCAATGTCATGAGGATTTTGGACAATATCATACCATTGTGGAGATATGTGAAGTATCCGGCTGTCTCTTAACAATTAGGATGGAGGTTTTTTAATAGATTAGGACGAAATTTAATCTTTTGATTTGTTCTCCTTTCATTAATTATCAATATTAAATATAAGAGGAACTCAAAAAAATTAAAAAAAAAATGACAAAAGACAAATAAAACTACTGAGTTTTGAATTCTATTTTGTGAATCTTCTTCTAGCTTGTGATTCAAACTTTACTAATTAATTACGTATTAAATGTTGAAATATAAACTTGATTTTGGATATTTAGTATTTGGGCCTAGCCCAAATAAAAGCCCAAATTCTAGAAATGTCTTTAAGTAGAGTGAAAATCTAGAGAAATCCCCTAGGAAGGCTTTTGGAGTATATGAGTAGAATTCTCTAGAATGTTAGAGAAAATTTTGTATTCTAGAGAATCATTTATAGCCACAAGATTATAGTTGTGTGTTGGCAAAATTATAACCACAAATTGAGGAGGTGGAAACTAGTATAAATAGGAGTAGTGTCTTAAAGTTTTTGTAAAAAAGCCAATCAAGCCAAAAAGCTAGATTTGAGTAATAACACAAGTAGCCTCTTTCTCATAACCTCTTTCTCAAAAATCCATCTTTCAAGTTTACCCTCCAATCTCCAAAAGGTTTCTTTCCAACAAAGTGGTATCAGAGCTTGAAGATCCTTGCTAAGAAGATGGCTAGCAACGGCATGGTGCCATTCCAAGTTCCAATGCTCAACAAGAGCAACTATGATAATTGGAGCATCAAGATGAAGGCTCTCCTTGGTTCGCAAGACGTGTGGGAGATAGTAGAGAAAGGATACACCGAGTCAGAGAATGATAGTCTTTCTCAAGCACAAAGGGATGGTTTGAGATACTCAAGAAAGAGAGACAAGAAAGCTCTCTATCTAATCTATCAAGGATTAAATGACGATGCTTTTGAGAAGATTTCAGAAGCAAAGACAGCGAAAGAAGCATGGGAGAAACTTCAAACATCATACAAGGGAGCGGATCCCGTCAAGAAGGTACGTCTTCAAACTTTAAGAGCTGAGTTTGAAACTTTGAATATGAAAGAAGGGGAAGCCATCTCCGACTATTTTTCTAGAGTTTTAACGGTCACCAATCAACTTAAGAGGAATGGTGAAAAGCTTGATGATGTAAAAATCATGGAGAAAATATTAAGATCTTTAGATCCAAAGTTTGAACATATTGTTGCCATAATCGAAGAAACAAAAGACTTGAATGCTATGACCATTGAGCAACTCTTGGGATCGTTACAAGCATACGAAGAAAAGAAAAAGAAGAAGGAAGGAATCGTGGACCAATTACTCAAGCTGCAAGTTGACTCACCTACTGGAGGAGTTAGTCAGAGTGATAGAGGCCAACGAGGACGAGGTCATGGTGGACATCGAGGACGAGGAAGAGGTCATGGGCAAGGACAAGGACGAGGACGAGGTTGGAGACCCTATGAAGACAACAAAAATTTCCAAAGAGGAGAAAACTCAACAAGAGGTCGTGGGCCAGGCAACTCAAGATCAAGGTACGATAAATCAAATATTAAATGCTACAATTGCCAGAAGTTTGGTCATTATGCCTCTGAATGTAGAGCTCCTAGCAACAAAAAAGTTGAAGAGAAGGCAAACTTCATTGAAAGGAGTCAAGAATGTGACACCTTATTAATGGCTTGCACGGACAATGAATGGAACAAAAATAACAAATGGTATCTAGACACTGGAGCAAGCAACCATATGTGTGGAAAAAGGAGCATGTTCGTGGAACTTGATGAATCGGTGAGCGGCAATGTAGCCTTCGAAGATGAATCCAAGGTGGAAGTAAAAGGAAGAGGTTGTTGGGTTTTATGCCCTAAAACTCGTAGATAGTGAATGTAACTGTTGACCGGATATTAATGAAATAATATTGATATATTTTTCCATTAATTGTTATTAGTTATTTTATATTTGTCTTTGCCTAATAATAACCCTAATCCAATAAACTAGACATCCAAGGCTGTAATATGAGTCTTGAACTATATGTAGCGACATATGGGATCATTGTTCAAGAAACAGCCTAAAGGGTCTATAGTATAGGGATAAGACTGGGTGCCTTATCCTGGTGACACTATGGATACGGCTCACTTTGTATTTGATACAAACGCTGCGATCCAACGCGTTCGTGTAGGAGACATGCGAGTGGGGGTATCCTATGCAATGAGTTTGCATAAGACCGGACCGCGAAATAGTAACCACCGGTTATAACACCGTTAACTAGTTGGTTTTCTATTTCACTAGGACGACCTAGACAACTTAGTCTCAATCCTGAGTTGATTATGGACTCCTGCTCATGAGAGATTGTCCTTTGATTTGTATGGGTGAGAGTGGCCAATACGCCGACTCAATAAGCCTACCACTTTGGGGACAAGACCGAATGGGGAGCTGGGAACATAATTGTACAAGATGGAATTCACTCCTTCCCGACTTTAGGGAAGCAGATGAGTGTTCCCTTAAGTGGTTACTCCGAGTCTTGAACAAAGGGCCCTACCCTCTCAATGGCACGAGAGGGTTTTCTGTTTGATGGTTGGACCACAAACAGGTTGTTCATTAGAGGAGAATTGGTACTTAAGGAAATAGAAGTAACCCAGGGGTAAAACGGTAATTTGACCCAGCTGGTGTTACGGACACTCGTGAAGGACTAACTAGTCGATATTGGTCTATATCCGTGGACACAGAAAATATGTCTGCAGTGAGAAGAGTGCAACTGTGAGTCTATAGTGGAATGAACACACAGTTAACGAATATTGATTAATGTGGTTAATGAGTTTGACCAATTAATCTCACATCGTTGGAGCTTCTGATCTGCAGGTCCATTAGGTCCCACTGGTAGCTCATAAAGTAATTTGAGGCAACTAAGTAATAAATGTAAATTGAAAATGTTCAATTTACTAAGGGAAACAAATATAATATATATTGATATATTATTATGAGAGAAATTAAATATTTGAAGAAGTTCAAATATAGATTTATGGAAGATTGAAAGAGTTCAAATAATGAATTAATTAATTTAAGTCCTAAAATGTGTTTGGGTAAAATTAATTAATTCAAGGCCGGAAATTAAATATGTGATATTTAATTGGTGGTTAATTAATTAAAGAATTCATTAACCATGAATTAATCAATTATGTAAATAATTAATCACTTAAGGAAGTGATTAATCATTTATGGGAATGATCTAATCACTTATGAAAGTAATTAGTCATTTATGGAAGTAATTAGTCATTTATGGAAAAGATTAATCAATTAGGGAATTGATTGATCATGATTGATTAATTAAGGAATAAGATTGAATCAATTTTGGAAAAGATTGATTTAATTGAATATTTTATTCATGGCCTCTCTTCTATAAATAGAACACTAGACCTAATTGGTCAGGACCTGACACTCTTGCTCTTGCTCTTAGACTCTCAAAGACAAGACCTAGAATTCTCTCTAGCCTCCCTCTTAGAGAAAGACTCCCACAAGTCTTTTGCCTCCTAGACTTAGAGACATACCGGTGTAACCTCTGTGGTGATTGTGTCAATCAAAGAAGAAATTTCCAGCGAAGAAAAACAAAGGCGGCTGCTGCGTTTTCGTTCGTGGAGCGTCGTTGGCGAAGAACGGTCAAGTCTTCAACGAAGGTTTGAAACGGTTCTTCCTCTTTTCTTTAGAAAAGTATTAAAAATAAATTTAGATTTATTTTAGCATGTTTAAACCAATTTTACAGCGGCTTTAAAGGTTGTTTAAAGTTTTGTTTGAGTTATCGTAACGGTATTTTAATGTTAATTAATATACGGCGTAAGGTCCAATCGATTCGCTTCCGCTGCGTGGGGACTTTTATTCCCTTCAGAGGTAACATTCTTATCCGATTGAAGAATGGTGAGCATCAATTTATTTCAAATGTTTATTACGTGCCAAGTATGAAGAGTAATATCTTGAGTTTGGGCCAACTCTTAGAGAAAGGTTATGACATTCAATTAAAAGATAATAACCTTTATATAAGAGACAGTGCAAATAATCTGATTGCTAAGGTGCCAATGACAAAAAATAGAATGTTTATACTTAACATTCAAAACGACGTAGCAAAATGCTTGAAGATGTGTTATAAAGATGCATCTTGGCTTTGGCATCTTCGATTTGGGCATCTCAATTTTGGAGGATTAGAATCGCTCTCCAAGAAGAACATGGTGAGAGGATTACCTTCCATCAGCCATCCTGATCAAGTGTGCGAAGGATGCCTACTTGGAAAGCAATTCAAGAAAAGCTTCCCGAAAGAGTCCAACTCAAGAGCTCAAAGGCCTTTAGAACTCATTCATACGGATGTGTGCGGTCCAATCAAGCCAAGCTCACTCGGTAAGAGTAACTATTTCCTTCTCTTTATTGATGATTTTTCAAGAAAAACATGGGTGTATTTCTTGAAGCATAAGTCAGAGGTGTTCGAGAATTTCAAAAGGTTCAAAGCCCTTGTTGAGAAAGAAAGTGGCTTAGTCATCAAGGCCATAAGATCTGATCGTGGAGGAGAGTTCACATCAAATGAATTCCAGAAATATTGTGAAGACCATGGAATTCGACGACCCTTAACAGTGCCAAGATCTCCCCAACAAAATGGAGTGGCAGAAAGAAAGAACAGAACAATTCTCAACATGGCAAGAAGTATGCTCAAAAGCAAGAAGCTACCAAAGGAGTTATGGGCAGAAGCAGTGGCATGTGCAGTCTACCTATCCAACCGATCTCCAACAAGAAGCGTAAATGGAAAAACACCACAAGAAGCCTGGAGCGGAAGGAAGCCTGGGATTTTTCATCTCAGAGTCTTTGGAAGTATTGCTCATGTGCACATTCCAGATGAAAAGAGAAGTAAGCTGGATGATAAAAGTGAGAAGTACATATTCATCGGCTATGATTCCAACACTAAAGGCTACAAGCTCTACAATCCTAATACTAGAAAAACAATAATTAGTCGAGATGTAATATTCGATGAAGAAGGAGCATGGGATTGGGGACAACGTGATGAAGACTACAACTTCCTTCCATACTTCGAAGAAAATGACATGGAGCAAACAATGATGGAGCAAACAAGAGAGGAGCCTTCTACTCCAACAGCTTCACCAACGACTACAAGTTCTCAAGAAGATGAGAACTCAAGTGAAAGGATTCCACGTTTCAGAAGATTACAAGAACTCTATGAGGTAACTGAAAATCATGATAATCTTACTCTCTTTTGTCTTTTTGCCGACTATGAGCCCATGAACTTCCAAGAAGCAGTGAAAAACAAAAATTGGAAAAGCGCCATGGATGAAGAGACCAAGGCGATCAAGAAGAATGACACATGGGAGCTAGTCTCACTTCCAAAAGGGCACAAGGCGATCGATGTGAAGTGGGTTTACAAAATCAAAAGGAAATCGAAAAGAAGACCTCATGAGGTTAAGAGATTTGATGGTATTAACAAAATCAAGTTTAAGAGGGGGTGTTGAAATATAAACTTGATTTTGGATATTTAATATTTGGGCCTAGCCCAAATAAAAGCCCAAATTCTAGAAATGTCTTTAAGTAGAGTGAAAATCTAGAGAAATCCCCTAGGAAGGCTTTTGGAGTATATGAGTAGAATTCTCTAGAATGTTAGAGAAAATTTTGTATTCTAGAGAATCATTTATAGCCACAAGATTATAGTTGTGTGTAGGCAAAATTATAACCACAAATTGAGGAGGTGGAAACTAGTATAAATAGGAGTAGTGTCTTAAAGTTTTTGTAAAAAAGCCAATCAAGCCAAAAAGCTAGATTTGAGTAATAACACAAGTAGCCTCTTTCTCATAACCTCTTTCTCAAAAATCCATCTTTCAAGTTTACCCTCCAATCTCCAAAAGGTTTCTTTCCAACAAAGAAGGTATACATTTTTTATCCAAGCTTTGGGATAGGGGGAGCTACCTCCTCTGTTTCAAAATTTGGCTGGTGACATAAAGGAGAAAGAAAAAAAAAAAAAAAAAAGAGGAATTTTTTTTTTTTTTTGGCAGCGGTGGCGGGTGGTGGACGATGGCTACAAAAGACATTTTTATGATTTAGGTAAAGTGTGGGGGAAATAGGAAGAGGAAGAAGATGAAGAAGAAAGAGAAAAAGAATATATATATATATATATATATATATATAATTTTAAAAAATTTAATAAAAAAATGTCACAACAACATTCTATTAAACAGAAACACTGGCAGGGAGACTGAGTTTAAAAACTCGAGAACCTAAATGGAATCTATTTCAAATCTCAAGGGCTAAAAATGTAATTGTTGAAGGAGAAATTTTAGCCAATCACAAATTGTCACGTCATTATTCAAAATTAATGATGAAATTACAAATAATTAAATTTCGGATCAATTATAACCTGACATGTGTCCCAATTTTAATTTGAAGAAAGAATTGACGAATCTTAAATTGAAATGCCACATGTCTTCAATATGGTCATCTGATCAAATAATTAAAGTTTAATTTGATCAAAGTTGGGTGATATGGTATTTGGGTTATACGGTATTTGGGTCAATTTAAATCAAACCCAAGTCCAAATGACTAGGCTCAAAATCAATAAAGCTCAAGTCCAAATGACTTGGTCCAAGATCAACAAGCCCAAGTCCAATGGGTCAGGTACAAAGTCAATGAAACCCAAGCTCATGTCCACGAAGAACTATATAAATAGGGGAGCTCTACTTCATTTTGAGAGTTCAGAAGTTGAAAATCTTATAGAAGAATTCAGAGAGAATTCAGAACCTAAAATACTTCCAGAAGATCAAAAGACTCTTTGAAGCTCTCGCGAAACCATTGAGACAACTTCAATCTCAAGAATAAGCTACAACGCCTTTGAGACAACTTCAAACTCAAGAACAAGCGTTCCAGTCCTTGATTGTTCTCGGGTGAAACACACACAAGAGAGAGAATCAGAGGATTACATATAAGAGATTGTACTACACCCACCACATCAATACAATACAAATTTATTCTACTTGTTCCATCTCCTTGAAACTGAAAGAAGAAGAAGCCAATATATGAATGGTTGTAGATAAAAACATACCGGTAATATGCTTTGCTGTGGGATTTGCAAAACCCAACGGCGGTTGACTTATCCTTGGAATTGTAGGAACGTTGGAATTATTGGAATTGTTGGATTCGTTTTCCGGTGCTTGATTTTGATTCATCATCTCTCAAATAGGTGTCTTTCCAAGTTCTTATGCACTCAAAAAAGCCTTTGATTGGATTGTTGATACACAAAATGGAGGACCTGCGGGATGATTATATAATACATGGAATCTTTTTTTATGATTTTAAGGTCAAGAGGTAATAATGTCATTTTGAAAATAAAATATATGACAAGTGGGAATGACTATCCTTACAAATTAACTATAACGTGTGGTAAGGGCAATCATATTTATTAAAAAAGAATTATATAATATATGAATTATATATATTACCAACAAATAACATATTTATATGATGATGACGACTATGATGTAATTAATTTAGAAGGGTTTTCTCAAAAAAAAAAAAAAATTAATTTAGAAGGGTGTTATATTAATTCCATTTAATGGGATAAATTAAGTTATTTTAGAGTCATAAAAGTTTATAGACTTTTCATTATTAAAAAAAAAATGATGGCTGATCTAAAAAATATAAGAATTAGGGTTTTTTTTTTCATGAGTTTTGTTATGAGTTTTCAGACTGATATTTAGCATCCTTGTTATGAGTAAGGGTTAAAATGTCGATGTCGATGAAAATGTCGAGGTCTAGATTTTATGAAAATGTCGATGGACATTTCAAAAACAAATTATGAAAATTGTGGAAATTTATAAAAATTGTTTGGAGTGTTATGTTAATGGGATAAACTAAGTTATTTTAAAATCGTGAAATTAAAGTTCATAGACTTTCATTAAAAAAAAAAGTTGTTTGCATAGATGACAAATTGGACCAAATTAATAGCAAATATAGCACACTTGCAAACTAATTGAATATATAGCACAATTAGTTGTAAAATACCAAAAAGCCCATCAAAGTTCATTCAACCTCAATATTTTTGCCCATCAATTGACTATTTTTAGCCTCCAAGTCCTAATCCCTCGTTTTTGCATTTCAGTTGAGAAAATTCGTCAATGTTTTTTTTTTAAAAAAAAAAGAATCAGCTCTAATCAACAACTCATCTGGTTTCTCGACTAATTTATGTTGATTTATGTTTTTTCAACATATGATACACTCCAATAATTGGAGGTTTTTTTTTTAATCAGAAATAGACTCCAATTATTGGAATCTATCAATGATAGTCACTTATAGATTGTTGACTTCAACAAACTTTGTTTTATAGTCAATTCAAAACGTTGTAATCCATTTTTAGAAAATTGTTAATTGTCATTAGACTTCAATTATTCAATCATTGATAGACTCCATAATTTGCAAAACAGATTGAAGCTAATGGCCCAAGACTAGTTTGTTGGAAATCACAAAATCCCAAGGATTGGAAAAATATGAACGAGAAGATATTCACGGCGAATGATATGTAAGTTACTTTTATACTTTTTGTATAATTTTAAAATTTTTTATACATGTGCAATTTCAAAAACTCAGATATCAATGTCTATCTATCACTTATAGATTTTGATTAGTCCGATTAGACACTGATATTTGAATTCTATCAGTGTCTATCACGGGTAGATTTTGATTAATCAAAGTCTATCAGTGATAGTCACTGGTAGATTTCAATTAATCAGAGTCTATAAGCGATAGAAACTGATAGACGGTAAATAATCGAAGTGTATCAGTAGATTAATAGATTCTAATTAACCAGAGTCTATCATTGATAAACTCTGATGACTCTAAATAATTGAAGTCTATCAGCAAAGATTGATAGATTCTAATTAATCAGAGTCTATCGATGATATACTCTGATAGATTGTGTCATATTTGTCATTCTTTTACATTGTGCTATATTTGCAATTATAGAAATCTTATTTGCTACCCACTGCAAATTCTCTAAAACAAAATGATAAGTTGATCTAAAGATATATGAATTAAGGGTTTGTTTGTTTCAGGGGTTTTGTTATGAGTTTTTAGACAATATTTTTTATCGCATCCGTTAAATAATAATAATTTTCAAGCAAAAAATGACAGTGTGAACATATTTTCAAAATTTATGGAGGAAAGACCAAAAGTGACTAACCTTTTAAAAACATAATAATTAACAAATGAACAATGAGAACCAATTTTAAGCTCTATTAAAACTACATTGACTAAATTTATGGATATTTAGGAGTGCAGAGACTAAAATGGAATGAAACTCAAAGCAAATGGACCAAAAATAGTAATTTAACCTAAATAAAATTATTTATTTTCATTATTAGTTTAATTAATGATTTTTTGTAAAAATATTTTTTTATTTTAATTTTAATTTATTAATTAATTTATATTTATTATAACAAATATTTTAAATAATACTAATTTTAATTTATGATTTCATTAATTTATTCTCTTACATTTAATTAATTAATCGATAAAATATAGTTTTTATGAACACAAGTTGTCAAATAAACACAATATTTAATTTTCAGACATTAATTATCATATACATCCAAAAATAGATAAAATATCTCAAATATTTAAATTCTAGACTTTCAACTTCTAGACATTTATTATCTCTCTTTAATATTTGAAGTGCATAGTTGAGGAAGACATTATTTTTTCTTTACTAATAGTTTTTATTTTTTTTTAAATAATTTTTGAAACATATGTAAGAGTTGAACATTTGAATCCTAATATCTTAACCAATTGAACTAGGTTAATATTGGTATTAGACTAATAAGTTAAGGTTAATCTCTTCTTTTTTACCTTCAACTCAAAAAATATATATATTTTAACCCAAAAAGAATACTAATAAAGATACTCCAAACTATGTAAATTAAACTTCTCAAAAAAAAAAAAAAAAAAAAAAACTATGTAAATTAAAAGATAAATGACATATTCTACTTAGAGGTTTATTATTCCTAGTCAAATGGAACATGTTCATCAAGCGATGGATCTAGCATAGGTCCCTGAACTGTAAAGCATTTTATATAATGTATACAGAAATTAGTAAATATCACTAAAATAGTTAAATCAATTAAGGGTTGTGCAACCCTTAATTGATTTATCATTTTTGTCACTGTACATACATAGAGAAAAAAAGGGTTTATTTTATTCGTTTGAAAATATATACAAAAGCTATTTTTTAAAAATACATTTATATTTTATAAATTTAAATTGTAGGTATATTTGCTTAACAAAATTATATGTATAAATTATTTATAAATATGAAACAATAATAAATAGGTTAAATTGTAAATATAGTCTCAAAATCTAGTTAGTGTCAAATAGATCCCTAATTCCCTAAACTTTAAAAAATGTCTAAAGAAGTCTCAAAACTTTTGATTTTATGTCTAATAAGCTTATGAACTTCAAATTTTATGTATAGTAGGTCATTGACCTGACATTTTTTAATATTCATGAACTTGTTAACTAGACATAAGATTGAAAGTATAATATTCTATTAGACACAAATTTCAATTTTACGTCTAATAGGTTTGTTAATTTCAAAAAATGTAAATATGTCAAAGACTTATTAAATAACAAATTAAAAATTTAGAAATCTATTTGACATTTTCAAAGTTGAAGGACCTGTTCAAGAACCTAAAGACACAAACATGAGACTAAAATAGGAATTTAACCTAACAAAAATGTATAATATTATAATTTTTGTTTTAATTTTTTCTTTAAATTTCATTCCATTTATATCAAATATAAATGAAAATGGATAAAAAAAATTTAAATGTTTGTTTCGTTATTTTTAAAAAATTAATCCTATATATATGAAAACTCATAGAGGATAATTTACAATGTATTAAACTTACAGTTAAGTTTTTTTATGGCTTTGTTAAATTGCTTGTAAATTAATTTTACGAAATTATAAGCAAAGTCCTCGAAACAAAAATTTTGGATCTACCACCATATATTCACCGACCGATCTAGTCAAGAGGGTAGTTGAACAAATCAATTATTTAATATTTTTCTATACAATTAAATATTTGATATGAACGAAGGATAAGCTTCAAATAAAACCAACCTAAGTTTCAAAAAAGAAAACCAACATTAAAAAATCGATTAGAAACGAATCTCGATGAGCAAAGGTAACATGGAGCTCCTAATATATACAGACATAATATCAATTAATAAGAGATTATTTCTAAAAACTATGAACTTATGATTGGTTTATTATATTATAATTTCGAGTAGATGAGCTTCTACTGAAAAATGAAACTCTACATGCAGCTAATCGCCACAGTAAAATTACTATGTTAGAACTAACCAAAAAAAAAAAAAAAGAGTATAGTGACTATGTTTTTCTAATATGATTCTTATAATTTTCTATTGAGAGGAAATAAAAAAAAAAAAATGGAAACCTAACCTCATTGACATTTTAAAAACTTATTAATGACCATCTATCTAGGTCATAATATATTCAGTTGACGATCTGGGCATTTAGGCAATGGAAAAGATCTCCTGTATTGCAATGTATATGATAAATTTTTTTGTTCATAATTATTTTTTGTTTAGTAATGATATGTGAATTTGAGCCTGTAGAATCCACGTAATCCGCCCAATCTCAATGAATAATAGAAGAATAATGCTTGCAAAATCAATGAACTACATTGGATGTGTGATGTTCGCCAAAAGTAGTATATATTTCGATGCCTAAGTCAAATTAGGGTTTGTGTTAGCGTAGCGTGATACAAATAATATGTTCGCATGAGAGCGAGAGCTAGAAGGACAACTGGGCTCTTGCAAGGCAGAGGACAACTTGCATAAACCATCTTCAAGGGTGTCTCGGAGGAGAACTTGCTTGGATTGAAGATCATTGACAAAACAAAATGAAGAATAGAATTCAACAAAAGCCTTATTATCCCTGCACAAATGAGAAACACTAATAAGTTTCTTTGAAATAGCGAGAGTGTATAGAATAGTGGTAACTCTTAGAAATAAGAGTTATAATTAGATAATCAATTCTTTCTAGGCTTAAAACTCAAATGTTTGCTGTAATTTGGCATGAAGATTGTGCATAAATGTGTGAATTCTAAGTTAGGTTGTTGTGTAGATCAGTAGGCTATGCGCGCTTGATTGTTTTTTTTGGTGCATTTCTTGGTTTTTTAAGCTAACTAAGGGCATGTTTCACTCAGGAATTGCTATAGCAGCTTGGCAGTAGCAGATGGTCCAAAGAGCTGGAAGCTTTAATGATTACACGAACCCTCACATGTGGGAAGCTCATTAATATTTGAGTTGATATTCTTTTTGTCGAATCAGAAAGCTTTAGCCAATGGGAAAGGTTCCAAGTGGACTTAGTCATCTAATCAACCCTGAAGTCCATTGTAGAATAAAAGCTATAAAATGAAAATGTAGCAAAAGAGGAAAGCATAAGGCTAGGAATAGAGGGATTTTGGAGCTGCTGTTAGCTGCAAAAAAAAAAGGAAAAAACAGCAAAGGAGTGGCTGATTGAAGACTATTCAGTTTGGAAAAGTTAGATTTTCTTTTGAAAGCTTCTTCCTTAATTTAGGGTTTAGAGTTTAAGGGGTAACGATAGGGGTGGTAATCGGTGTAGAGGGAGTGACTATGGTAGTAGTTACAGGTTCGGAGGATGAAGAAGAAGAAGTTTCCTTTTGACGGCATAGTTGAGAAGAGTGAGCTCAGAACTCTAATACCATATGATTTCATTAAATTACATAAATCAAACCAATCTTTTTTTTTTTAAAGTACAAAACCAATCTTTTATTTTTATTTTATTTTATTTTATTTTTTTTTTTTTGAGAAGCCCAATCTCTTTCTTTCATTACATTAGTCATGTGGTGCATTTCAATCCACGGCTTTAACTATAAAACTTTTTAGCTGGGCTAAAAAATATATATGTTTAACACTCGTAGATTTGAAATAATGAGCTCATAGTTTGTCGGGGCATCAACTTTCCATCATTGTAGCTAATAGAAAAGTTGACTTAATTTATTAAAAGGAAAAAAAAAAGTTGACTTAATATTTTATTTATTATTTCTTAAGCTGATGTGACTTATATTTATTAAATTTATACTATTAAAGCGGCTCATTTGAAAAGAAAAACATTTTATATTATAAAATGAGTAATGATATACGTTGCGAGTCATACTAGGGAAAAATTTCTATTATTTCAACTCATTGATTGTCACAATAGTCGTAGCATTTAAGAATGTGTGGTTCCTTGGAATAAATTAATATGGAATGGAACCCACACAACTCTTAAATGCTACTATTGTGACAATCAATGAGCGGAGATCATTACACATTTTCGTAATACTAGAAATTTTCTTCCTACTAAACTAAAGTCTAGAAAACTGCTTCTCAACACGTGTCCTAATAAAACTTGGACACATGTCTATTACAAGAAAAGTAAATTTCACTCTCTCTCCCTTCCAAGATTTGCACTTCTCTTTCTTTCTTCATCTTTTTGTTCTCCTTCTGCTCCACTTTACTTATTTATTTATTTATTTATTTTTTGACAACATGTGGAATGGAGGAATTCGAATCACATACCTCTTGGTCATCAATACAAGTTTTATGACAGCTGAGTTATGCTCATGTTGGCCCTCCTGCTCCACTTTCTTACAACAATTACCACATTTCTAAATTATTAGCAACCATTGATTTATACTATGTTACATCAACAAAAACTACAATAAAGTGACAAAATTGATGGTTAAATTTGCGAATATGTTCCACAAAAATAATTTACAAATATGTTTATTTAAAAAAAATCCACACCTATCTAATTATTTTTATGTATTTCTCTTTTTACACTTTCAATAGTCTATTAGTGATGGTATGTCAGTGATAGGTGTCTATTGTTGATAAAACGACATTGAAATATATTCTCAATATCGATGGTTTTTTTTATTTACTTTTCACATGATTTAATTAGTTGTGTTTAAAAATTGTGCTATATTTCTAAATAATTTTGAGCTAGATTTAAACTTCTAGCCTCTTGGTAGAATATCTCTGCCTTAATTAGCTCAACTATGATTCAACTAATTATTAAAAAGAATCTAATTAATGAACTCTTTTTAAATATCCTCCTTTTACATTTTTTTTTTTTTTTTGACAATATGTAGGGTAGGGGATTCGATATATATATATATATTAGGAAAAAAAATTGGGGGTCAACCCCTTAAATCTGTCCCTGCTCTTGGTCATTAGTACAAGTTTTATACTAGTAGAACTATGTTCATGTTGACATCCTCTTTTTACATTGTCCAAGAGAAAATTGCACCGCTGAGAAAATTGCAAGTACTTATTAAAAAGAATCTAGTTAACGTAGAGAGAATGAAATTTGTTATTTGATAATTTTTAATTTCGGTTTTTAGGTATTTCCATTCACTTTTGTCTTTATATGGAATTATCATATTTCCTTCTTAAAAAAAAAAGTATATAAATATTTAAAACATGAATAATACCAAAGGATACTTCACATATCTCTATAATAGTATGATATTGTGGACATAAGTTCACATGATCGACTTTGCTTTTGGTTGCACCTAAAAAATCTCATACCAATGCCAAAGTGAGCATAGCTCAAGGTAATTGACATGTACTATCGACCAAGATGTTAAAGGTTCGAATTCCCCTACCCCCAATTGTTGTTGAACTAAAAAAACAAAAAAAAAAGTCTCATACCAATAGAGATACTTTTCCTTCCTTATGTACCCATGATCTTCCCTTTATCTAGCAAATGTGGGACTTTGGTCGTACTCCCAACAATAATACTATAACTTTTTTGAAAAAAATCAATTTATATTTCAAAATTTTGGATTGTATTGATTAAAACCTCAAACTAATAATTGCATCAATTTTAACCCTAAACTTTCGTATTTAAATCAATTTAGGTCATTCATTAGTGATTTATAAATTATTTTCACTTAATTCCATTTAAAATAAACTCAAAATCGTCTAAATTAATCTTCACACGAGACTTAAAATAATAATAACAATAAAATAACAAGTTTTAAATTAAAAATTACAATAGTATAAATAACAAGTCTTATACCATAATATCAGAGAAAAAGCTCTCGAGGAAGAAGACGATTATCAGAGAAGAAGAGGAATCAAAGAGGATCAAAGGAACAAGAAGAAGAACACACGAGTTAGAGTGGTTCAACAATGAGGCTTACATCCACGGTTGAAGAGAGCAGAATTTCTTATTCTAGAAACAAGGATTACCAGGTAAGTTTATCTCTCCCTAATTTCTCTCTTGATTGATTTGAATACTCAGCTCTCTATTTATAAGTATGGCTGAATATCCTTCTTCTTTGTTAGAAGACTTAGTCTTGGCTTGTTGGTTACAACACTTTCAGTAAAAGGTAACCGTCTTTCACAGTTTCATCATACACAATGAAAAAGTTCGAGTGGAAAGTTGCCACCATAGACATCATCGAAAGAGCCAGTGTCACCGATCCAACCACTAACTTGAACAAAGTCGACAACTACATCAAGAGGTCATCTTCTGTTAAGGTTTGGAGCCCAAAACAAGGCCCACAAAAATTACGGTAGTGTGAATGAGAAAAAAAAATATACGCCTGAGCAGCTTTGATTAGTGAAGAAGAAATTTAAGGCGGTGAAATCAATTGGCTGAAAATGAATTTTGAGGCGGTTGCTGTGTCTATAAAAGGAGATCATGGGCTGCTTCATTTTTTATCAAAAAGTAAGAGGAGTGACCTTGTGTGCATGAAATTCTCATGCAACTGAAATTTTTCTTCAGTATTTTTGTACGGCTGTGAGTTACTAGGAAAGGAATAGTTTTTGTTCTCTTCGTTGGGTTTTAAGGGTATTTCTTTGTTGTTTATCCCAAGTTACCGGATTGTGGTTCTGGGAAGTCAATAGCTATTGTTAGTCTATTGAGGGGTTGTTTGTAGTGCGTTATTTCGAAGGCTTCCTGTAATCTCCCATCATTCTAGTAGAACCTGCAGTTGGACGTAGTCCCGAGCTTGGGACGAACCAGTATAATTTTTCGGTGTCGTTTTCTTTTCCCTATCTTTTATTATTTTTGGTGAATATTATTATTGGCTTGTTTGGCTTAACCTATGGAAGGGGAGATAATTATAGTATGGGAAAAATACACTTTTTGTCCCTGAGGTTTGGTTTAGATTTCGTTTTGGTCCCTGAGTTTTCAAACTCAACATTTTAGTCCTTGAGGTTTGCATTTAGTAGCATTTTGGTCTCTCCATCTATTTTTCTGTTAAAATTTAACAGATCGCTGACGTGACACTTATTTTTTTATTAAAAAAATTATTTTTTTCATTTTTTAAAATAAATATTAATAAAATAATAAAATATATATTTTAATACATTTTTAATTCTTTTTCCTTCTTCTTCTTCAATCCTTCACCACCACCACTCTCTTTCTTCTTCAACACCATCCTCACCACCAACCTACCGTCGGCGACCGGCGGCTGGTCGCCGGCGGTAGGTTGGTGGTGAGGATGGTGTTGAAGAAGAAAGAGAGTCGAAAAAGAATTAAAAATGTATTAAAATATATAAAAATATATTAATTTTCAACTATTTTTTTTATTTTTTTTTTATTTCTCCTCCTTCTTCCTCACCACTACCACCATTGTTACCGATCACCGACTGCCGTCGACCATCGGCCATCACCATCAACCTCCGACCACTCGCTGCGGCTGGTGGCAATTTTTCTGGTGACCTCCCCCGCTGCCTGCGACTTTTCCGGCAATCGAAAATTTTTTCCCTCTTTTTTTTCCTATATTTTTGAAATGAAAATAAGAAGAAAGAAGAAAAAAAAGGAAAAAATGTTTGGATCGCCGAAAAATTCGCTGATAGTCAGTGACGGATATTGAAAAAGTCATCGGTGGGAAACAACAATCGTCGAAAATAAGATAAAAGAAAAAAGTTTTCAGTCAGCGATGAGCTTCTGTGGTCGTCGGAAAAATTGTCTTCGACAGCGACGGATGCTGGAAAAGTCGTCGGCAGGCGACAACAATCGTAAAAAATAAGAAACAAAGGAAAAAAATTTCGGTCGACGGCGGATGCCAAAAAAGTTGTCGAAGGCGACAGTAGTCGAAAATAAGAAAAAAAGGAAAAAGTTTTCAGTCGACGACAGACATCGAAAAAGTCGTTGTCGACGGCTATTTTTCCGTCGTCGACGAGCAGCGGTCACTGAAAAAGTCGTCGTCGATGGAGGTGGATGCTGGAAAAGTCGTTCGCAAGCAACGATAGTCATTGAATTTTTTTTTTAAAAAAAAAAGTTTTTGGTCGCTGGCGAGCGGCAGCGGTCAACGGCGGATGCTGAAAAAGTCATTAGCGGGCGGCAGCGGTCGATGATGGATTCCAGAAAAGTCGAAACTTATAGGTGGAAGATATATTTGTAGGCTTAATTTTCAGAAACCAAATATGGTTATCAAACGGGGCCTTGGATGTGAGATTTTCTCACTTATGAAAGTTTGAAGGTTTAGTTTTTACCATTTGAAGTTAAAGGGGTTTTAACTTCAGATTATGGTTTAGTTTTTCTCTATTAAAAGTGAAGGGGTTTAACTTTTAATTAAAATTGAAAGTTCAAGGGTGTAATTACAACGACCATCATACTTCTTCAAAGGTGGTTTGACAATTTATGAGAACAATACTGATTATTTAATTAATTAATTTGCTTTTTTTTTTAAAAAAAAAGAGAGAAGTAATATGAATAGTTATTAAATAAAATTTGTTAAGGAACATGTCTTAATGAGATTTTGACAAAGAGAACACCGTTCAACCTGGGAAACTAATTGAATTAATATTTATTTTCTTCCATTTTTATTTTTAAATTTTTATAAAATGTTGTAGTTAATTTTTCTGATTTAGCCATTGAATTTTAATTTTGGAATTATGTTGGATTTAAGGAAAATAAATATACGTAGACATGGTTTGAATTTCTAAAAGAAGTTTTAATCAACTTGAAAATAAATTAAATTAGTTCCTCCATGTCTTGTCTTCTATAATTGACAACTAAATGGAATCAAAATTCAAATTGAAATATATGTACATATATCAATATATTAAAGTTTCATGTCAATACATTCAAAGTTAAGCTCCTTAGCATCACTTGAGTTAAAAAGAGTTAATTCATGTATCTTAATCCTACTCAAGTACGTACGTGTGAGTGATTTTGAAATAGCTAAAATCACTTTTGTCAAGTTTGAAATCACTTTGAAACATATCTTCAATTATTCAAAATCAATTTCATATTTTATTTTACACGATGTTCATATCATGAAAATTAATTTTGAATTAAAGGCATGTTACGAAGTGGTATTGAATATAAAAAAAAATGATTTTAACCATTTTAAAGTCACTCCGAAACATGAAGTGCACACCTGTATCAATGAATTAATGGATCTGTCAAGATTTTTATTTATTTTTTTTTTAATGAAAGGATTTGGTATGATACTGTCCACTTTGGTATGATTCTCTGCTTATTCAGCGAGATTTTGGTCACACTCTCTAATTTTCAATAAGTAAGAATGTAAACTGTTGATATATTAATTATAAAGGTCAATGTCATCAAGCTCGTAATATAGTCATCATATTAAAAAGTCAAAAGTAGGTGAGATTTTAGCTTTGACAAAACGTCTATTTTGGCTAACGAGGCAACGGATCGGAGGTGGTTTTATAACTGATTGATTCAAGTCTTTGAACCAAATTTAGGTCGCTGCCCGTCTTCTATGAAATTTAGCAGCCTAATTATTTACTAAAACAAATACCTATGGATATTTATTGCATGAATTTCAATGGGAAAGGAATATACTGTATACAACCACGTTGCAAAATATGAAAAATAAAAATAAAAATACACAGTTTTTTAATTAAGAAAAACGCTAATCTTAAAATTTTTCTATCATGTCCACCGTTAAAATTTTATTTTTCGTTTTTTTTCTTCATCTCATTTCTATTATTGTCTCTTTACACATTGTTGATGTCAAAATCCGGACAGAAGACTACCTTCACGTGACACCAACAGTGAATTTGTAGAAGCTGGGGAAGACGTGACCTGCAAAACCAGCAAGAACTGCTGCACACCGGTGTGGGGTAGGTCACACCACCTCCGATGCTTAAGTCAGAAAACCGAGGAGAAGCTAGAAAGTAAGGGGAGAAGTCGAGAATAAAGTTTCGGAACCCTTCTTCAGTGATGAAGAGGGGTTTAAATACCTGCCCATCCTCCTAGAGTTTTTAGGAATTCGGAGGTGTTTCGGGATGAACCAGGGGAAACCGGGGCGGTCCGGGGCATCCGAGACCGAAGGGAGGTGACCAAGCTCGGCCCACATAGGCGGGCCAAATGGTCGGCCTCGGCCTCATGCCGAGGCCGACCATATGGGTCGGGCCAAATTTGCCCGACCCTTTGGCCCGGTCTTTCTCTGGGTCGGCTTTCTAGTCCTACCTCTACCCGATTGTCCTCGTCAGCTCCATGTGCGTCAGTGTGGTCCAAAATTACCTATAACACACATAAATTTCATGTTTGAGGGTATAATTTTAAGAAGTATATATTAATTACAACAAATCATTTCTTTGTTTGATTTTGTACTTTGAAAAGTGATTATAGGGTTAAAATTAAATCACAAATTAAGTTTATATATTTTTTTGACATTTTAAAAACAATTTTTGTTACTCACAAACACCATAGTTTTGAAAGAGAACAATTTTTAACCATTAGAAAGGTACTTTCAGTCATGCTGAAATCACTCTTTCATTCTTTTTTAATGTTTTTTTTAAAGATATTAAACTCACTCCCATAGTTTTAGTTAATTTTCTTTTAAGATAATTTAAATCTAAAGTTTGATTAATCACCCCTTATTTCAGCAAAATAATTTTATATGAAAGTAAAATTATACTTTTGCTCCTTAAACTTTAAAGTTTGATTTCCATTTGAACTTTTACGTTTCAAAAACGACACTTACTTTTAAAATTTGAAAAAGTATTCTAAATGATTTCTAAGTTAAAAAGTTGATAATCGTTTGATTAATAGGAATACCATTTACCAACAATATAATATATAGTCAACTTTTAACTGCATTTAAAACCATTTTACATGGAAACTTTACTAAGTTAATAAGCCGATGTTGGCATCTTCTTTTTTCCACCCACGTGCTTGGCTTTTCTTCCCTCCCTTGCCTGTCGGTTTTTATTTTTTTTATTTTTATTTATTTATTTATTTTATTTAATTTTCCTCCTTCAAAGGCGGTCTCCTCTTTCCCAACTATACCTTTTCACATGTAAAGCAGTCAAGTGCGGTTTTTTTTTTTTTTTTTTTTTTTTTTTTTTTTTTTTTTTTTTTTTTCTTCTTCTTCTTTCTTTCTTTCTTAGACGAAGAAGAATGGAAAATTTTTAATTTCTAATTATATATATGTATAATCTCTCAATTTTAAAATTTTAATGGAGTGACTCTTCTCCTTCCTTTTCGTTCCACTTTGGAATGAAAATCTTACCATTTTGAAAATTTCAGGACCAAATTAGTGAAGGTAAAATTAGATTAAAAATGTGTTTTAATTAATATTCAGCCCATGCAAAAAGTTGCTGAAGAATGTAGAGAAAGAAAGAAAAAAAGCACGAAAATTCAAAAAGTGTGTGGGAAAAGAAAACTCAAATACCATACAAATTACAAGGTCAAAAAAGGTGGAGATATAGTAAAAGGGGAAGGAAATAAAGAGGGGAAAATCAAAAAAGTGAGAGAAGAATTCAGAAGATTCAAATAATATAAAAATGATGAGAAGGTCAAAGACAGAAAATGAAATTAATTAAATAAAAATGTTAGTGCATGTTTAGCGTCTTTTAATTTGTTTTATTTATAGCATGAAAAAGCCACATGGAAACCTCGTTTTTCCTTGCCTAATATCCAAAAGAAAACCTAACACGTTTTGATTCAATTCTTCATGGTTGCTGTTTTGGACTCATCCACTATCATTTGCTTCAAACTACAACATATATAAATACCCATCTTCTCCACAATCCCAAAACCATTCTCCTCTCTTCCATTTCTCATACCCAAGAAAATGAAGTGTTTTGTAAAGCTGTTGCTTGTGGTGGCCTTGTTTTCATCTCTTTCAGCGTCTCAAGCAGCCAAAGAAGATGATGAAAATTTGAGTACACACCAAGTCTCGGATGATCAGCTCCCTCTGCCAAAAATGGAAGATTTAAAGCTAACTTCGCTTCGGGGAAGGAGGGGCTTCTTCTCTTACAGGTTTAGGCCTTACCAGGCGGCAATGACATGCGATAGAAACATAAAAGTGTGCCGTGCCAGAGGCAGCCCCGGGCGCAACTGCTGCCAGAAGAAGTGCGTGGATTTGAAGACAGACAGATACAACTGCGGGAGGTGTGGGAAGAAATGCAACTACTCGGAGATATGCTGTAAAGGGAAGTGTGTGAATCCAATGTTCAATAGGAACCACTGTGGAGGCTGCGACAATAAGTGCAATAGAGGTAGTTTGTGCGTCTATGGGATGTGCGGCTACGCGTAAATAATGAAAGGGAAGCCAAAATATGATCACTCGATCAAATTGTTTGGATGATTATTCTTTATTGGTTTGTTTAATGAGGGAGGGGGTAATATTTAAGCTCCTCGAGATGTCGTTAGTTAAGAGTTTATTCAATTTGTATTTGATTGATGTCATATGTCAATGAAATGGGATTTGTTTTAGGTTGATGTTACAGTTTTTTTTTCCCAACAATATGATATTTGAGGTGGAGGATTCGAACTTCTGATATTTTTGCCTATGTTGTCCTCACTTTGGCTTAATAATGTTATAGTTTGCTGATTCTAAATTAATGGCATATATTTTTTTTTTATGACAATTACATGGTGTTCAATGATAAATTTTGGTCAATCACAAATCGTCACGTCAACAAAAATATATATGGTTAAATTTAGGACCAATAACAAATTTGCATGTGTCCTCAAATTAAATCAAAAGACCTAAAAATTATCAAATTAAATAGTCACGTTCCTATAATAGATTCATCGGACTATATAAGCTAGTCTAATCAAATCGTACCATGTGGTCGTTGGACTCAAAACTAAATTAGCCCGACTAAAATAATCCAAGTTTACTGAAAAGGGATTGGGTCAAGCCCAAACAATTTGAAGCCCAAGGATTAGGTCCAAAGTCGACTAAGTCCAAGTCCACTTGACCTACCAAAACTTTCTAAATTGAGGATGTCACCTTTCATTTAGAGGGGGGAGAGAAGTCAGAATTCAAAAGACTTCTAGAAGAGTGAGAACTCTCTGAAGAGACTTTGAAGATCAGAATACTTTTAATTAAGATTGAAATCTCTTTGATGATTGTTGATGGTCAAATTTGGTCGGGAGGAACTTACCTGACCTTCACGTGCCACCAACGGTAAATTTGTTTGATAGGGGGAAGACGTGGCCTGCAAGACAGTAAACCTGCACACTGGTGTGGTGCTAGCCACACCGCCTCCGATGCATAAGTCAGAAAACGGAAGGGAGAGCTAGAGAGCAAGAGAGAGAATAGAGTTTGGGATCCCTTTCTTCAGTGGCGAAAAGGGGTTTAAATATCTGCTCATGCTCCTAGGGTTTTTAGGAATTCGGAGGCGTTTCGGGACGAACCAGGCGAAACCGGGGCGGTCAGAGGCAACAGAGACCAAACGGAGTCGGAGGGACTCGGCCTCGGCCCATGGCCGAGGCCGACCATGGGGTCGGGCCAAAAGCCCGATCCCTTCGGCCTTGGCCCGTTTCGCCTCCAGGGTCCATCCTTCGATCCTATTTCTGGGCTTGCATCGAGTTGTCCTCGTCGACTCCTTGTACATCGGAGTGGTCAAAAATTACCTATAACAATGATCTAAAGATTTTGAAGACAAGTTAAAGATGTTTAAAACGTATTTTCTATGGGAAAATCAATAAGCCAACCAGCTGCTCAAAGAAGATCAACAAGTTAGTCGATCGATCTAAAGAAGATCAACAAACAAAGGCTTCGCTACAAGAAAATCAGTTTTTTCCGACACAATTTCTTCTAACAAAAAAAAGGTGTCAAAAGAGCAACATCTGTTGACGTTGTTAAGAGGGCGTCAAGGGAGATTTGAAATTGACAACTTCGCATTGCGTGTTAAAACGACGTCGACAAAAGCCACTTATGCCCACTCATTCATGTTTGAATAAGTCTAAATAAAAAAATTTTAAAAACAGCAAAATGCACTTTTGGTCCTTCAAGTTTGAGCTTGATGTCTATTTGGTTCCTGACATTTCAAAAGGAACACTTTAGTCTCTCTGGTTTGGAAAATAGTTCTAAATGGTCCCTCAGTTAAGTTGACCATTAATTAACTAACCGAAAAATGGCATTGCATTGTTGATGTGTCAATTTAAGTGTCCATTTTTTTATTAAACTAAATTAGCCCGACTAAAATAATCCAAGTTTATTGAAAAGGGATTGGGTCAAGCCCAAACAATTTGAAGCCCAAGGATTAGGTCCAAAGTCGACTAAGTCCAAGTCCACTTAAGACCTACCAAAACTTTCTCAACAGAGGATGTCACCTTTCATTTAGAGGGGGAGAGAAGTCAAAGAATTCAAAAGACTTCTAGAAGAGTGAGAACTCTCCAAAGAGACTTTGTAGATCAGAATACTTATTTTAATTAAGATTGAAATCTCTCTTGTATGATCTAAAGATTTTGAAGACAAGTTAAAGATGTTAAAAACGTATTTTCTATGAGAAAATCAATAAGCCAACTAGCTGCTCAAAGAAGATCAACAAGTTAGTTGATCGATCTAAAGAAGATCAACAAACAAAGGCTCACTACAAGAAAATCAGTTTTTTCCGACACAATTTCTTCTAACAAAAAAAAAAAGGTGTCAGAAGAGCAACATCTGTCGCCGTTGTTAAGAGGCGTCAAGGGAGATTTGAAATTGACAACTTTGCAATGCGTGTTAAAACGACGTCGACAAAAGCCACTTATGCCCACCCATTCATGGTTGAATAAGTCTAAATAAAACAATTTAAAAAAGGACAAAATGCACTTTTGGTCCTTCAAGTTTGAGTTTGATGTCTATTTGGTTCCTAACGTTTCAAAATTAACACACTTTAGTCTCTCTAGTTTGGAAAATAGTTCTAAATGGTCCCTCAGTTAAGTTGACTGTTAGTTGAACTAACCGAAAAATGGCATTGCATTGTTGATGTGTCAATTTAAGTGTCCATTTTTTTATTAATCTAAAATTATTTTAATCTTATGAACATCTCTTTTCATTATGTGGTTTTTTTCCATTTTTCCCTTTCTCTATCTTCTCATCTTCTTCAATGACAAAAGCTTACCGACACCGACATTGATCATGACCACTTCTGTTTGTTGCCAATGTACTGCTCACCTGCTCTACTTCGACAAGTTTTCTCCCTCTTCTATGCTCATCCTTCTTTATACCTTCTCGTTCTTCTTTTTCTCTTCTCTCCTCTCTCTCTATTTTTTTTTCCAGAAAAGCTTTCCACTAAAACCCACATTTGAGACAGAGGAATTGGGCCAGAGAATAGATTGCTTTAGAAATTGCAAATTTGCAAATTTGGGCACAATAATTCACAAAGATTTTTGGTATATGTCCTATTGAGTACTTATCAGAGAGATCTAGGACACTGAAAGGTTTAGTGTGAGAAATTGAACTGTGTATTGAAATTTTAAGCTTATGCAAAAATAACAAATTTAGCCTCTTGAGATTGCCAATTTTCTAAGGAATTGGACCAAACAATTGATTATTACTAGGATCAAATTTACCCAAATTAGTTGCTTCAGAAATTACAACAGCAACACGCCACAAATCTTATTAATTTGCACGTATAATTCTAAAATAGTCCTCATTTTCACAAAATAATTTAGAATTTCACCACCCAAATTATTAATCCCAAAATCAATATCAAAATAGAGGGAACAACTCAAAACCCTTGTCGACATCGCTTATTTCAAATGATTCAAACTGAAAAAATATTTTCTGACATTTCGAGAGCAACCAAGTGAAAATTGGCGCAAATTACCTAAAACTCAAAAGGCTAAATTTGTTATTATTTTTTAAAAAAAAAAAAACTTTATGCTTATATATTTGGTATATTTCATATTGAGTACTCATCAAAGAGATCTAGGACACTGAAAGTTTCAGTGTGAGAAATTGAACTATGTATTTAAATTTTAAGCTTATGCAAAAACAACAAATTTAGCCTCTTGAGATTGTCAATTTTCTAAGGAATTGGACCAAACTTTATCGAATGCATCGGAGATAAATGATTGGAAGGTTTTATTATTATTTAAAAAAAATATAGCTAATGTCCCGGATTGGATGATTGTTTTGGTCGAGAATGACCTTTCACCTATTGCCCGTGTGGCGTTTTAATGAAGTATTTTCTTCTCAAAATATATATATATATATATAGCTTTATGCATATATATTTTTAAAACTACGCGTGAGTGTATATACATGGATAAAAGAACATTTTTATATATATTAACAGGGGTGGTCGTAAATAAAGTATCTACATCTATTTCAAAGATGGATGATTATGTTGTAAAAAAAAAAAAAAAAAAAAAAAAGATGATTAACCCTTTCAATTATTCGACTAAAAATAAAATATATGAGAGATGAAGGTATCCTTAATTTTATAGTCATATGAGAGATCGAGATGTCCTTAATTTTATAGTCATTCTTTTCTATGATAGTGAAAGTGGGTAAAAAAAAAAAACAATAAATTATTCTTGACCCAATAGCTTAAATTTAATTAATTAATTGTCACTTAATTTGATCTAAGCTCTCTATCTTCAAAATAATTTAATAATGGAAAAATACATTTTTAGTCCCTGAGGTTTGAGTTAGGTTTCATTTTGGTTCCTGAGGTTTCAAATTCAACAATTTAGTCCCAAGTTTGAGATAAGTAGCAATTTGGTCCCTGCCATCCATTTTGCCGTTAAATCTAACCGGATGCTGACGTGACACTATTATTTTAATTAAAAAAAATTATTTTTTATTTTTTAAATTAAAAATATATTAAAATAATAAAAAAAATTATTATTATTATTTTTAATTCTTTCTCTCCCTCCCTTTTCTCCTTCTTCTTCCCCATCCTCCTCCTTCCTTCTTCTTCCTCTCCCACCTTCTTCTTCCTCATCCTCATCCATGGCTGGTGGCCGGCGACCACTGCTGTGACGCCCGAAGTTAGGAGGGGTACATGAATGAACCGAGATCACATCCGAATGAGAGGGATCCTGAGGACATGAAAGTATGTTCAAGAAAAGCTTAAAAGAATTGATAGATACTACCTATAGCAACAAGGTGCACCTTCCTTTTCGATGGCTCAATCATAGGAACTTTGAAGTTAAGCGTGCTTAGCTTGGAGAAGTTCTATGTTGGGTGACCTCCTGGGAATTTTCCTAGGAAGCATGTGAGTGAGGACAAAGCATGCTAAAAGGATCCCGTGTTGGTTTGTGGGGACAGTCTTCAATCTTAGAAGTAGTTTCAGACAAGTATGGTGGCGTGGCCAGGTTGCAGGGGAATGCCGGGGCCGTTAAGGGCCGAATCCGGATTCCGAATCCTGGGCCTGGGGCGTTACAACTGCTCGCCGGCGGTGACATTTTTTTTTCCTGTTTTTTCTTTCTTTCTCCTCTCCTCTTCTCATCTTCTTCTTCTTTTTTCTGTTTTTTTCTTTTCAAAAAAAAAAAAAAAGAAAAGAAAATGAGGGAGGATCCTCCCTCCTTCCCCATTTCCGGCGCCAAAACGGGGAGAAGGACTCCTCCTCCACGTTTCAACATCGGAATGAGGAGGAGGGAGTTCCTCCTCCCTCCTCCCACCTCCGTTCCTCGTTCCGACGTGGAAATAAAGCCAAGAGGGTTTATACCCAAAGTGGACAATATCATGTCATCGTGGATTTATACAAATCAATTTATTTCATACGGTCTTAGAGTGTAACACCACATAGTAGAAACAAGGAATGAAAATAAATGAATAATAAAAAATAAATAAAATCTCATGGCAAGTGGGAGTTTAGAAATTACTTTACCGTTCTTAATCAAGTTGTCATATATATGTTAACCTATATTTTTGTTCTCTACATAAATGTTAATTCTATTTTTTTTCCAATAAAGCTTAAAAAATGTAAATAAATTCTTATTGAAATCTTTCAAACAAGGGAATTAAAATTGTCTCTAATTTTATATTTATTCCATGTTTAAACAAATATACACACGTATTGAAACTTTATTTTACTATTTTTATAATAAGAATACATATTTTAAGATTGCTACGAAGACTGTCGGCCTGCCACACATGACTTTCTGCTTTAGAACTTAGAAAAAGAAAATTAAAAAGAGAACTTAGAGCTTAGAAACCATCTCTCTAAGCTTCGTAAGAGGCATAGATTGGAGGGCTAAAGACGTGCTGTTAATTTAAAAAAATTCCGACCAACTTTTTTTTTCTACAAGTATAAAACAATTAAGTGCACAAGTATTATCTCAAAAAATGAAAAAAGTAAACGTGTATATATTTAATTTAGTCAACGACGCAGCATATAATATTTAATTCTAGACGTCAGAAGTTAATCAATTATGTACGGAAAGTACCCAAATGCAATTAAAAGGAACACTCAAATTATTTTTCTCTTTTCAAAATAAGGATCCGTTTGAAATACATTTTGATTTAAATGTTTTTCAAGAATGCATTTTTTAAAAAATATTTTGTATAAAAATTGTTTTGAATTTAAACAATCACATGTTTGGTTGCATTACCTTATAGGTGTTTTTATACACAAGTTATTGTATACTAAACACTTTTTTTAAAAAAAAAGTTGGTATCAAGTGTTTCTCCCAAAATGGTTTATTTATAAATCTCATTTTCTAACAAGTCGTTTTTAGTGGTTGCCAAACACTAGAAATTTTTTCAAAATTAAACACTTGAGAAGTTAAACCAAACACACCCTAAATATATTATTACTGTTTCTGTTTATGGTATAGTTTTAATATATATATATATAAACAAAAAAAATCAATTAGAAGTTTTTAACTCAACTAGTTGTACTAATGATCGAGAGGTCTATGATTCGAATGATCCTCCCACCCCATATATTTAAAAAAAAAATAGAAGTTTTTGTTTATTTATTATTTTTTTAAAAACAACTTTTTGCATTTATTTTTGGAACTGTACGTGAATGTATATCTGTAAAATAAAAGTTTTAGGGCTCGTTTGATAACGTTTCTGTTTTCTGTTTCTTGTTCTCGTTTTTCATTTTTTTTAAGAAACAGATATGTTTGATAACTCATTCTTGTTTCTTGTTTTTAAATTTCTAGAAATGTTTTTAGAAAAGAGGCAAAATCTGAGAAACTACAAAAAAAAAAAATAGTTTCTCAAATTTTGTTTTTTTTTTTTGTTTTTTTTTGTTTTTTCTTCTTCTTCTTCTTTCATGCATGAACTCATCTCTCTCTTTCTTTCCTACACTTATTTTTTTCCAATTCCTTGTTTGTTTGTTTTTTTTCCATTTTTTCTCTCTTTTCCGTTATTTCTTTCTCTTTCCTTTTAATTTTTTTTAATCTTTTTTCTTGTTTTTAATTTTTTCTCTTTTCATTAATGAGCTTTTAGTTTTTATTTTCTATTTAAATCTCTATTATTTTTTTAATTTTGGTAGGTTTTTAATTAATTTATTAAATAAATTAATTAATAAGATATTTCACGTTTGTCATTAATTGTCAAAAAAATATATTTTCTTTTTCCCTTTCTCATCTTACATGTACAAATCATTGGCTAATGAGAAATACATGCATTTTTAAAGGAAAAAAAAATAAATTTTATTATTCAATTCAAGAAATGGTAGGTATATAAGCTCGTTTATCTAACCTTAAATAAATGTCTCACTACCACAAACACACAAAAAAAAATATATGAATAGCATGTTGTGCAATAAATTAACAATCGTTGAAAATTTACAAAGTTTGTAAATAACAAATTAGTCTAATTGAACTAACTCATGTAAACCAATATGGTTAAAGATAAATTGGTTGGAGTGTGAGTGATGACATTGCAAATCAAATTTGAACAACATTTGAAGGATAAATTTTATTATTTTTTATTTTGTGTTGGAGCTAAATAAATACTATAAACTCTATATAATAGTTTTATATTTATTTTAAAGTAGGTTATATATATATATATATATATATATATATATATATATATTATGTTATATGTACTAAATTTTATTTCAATTGAAAAACATGAAACAAGAAACAGTTATCAAATGCATTTCTGTTTTTGTTTCTTTTTCTTTTTTTTTTCTTCAGAGAAACAAATAATAGAAATAGTTGTTATCAACCATGTTTCAATTTTTAGTTCTTAAAAATCAAGAAACAAGAAACGAAAAACTGGAAACAAAAACGTTATCAAACGGTCCCTTATTTTTCAATATATGTAAATGAGGGGTCACATGTGCCTCAAATTTGATCATAATTCTTCCCCATGTGAGCGAAAGTGTGAAAAATATAACAATAAATTACTTTAAGTCTTATCCAACAAAAAAAGTTACTTTAAATCTTAACCCACCAGCTTAAAGTTAACTGCTTGCAACTTAATTTGATCATGCTCTCTATTTTCAAAATAACTTGTTTTGTTTTTGAAATTTTGCTAGAAATTCAAATGTGTTGACAAAGATGAAAACTATGTTAGAAAAATTGGAAAAAAAACAAGCATAATTTTCAAAAACAAAAAACAAGAAACCAAATGATTATCACACGAGATCTTAATGATGGTAGAAATATAGTTCTTGGGGCTTGCCTTACATTTTCTAAAAAAAAAAAGAAAAAAAAAAGAAAAAAAAAGAAAAAAGTTTAACATTTTCGTTTCGAAAATAATTCTACAATAACAAACCCTCTTATTAGGAGTGTGTAGGAATAGGGAATGCTTCTCCAATCTCGGTTCTCACTTTCCAAATCATTCTCCATCCTCATAAACATTTCATTTCATTAAAATGGTCTATAGAGAAATTAAATTACGAGATTAGTTTTCTCTCATAAAGGAATTTTCTGTGACTATTTTTTTTTTTTACAACATTTGGGATAGAGGATTCAAAACTCTGATCTCTTGGACAAGAGTATAAACTTTAGGTCAGTTGAGTTATGCTCATGTTTACAATTTTCTCTAGAATTATTACTTGTAAGTTTTTTGTTTTTTGTTTTTTATTTTTTAGGAGCTATACATACCAAATTGAATAACATATAATTAGAATAACATTTTTGAGATTGAGTTTTAGGTCTAGTATGAAGAAAAATTATGCATGGCCCATTTTGATCAATCTTAAAAGGAATGTAAAAAAAAAAAAAAAAATCTTCGGATGTAAATCTTCAAATGTGTTTGTTTCTGTTTTTTTTAGAAGAAGGATACTTTATTAGAATCGCAAGTGAGAAACATACAGGAAAGGACTACAAACAGGGGCGGACCCACGTGGGGGCCGGGGGGGGGCACGTGCCCCCCCTGACATTTTAGTTTTTATATATATGTATATTCTATGTTAGATTTATTTCCAAAGTTAGAAGTTTGGTTTAGTGGTTGGGGGCACGCATTCCGATTGCTTTTGATGCCAAGTTCCAGCGTTCGAATCCCTGTCAACGCAATTGAGGCATTTAATGTTACTTTTTTGCTCCAGCGTGCTATATTGATTTTATTTCATTTTTTTCTTTATATATAATATGATATAAGCTATTCAATTTATTTTTTTTTCTTTATATACTACTATTTTAATTTTCAAGTTTTAATAATTTTCAATATATACATTTATATATTATTTTAACTTTTTATTTGTATTATATATTATTTTATAGATTGGAACTTTTACATACATTTTAAAATTACTTTAGAAAAATTAACTGCATAAAATAAACTCAATTCTATAATAAAAAAATCTTATATATTTCAAGTTTCATTCTTTGTTTGAATTTTTATTTGGATGTTTCCAAATGGTTAATTTTGTAATTAGTATTATATAATATATCAAAACGTTTAAAATTATATTTATATGAAAGTTAAATTACAAAGTTTAGTCCATGAAGTTTAAAATTTATCTCTATTAGGTCCATAAACTTTCAATTCCATGTCTAATTAAGTCATTGAACTTTAAAATAATGTCTAATAGATCCATGAACTTTCAATTTTGTATCTAATAGGTCGTATATATTAAAAAAATTAATTTAATTATTATATTTAACATAAAATTTAACTTGGTATCTAATTAAACCTTAAACATTCAATTTTGTAACTAATAAATACATTAATTTAAAAAAAAAATTGAATAGGTTACTTATTAGACAAAAGATCAAATTCTCAAAGATAATATTTGATTTTTAAAAAACTTGAGTATGTCAAAAACCTATTGGACCAATATCAGATAAAACTTAAGAACTTATTAGACATTTTTTTAAGTTCAAGAACCTATATAGACAAAAATCTAAAATTCCATAGACTAAACTTATAATTTAATCTAATGTGAACTCGTGCCCCCCCTTACCTCAAGTCCTGGATCCGCCACTGACTACAAAAAAGCTTTCCAATTCAGAGCAATGGAAGAAGCTTCATAATTGGAGAAAGACTTAGCAGTAGAAGCCCACAAAGCTACGAAGGCAATAATATCCTCCCAGATATTGATAAAGGAACAAGACTGATTTTTGAAAATACGGCTATTCCGCTCATTCCAAATGATCCCAAAGCGAAGCCACAAACAGAGACTGAATGAGGATGTCTCGCTGAGAGTTCGCCTTGAAAGCAAAAACCTCCTCACATAACCAATTAACGTGAGTCGGAATAGGCAAATGAACCCTCGAGGCTATATGAATCGAACGCCAGATATCTGAAGCCAGAGCGTAGTGAATGAAGATGTGATCCAAAGAATCTGAATCAGCATAACAAAGGGTGCAACGCAGATGATTTGAAAACGCTTTGCAATCTGTCCACCGTATTTAACCTCCTATGGATCACCGACCAAATAAAAAATTTGATCTTCTTTGGTATTGATGCCCGCCAAAGGTTCGAAAAGATGTCCGAATGAACTTGAGTAAGAGTCGTGGAAGAAGAGGCCCAAAAAAAGTGGCGAGCTGAGGCGATGGTGAAGGGCCCTATAGAAGGATGCATCCACTGAAGATTATCAACACCCTTGGAAGGAATTGGGATAGGAAAAGAAGAAATTAATTCATCCCGAATGCAAACCTCCCTGTCCAACAACGATCTTCGAGGAAAAAAAAATCCAAGTGGAAGAAATAGAGTCCCACGCCTCTGAAACTTTCATATGATCTTTCCTACAAGAAAGAGCAAAAAGACGAGGATGGGCTAAAAATAAAGGACCAAATCAGCCCAGTGATCATGCCAGAAGAAGATTTTGCTGCCATTTCTTAGCTCCCATCTTGAATTGTCCTGAAATAGAGGAGCATGCTTAAGAATAGAAGACCAAGGAGCTCGTGAAGTATAGACATACCTGTCAAGCCGGTTGCATATCAATAAGCTCTACTCTCATGTTCTGTAATAACAGAAAATAAAATCCTCAACAAGTATAAATAAAGAAGAAGTTGAGACTGAGAGAAAGAGAGAAAAATTGTTTTCAGTGAGAGTGTGAGTACCTTGAGTAAAGCTCTGTAATTCTGAAATCTTAATGAAATTTCTCCCTTCTAAGAGTGGACGTAGGCCTTTGTTTGCCGAACCACTATACATCGAGTTGTTCTTCTTCTTTTGTCTGAATGTTTTGGTTTTCTGAGTGTTGCCATCTTCATCGTCTTCAAAGAGAGAGAGTTTTGGTGAGGTTTCCTTCAGTTGCTTTCTTGAGTGATTTTGGTCCGAATTTGTCATTTGCATGTTCACAGTGGTAGTGCCTTACACGCGTGAATAGAAGGTGAAGATACGTGGCATCATAACAGTGGTATCAGAGCCATATAGATCAATCAAGAACTTGAATCTTGAAGACAAAGAATGGCACTAGCACGATATGATATCGAGAAGTTTGATGGGAAGGGAGACTTCGACTTGTGGAAGGCCAAGATTAAAGCAATATTAGGCCAACAGAAGGCCCTACATGCCTTGACAGATCCAACTAAACTACCTACGACAATCTCAGAAGAAGATAAAGAAAGTATGATCAATACAGCTTATGGAACTATTATTCTGAACCTCAGCAACAGTGTTTTGAGACAGGTTATTGATCAAGAAACCCCACAAAAGATCTGGAAAAAACTAAATGATCTTTATGAAACCAAAAGTGCACACAATCAGATGTATATGCGTGAAAAGTTCTTCACTTTCAAGATGGATGCTGCAAAGACACTGACCGAGAATCTTGATGAGTTTAAAAGAATGACATCTGAATTTAAGAACCTTGGAGAGAAAATAGGTGATGAAAATGAGGCGTTTGTCCTCCTAAATTCACTACCCGAAGCATACAAGGAAGTGAAGACAGCTCTCAAATATGGGAGAGAAAACATCACAACAGATGCAATTATCTCTGCTATAAGGACTAAAGAACTTGAAATACTGTCCTTAAAGAAAGAAACCAGTGAAGGGATGTTTGTCAAAGGGAAGAACAAGAATAAAGTAGGCAAAAATCAAGCAGATGATAAGAGCAAATCCAAGGTTAGATGCAACTATTGTCACAAAGAAGGCCACATTAAAAGGGATTGTTATTCCCTAAAAAGAAAGAATCAGTACCAACGTTCTAAGAAGAATAAGCAACCAGAAGCATCAGTGGGAGAGAACTCCATTACGTATTCTGATGCACTTGCTACATCAGATAAGAAAGATGACCAATCTGAAGCATCCGAGAAGCATGATTGGGTCATTGATTCAGGGTGTTCATTCCACATGACACCCAATAAAGGTTGGTTTAGTTCTTATAGAGATTGGGATGGTGGCATTGTCTACATGGGGAATAATCACACATGTAGAGTTGTTGGAATTGGGTCAGTATCTTTGAAACTAAAGGATGGTTCAGTGAAGTTACTAAGAAATGTAAGGCATGTCCCAAATTTGAAACGAAATCTCATATCATTGGGAATGCTAGACTCAATAGGCTGCACCTATGGAGGGTGTGGAGGCACTATTGAAATAAGGAAGGACTCTAAGACAGTGCTGATTGGTGAGAAGATAAACGGTCTGTATGTAGTAAAGGATGTGGAAATGCTGCAGACTGCGTTAGTGGTTTCACATAATCCCTTGACAGAATGTGACTTGTGGCACAAAAGACTCTCTCACATCAGCACTAAGGGACTTCAAATTTTAGCCAAACAAAGAATACTTCCACAAGGAACAGGGGATGCACTTAGCTTCTGTGAACATTGTGCAGTCGGGAAGGCTAAGAGGCAAAGTTTCTCAAAATCCCAACAAACTTCCAAGGGGATCCTAGAATATGTCCATTCGGACTTATGGGGGCCAGCATCCACAAATTCTTTGAGTAATTCCAGGTATTTTCTAACTTTTACAGATGATTATTCAAGGAAGAGTTGGATTTTCTTTCTTAAAACTAAGGATCAGGTGTTTGAAAAATTTAAGGAATGGAAGGCTTTGGTTGAAAAACAAACGGGTAAAAACCTTAAATGCCTTAGGACAGATAACGGCCTAGAATTTTGCAATGAAATGTTTGATGAATTTTGCAAAACTCAGGGAATTTTGAGACATAAAACAGTAAGATATACCCCACAACAAAATGGAGTGGCAGAAAGGTTAAATAGGACCATCATGGAGAGGGTTAGGTGTCAATTGGCAGATGCTATGCTTCCAGATAAGTATTGGGCTGAGGCTGCTGCTTACACAGTCTATACCTTAAATAGATGCCCACATACTTCAATAAATTTACTGACCCCAGAAGAAAAATGGTCTGGAAAGCCACCTAGTTTACAACACCTAAGGGTTTTTGGTTGTGTAGGGTATGTCCATCAAAATCAAGGGAAACTTAAACCTAGGGCAGTAAAGTGTATGTTTCTTGGCTTTACTAATGGTGTTAAAGGTTTCAGACTGTGGCATCCAATAGAGAAAAAATGCATAAACAGCCGTGATGTGTTATTCAGAGAACAAGAAATGTTCATGTTTCACAGCCAGACTGATGAGGAGAAAGATAAAGAAAATAACACAGAAATTGAGGTGGAGCTAGATACACTGCCCTTGAGTTCCCAAACTGAAACAGAAGAAATTCCAGAAGAAACTGTGTCCCATGAAGAAGGAGAAACTTCAGAAAAACAAGAGGATACCCCTGATCTTCACAATTACTCCTTAGCAAGGGATAGACAGAGGAGGACTATTGTACCTCCAGCTAGATTCAGTGAGGCCGACTGCATATCTATGGCATTGAATGTTGCAGAGTCACTAAGTTCTGAAGAACCAGACACTTTTGAAGAGGCAGTAAGTGGCACTAACAAAAGGCAGTGGATAGAGGCAATGAATGAAGAAATCAAATCCTTGGAAGAAAATGAGACTTGGTCCCTAAGGCCACTTCCTAAAGGTTACAAACCAATAGCCACTAAATGGATCTATAAGATCAAGGAGGGAATACCTGGAGTAATGAAACCTAGGTACAAAGCACGCTTAGTAGCCAAAGGCTACACACAAAAGGAGGGGATTGACTACACAGAAATATTCTCACCAGTGGTCAAGTTAACCTCCATTAGAATGTTACTTTCTCTTGTGGTTCAAGAGAATTTGGAACTAGATCAGCTTGATGTAAAGACGGCTTTTCTACATGGGCATCTTTCAGAGACTATTTACATGAATCAACCCAAGGGTTATGTGAAAACAGGACAAGAGGACCTATATTGCCTACTGAATAAAAGCATATATGGGTTAAAGCAGTCTCCGAGATGCTGGTATAAGAGGTTTGATGACTTCATCCTAAGTATAGGGTTTCAGAAGAGCACATTTGACAATTGTGTATACATAAACTCTAAATCCTATAACCATAATGTCTTTCTTTTGCTTTATGTTGATGATATGTTGCTGGCAGGAAAGACCAAAGAGGTTTTGAACAGAGTTAAAGCCCTATTGAAAGAAGAATTTGACATGAAAGATTTGGGTGAATCAAAGAAGATATTGGGAGTGGAGATCACAAGGAACAGAGAGAAATCACTATTGCTAATCAGTCAGTCAACCTACTGTGAAAAAGTTCTCAAGAGGTTTAAACTAACAGAAGCAAAGGTTGTTTCCACCCCATTAGCACAGCACTTCAAGCTGTCTGCAATGAACTCACCCAAAATCGATGATGAAGAACACAGAGCTTTCATGTCTAAGATACCCTACTCCCAAGCAGTAGGGAGTTTAATGTACCTAATGGTCTCTACAAGGCCTGATCTGTCCTATGCTACTAGTTTGGTAAGCAGGTACATGTCAAACCCAGGTAAGAGGCATTGGGAAGCTGTTAAATGGATACTAAGGTATCTTAAAGGAACTTCCCAAGCTACATTACACTATAAGAAAAATACACAAGCTGAAAACGAGATATATGGGTTCGTGGATTCAGATTTTGCAGGGGATCTAGATAAGAGAAGATCCTTGTCTGGATATTTCTTTCTAATTGGACAAAACCTGCTTAGTTGGAAGGCTACACTTCAGCCAGTGGTAGCTCTTTCAACCACTGAAGCTGAATTCATAGCACTATCCGAAGCTATTAAAGAAGGTATATGGCTCAAGGGGTTGCTACATGACTACGGAATTAAACAGTCAACTATCAGAATTTTATGCGACAACCAGAGCACCATACATCTAACAAAGAACCCCCAGTTCCACAACAGAACAAAACACATTGATATAAAGTATCACTTTGTCAGAGAAGAAATTGAAAAGGGCGAAGTAGAAGTGATCAAAGTACATACCTCAGACAACGCATCTGATATTCTGACTAAGCCTCTGCCACAACTAAAGTTTAATCGTTGTCTGGAGATGGTAGGTTTTCACCTACCAGAGAAAGGATAAAAGAAATTATCATCGGGAGGGAGAACATCTATTCTGAACTTATTGTATGCAAAGGTGGAGAATGAAGTATAGACATACCTGTCAAGCCGGTTGCATATCAATAAGCTCTACTCTCATGTTCTGTAATAACAGAAAATAAAATCCTCAACAAGTATAAATAAAGAAGAAGTTGAGACTGAGAGAAAGAGAGAAAAATTGTTTTCAGTGAGAGTGTGAGTACCTTGAGTAAAGCTCTGTAATTCTGAAATCTTAATGAAATTTCTCCCTTCTAAGAGTGGACGTAGGCCTTTGTTTGCCGAACCACTATACATCGAGTTGTTCTTCTTCTTTTGTCTGAATGTTTTGGTTTTCTGAGTGTTGCCATCTTCATCGTCTTCAAAGAGAGAGAGTTTTGGTGAGGTTTCCTTCAGTTGCTTTCTTGAGTGATTTTGGTCCGAATTTGTCATTTGCATGTTCACAGTGGTAGTGCCTTACACGCGTGAATAGAAGGTGAAGATACGTGGCATCATAACAGCTCGAGAACTTGAGAACTGAGCCTGAATAGGGAGAGCACCTTGTCTGGGAGAAGTGTATTTGACTGAAATAAAATGTTTCCACAACGGGGATTCTTCTTGATAAAATCTCCAAAGCCATTTAATTTGTAGAGCATTATTTGAGATCCTAGTTTTGAAAAAACCAAGACCCCCAAAATCTTTAGGAGCTACCACCACATTCCAATTAACCAAAGGAAGACTACCACTGAGACCAGTACCGTACCATACCTAAGAAAAGATCTGACAAGCTTGTCAATCTTTAAACAAACCGACTGAGGGGCCCTGAAAACTGATAGCATGTAATTGGGGATGCTATTTAAGATTGCTTGAATTAGAGTTAGCCGCCCTCCCTTGGAAATATAAGAGTAACGCCAATTCTCCAGCCTGCGATGAATTTTCTCAATCACAGGGGACCAAAAAGAAGCTGATGAAGGTTTACCACCATGCAGAGTACCCAAATATGAAATAGGGAGGGGGGGAATGAGGGCATCCCCAATTAGAGGCAACTTGGGCAACTCTGGAGTCCTCCACATTGACACTCGAGATAGAAGATTTTCTGAAATTGATGTTGAGGCCAGAGGATATCTCAAAAACTTTAATAATGTTGAACAAGTTTTCAAGCATTTTGTCATTTGTCTTGAAAAAAAAGGAGGATGTCATCTGCAAAGAGAAGATGAGAGATGGAGACTGTGGAGAAAGAACATCCCTTAATAAGCCCTCTATGTTCGGCCGCCTGAATAAGTCGACTAAGATAATCCATAGCAATGACGAAAATGAAGGGGGAGATCGGGTCACCCTGACGAATGCCTCTCTCAGCCATAATTTTTCCTATGGGCTTACCATTTAATAAAATGGAATAGGAGACCGAAGAAATTCAAGCCCTGATCCACCGGCGCCAAGTATTCAAAAAGCCTTTAAAAAAGAGGACCTTATCAATGAAATCCCAGCTGATCTTATCAAAAGCTTTTTCTATGTCAAGCTTAATGATAAAGCCTCGTGTTCGAGAGCATTTCCAGAAATCAATAATCTCATTCGCCACCATAATAGCGTCAGTGATCTAACGACCTTTGACAAAAGCTAATTGGTTTTCCGCTATGGTTGAAGCAAGCATGCATTTAAGTCTTTCTGCCATTGTTTTTGCAATAAGACGGTAAAGGACAGTAGTGAGACTGATCGGCCTGAAATCAGAAATTTGTAATGATTTACTCTTTTTCAGAATCAGAGCAATGTAGGTCACATTGACATTACGGTTGATAACACCTTTCTGAAAAAAATCGTGGAAGACTGCCATGATATTTCAGCTTGAGAGTGTTCCATGATTTTTTTAAAAATTCGACCGTGAAACCATCCGGACCAGGAGACTTATTGTGACCCATAGCTCCTAAGATATTCTGGAACACCTCTATCTCAGAGAAAGCCGGATTAAGGAGACCACATCAACATTACTAATAGGGCACCAGCCCAGATTTGACACCAACCATCCATCACAAATATTGCTTTTGTAAATGCAACTAAAGTGGTCAATAACCTCTTTCTCAATCTGAGAATCTGTTGTTAAGCTAACACCATTAAGAGAAACAAGCTCCGATATAAAGCATCTCGTCTACGGCGCACAGAACAAATTTTGAAATGTGTTTGTTTCTGTTGGATACAAAATCGAGGTATATTTTTACAACTTCTCTCTCTTACATCCAACGATACAAAACTATCTGTCTCATTGCATCGGAAGCACCTAATAATTTCTCTTACTCAAGAGACAAGTCCCATCTCCATAAGGAACTTTGACACCATACCTCTAATACTAAATAATTTTTCATTTTTTTTATTTAGTAATTAACATTGTTTTTGTATTTGTTTTAATTTAGAAAGAACATTGTTTTCTTTTTAATTTTAAATTAAAGAATTGAATATGTTATTTATATTAACACCAACCTCCCCCCCCCCCCCCCCCCAATTACTTCATTGATGATAGACTGCCACGTGCACCACAAATGAACTTCGAATTAATTAAATTGACCTAATAAAATAATCTTTTAAAATGATGAATGGTCCACCCTTCAGAGCAAATATATAATCAATATACAAAAATTCTCATCTTGCACCCCTTTAAAGGAACTGAAAAAAAAAAATATCAATACACAAATCCCTTTTAGACTCATTTAATCACATATACATACACAAATTCCCCTACACTCTCATTGGCATGTATCTTGCTCAATTATTTGACCAAAACCTTAATATAATACAATATCTAACTTCTTCGAACAAGTAAACCCAACTAAAGCCGTGCAACCACGTTTAAGTTTTAACAATCTAAAGAAGAAGAAAAAAAAAACAAAACTTTGTGACTAAATCGCCTTCTTTGATCGTGAGCTCCACTTCTCTCAATTCTCAAAATCACATATTTAAACCCTCAAATTCAGCTCATTTATCACACTTTCAAATTGCATTCAAGTTCAATCACTTCCAGTTTCAGCCATGGCTTCCACATCATCCCACCTTCTAACTCTTCTCATCACTCTCTCATTCATCAATCCATCCCTTCAAGATTACTACACTCCAGCCAAGACCAACATGAACGTAATCGACTCATGCTGGCGGACGAGGTCCAATTGGGCCAACAACCGCCGAGCCTTGGCGGACTGCGCGGTGGGCTTCGGCAAGGACGCAATCGGAGGAAAATTTGGTACAATTTACGTCGTCACTGACCCATCCGACAACCCTTCAAACCCCAAATTTGGAACTCTACGTTACGGTGTGATTCAAAACAAGCCACTGTGGATCGTGTTCGCCAAGGACATGGTCATTGTGCTGAAGAATGAGCTAATGGTAAACAGTTTCAAGACCATCGATGGGCGTGGGGCTAAAGTGGAAATCGCTTATGGGCCTTGCATTACGGTGCAGGGAGTGAGCCATGTTATTATTCATGGGATTAGTATTCATGACTGTAAGCCTGGCAAAGCTGGGCTTGTTAGAGACACTGTCTCGCATGTTGGCCAACGGCATGGCTCTGATGGCGATGCCATTGCTATATTTGCTTCTTCTTATATTTGGGTTGATCATTGCTTTTTAGCTCGATCTACTGATGGTCTTATTGATATCATTCATGCTTCCACTGCTGTTACTATCTCCAATAACTACTTTTCCCAACATGATAAAGTAAGTATGGTCTTTGAAGTTGTCTATCACTTGTGAAATGGTTGATATTTTTTATTAGGAAATTGAGATTTGAAATGTGGGTTTGTTTTTTTTTCTTAGGTGATGCTGCTTGGACATAATGATGGGTTCACTGATGATAAAATTATGAGGGTTACCATCGTCTTCAATCGCTTCGGTGCTGGCCTCATCGAGAGGATGCCGAGGTATGTAGGGGTAGAGTTAGAAATTTTCATTCAAAACCAAAATTTTACCGTCTAATTTTACATATAGATATATATAATCTTGTAAAACAAAATTAAAAACTTACCCCGTTTGATAACTATTTGGTTTTTGAAAATTACGATTATAAATACTACTTCCACTCATGGGTTTCTTTGTTTTGTCATTTACTCTCATTTTCTTGAGGTCGTAGATTCAATTCTTCGTACCTTCATATTTTTATGAAATTGTGAGAAAACAAGAACAATTTTAGAAAACAAAAAACTCAAATAGTTATCCAATAGGATGTTTTAACTTTTTAATACAATTCTTTTAATCTAACACTAGATTTTGTGATTGAATGATTGGGAAGAACATATCTAACGTTTTATTATTTGGGTTAATAATGGTTTAGGGTTAGGTTTGGTTATGCCCATGTAGCCAACAATAGATACGATGAGTGGCAAATGTATGCCATTGGTGGAAGTGCAAACCCAACAATCTTCAGTGAAGGAAACTACTTTGTAGCTCCCCAAAATTCCAATGCCAAGCAGGTAAACTAAACAACCACTCTATAAAACACAATTAATACAAAAGATTAAATTTTAATTTAGAAGTGAAATAATTAACCATCTTTAAATTTTAATCAACAGGTTACAAAGAGGGAGGTTAATAATGGGTGGAAGAACTGGAAATGGAGATCGTCGAGAGATGTGTTCATAAATGGTGCTTATTTTGTGCAATCAGGATGGGGAAGTTGCAGCCCAATTTACACGAGGGCTCAGTCTTTTCCAGTGGCTCCAGGCTCCATGGTTCCAGCTTTGACTGCAAATGCTGGCCCCCTTCGTTGTTTTATTGGCAAACCTTGCTGATTAAACAATTTTCCATATTTTTTTCTTTTTCCAAATGTAATTTTAAAGTGCTATACCCTAGCTTTTTTTTGAAGCATGTGAGTATGTTTGGGCACTCCAAGGAGAAGAAGCCTTTTGGTTGATGAGATATATAAATATTTATATGAAACTATACGAGTTGTGTAATTGATTTCTACAAAATTGTATAATCTATAGTTTTTGAGTAAATGTTTAAACAAACAATTATATATATGTGAAAAAAAAAATTAAAACAGAGAGATTATTAGAAAAGCCTGTTGTCATTGCTTTGAACCCCGCAGGTTACCGGAGCTTTGGCTCTTACTCTTCTTAAAAACCATATAACCGCCGCTGCGATTACGAACACCCCGGCGGCCGACACCGCTGCCGTCGTCCCTGCAAGTTCAGTTTCACTATGTGATTTCTAATAAGATCATTTCTATTAAATATGTGAAAAATTTTGAGAGAAAAAAGAAAATTTTTTACTCAAAACTTTTGATTTTTCATTAAATTATAATTTAAAACTTCGACAAATATCACAATTTTTACCTTAAACTTGAATGAGTACGACTTTACCTTTTAATAAACTCTTGTTTGAAAAATCATTATGATTTTTTTTAACAAAATATATATAAATTATGAAATAGATAACTTGAAAAAAAAAATTATGCAAAAGTTAGCTTTTCGTTGAAATTTGTAAGTCTAAAGATTTATTCCATTACTGATTCTGTCCATTGAGCGCGTTCAATTTTGTGGAAAACTTAATTTTTAAAAAAAAAATCTTTAGCTTTAGAAAGTTTTTACTCCATGGTTTTAGTAATGTAGTGAAAATTGATTACTTATAGGGATCTCCCTACATACCACATTAAATCTTGACAACTAATAAAGAGAAAGATAGAAAATGAGAAAACTTTTTTATCTTACTTAATTGTCAAGATTTTTATAGTGGTATGCAGGAAGATCCCTATATACTAGTATGCAACTTAGTTTTTTTCGAGTGAAAATAGATGGAATTGAAAGTTTGTGGTGAAAATTTATCCACCCAGCTAAATTTTGATTTTTTTCCCTCTAAATAAACTAGCCTTTGTATAGATAAGTTCAATAAAGTTAAATAGAATAAAGGTTGAAGGTTATAGACTACAAATTTTATTTAAACTTGATTTAAATTTGCTGACCTGAAATGACTGCAACCCTCTTCTTTTGTTGAGACGTGTCATGATCTGCAGAAATAGTTAGATAATTTGTTCACTTTGCATAATAAAAATCATAATACACATAAAACTTGAAATTTGAATGGTAAATTAATAAGAAAATGGAAGTTTTTTTTTCCCCTGAAAGGTAGAAAAGGGAAGTTTTGAGAAATGAATTCTGTCCAATCCAATAGAAATAGTTTCATAGGTTTGATGAAGATAGAAATGATATGATGTTCCAACTTCAATATTAAGCATATGATTAGATGAAAAGAGTTGTAATTAATACCAAAATACAAAAGTTTGGGGAGACCAACTTTTCTAGATGCTGTTTTCAACTGGCTAATTTAGTTACTCTTAGGGCTACATTTGACTTTGAGTTTTTTCTTTAGGGTGACTTTGAGTTATATGTGCATTAAAATATTTGTAATCTAAAATATTTGACATTGGTGATTGGTTTTGTGGGCTGAGTCCAATTCAGGCCACAGAACCCTCAAATCAAAAGGAAAAAAAAAAAAAAGAAAAGAAAAGTTATACCATAACCTCATTCCCTACTTAAAGAATATATTAAGATGTGAAGTGATTAATTAAAAGAGAATTTATATCCCTTCCTAAAGTAACTACTTTTAAATCTAATTTTATTAAACAATTCATGTTCTTTTTATAAGAAATTGCACTTTATACAACCCAAACTGAGACATAGGGACCCTCCCATGTCTAATACATTTGTTTGCCTCCCGAGTCTCGAGAGTAATTAATTTTCTTTTTGTCTTTTTCTTTTTCTTTTATCTTCAAATAGGATTTCGAAATAGTTTTTACTTCTTAGGAAAAAAAAAGGTCTTAGACCCCTTAATTTATCTCAAAACACGTTATTTTCTAAAACACTTCAAAAAGAAATTAAAAAGAAAAAAAGAAACATGTCTAGAAATTTCATCCCTACTTCTAGAAAAGTAAATCATTTTCTTTTTCTTTTCATTACAAAATTAGGATGTCTTGCACCCATTCAAATCTTTTAATTATAAGAATTAAACCCTCAAATTCATATAAGTAGAAAAATGGGACCATACATGCTTAAAAAAAAATGGATCATACAAAAAAAAAAAAAAAAAAAAAAGACTTCACTAGAGTGAAAAATGTGTTAGAGAGAAATGGACCCTTGTCCTTTTAAAGTTCAATAAATATGGGTTTGATGACTTTTACTTTTTAGGTGAAGTGGATGATAGAGAGAGAAAAAGTAACAATTTGTCGGGAGAGAATGTGCTAGAGTGCTTAGTGTCTTGAGCATGCTTGTCCAGGGCGAGCTGTGCCTATGGCCGCATGTCCAAACCATCCTCACCCATCATGTTTTAATGCCATGTAATTAGTTTTGTTACTTCCTTTTCATTGTAACTAGTTTTGGAGGCGTATGACTCCTCGTGATTTTCATGTTTACACCTGCCAGATCAAATATGCTTCAAAATGTACTATAGGGGGGACCAAGTAGTCATCAAACCACCCCCCTACCAAGCATTGTATACTTTCTTGCAATCAAGCTTTCTTGCATCCTTGTATTCAATGCTCTCTTTTAAAGATGTTTTCAATGCTTTTTCTCTCTCATGTTTTATAAAACCAATTTTCTCCTAAAACGTGAGTGGAGGCTAGACCCTACGCCGAAGTTGTCCGCGATTTGCGATTTTTGTACGGCTGACTTGCCCGCCGGGTTAGGACAAGTGCCGCACAATCGCTCGTCCCGAGTTCGAAAGTTTGCGATTGTGAAAAGTGGTATCAGAGCCTAGTTGGCTCCTTGGCTTTCGAGAATTTGTAAGCATGTCGGCGACCAAACAAATGGGCAAGACCCACGTTGAGCGACTCGTTGAGATAGAGGAACAGTTGCTGTATTTGAGGGAAGTACCTGACTCGGTACGATACGTCGAAAGTCGACTTGATGAGATCTCGGAAAAGTTGGGCGAGATAGATGCAGTGAATGCCCGAATTGATGGACTACCTGTACAAGAGTTGGCAATAAGGGTAGAGACCCTGGAAAGCAAAGCTACAAAGCTTGGTAGCACTGAACGTGGAGAGAGTTCCACGAGTTCCGTCGACAAGATGAGCGAGCGTGTCGACGAGTTGAATACCTCCCAAACAACCATGCTGCGGTTGTTTAACGAAATGACAGAAGACTTTCGAGCAACCATCGAAACCTTGAGAGGTGAGATGGCTGAGATGAATACTCGCTTGAATCTAACCATGCGAGCAGTTGAGAATCAGACCCCGAACCAAGGGCACGGGGTGCACAACAAGATTAAGGTCCCGGAACCCAAGGCCTTCAGTGGGAACCGTGACGCAAAAGAGCTTGAGAATTTCATCTTCGACGTCGAACAGTATTTCAAGGCCACTGGAACTACTTCAGAGGAGATGAAAATCACGTTAGCCACAATGCATCTCTCTAACGATGCAAAACTATGGTGGCGCACTAAAGTGAACGACATTCAGAGTGGCCTGGCCACAGTTAACTCTTGGGAAGACCTCAAGAAAGAGTTGAGGGCTCAGTTCTTCCCCGAAAATGTTGAATTCATAGCGAGACGCAAGCTTCGTGAGTTGAAGCACACTGGAGGGATAAGAGAATATGTCAAGCAATTTTCTGCCGTAATGCTTGATATCCGTGACATGTCCGAGAAGGACAAAGTGTTTTGTTTTGTTGAAGGGTTAAAGCCATGGGCAAAGACTAAGCTATACGAACAGAGAGTCCAAGACCTTGCCTCTGCCTTGGCTGCCGCTGAAAGACTCTTTGACTTAGGTGGTGATCCAGTCCCTCAAAAGAAGTACGTACCACCGCCGCACAATGGAAATCGGCCTTTCAGGCCCATGAATCAGAAACCTGGAGAGACCGATAAGAAGCCTCAGACCTCTTCCTCAGGTCCTCCTCGAGGGCCTTACCCACCGAGGCAGAACCAGCAATGGCCCCTTTCTTGCCTCCTATGTAAGGGTCCCCATAGACTGTATGACTGCCCCAACCGAGCTGCCCTCACTGCACTTCAAGCCGCAGTACAATCCGGTAACTTGCCTGAGTCCGAAGTTGAGGGCAACAAATCAGAGGAAGAGGAGAACACACCCAGGATGGGAGCCCTAAAGTTCTTATCTGCCATACAGAGAAAAGCCTCCGGGTCGAAAGACACGCTCGAGAAGGGACTGATGTTTGTGGATGCCATCATCAATGGTGGGCTTGCTAAGGGTACCATGATTGATTCTGGCGCCACCCACAATTTCATTTCCGAACAAGAAGCCCGTAGGTTGGAATTAAAGATTGAAAAAGATGCTGGCAAGATGAAAGCGGTTAATTCCGAAGCGTTACCTATTGTGGGCACTTCCAGAAAAGTTCCATTGAAATTGGGCGAGTGGACAGGTAATGTGGACCTTGTAGTGGTTCGCATGGACGACTTCGATGTGGTACTGGGAATGGAATTTCTTTTGGAGCATAAGGTGATCCCTTTACCACTCGCCAAATGTATGATCGTCACTGACAATAATCCCACCGTAGTCCCAGCAAGTATCAAGCAACCCAGCGGCATGAGAATGATTTCGGCCCTACAGTTAAAGAAAGGCCTTCGTCGAGATGAACCCACCTTCATGGCCATCCCAATGGTCGAAGAAACCTCGATGGCGGAAGAAATCCCGCCAGAAGTTTGCGATGTCTTGCAAGAATATGTTGATATAATGCCAGATAGCTTGCCAAAGGCCTTGCCCCCTCGGCGGGGAATTGATCACGAGATTGAACTCCTCCCAGGAACTAAACCTCCAGCGAAAAATGCATATCGAATGGCACCACCGGAATTGGCCGAGTTGAGAAAACAATTAGATGAACTCCTAAGTGCAGGGTTTATTCGTCCTGCAAAAGCGCCCTATGGGGCTCCTGTGTTGTTTCAGAAAAAGAAGGATGGGACCCTGCGTTTGTGTATCGACTACCGAGCCCTGAACAAAGTCACAGTGAGAAACAAGTATCCAGTGCCACTGATATCTGACCTATTTGACCAGTTACACGGAGCTAGATACTTCACCAAATTAGACCTCCGGTCGGGATACTATCAGGTTCGCATTGCTGAAGGTGACGAGCCTAAGACCACATGTGTTACGAGGTACGGGGCTTTTGAATTCCTGGTGATGCCCTTTGGCTTGACAAACGCACCAGCCACTTTCTGTACGCTGATGAATCAGGTCTTCCACGAGTACCTCGATCAGTTTGTAGTGGTTTATCTGGACGACATAGTCGTATATAGCCCCACGCTGGAAGAACACCGAGTGCACTTACGTCTCGTCTTTGACAAGCTCAGGCAGAATCAACTATATGTAAAGAGAGAAAAATGTGCTTTCGCGCAGCAACGCATAAACTTCTTGGGCCATGTGATTGAATATGGCCGAATCAGTATGGACAGTGACAAAGTGAAAGCCATCCAAGAATGGAGAGTTCCTACTTCTGTGACCGAGCTTCGTTCATTCTTGGGCTTGGCAAATTATTATCGTCGGTTCATCGAAGGATTTTCCCGACGAGCTGCTCCACTAACAGAATTGCTGAAGAAAGATGTAACCTGGCATTGGTCAGATGAATGTCAGAGGGCTTTTGAAGAGCTGAAGACCACCATGACGAGGGGTCCTGTCCTCGGATTGGTGGATGTGTCGAAGCCGTTTGAAGTTGAGACCGATGCGTCCGACTTCGCTCTCGGAGGTGTACTTCTTCAGGAAGGTCACCCTATCGCCTACGAGAGCCGCAAGTTAAATAGTGCTGAAAGGAGATACACTGTCTCCGAGAAAGAGATGTTGGCAGTTGTACATTGCCTGAGAGCCTGGAGGCAATATTTGTTGGGATCACGCTTCGTGGTTAGAACCGACAATATTGCCATTTGTCACTTCTTCGATCAGCCGAAGTTGACCGCAAAGCAAGCGCGGTGGCAAGAATTCTTGGCTGAGTTTGATTTTAGATTCGAACACAAGAAAGGAAAGAACAATCAAGCAGCAGATGCCCTGAGTCGAAAGGGTGAGCATGCGGCCCTGTGCATGCTCGCTCATATTCATTCCAGTAAGGTTGACGGATCCATGCGCGACATCATCAAAGAACAGTTGTTGAAAGACCCCTCAGCCCAAACTGTCGTGTCCTTAGCCAAAGCCGGAAAGACCAGGCAGTTTTGGGTCGAGGACGATTTACTGATGACAAAAGGGAATCGATTATATGTTCCCCGAGCAGGAGACCTGAGAAAGAAACTGATGTATGAGTGTCACGACACTCTATGGGCAGGTCATCCTGGATGGCAACGCACGTACGCCCTTCTGAAGAAAGGGTACTTCTGGCCAAATATGCGAGACGACATTATGCAGTACACGAAGACTTGTCTGATATGCCAGCAAGATAAAGTCGAGAAAGAAAAGGTGTCGGGGCTCCTCGAACCTTTGCCAGTTCCATCCAGGCCTTGGGAGAGTGTTTCCATGGACTTCATCACTCACCTCCCGAAGGTAGGGGACCACGAAGCAATCTTGGTTATCATTGACCGATTTTCGAAATATGCAACCTTCGTGGCAACCCCTAAGCAATGTTCAGCTGAGTTGACGGCCCAACTATTCTTCAAGCATGTTGTTAAGTTATGGGGCATTCCATCGAGTATTGTGAGTGATAGAGATGGTCGTTTTATCGGCACCTTCTGGACAGAACTATTCACATTCTTGGGGACGAGTTTGAACATATCCTCAAGCTATCACCCACAGACCGATGGTCAAACCGAAAGATTCAACTGCATGCTTGAAGAGTATCTACGCCACTTTGTTAATGCCCAACAGAAGAACTGGGTCCAGTTGCTAGATGTGGCTCAGTTTTGTTTCAATTGCCAAACAAGTTCGTCTACAGGAAAGAGCCCCTTTGAGATCGTTAGCGGCAGACAACCTTTCCTACCTCATATCATTGATCATCCTTATGCAGGGAAGAATCCTCAGGCCCAGAATTTTACAAAGGAGTGGAAACAGACCACTGACATTGCTCGAGCCTACCTAGAGAAAGCCTCCAAGCGCATGAAGAAGTGGGCGGACAGGAAGCGTCGCCCCCTTGAATTTCGAATTGGAGACCAAGTCCTTATAAAGCTGAGACCCGAACAGATTCGATTCCGCAGCCGAAAAGACCAGAGACTTGTGCGAAAGTATGAAGGACCTGTGGAAGTCCTCAAGAAAATCGGGACCACGTCTTATAGGGTGGCGTTGCCTGCATGGATGAAAATTCATCCAGTAATTCATGTGAGCAACTTAAAGCCCTATTACCCCGATCCAGATGATGATCGTCGCAATGCCGTTGTTCGACCTGGTATTGATCTAAGACAGAAAGAAGCCAAAGAAGTTGAAGAAATCCTTGACGAGCGCGTCAGGAAGACTGGAAGACCCGTACGGAGGATCCAAGAATTCCTTGTCAAATGGAAGGACCTCCCTACGGAGGAAACAAGCTGGGAACGAGTTGAAGACCTTGAAGCCTGGACGCAGAAGATTGAAGACTTCAAGCGACGCCAGTTGACAGGGACGTCAACAGTTTAAGTGGGGGAGAATGTCTTGAGCATGCTTGTCCAGGGCGAGCTGTGCCTATGGCCGCATGTCCAAACCATCCTCACCCATCATGTTTTAATGCCATGTAATTAGTTTTGTTACTTCCTTTTCATTGTAACTAGTTTTGGAGGCGTATGACTCCTCGTGATTTTCATGTTTACACCTGCCAGATCAAATATGCTTCAAAATGTACTATAGGGGGGACCAAGTAGTCATCAAACCACCCCCCTACCAAGCATTGTATACTTTCTTGCAATCAAGCTTTCTTGCATCCTTGTATTCAATGCTCTCTTTTAAAGATGTTTTCAATGCTTTTTCTCTCTCACGTTTTATAAAACCAATTTTCTCCTAAAACGTGAGTGGAGGCTAGACCCTACGCCGAAGTTGTCCGCGATTTGCGATTTTTGTACGGCTGACTTGCCCGCCGGGTTAGGACAAGTGCCGCACAATCGCTCGTCCCGAGTTCGAAAGTTTGCGATTGTGACACTTAGCGAGTGAGAATAACATTTAGAAAAAGTTGTTGAACAACCATAAACTAAAAAATTTAAGCTAGTTGCCGTAAATTTAATTTTATATCAATATTTCAACACTCCCTTACTTGTGGGTCAAAATTTGTAGAAGGACCAACAAGTGAAAATCAATATTAATTAGGAGGTTTTGAACAAATAACCTACTACACTATTATACTTAAATCAACAGGGTTGATTGATGATTTAACAAGTTCTTTTCTAGAAGAATTTCTCTCTCATGAAATGAATTTCAATTTTCTAATAATGGTCAAAGTAAGAACCTTAAGAAAACTTCTTAAAAAAAAAAACCTTAAGAAAAAAAAAGTATCCGTCAAAGAAAGGACTCAATTTTTACGTACAAATTTATGATTTAATTATCCATATAATCAAAACCTAACTCAATTTGTTATGACATTATTTCTCGACTAAAAGGTCTCACTTCTTATGTTGTTGAACTAAAAATAAATAAATTCATCTTACTATTTTTTTTAGTTCCACGATCTAGAGCGCGAGGATTTGAATCTCTGATATTATATGTTATCATGTTGGGTTTTGCCTATCATCTTTAAAAAAAATCCCAATTGATAATAGAAAATATAATTTCTCATGATAAAAAACACAAAAATCCACTTACCTCCACAAAAAGTAGTAACATTCCGATCCCCACAGAGGCACAAGAACCCCTGACTCTGCGTATCAAATCCACAAGTCCCTCCTCCTTTCACCATATCCTGACAATGCAAACACCTCGTCGACACCGGAATATCAAAATCGACCCGAATCCCATACTCCGGCACCTGATCGTACGGCTGATCCGGCGCCCCAACGCTCTTCCAATACACACTCGTGTAGCTCGAACAGTACCTAAGCATCAGCCTCAACGACTCCGTCGCCTTCGGATAATACGAGCAGCACGACGCCGCCCCCAAACCCCCGCCGCACTTCGGCAAGTGCCTGCACAGATAGCTCGCACTGTCGCACGACGAGTCGCACCGCTCCGGGAACCGCTCGCAGAACATCGGCTTCGGGGCCACGATCACATTCTCCTCGCTGCAGTTGAAGAACAGGTAGTCGTTCTGCGAGGAGAGCGAGAGGTGGGTGCTCGTGTCGAGGCTGAAGGGTCTCGTCGGGCGGAAATTGTCGCCGTCGTCGCAGTTCCACATGAAGGGGTCGGTGATTTTGATGTGGCGTTCTGTGTAGCTTATGCTTTCAACTGGGTATCTCCCTGAAGGGGTTCTCAATTCGAGCTTGCCGGAGTCGGTGCAGTCGAGAATGTGGCGGTAGTATGGGCTGCCACAGCCGTCGTCGATTCCGAAGGGGTAATTGATTTGGATTTGGCCGCATGAGGTTCGGCATTTGGTGGATTGAGTTGGGGTTTGGAAGAGGAACAGAGTGAGGATGAGAACAGAGTAGTGAGGGAGTGGCATGGTTTGCAAGATGGGTTTGTTGCGATGGGAGAAATGGAAATTGAACCATAAAGGAATTTGTTGGATGAGTAAAGTGAAATTTTTTTATACGAAATGGAATATTTTGCTTTAGTTTCTTTTTTGTGCGTTGGATTACGAGACCTTTGCCGGAGTTTCAAGTGATTCTTCAAAGGAATGTGGGGCTGAGATTCTGGCTTGTATTGTTAAAGACAGTCAAGTTCTTTTTGACCATCTTATACTTTTGTTCTTTGTGATCAATTACACAGCTTTGGGAATCGGGATAATCCATTTTGTTTTGGCTCCCACGAAACACAATGGAACCAGCTCCTACTTTTACTTTTTCTAAGTGTCAGATTTCTGTAGTTTCTTCTTTAATTCTTGCCTTCAAACTTGGGCAAGTGACTTATAAACATTGAGTGGCCAAGCTTCTGTTTTTTCTTTTGTTAACTATAGATCAAAGGTCAATAGTTCTCACTTGATTCGTTCATGATGTTAGGTTGGCTTCATATAGCTAGGCCCTAATCTTTTGAGTCTTGTCCTCCCAGCTAGCTTCCTCTGTTTATGCTCTGTTTTGTGGTGTTCTGTCTTTATGTTTTTTTTCTTTTGTTTTTTTTTTTTACTACAACAATGAATAATCAGTTCCAACTAACACAACTAAAATATCTGATGGTTTTTGTTTTTCCCCGGTTCTCTCCGTTTGCCCAAAGTCAAATTTCCTAACAACTAATCAACGCCCATCCTACCTCTTTGCTCTGTTTTCTTCTTTTCTCATTTTGTTTTTCCTAGTTTCTTCTCCCTCCCAAGGGTCTATTTGTAGTTTGCTTCTGCTTTCCAAGTAATTTGTGGCAAGGTGTTTACTAAAGTACCTCTTTGAAAAACCCTAGTTCAATTTCTTTTAGTTCTGTTATAGGTAATTCTGGACCGCTCCAGGAATCAAGAAACTGAGAAGGATAGCACAGTACCAATCCGAGGGTATGACCAGGAAGCGGACCCACAGAAAAGGAGGACCCAATCCCATGGTCAGCCAACCCAAAAGTTTGGGCAAGGCCGAGAAGTTTGGGCTGGGTAGAAGTCGATCCTCGACCCACTTGAGTGGGTCGAGTTTTTCTCCCTCCGCTCAGTTCCCTGTGTCCTGGGTCAGTCCGATTTGACTTGGTTCAGTCCCGAGTCGTCTCCAAACGCCTAGAAACCCTAAGACAGGAAAAAGTATATAAACCCTTCCTCATCATTGAAGAGGATCCCGAAACTAACTCTCTGAATTCTACTCCTCCTCTTGCTCTCTTGCTCTCTCATCTTACTCCTTACTGACTTAAGCATCGGAAGCGGTGTGGCAAGCACCACAACAGTGTGCAGGTTTCCTTGTCTTGCAGATCGCGTCTTTCCCCTTCAAACAAATTTACCGTTGGTGGCACGTGAAGGTCAGGTGAGTTCCCCCTGCCCGGATTTTGGCATCAAGAAGTTCAACAACATTTGAGGAGGGGTTTCGAAACTACAAGGCAATTGCTACTAATCTATGCTCATTTTGGTCTAACTAGGTTAATTTGTACCTTTTTTTCAATAGTCCATTTATTAAAAGCTTCAAAATGAAATACAATTAGTTTGGAGTAATTTCAGGTTGGTTATCAAAGTGAACATAACTCAACGATAATTGACATTTACTATCGATAAAGACATCAGAGAATTCTTTGCCTCAAAATATTGTTGAACTCAAAAAAAAAAAAAAATATACATCGGTTAATTTATAGGAAAATTTCTATATAGGAGCATGCGATTATATTTCTTAAAGAATCGTAAAAACTTCAAAGTTGTCTTTTTTTTTTTTTTTTTTTTTTGACCAATCAAAGTTGTCTTATAAATCTACTTTTTCTATATTTTTAAAATGGAAATATCGAAAATTTCTAACTCTGATCTGAGTCTCTGACATGTATGGCTGCTGATCCAAAGACTAGGCCTCATAATAAGGCATTTCTATTAAAAATATATTTTATCAATACCAACAGTCAACTACAATAATTATTTCTACCCTCCACTACAAGATGGAAACTAAAGGTAGAAAATTGGGGGGAAAATACTAAACCAAACATAAATGTAGAGAAAAAAAAAAAAAAAAAGATTAAAGAGACCACGAGATATGGATCCATTAAACATAACATACCAAACACTTCTCCAAATCTGCTTGAAGAACAACTGTTATGAGCTGATTAATTACTTCTTCAGTTCTGGCCTCTTAATGTTCTTCTTCTCTACAGCCCCATTAGCAGCTCTGTTAATAGAACTAAAAGAAGCTTTACTCTGCTGGCCTGGTGGCGCTGTCCTGGAGATAAGCTCGGCAGTGCAGGCCATGACCACAGTCTGTGCAGACAAAAGACAAGCCATCACAGGATCACTGATCAAACCCTTCGTGGCGCCGACCCTTCTCAGCATCTTAACCATTTGCTCCATGTTTGCCGCCAAACCATCCAATGGGGCCGATCTCGAACCTCCCTCGCCAAAGTCCAGCTTGTTTCCATCGGCCGAGCTGTCGATTCGTTGCCTGTGTGATGGCCGCTCATTTTCGAAGCTGTCGCTGGGGCTAGGCGCCGGCCTCTTCTTACTGGGGGCTACTGGAGTAATGAGCGGCGTTGCCGGCTCGTTGTTGGGGGAGCTTGTTTTTGTTGGTCGGGTTTTAGTGGGCGATGATGGGGGAGAATGGAGTGCATTGCCGATAACTTTGTGGTGGTAGTCGCCCATGGTTAGTTGTTCCTTACAAAACCCTAATTACATCTATGAACTTCCCAGCTCCCAGTTGCCCATATAAATAGAAAGTCAAAAAATACTTACCCATTCACACATTTGACTTTTCAACGCCAGATCTAGAACGTGAGATTTTAGTAGGAGTTTCTACTGATCGTACTGGATTTTTTTTACTTTAATTTGCTGTCTTCTTTGTAAATTGTGTGTTGGTTGGGCCATTTTGATTATTTTGATATATATATATAGTTTCTAAGAGAAGGTACAATTTATTAAATGTGAAAAAGAGTAGGTGAGGACAAATTATTAGGTATTCTCGGTGCAATGAGGCTCCCTCCTTAAAACCGTTGAATGTAAATCTTCAAATTTATCTGTCCCTAATAATCGTCAATACAAAATTGAAGTACTTTTACCATTTATCTCTTACATCGAACGGTGCAAAACTATCCACCTCATTGCATTGGAAGTACCTAAAAATTTCTCGTAGGTGAGAGAATAGGATATAAGAAGAAGCGAAGTTGAAATGCATATGCAGCACCTAACAATCTGACCAGACAAATTAAGAGGAGATGTGATTGAAATAAATTAGAGAAGAAAATAGGTAAGGGAAGAAGGGGACGAGAGTTTAAAAAAAAAAAAAAAAGGACGAGAGACATATTTAAATAAAGGACAAAGGATCAAAGAACTTACATCAATTCTTTCTTAAATCAAGATGTCCGATTAACATCCATGGCGAACCCTAATTCTTTTTTAATGTATTACAGTGTTTATATTTTTTTGAAGTTAAAAAAATTGAGCTAAATTATAATAATTCTATATGACTCATGGGTTTGATTATAACATTCATATCATAGTTTCAAAGTAGTCTGTGCAATTTTACAGTATTTAAAGATTAATCCCTCAAAAAAAAAATTTACAATATTTAAATATTATTTGTGAAATTATTTCAATAATTTAGAGAGTAGTTGATTAAATTGAAATTTTGGTGTGATTATAAGAATTCTTATAGCTTAGGTAGGGGTGAGCATCGGTCGGTCGGCGTCGGTTTTGGACTCAGACCGACACCGACCACCGACATGTCGGTTACCGACGGTCGGTTTACGTCGGTTTGAGGGGAGCTGGTTACGCCGACCGACCGACTACACTGCGGTCAGTCGGGTTATGGTCGGTTTTAAGAAGAAAAGAGGTTTGAAGACTGAAGTCCTTGAAGAAGAAGATTTAACAAAAAAAAAAAAAGAAGAAGAAGAAGAAGAAAGAAAAAATGGGGAAGAAAGGAAGAAGATAAAACCGAAACAAGAAAGGAACAAGTGAAAACAAGAAAAATAAGAAGAAGAAAAAGAATGAGGAAAAGAAAAGAAGAAGAATAAAGATAGAAGATAAAATCGGAAGAAGATAAACCAAAAGAAGAAAGGAAAAATTGAAAAAAAAAAAAGAATAAGAAGAAGAAAAATGTTACAGAAGAAAAAGTATGAAGAAAAGAAAATAAGAAGGAAGGTTATAGAGGAAGAAAGAAAGAAAATAAGAAGATGAGAGAGAACTAGTGAAACAAGAAAATAAGAGAGAGGGAGGGAGATAATTTGAAAAAACGAAAGGTTTTTTTTTTTTAATAAATTAATCCTTGGGAAGACCATCGATGGTTATAGACCAATCGATCGCCCGTGGAAGGTCTGCTGGCTGGAAGCGACGACTTTGATTGAAGGACTGAAGGCGGTTTCGACGAATTCTCCGACGGTCCGTGTAGAGCTGGATTCTCTTCAGATTGTTCGACTTCTTCAAGAGCGGGAGGAAGACTTTACGGAAACCTCTCTTTTCTTAAATGAAGTTAAAAACCTATTGAATAATCTAAACGTGGAATCTATTAGGATAATTGTAATGGGTGGCAAAATTTGAGTGGTTAATGGCAAATATAGCAACTTTTATAAAATATTGCAAATATAGCAACTTTTATAAAATATTGCAAATATGGCAAAGTTTTTAAATCGTTTTTTTAAATCCCCGTTCTACCCCTGTTTTGGTTTGGATTCTATCACTGATAGAATCTATCAGTAACAGTGATAGATTCTATCAGTCATGTTGGAGACAAACTTTATTGATTCTAATTTACTGATTCTATTATGAATTGCTAATTATAAGTTATTGTCTGAGATGTTGTGTATTGATTTTGAGATTAATTTTAGGATGCAGAGGAAAAATGGTAGAAAAAAAAAAGTTGGTTTTGGTTCTATCGCTGATAGAATTCTATCGGTGATAGAAAATCTTTCTATCATTGATAGATTGATATAAAATCTTCTATCACTGATAGATTCTATCAGTGATAGAAAATCGTATATCACTGTATCAGTCATAGAAAATTTCTATCACTAATAAAAATCTTCTATCACTGATAGATTCTATCAAGTGATAAAAAATCTATCACTTGATAGAATCTATCAGTGATAGAAGATTTCTATCACCCTATCAGTGATAGAAAATATTTCTATCATATCAATGAAAGATATATTTCTATCACTGTGATAGAAAATCTTTCTATCATTGATAGATTGATAGAAAATCTTCTTCACCGTATCAATTATAGAAGATTTCTATCATCTTATATCACTTGATAGAATCTATCAGTGATATATAGATTTTCTTTCTACGATAGAAATCTTCTATCACTGATAGATTCTATTATTGATGAAGTCTACCAGATTTCTATCACTAATAATCTATTAGTGGTAAAAGGTTTCTATCACTGATAAAAACCTTCCATCACTGATAGATTCTATTGGTGATATAGGTTTCTACCATTGATAGAATCTATCGGTGATAGAAACTGATAGATTCTATTAGTGATAGAAATAGAATCTATCAGTGATAGAAACCTAGAAAGGGTATTTTGGTAATTTAAACGGTCTGAAGAAAATATTTTGCCATTTTCGCAAATTTTTTTGCGGGTTGCTATATTTGCCAATATTTTGACCCATTTTATTATATATGCAACTGGCTCAATCCATTAGTCATGTTCCTAGAGGGCATAATAAGATGGCCCATAATCTGGTCCATAAGGCTTGTGAATCAAACTCATCTGAGTTCTGGTCCAATTATTTTCCTGCTTGGCTAATCTATACTATATATAAATGGGACTAAGAGGGGAGAATCTTTGCCTTCCCATTTTGCCCTTAACATCTTACTATATATAAAAGGGGCTAAAGGAGGAGAATCCTTGTTTTCCTCTTTTGCCCTTATAATTTTAATAAATGTCTATTTTGCCCTTCTATATTTGTTAAAGAGACACAACTCTTTGAGTTAAAGTGTCCTTCAATCTTTGCTGATGAGACACGACTGTTCAGGCAGAGTTAGTTACACATCAAATGCATCCATTCGAGGATTAAAAGGGGTCATTAGTCATGCCTTTCCAAAAAGCATATTAACCATTTACATAAGGAAAAAACTTTATTATATAATATTCATATAACTTTTGAGTTTTCTACATATTTTTCGACTCTAATTTCGTCACTATTTTGATCTGTACAGATTTTTTGTATCAAAATCTACATAAAACAAAAAAAAAAAGCATAAAGCACCATTAAAATATAGCGATTGTTACCATTGTTATCCTAAATTTTTAGTTTTAAAAATTAAGTCATAAACTTATATAATTGTAAAAATTACTCTTTTAAGGGTACATAATTGCAAGGATGTGAAACTCAAAACAAAAAAAAAAAAAAAAAAAAATTGTAAGAATGTAGTTTTTTACCAAATTTTTTAATTCATTCTCTATTAGTAATAAATTGAGATACTCTATTTCTTTTTAAGTGAGCATTTTATCTTTTTAAAAAATTTGTTAAATGTCTAACTTCATTTTACTTAAAATATTATAAATGAAACATATTTTAAAATTTTAAAGAATAACAAAAAAAAAAAAAATCATTTTATAATAATTTTAATAAATGTCCATTTTGCCCTTCTATATTTGTTAAAGAGACACAACTCTTTGAGGTAAAGTGTCCTCCAATCTTTGCTGATGAGACGCGACTATTCAGGCAGAGTTAGTTACACATTAGATGTATCCATTCGAGGATTAAAATTAAAAATATATCTTACAATAAAAAGAGGTCATTAGTCATGCCTTTCCAAAAAGCATATTAACCATTTACATAAGGAAAAAACTTTATTATATAATATTCATATAACTTTTGAGTTTTCTACATATTTTTCGACTCTAATTTCATCACTATTTTGATCTGTATAGATTTTTTGTATCAAAATCTATATATATAAAAAAAAAAATAAAGCACCAATAAAATATAGCGATTGTTACCATTACTATCCTAAATTTTTAATTTTAAAAATTAAGTCATAAACTTATATAAGTGTAAAAATTACTCTTTTAAAGGTACATAATTGTAAGAATGTGGAACTCAAAAAAAAAAAAAAATTGTAAGAATGTGGTTTTTTACCAAATTTTTTAATTCATTCTCTATTAGTAATAAAGTGAGATTCCATATTTCTTTGTAAGTGATCATTTTATCTTTTTAAAAATTTTGTTGAATGTCTCGCTTCATTTTACTTAAAATATTATAAATGAAACATATTTTAAAATTTTAAAGAATAACAAAAAAAAAAAAAAATCATTTTATGAAAATAAGTTCCATATTCATTAAAATTTAAACTCATTTTGATTGAAACATAAGATTTGAATAACATTCAAATATTCTCATATTTAATAATTATTGCACAAATGTCCTCACAAGTTCCACTTAGTATATTGTTATAAATAAAAAAAAATCCAGTTAATATATTAAATTTGAGTTGTCACATTCAGTTAACATGCATATAACTTATTCTTTTTTCTTTTTACTAAGAAAATTATTCTTTTTTTAAAAAAAAATCACTAATAAACTTTTTTTTGGTATCAATATATTAATAGTCTAATTATTATGAAATTACTTTATTTTTTTTCTTTTTTTCTTAAATTTATAACTTTTTCCTTGCAATCTTTGTACTTGTACCATTCCAAGTTCTATGTAATTTATATTTACCTATTTGGAGAAAGTTCAAGAAAAGGTATAGGAACTATATTTAAATTGTCGAAGTAGTAATGGGAGAACAGGGAAACACATTTTGATATCATGATTTCCATTAATTAAGTCCACCTAATGGCACAAAATGATATCCATTCAAGTTCGAAAGGAAACAATTTCCTGTTATATTATGTTGTGCGATGACGTTAAACAAAACACAAGGACAAATTGTTAATATTAGAAAATATATTTCTAAATATGAAATTTCACATTAACAACTTTTTTCAATGTCAATACAAAAACTCTTATCGAATCACTTGAAGATCAAAATTTGTCATCCAAACATACAAAAAATGTTATTTTCAAAGAGGTTCTACTTTATTAAATACTTCAGTTTTTTTTTTTTTTAAATCAACTTATATAATTCTTATGAAATATATTTATTTTTTTCTTTTTTTCCAAAATACAATCTCGAAGCACACCGATGAATTACCCATGAAATAATAAACTATCTTTATCATGCCACTTTTTATGTTTTATCAAATTTAGTTTACAACTATTATATGTATTTTAATTTTAATTATATATTTTTTATTATTTTTTCTACCTCTTACATTATAGTTTAATGTCAAATATTTACTATTTAAACTAGATGAAAAATATATTTATTCAAAAGTTAACATTCACCATAAAAAAATATATGGTGAATATATTTCAAACTACATGCAAAGTATTTCATATTCATTATTGTAAATGAACATAGAACAAGATAATATATAATTTTATACTTCTAGGCACCATTTTGAAGGTGTTCATATAACACATGCGGAAGCAATTTTAGGATCGGAGGCACTTAACTACATCAATTTTAGAAAATGAAAACATGTTGTCCAAATACCGTAAGGAGAGAGCAGAATTTTTACCAACCTTTTGGAGACCGATTCAACAACTCCCTTTGATTCCTTTGATCACGAACGGTGTGTGGACCACCTCTAGTGTCTTCCCTACTATTCTCCGGGCCAAGAACGACTTGTGGGAGTCTATAGAGATAGGGAATGGGAAGGGAATGCTTGAAGGTTCAAGCACTAGAGAGATATATGGAGATGAGTGAGTTTGAGACCAAAATCCAGCAGCATAACAATATGGAAAATGGCTCTCCTTCATTTGAATCTGATTCATACTCCTTATATAGACATCTTCCATGCAAAGAGAAGCCTCATGACACTAGACACATGGTGAAATTGCAACTCAAAGTGGATTCTAGGTGTTTAATTCACAACACATGCAACTAGTGCATGGTTGTGTTGTTTTCCACTATGCATCAACATGCAAGAGTGGGAATGCCACTAAATCCACTTAAAATTGAATCTAAATTCTCAATTTTCAGCTTGCAATTCATTCCTATTTCAATTCAAAATTGAAATTGATTTCTAGGCAATTAATTTGTACAATTCCAAGTAATTTTTACATGATTAATCCAATTAATCTTTATCACCTAGTGCCATGAATTATATATGATTCCTAATACATATATATGGTATTCAAAACACTTTTAAATACTCCATCTCTCATTTTCTAATTTAATTCATAATTAAATTATTGTGTCAAACACAATTTACGATAATACCCGTTTTCCCGATTTTGAACGATTCAAAGCTTCCTATCTTTTTGTTCTAGGCTTTGTTCCGATATGAGCTAGTAGGGGGACCTAATGGACCTATAGATCATGGGCTCCAACGATTCGAGGCTAACTGACTAATCTCATTATCCAAGCTAGCCAACATTCGTTAACTACCGGGACACTCCACTATAGCCCGATAGTTGCACTCCCCTCACTATAGATATATTTCCGTCCACTTGATTTAACCATGATAAGTAAGTCGATCCTTCACAGGTTGTTCGTAGCTATAGCTAGGTTAAATGACCGTTTTACCCCTATAGTACTTCTAGTTCCTTAAGTCCCACTTATCCTCTAATGAACAATTGGTTTATGGTCCAACCAATAAACCGAGTCCCTCTCGGGCCAATGAGAGGGCGGGATCCCTTTGTTCAAGCCCCGGAGTCAGCACATAAGGGAACAACCTCTCTACTATCCCTAATTTGGGTAGGAGTGAATTCCTTCTTGCACGACTATGTCCCCAGCTATTTACCCGTTCCTATCCCTGAAATGGGAGGCTTATTGAGTCGGCGATACTGAGCCACTCTCACCTATGCAGATCTAAGGATAAGCCCAAATAAATAGGAGTTCATAGTTAGCTCAGGATTAAGATCGAGTTACCTAGGTCATCACATGAAATAGTCAGTCTCGTCAGTAAACGGTGTTATAAAGCGAGAGTGACTTATTTCTCGGTCCTGGTCTTATGCAAACTCATTGCATAGGACGCCCCCACTCACATGTCTCTACATGGACGATTTAGGATCACATCGTCTATACTATCTATAAAGTGGGCCGCGTCTCATAGTGTCCCCAGAATAAGGTACCCAGCCCTATTCCTATACTATAGACCGTTTAGGCTATAACTCGAGCTTGATCCACTTTTATGTCTCTACATAAAGCTCAAGTGTTCAACCTATAGCCATGGATCTTGGTTTATTGGATTTGGGTTATCTAATGTGCAATTTACTTATTCAGTTATGACTTTACTGAATTAATCTCGATAACAACTTTATCGAACAAGTATATAATATTTGTTTAACATTCACTATCTACGAGTTTTAGGGCACCAATCCCAACACATTTTTTTTAATTTTCAATTAAAAAAGTGAAATTTGACGTGCAGCGCACGTGTTCTTAAACTAGTATCCTTAAATAGAGAGGATATTGGTAATGTTGAACACAATAGTGGGGGTTCTTGTCCCACATATGCTTGTTTTGTTCAGTTTTTATGAAGTATTTTATTTCCTTAAAAAAAAAAAAAAAAAAAAAAAAAAAAAAAAAAAAAAAAAGCTCACATAATAATTAGAAACTTGAAAATGAAAATTGCTTTCACTTGGAGCATTAACTTTTGACTGCTTTGTTACCGGAGGAAGTCGAAGCGTATAAAGTGAACAGAAAGCACGTTGAAATGACTTTTTATTGATTTTAGCTACAAGATTAATGAAACCAAGAGTCAATTACAAATTATTTAAACCCTAAAAAAATCTGTTGTTGACTACCATTAAGTTTTTGTCGAGCAAGAGAGAAATTCATAAAGGTAAAAGAGAGAAAAATATAAATGTATATGCCTCTCATGCAAGGTGAAAAGGAAAATTTTAAAAATAAAGCTAACTAATGGTAGATAAAAATCTCTTGTTGACCACTATTGAGTTTTTGTCGACCGAGAGAGAAATTCATAAAGATAAAAAGAGTGTGGGTATATATATATAAATAAATGTCAAATTTTTAGTGGTGGAAAGTAAGAATATTCCAATTAACTAGTGACAATGTTAAAATATGTGTCCGTATATCCATTGATATATATCTGTAAATTAGAGGATTCAACACCAAAATTGATTAATCGATATCTCTAACATCTTTTATAAAATGCTCAAAATACATTAAAAAAATATCATCTATTAACTCCAATATGAATATATAAATACTAAAAAAATAAAATATATGGAAGTAAAACAACTTAATTAACTATTCTTCTGATAAAATTTATGGAATTTTTGCATAGATTGTTTTTCTACAAACCAAGGTCCTACCGGGAGTCGAACCCAGGTTGCTGGATTCAAAGTCCAGAGTGCTAACTACTACACCATAGAACCAGATGTTACTTAATGTGCCTTTTTCAGATATCCAATTATTTCTAAAATAAAACATTTCAATGTAGGTTTGAGTTTATATATATATATAGATTCACATACGAATGTTATATGAGAGCGAGAGCGATTCACATACGAATGTGGATGTAACATATCAAAATATGTATATATTTTCCATCAATAATTTATATATATCAAATATATGTAATTTATTTATTGAGAAAATATATGTAATTTATTATGGGTATGACAAGTTGATATTTTAATTGTTTAGATATTATTGGATGTTTATTAAAAATATATAGTTTTTAATTTTTATTTTCATACATTGAATAATTTAAATGTCACAATTAAGACAAGAGTTGTATCGAAAAATTCCTTTAAATTGATAGTGTGAATAAAATGTTCCACTAGATACATCTTTAAGCAATTGAGTATGAAGATATATTCACATGGAGACTTTGCCACCATCCATTTTATGCTTATAGAATGTAATGAATTGTTTTGAGTCTTGATATACAATTGTGCGGAATAATTATTATTTAAAATTTTTTAATTAATTTATTTATCTTAGAACAATTATTCCAGTATACTAGGTTAATATTAACTCACTTATCAATAGTATGAGGAAGAAGGCAATGAGATTTCTGAACTGCCATTAACAACTTATAATATAAGCCCATTGACCATTTATTCATTCATGGGATGACATCGACTTATTAAAAAATCATCTTTTTTTTTTTTTTTTTTTTTTGAAAAGATAAAAAAAAAAATCATCTTGTTTTTGGAAGATCTAATAAATATTTTAATCTATCTATATTATATCAACAAATAAGTTAAGGTCAGAGTGAACATAGCTATGACGTGTACTCTCAACCAAGAGGTTAAATGTTTGAATTTTCCACTCTCAAATATTGTTCAACTAAAAAATGGTGTGTATTTAAAATCACTTTGAATTTTTTTTTAAAAAAATGGTCTTTCACTACAATGTTCGGTAACAAATAAAAAATTTGATTTCAGAACTCTTTTTGAAAAAAAAAAAAAGAAAAAGAAAAAACACTTGAAATATGGTTATATTAAAAATGACATTAAAGTGATTGAACCGAAAATCATTTCAAGGTGAGTTGGCCATATTTTTAATTTAAGCAATTTTTAAGAAAATGTTTTCGTCTTTCTTAAACACTTTTTACCAAAGTGGTTTCAATTAAAATCCTGTATGTGTGTGTGTTTTTTTTTTCCATAAAAGTGATCATAATCATAAATTTGCTTGATTGCAATATATCTAAAAATGATTCTATAAATGGTAAACCACCATAAAGGAATTCTTTCTCAATCACTTTAAAATCACTTTGGAGATAAGCAACTTTAAAGTGATTCTCCAAATTTGGATTTTAAACTAATTTGAGTGCTTCAAAAACAATTTTATTTGTTACTGAATACTTCATATTTTTTTTTTTTTAAAAAAAATATATGTTTAATCTTCCAAAATCACTTAGGAAGTTAATCTAAATATATTTACTAAGAAAATAGAAAACATTTATGATCAGTAGAATTTGTTTTGAATGTATAGTACCACCAAATAAACTTGTCTCACTTTTTATTAAATGCAACCCAAATGCATAATTAAAAGTATTTTCATCAAAAGTAATTTTATGAAAAAATGGTTCAAGTAAAAGAGAAATTTTTAAATATAAATTAATAGGAAATCCAAGAATAAAAGATAATTGTCAACTTGAGTATAACTCAACTATTTAACATAAATGCCATAACTAAAGAGATGAGAGATTCAAATTTCGACCTCCAGGAAAAAAAAAAATAATAATTGAATCATATTCAAATTTCTTCAATAGCCATTTGAGAGGAAGAAGAAGAGCTTATAGCTCTGATACCATAAAGATAACAGAGAGGGATGAGAGAATTCAGCAAGAATGTATTCAAGATTTCTTGTCTGAAAATACAGTAGCAAGGTACTGAATAAATACCAAACGAAAGGTAAAAGAAAGGGAGGAAACGAGCAAAACAAAAAAACAAAATGGTATCAAGAAGCTAAGGCCTAAGATTTTGGTTAACTATGATCTTAGAACATCCCGCATACATCTATGCTATGATATTTAGTATTCCATGTTTGCAATTATTTTTTTTAATCGAAATTATGCGAAAATTTATATATGTTCTCTGTGAGCGGCCAAATTTAACCAATTGAAGGAAATGGAGGATATAGCAGAGCTTACATTAGAACAAAGAAAGGAAAGCAAACACCGCGCGAATTATTCACCCAAGAACACAGGGAGCTTGTGGAAGAAGGAGAAAAGTGGGCCAAGAAAACTGCAAATTCATGCATGTTGGTTGCAACTTTGATAGCCACCGTGTAGTTTTTACTGTAGCCTTCACTGTTCCTGGCGGCTACAACAACAACACAGGCGAGACTATGTTTCTTGGTTGCCATTAGAGTTGGCGCTCGGTCTTGGATTCCTCTTCCTTTCTGTGCTGGGAATGGTGCTGGCTTTCAGTGCCTGCTTCTTCCTCTACTATGGCAAAGAAATGGCTTCACTTCCATTGCTGATTATTGGAATGGCTATTGTTCCAATTTACTGGTTTTGTGTGCTGCAATGGCAGCTTTGGGCTGATGCTTTAGCAGCATTACATGCCACTGGGATGTCTTACTTGTTAAAGGATAGGAAGACCAAAGTATTCTGATCGTGACAGGATCTTTAGATCAGCTGTCTTTATATCAAGAATAATATATGTTTCAGTCACTAATGTTCGGATGTTATTTTAATTTAGTCTCTATTGATTAAAAAGTTTAGGATTTTTCAATTTAATTCCCTCATTATTGATGGACTTTTTTTTAATCAATATTGAAAAAGAAGTTTATTAAAAATTTTTCAATTTAATTCCCTCATTATTGATGGACTTTTTTTTAATCAATATTGAAAAAGAAGTTTATTAAAATATATTTATTTTCAAAACTAGAGTCGAACCCAGGTCGTTAAATTCAAAGTCCAAAGTGCTAACCACTACACCATAGAACCAAATGTTACCTCAAATGCATGGTTTTATATATCAAATTATTCATAAAATAAATGTTTCAATGTTTTTTTTTTTACTACATAAACGTTTCAATGTTGGTTTGAGTTTATATATATAGATTCATATACGAATGTGAATGTAACATATTAAAATATGTACATTTTGCATCAATAATTTATATATATCAAATATATATGTAATTTTTTTTTAGAAAATATATGTAATTTATTATGGGTATGAGAAGTTGTGATATTTTAATTGTTTAGGCCATGCTTTTTGGTTTTTGAAAATTAAGCTTATACACACCTACTCCCACCTATAAGTTTCTTTGTTTTTGGTATATACCTTATCCCTTGTTTTCAAAAACCAAGTCAAAATTTGAAAACAAAAAAAAAATAGTTTTCAAAAACTTGTTTTTGTTTTTGGAATTTGGTTAGGAATTCAAATGGATCGTTAACAAAGATGAAAACCATGATAGGGAATTTGGGAGAAAACAAGCATAATTTTCAAAAACCAAAAACCAAATGTTATCAAAGGGGGTCTTAGATATTATTGGATGTTTATTAAAAAATATATATATAGTTTTTAATTTGGTGCAAAAGATTTCAACTTGAATCAATTAGTTGTAAAACCACCTTCATTGCCTCTACCCAAAATAGACATTGTTGATGGTCAAATTTGGACACGTAGACTCAATTGACCTTCACGTGCCACCAATGGTAAATTTGTTTGAGTGGGAGAAGACGTGACCTGTAAGACAGTAAACCTGCACACCGATGTGGTGCTTGTCACACTGCCTCCGATGCTTAAGTCAGAAATCTGAAGGAGGAGAGCAAGAGAGCAAGAGTAAAAGGAAAGAGTTCAGGGAATGAGTTTCGGGATCCTTTCTTCACTGATGAAGAAGGGTTAAAATACCTGCTCATGCTCTAGGATTTTCAAGCGTTCGGAGGTGACCCAGGACTGAACAAGGTAGAAACGGGGCGTCCAGGAGCATTGGGGACCAAACGAAGTTGAACGAGCTCGGCCTCGGCCTTGCCAAAAGCCCGATCCCTTCGGTCTTGGCCCGACCCTTTGGCTTGTTTCGCCTCCAGAGTCCGTTTTTTGGTCTTATTTTCAGGCTCGTGTCGGGTTGCCCTCGTTAGCTCCTTGTACATCAAAACTTGAAATCTTAAGGTTTCCTTTGAGTTTTTCTTTTTTTTTTTTTTTTTTTTTTCAAAATAGAATTTATAGAAACTACAATAATTTCCAAACATAATAGAAAAACATAGTAAGTTTACTAAAGTGGCAATGCGATGCAGGTAGGATTTCATTTTTCAATGGCAACTCATTTTTTGGAACTTATAATATTATCAATCGATCATAATTTTTACTCTTTTTTTTTTTTTTTTTTTTTTTTTGAATATTTTATGCATCTAAACTAAAATTTGTAAACCTGTCAATTTCACATGCGATTTCAGAAAATTATCTTCGTAAACTATGAAGTTTTCATTTAAACAGGACCTATCATACTCATACATCACTAATTAATTTATCAGCTTAACTACATTACACAAGGTTTTCTAAAATTAGCCAGTACCCAAAAAAAATTAAAAAAAAAAAAAAATCCACAAGCTTTTTCAACTCATGAACTTATAATAAAGAACCATCATCATTGACTATGGATGTCTTTCTTTTTTGGGAGTTGATTGACTCTGGAAAGTCATCTCTCATTAACAAAGAGCTTTCACATTATATATACATAATACATGTGGGCTTTACTCTTCTAATTTTGTTTCTAATCGTTTTTTAATGTTGGATTTGTTAGAAGGTTTATCCTTCAATCCATATTAAATATATGTAATTTGTTCAACTAGCCATGTTAGACCCTCTTGATTTATTCATCGTCATTAATCCATGAATTTTACTCTTTAATAAAAGATCCATCAGCAACCTCGGGAATAAGGGAAATGTCTTCTAATTTATTTTTTTTTAGTGTAACAACATTTAGGGTAGGGGGATTCAAACCTCTAACCTCATGGTCGAGGACACATGCTAATTACCGTTGAGCTAAGCTCGCTTTGGCACTTCAAATATATAATTAATGTTGTTGAACCTAAGGCATCTCATGATTTTCCAAGTTTATAAGTTCATAAATGTAAATAACTTAATTTAAACATTAAATTGAATTAATATAAATTTTTACCCACGTAAATAACTAAACAAAATTAATTTATCAACTTTATATTTCGTTGTGGATGTTCTGGCCATATATATAGTTTTTTTTTTGGGTTAAATTATTAAAATTGCCCCTAAAAGGTTGGTTTCAATTATTTATATCCTTAAACTTTGAAAAGTTTTCATTTTAATCCTTGAAGTTTGAAGTTTGTTTCAAAACGTCATTTCATGGCTTTTTTCCATTAAATTCATGGACAAAAAATGACGTTTTTGCATGTGTATTGTTGCTTATTTAAATATAGTAGAACACACATGTGGAAAAAAAATAAAGACACATGCAAAAACATTATCTTTCGTCCATAAATTTAATGAAAAAAATCTTCAAGAGTCGTTTTGAAACAAACTTCAATGAAGTATCTTTTTTCCAAAAAGAAAACTCATAGTTTAGGCTTCGTTTGATAACATTTTGTGTTTTTATTTTTTGTTTTTGAAAATTAAGCTTATAAACTCTACTTTCACCAACAACTTTCTTTGTTTTGTTATATATCTACATCCTTCCCATTATTAGATAACATGGGTTTCCATCTCAAAACCAATTGGCAATGAGTGGAGTAACACATGTATATTATAAATTGTGAGGTCTCCACCTATCTTTTTGATGTGGGATCCTCAACATGCCCCTTCAAGATGGTGCCTCATTGGGTTCACCATTCTTGGATCGGATCCCAATTTTTTTTTTATTGGACCGAATACCCGTTTGGGTTTAATGGGCTCTGATACCAAGTTAAACTTTTAAGACAGAATTTGAGAGTGAATTTACTCTGTATTTCTCCACACTTTTCTCATTACGGCATATAGCCAATTTATACACATTGAGTCCCAATTAGGGCAAAGAATTGGAAAAGGAAAGAATCTGATGAAGGGACAGATGTCCTCATCACAGTGGCTGCTAATCATTACATTATAACAGAATTTACACAAGGGAACATTCTGGAATAATAATTATCTGGACAAGCTGACTTTGTCTTGACCTCCAAGTTGGCATGACTGATATTTCTCCTTAACATCCCCCCTCAAACGAGAGGGTAGTTCAACTACGCTGAGTTTGGAGCGTAAGTAGGAGAATTGTGAATGTGATAGTGGTTTTGTTAAACAATCAGCAGTTTGATCTGAGGAAGGAACATACCGCACCTCGAGAGTCCTTTTAAGAACTTGATCCCGAACAAAGTGAACATCAATCTCTATGTGTTTAGTTCTCGCATGATAGACAGGATTTGCAGCAAGTGCACCGGCTCCAATGTTGTCACACCATATAATCGGTTTATGTATTGAAGAGCATCCAAGTTCATTCAAAAGTTGTTGTAACCAAAGTACCTCAGCAGTGGCATGAGCTAGCGCTCTGTACTCAGACTCAGTGCTGGAACGGGCGATGGCTGTTTGTTTCTTGGACGACCAAGATACCAAGTTTTCACCAATGAATACACAGTAGGCGGCCACAGACTTGCGATCATCAATATTTGACGCCCAATCCGCGTCTGAGAAGGCTGAAAGTCTCAGATCTGTGCTTGTTTGAATCAACAGGCTATAGTGTTTGGTTCCACTCAGATATCTCAGAACTCGTTTCACAGCTTGCCAATGAATGTCAGTGGGCTTCTGGAGGAATTGACTCAGGTGGTTGACAATGTAAGCTATGTCCGGCCGTGTATTCGTTAGGTATTGTAGTGCACCAATTGTGCTCCTGTATATATAAGGGTTCGAAAGAGGCTGTCCCTCATGAACGGACAAATGTTTACCAACCGTACAAGGAGAAGGAGCTGGTTTGAGATCTTCCAACTCAAGTTTGTGGAGAAGATCAGTAACATATTTTTCTTGATTCAGGAGAAGGCCCGAGGACAGGTTGTGAGCTTGAATACCCAGGAAATAATTGAGAGGCCCCAAGTCTTTTAATGCAAACTGACTATCAAGAACCTCAACCAGCTGTGATATGAGGGAGGCATTGTTTCTCGTGACTAGAACATCATCAACATAGACCAGAAGAAGTAAAATGGAATTTCCAGACTTATAGATGTACAGAGACGAATCAGATCTGGAATTGAGGAATCCCCAAGAGAGTAATGCAGCCTTAAGTGTATTGGACCAGGCCCGAGGGGCTTGCTTTAGCCCATAAATTGCCTTGTTCAATTTGCATATATAAGTAGGACATGACGAATCTTCATAGCCCGGTGGTTGTTGCATATATACATCTTCATCTAATGTGCCATTTAAAAAGGCATTGTTAAAATCAAGCTGTCTTACCGACCACCCTTTAGAAACTGCTATGGCAAGGACCACACGAATGGTGGAAGCCTTAACGACGGGACTAAAAGTTTCAAAGAAATCAATACCTGGACTCTGATGAAAGCCCTTTGCAACAAGGCGAGCTTTGTAGCGTTGTATTGAACCGTCTGCATTGCGCTTGATTCTAAAAATCCATTTGTTACCGACAACATTTAGAGATGGTGACGGGGGTACCAACTGCCAAGTCTTATTCTTCAACAAAGCCGAGTACTCAGAGTCCATTGCTTGTTTCCATTGTGGAGAGGAAAGAGCATCCTTAACACGGGATGGTTCAGTAAGCGACCAATCAACAGATTTCTTTGACATCCATGCCTTTGGTTTGAAGATTCCGGCCTTGGCTCGAGTGGTCATGGGATGTGTGGGCTGAGGTGGAGCATTAATAGGTTGAACGTTTGTGGACATAGGAGCAATAATATTAGGGGAGGTATCTGGAGAGTTTGGTGATTTTGTAGAACGAGGGGAGGGTGAGGCTGATGCAGGATCCTGAGAGGAAGATGATGGAGACAAAGGTATATTTGTGAAGGCTGATGTATATTGAGCTGGCTGTTGAGAATTTTGACAGGGAGGTGATGGTGTGGCTGTGTTTGAATATGTGGGTTGTAAAAGGTTAAAGGAATGGGCAGGTGGAGATGGAAACCACGTGGATATTGGAGGACAAGAGGTGGTTTGTGTAGTGCTGGGTACAAGAGGTGACTGAAAGCCATTGGCAAAAGGGAAGACTAACTCATTGAATTGCACATTTCTGGAGATGTAAACTCTGCCTGATGCATTAAGACACATATGGCCTTTATGAGAAGGACTGAAACCAAGGTAGACACACTGTTCTGAATGAAAGTGAAATTTCTGTGACTGATATGGTCTTAAACAAGGGTAACAAGCACTCCCAAATGTACGAAAAGTATTGAAATCAATATTCTTCTTCCACAAAACTTCAAAAGGAGACTTACCGTTGAGAACTGGAGTAGGGAGACTGTTTATTAGATGAGTGGCAACTTGAAAAGCATCCCACCAATATTGCTGCGGCATGGATGCTTGTGCTAGAAGAGTGAGTCCTGTCTCAATAACATGGCGATGCTTGCGTTCCGCCCTTCCATTCTGGGCTGAAGTATAGGGACAGGAGTAACGAGATATGATTCCTGTCCTGTAGCACTCTTGATGAACTGATACAAACTCTCCCCCATTGTCGGACTGAACAATCTTTGGTGTACACTTAAACTGAGTCTTCACTAGCATAACAAAGTGTTTAAAGGCAAGAATGGTATCACTTTTCCTTTTAAGAGGATATAACCACGTGAATCTGCTGAAATCGTCCAAAAACAGAACATAATATCGAAAACCTTCTGTAGAATCAACTGGCGCAGGGCCCCACAAGTCAGAATGAACCAAATCAAAAGGGCTGACAGCACGTTTCATAGATGAGACAAATGGTAAACTATGTGATTTGCCGAACTGACATGACTCACAAAAAGTAGCAACTTCATTAGCTTTAACAGGAAGATTACACTGTTTGATAATAAACTCTAAGACTCGTGATGCTGGATGCCCCAAACGGCGATGCCACACATCCTTGGAAATAGCCAAATTAACATAAACAGGGCAACAAGACACTGTATTAACAGACATATCATAATTATTCAACTGCTGAAAATTTGAGTCCAGACGCTTGACTCCACTGTCTCCCATTTTGTGAACATCTTCCAGCTGATATAACCCATCTCTAAGAAGACCTTTCAGCACCACCTTGCCCGACTGCTTGTCCTTTACAAGGCAAAAATCACCATGAAACTCAAAATAAATGTTATTATCTTGTGCCAGTTTTGATAAACCAAGTCAAATTTTGAAAAAAAAAAAAAAAAGTAGTTTTCAAAAACTTGTTTTTTTTTTTTGGAATTTGGCTAAGAACTCAAATGTCTTCTTAACAAAAATGAAAACTATGGTAAGGAAATTTGAGAGAAAACAAGCATAATTTTCAAAAACCAAATAGTTATCAAACGGAACCTTAAGGATCTTTTGAACACTTAACTTCAAGAGAGAATGAGTATATGTCTTGATTGTTGAGTTTTGCCGCCAACATGAATACAACTCAACTGGCATAAAACTTGTACCATTGACCAAGATGTCAGAGATTCAAAGCCTCCACTCTCATATTGTTGAACTAAAAAAATCATTCAGCTTTGCCCCACTTCATATATTTTATAACTTTTGTGTACATAAATATATGACTACTTAACAACTGAAAAGTAACAAACTTGAATATATTTCACCTGGGTAAGACATTATACCTCAACTACAACTTAGGGTGTGTTTGGTTTAACTTTTCAAGTGTTTAATTTTGAAAAAAAAAAATCATTTTGAAAATTTTTTTAGTGTTTGGCAACCACTAAAAATGACTTATTAGAAAATGAGATTGATAAATAAACCATTTTGAGAGAAACACTTGAAACCAACTTTTTTTAAAAATAGTCTTTACTATACAATAACTTGTGTTTAAAAACACTTATGAGGAAATGCAACCAAACATATGAGTGTTTAAATTCTAAACAATTTTTATACAAAATGTTTTTTAAAAAATACATTCTTGAAAAACATTTAAATTAAAATGTATTCCAAACGGACCGTTAATGTTAGAAGTTAGATTCTTGTCCCACCAAAAATTCCTACGAGAGTTGCATAAAATTAATAAAAAAAAAAAAAAAAAAAAAAAACAACCATCACATGCAACACGGTGGTGTATATATATGTATATATTTAAGTGTATTTACCGATAAAATAAGGCAGCTCCATGTATATGGGCATCTTTGAGACTTTGACCATGGATACCTCTGAAGTTATGAAGACATTCACTTGATTAATACATGGAGACTTAGCCACCAGCCTTTTTATGTAATAAAATGTACTGCACTGTTTTGACATTTTCTTTTATATTTTTTTTTATTGTTGTTGTTATTATTATTATTATTATTGAGTTCACGCTGTTTTGACTTGATACAATTGAGCGGAATAATTCCTCTAAGATATTTAATCAATTTATTTAAGTGAAAAAATGCGAATAATTATTCAAATATATTAGGTTGTCACGAGTCTTTTTTAAATAAATAATTATAAAATTGAATTTTATAAAAATATTTACCTAGTCATAATTAGAAGTAGGAATTGTCAACCTAAAAATAACTTAATTGGTTAAGGTATATCATTCACTAAAAGGTCATATGTTCAAATTCTCAACCCACATGTTGTTGGACTCAAAGAAAAAAAAAATAGAAGAAAAATTTTAATTCATCATACCATGAATTTTGGTGGATGAGACAATTTTAATTTTTTTTTTTTTTTGAAGAGACAATTTTAACTTAAACTTTCATTTTCATCCCTTCAAATCTTGAACTTAAATAAGTATTGCAATTTAAATAAATACTTAAAGGCTATTCGACCTAAGGAGTTGGCGTTATGAAATCTAAAGTTCTTTTATCTTGGAAGTTATGAGATTTGTCAAGGAGTTGGGTTGAGTTATTTTTTTGAAAGGGTAATTTTTATTTATTTTTTTTTTGAAAGGGTGGGTGGAGTTATTAACTCCACCCAACTTCTTGGACCAAACACCCCTAAGTCTTTTAAGATTGGTGACTAGTTATGAGCGTGCTAATAGTTGGGCGAGACCATTTTATCATATATTAATTCTTATAATTCTATTGGATGTTTTTAATTAGTTGGATTTGTACATTTTGTTGTTAAGTTTACTATTTTTTTTTAATTGAATTTGGATAGTTTTTTAAATTATTATTTTGAGTGCTTTATTAATTTAATTTTATAATTTTTTTAACAAACTTTTTGGAAAGCTTTACACCAGTTGAACTATACTCTTGTTCACAGTTTAATTTTATAATTTGTTGGTTGATTTATTGAAAATTCTTAAATTTTATTTTTGAGGAGTGATTGATTGCAACTTTTATTTAAGTTTAGGGTTAAATGGACGAAATTGAAACTTGTGTTGTTCCAACCGTGGAACCCAAGCTTTTTTATTTTCTTCTTTGTGCCCAAAACCACAAATTCGTTTACTTTCTAATACCTCATATTGAGTCTATTTTTTTCCTCTATGGGAAGTTGCATTTAATTATCCAAGTATTTCAACTAATTTTTGTGGGGTGGTATTATATATTATTTAATACTTCCACTCTCTCCAAAATAAAAAGAAAATACTTTTCCAATTACACTGCAATAATGTTTCTTCACTCTCCATGGAGGTTGTCAAAAAAAAAAAAAAAAAAATATACCTCCATGGAGGTTCTTACTCTCCCAGTGTTTTTATAGTACAAATTAAATTTTAACAAAAAAAAAATCAATTTATACCCTTTAATTTTATAGATTCAATCAATCAAAATTCTAAACAAATAATTGTATCAATTAGGACCTGAACTTTCATGAGTGAATCAATTTAGATCACATATGTTAGTAGTTGATAATTAACTATAATTCACTTAAAATCAACTCAAAATCACCAACATAAAATTATTCTTCTTCAAAATTCCTACCAAAATGGCAAGAAAATTTATCAAGTAATTCTTCCGTAATAAGTAGAGAAAAATAGAAGAAGAAAAGAATATGAAAAACTATTCATATTATTAATGAAAGTCACTGCTGCATAATCCATTTGATTCCAATATTTTCCTCTAGTATTAGGTTAATCTCTACCTTTAAAGAAGTTTTATACATTGTTTTAAAATAAAATCATATTTTAAATGTTTAGATATTTTTTCTTTTCTCTTTTTAATGTTCAGGTTGGTTTAGGATTTTGATCGATACTTAAAGTTTAGAGGAATAAATGGATTCTTTTTCCTAAATTTTAAAAGAAAAAACAAAATTTATGCATAAATTCAAAGACAAGTGTATGAAATGGGAAACGAGCTTATCTTGGGCTGCTTTCACCTCTGATTTACCTAGGCCTGATGTTTCCAAAGGCAAAGATTTTCTCAAATGGATCCCTTCAAAAGAGGGCATATTTACAACCAAGTCTGCTCGGAATATTTTACGAGGTCACAGAGCCCCCGTCCTCAGTCATGGGGAATTAGTTTTTAATAATCTCTGGCAAGCCAGTATTCCTAAGAGGTGTAAATTCTTTATATGGACCTTGTTCCACAAAAAACTCAACACTAGTGACAGGCTGCAGAAGAAGCTTAGTGGAACTGCACTAAACCCGAATATATGTTTTATGTGTAGAAGAAGCACTGAATCTATAGACCACCTCTTCGTTCATTGCAGTTGGGCTTCCTACCTTCGGTATAAATTTAATTTAGCGGCTGGTCTTCAAGCTCCATGCCCTCTCTCGATTGACCATCTCTGTGCCGAAGCCTTCGCGTATAAAGCTAAATCCCAAAGAGATATCCTTTGTCGAAATTTCTTTGTTGCTTATACTTGGTATATTTGGAAGGAGAGGAACGCTAGAGTCTTTCAGGGAACCTCTTGCTCTATCTATCAGATCTGGGATGACTCCATCTCTCTTGCTGCGCTTTGGTCCTCTAACTCCAAGGTCTTTTCTTGTTATGATGCTGCGTCCATTGCTATTAATTGGGATGCCTTTTTGTAATCTTGCTGCTGCAAGTTTGTATGTGCCTTACATACGCTTTCAATAAAGTATCCATTTTCTAAAAAAATGTGATTCAATTGTCCTTATTTCTTGCGTTTCCTATTAATTTATACTTTAAAAAATTGTCCCTTGTTCTTTTAAGCACTTTTTCTTAAAACACTTTTTATTATGTATTTGGTTTATTTTCTAAAAAAGTGAAATAAATTTGTTTGGTTGCACTATATTCAAAACTGATTCTACTAATTTACACATTCACAAATATATATATATAGAGGACACCCTTTGTGAGGGGATGTTGGACCGCAAAATCATCTCCTAAAAGAGACATTCTTCGTGTCAATATATTTTTACTGTTGCTCTTTGGAATCTTTGGATGGGGAGAAATCGCATCTTTTAGAACAAATTCCGTGATCTCCACTTCATCTGGGAGGACTGTCGGGCCATTGTTGCCCTCTAGACTTCAACCTCGAAGGCTTTTCCAATTACAATGCCTCTACTATTGTCCTAAATTGGAAAGTTTTCATGTAGTCTCTTCCGTGTATGTTTCTCATATACCTTTGACTAAAGTATCCTTTTTTCAATAAATAAAATAATAATAATAATAATAAAATCGTTGTAAAAAAATAATAAATAAATAAATAAACAAATATATATAATTGTTTTAGTGTCGTATTTTTTCTTTAAACACTTTTATTGAAGAAGTGTTTAAATTAGACCGTATGTCAAATTCACCCCTACAACATTCTAAGAAGTGTTTTTTTTCTCAATTATTTGTATGTCACTTTTTCGATTATCAAAAACGGTAGATTTTTTTAGATTTTTTTAGAAAAACATATTTTAGTCATCCACAGCTTGTTTGGAATGACTTTTTGACTGCTTGTTTTTGAATACTTAAAAAGTCATTCCAAACATGTACTAAATTCACCGGTGAAGTTAGCTAGTTTAAAAAAACAGTTTTTTTTTTTTTTTTCAAAAGGGTTCTAAAACACACACTAACTTATTTATTTATTTATTTTTGAGAAAATACTAACTTATTTATTGATACAATATAAATATAGATTGAAGTATTTATTTGGTTGTTAGTTTAACCTAAATCAAGAAGCACCGTCAAAGTGAGCATGACTTAGTAATAATTGACATGTATCATTGATCATGATATGAAGGTTTGAATTGTTTTTTTAATAAGTCTATTCATTTGGGAAGGTACAGTGTAATTTCCCGATGAGGTATTTTTACGTATGTGTGAGTGATGTCATCCGATGAATGAGTAAATGGTCAATGGGCTTATATAAGTTATTAATGGCAGTTGAGAAATCTCATTGCCTTCTCCTCAAACTATTGAACGAAGTGAGTATCGAGTTGCAGAAAGGTTTCCAATTCCAAATATGATGCAATGGACGCACAGGGCTTGTTCAAATGGACAAGGAATGAAGATTTTCAGTTCTGACGACCACCATGCCATTGATGTCGCCGGTGACATTCACGGAGCTGCATCGTCAATGCAAGTGAATGTGAATGAGGATCGGGATCGGTCGATGATCGTTGGCGACAAAACTTCAAATCACAAGATGGGTCTCATCAGCTGGGCTAGAAGAACTATACTTCACGGCTTCAATATTCAAGGGTGTAAGTGCTGCTGCTCATTGTTTTTTGTTTTGTTTTGTTTTTTTTTTTGAAAAAAGTAAAATACACTTTTTGGTCATTTCAATTATATATATATAGGCTAAATAATAAAAAATACCCCTGAACTATGGGGTTTGTTTCAAAAATGCCCCTGAACTTTAAAAAGTTTCAAAAATACCCCTGAATTTTAAAAAGTTTCAAAAATACCCCTGAACTTTGAAAAATGTTTCAAAAATACCCTTGCCGTTAATTTTGGATGGAAACCATTAAAGTTTGAGTTTCAAAAATACCATTGAACTTTCAAAAAAATTTAAAAAATACCCTTATTGAAAAATGCTTCTTTTTTTTTCCCTTCTCCACCGTAAATTAACTATTCTTCCAAAAATTAATGAGAAACTTTACTTATTTGTCATGTATTCATAATCTATGAGCTTTCTTTCTCTTTCAACACATCCAAAGCACTTGGCTAGATTTTCGTATCGAATCTTCAAGATGACTTTTTTTCTTGAAATTCTACATGTTCTTGACTTCATTTGTTGGTAGTATTTTCAATATTATTTCCTCACCAACTATTACCCTTATTAACTTTCTCTATATTCCTTTTACGAAAAATAAATGAAACTATTTTTGTATACGGATTCTAATAATTCTTAAATATCAATAAGAACAAAATCATATATAAAACTTTTGATTGATTAATCTTATAAATTGGACCAAACCCACAGTCTTATAAACATTTCTTCTTCAGAGAGAGAGCAAAAAATGAAATAATATATATACATATATATATATATATATATATTGTTTTCTCACACTTATCTTCTTTACGCTTTTTAAAAGAGAAAACTCGATTTCAAAGTCTGTTTTTATCTGATATTGAGTTGCAGCACACAACCTTTATAAGCAAAGTTTTGCATTAATTTTCATGGAGAAAGAATTTACGGTGAGAGAGGAGGAAAAAAGAAGAATCATTTTTCAATAAGGGTATTTTTGAAATTTTTTTGAAAGTTCATGGGTATTTTTGAAACTCAAACTTTAACGGTTTCCATCCAAAATTAACAGCAAGGGTATTTTTGAAACATTCTTCAAAGTTTAGGGGTATTTTTGAAACTTTTTAAAGTTCAGGGGCATTTTTGCAACAAACCCCATAGTTCAGGGGTATTTTTTTATAATTTAGCCTATATATATATATATATATATATATATATATTTATATATTTGTTATTGAGATTTGAATTTAGTTTCTATTTAATCTATTAAGTTTTAAAATTGACATGTTGGGTCCATGAGGTTTTTTAATTTAATTTTGGAGTTTGAAATTGGTTTCTAAATGATTTTTTAGTAGAGTTGACATTAGCTGACTGAACGAAAAATAATTTAACATACGCTGATTAAACTTTGTTGACATCATGTATTTTTGAATGAGATGTAACATGTTTTTATATATATCCTTTATTTTTAATGTAGATTTTTTGTTTTGATTTTTCGATTAGAATTCTTGCTACTTAAATTCGTATGGAAGAGATCCAAATCGAATCCCTTCGGTTCACACTTCCACACAAGAAGACTTCAATTCTAGGGTTTCAATTTTTTCAACTAATTTTTTAAAGCCTAGTCGACATTCATTTTAGCATAATCATCAAGCCATGTAAGCAATTAAAAAGCACAATCAACTTTCCGTTTGTATTTAACGGTTCTGTTAGTGATAGTGACCTTTTAAACCTATTTTTAAAAACTCAGAGACTAAAAAGGTCTATTTTAAAAACTTAGAGACCAAATGCACCTAGTGCTGGAGTCTATATGGAGTATGTCAGCTGATTTTAGAGAAATTTCTTTTCACTTTATCCCAAGGCAGTGTAATAGAGTTGCACATGAAATTGCTAGGTTTGTTTTATCTTCTAGGTCATGTGAATCTTGGGTTGAAAGAATCCCAAAATGAATTTGTTGTTGGGTCGAGTTAGACCTTTCAAATTTAGTTCAAGTGGTGTAATAATATGTGTTTCTATTTTATTTTTTTTTTTTAAAAAAAGTTTCAATTGCATAGCCAACCTTAGCCTAACCAATTGATTATGAACTTATGACACATATATATCTTGGTTCAAGAGGTTAGAGCTATTTTGAATCCCTCGATTCTCAAATACTGTCTTTTGATTTTAACTCTAAATTCTTTCATTTATATCATTGAATATATAATTTACGAGGGATGGTTTGGCACAAGCCAGTCCTTTAAATTGTAACGTTTTGCAAGAGTGGAGTTGTTGAGAAAGAATTGTTGCACAGGTAAGAATTAATGAGGATTCATATATTATATCAACTGTTTTCAGGGAGCAGAAGAACGGAGCATGATCATCCGCCGCATATTCGCCTATGCCAAGCTGCGACCAGGGGTGACTGGAAGACCGCAGAGGAGATCGAAAAGACACATCCAGGAATCCTATCCAAGGTTATAAGCAAGGATAGAAATGAAACCGCTCTCCACATTGCCACCAGATTCAACAAGCCTGCTTTCGTGGAGAATCTGGTGGAAAAGCTCTCCAAAAAGGACTTGGAAGCCACCAATATATATGAAAACACAGCCCTTTGCATCGCTGCTACATCAGGCGCTGTTGATATTGCCAACTCCATGGTGCGAAAGCATAACGATTTAGTTCTCACTCCTGGATCTGGAAATGCAACCCCACTTTTAATTGCAGCAAGATACAAACACAACCACATGGTTTCCTATCTCCTCCAAGTCATGAACCCCATCGTTCAAAATTTGGAACTTGAGGAGCAAATGGAGCTTCTTCTTAGTGCCATCTCCGCCGATCATTATGGTTTGCTTTTTACTCAATCTCTTCCACAATTGTATATTTCATTCATGAATATATATGTATATATATATATATATTTTGACAATATGAGGTGGGGGATTCGAATCACAGACCTCGTGGTTATCAGTACATCTTTATGCCAGTTGAGCTATGCTCTTGTTAGCTTCATTCATGAATACTTGCTTACACACATTAGTACTTCTAACTTTATACTTTATGTTCTAGTGTATTTTCATGAGTTTAAGGACCCGTTTGAAATACCTTTTAGTTTTAGTGTTTTTTAAGAATGCATTTTTTTAAAACATTTAGTATAAAAATTGTGTTTTATACACAAATTATTATATACTTAACAACTCTTTCTACAATTTTTTTCAAAATGATTTTTTTTTTTTTTTTTTTTGACAAAACTAAACATCTGAAAAGTTAAACTAAACATACCCTAAGACTGAGTTTTGGCATGTTTACCGGTGTATTTTCCTTAATTCGTTGGCTCATCGTGTTTCTTTTTCTTTACAGATATAGCTTTGCTTATTCTAAACTGGAATAAGTCATTAGCACTAAACCAGGACATCAATAAAGATACACCCTTGCATATAATGGCCCGAAAGTCAAATGTGATTGCCACTGAAAATAAGCCAACCAAGTGGCAATCATTCGTCAATAGCTGTCAGTCTTATGCTAAGTCAACTTTGATTATATACTTTCACATTTTTTCGTACTTGAACTTTTGGACATATGTTTATTTTTGATTCATCTTCAGGTTTCAAGCATATGTACAAGAAGAAAATGATGCAAATACTAGCCCATCAAACGGTTGAACTTATGTGGAGTGTTGTTCGGGAAAAGATTCGAGAAGATAATAGTTTGGATTTCATTTTACGTCCGTCAAGCATGCTCCACGATGCTGCTAGAGTTGGAAACGTTGAGTTTGTGAGAGTGTTGCTAGATAAAAACCCTGAGCTTCTACGAATAATCGATGAGAGTGGGAAGAGCATATTTCATGTAGCTGTTGAGAACCGACAAGAACGTGTCTTCAATTTAATTTATGATATGAAGTTATTCAATCCAGATGACTTGATATATTATTTCAACGAGAAAAATATCAGCTTGCTTGAATTAGCCGTCAAAAGGACAAATCCAAGTCATTTTGATCGAGTCTCGGGAGCAATCTTTGAAATGCATCGCGAGCTTTTATGGTTTAAGGTACTTTTTAATCATGGGCATCCTTTTCCACTCTTTGTTTCCTTAAATTTAGAAGGAAAAAAAAATTTAATGGGGTATTGTTTAAAAAATATTTTCAAGTATGTGATTTTCTAAATCTAATTGGAATATTTTGTAGAAAATAATTGTGGATGTAGTTATTTTTTAAAATTGAGAAACCAATGATTAACTTTAATAGCAATTAGAGATTAAGTTTATGCTTTGGTAACCATTTAGACACCGTTTGATAACCATTTGATTTTTTACTTTTGATTATTGAAAATTAAGTTTGTTTTCTCTCATTTTCTTTGGGATGGTTTTTATCCTTTTTAAAAAAACAATTGAATTCTTAACCAAATTCCAAAAACAAAAACTACTTTTTTAGATTTCAAAGCTTGGTTTGAATTTTGAAAACACTTGTCAAGAGTGGATAACAAATCAAATATACTGATAGGTGGAAGTAATGCTTCTAAGCTTATTTTCAAAAACTAAAAACAAAAAACCACCGTTTGATAACCATTTGGTTTTTCACACTTTTCCATCTATAAGTTTCTTGGTTTTGTTATCTAACCTTCCTCCCATGTTTTCAAAAACCAACTCAAGTTTTCAAAACTAAAAAAAGTAGTTTTTAAAAACTTGTTTTTGTTTTTGAAATTTGGCTAGAAATTCAAATGTTACCTTAACAAAGATGAAAACATAAGAAAATTGAAAAAAAAAAAAAAAAAAAACAAGCATAATTTTCAAAAACTACAAAACTTAAAACCAAATGATTATCAAATAGGCTCAAATGGTTATATAAAAAAATTTTCGAAAAGGGGATATTTTATTGACGTATGTGAGAAACATACAAGCTAGCAGAAAGTTTTCCAATTAAGAGCAATATCAGCCGCATGGTATTAGAAAGCTTACGGCCTAAGATTTTGGTTAACTATGATCTTAGAACAACCCGCATAAATCTATGCATGCGTTGATAGTATTCCATGTTTGCAATTATATTTTTTAAGTGATACTTTACAATATTTTATCCAAATTTTGCAAAAATTTATATATGTTCTGTAAGCGGCCAAATTTAACTAATTGAAGGAAATGGAGGATATAGCAGAGCTTACAATGAGAACAAAGAAAGGAAAGCAAACACCGCGCGAATTATTCACCCAAGAACACAGGGAGCTTGTGGAAGAAGGAGAAAAGTGGGCCAAGAAAACTGCAAATTCATGCATGCTGGTTGCAACTTTGATAGCCACCGTAGTTTTTACTGCAGCCTTCACTGTTCCTGGCGGCTACAACAACAACACAGGCTCTCCTATGTTTCTTGAACACAAATGGTTCACTGTGTTTGTGATATCAGATGGAACAGCTTTGATCTCATCTTCAGCTGCAATTCTATTGTTTTTGTCAATCCTGACGTCTCGTTGTACAGAAGCAGAATTCCTCTTCTGGTTGCCATTAGAGTTGGCGCTCGGTCTTGGATTCCTCTTCCTTTCAGTGCTGGGAATGGTGCTGGCTTTCAGTGCCTGCACCTTCCTGCACTATGGGAAAGACATTTCTTGGATTCCGTTGCTGATTACTGGGATGGCTATTGTTCCAATTTACTGGTTTTGTGTGCTGCAATGGCAGCTTTGGGCTGATGCTTTAGCAGCATTACATGCCACTGGAATGTCTTACTTGTTAAAGGATAGGAAGACCAAAGTATTCTGATCATGACAGGATCTTTAGAGCTGTCTTTATATCAAGAATAACCCTAAATATGTGTTTCAGTCCTGATGTTCGGATGTTATTTCAATTTAGTCTCTTATTGATCGAAAGATTTTAATTTGATTCCTCATGTTTTAGGATTTTTCAATTTAATTCCCTTATCAGTGATGGACTTTTTTTTTTAATCAATATTGAAAAAGAAGTTTACGATAAGCAAATCTAGCCTTTTTTTTTTACCTACTTGCAGGTTTGATGCTAATTTCCAAGACCAAGGATGAAAGGTAACCTTATTGATTATAGTGGAGTTTTTGACTTCAGTCCTGGTGTGATTGTAATTTTGCAAAATTGACAACTTTATTGTAACAATCTCCTCGAATAATTTCTCAAAGAAAAAAAGGATAGTCACAATTAGTGAAAGACAAACCTAAACCAAAGGTCCTACCGGGAGTCGAACCCAGGTCGTTGGATTCAAAGTCCAGAGTGCTAACCACTACACCATAGAACCAGATGATACCTCAAATGCATGGTTTTATATATCAAATTATTCATAAAATAAACGTTTCAATTTTTTTTTTTTTTTTTTTGACAACATAAACGTTTCAATGTTGGTTTGAGTTTATATATATGTAGATTCATATACCAATGTGAATGTAACATATTAAAATATGTACATTTTGCATCAATAATTTATATATATCAAATATATGTAATTTTTTTTTTGAGAAAATATATGTAATTTATTATGAGTATGAGAAGTTGTGATATTTTAATTGTTTAGGCCATGCTTTTTGGTTTTTACGCACTTACTCCCACCTATAAGTTTCTTTGTTTTTAGTATCTACCTTATTCCTTGTTTTTCAAAAACCGTTTCTAATGAGAGAATTGTCTGTGTTGCTTCAAAATGGAGTTGTCCAGTTCAAAGTCTCCCAATTCATTATCTGGAAACTCCTTTGGGAGGGAAGCCATCCTCTGAAGCTTTTTGGGATCCTATGGTGAACAACATTCAGAGAAAGTTGAAAAAATGGAAGTTTTCCATTATTTCAAAGGGAGGTCGTCTTACGCTTCTTCAAGCATTGCTAAATAATAGGCCTACTTATATGCTTGCAGTGTTTAAAGCTCCTATGACGGTATGCAAAAAGATTGAAAAAATCTTTCGTCAGTTTCTTTGGAGTGGATCTTTATATCCCAAATCCCTTCCTCTCGTTCGTTGGGATATTGTTTCTACTCCTAAAGAATCAGGTGGGCTTGGCATTTTCAAGGTTGGTGATTCTAATGCAGCCCTTCATCTGAAATGGCTTTGGCGATTTTCCCAGGAAGAAAACTCTCTGTGGAGATCGTTTATTATGGCTAAATACCAGTCTCCAGACGAGGGAGTAATTTCATTCTGCTCTAAGTTTGCCAGCTCGCGTGCCCCCTGGAAGGCGATCAGTAAGCTCCGATTTTGCTTCTTCAATCATACAAAATGGGACCTTCGCAACGGGGAGAGGATTCTTTTTTGGAAAGATGAATGGCTTGATTCGGGGCCTCTAAAATCCTCTCATCCCCGCCTCTTTGCTTTATCCACCAGACAAGATCTTTGTGTCTCTGAGGCTTGGAATCAAGATAATGGAGAATGGAACTTTTATCCAAGAAGACTGTTATTCAATCGAGAATCTGAAGTTTGGAGGGACCTTTCTCTATCTTTTCCTGTCCCTAGTGCTTTGAATGGGAATGATTCTCTGCGTTGGTCTCCATCTCCAGATGGTATCTTTTCCACTACATCTGCTCGTCATAATTGTGGTTCCTATGTTCAAGCCTGTCAGATGGAGGGGCTTGTGCTTACAAATTTATGGAAAGCAAAGATTCCTAAGAAATGCAAGTTCTTTATCTGGTCAATTCTCCATAGAAGCTTAAATACAGCAGACAAACTTATCATCAGAATCTTTAGACCACCTTTTTGTGCATTGTAGTATGGTTGCGGGTGTATGGAGATGGTTTTTTCAGGCCTCCAATATTCACTTCCTGTTGGGACCTCATGCCGATCAGATGTGTGCAGAGTTGTTCAGATGGAAAGCTTCTCAACGACAAATTCTCATTCAAACTTTTTTTGTTGTCGCGATTTGGTCTCTCTGGAATGAAAGAAACAATCGTATCTTCAAAGGGATATCTCGCTCTTCCTATCAGCTCAGGGAGGACATCATCGCTTTTTCTAGTTTTTGGTCTTCTTCCTCTATTGTCTTTAGAGATTACGATGCTTCTACTATATCGTTAAATTGGAAGGCCTTCATGTAACCTCCCTCTTGTATGTTTCTCAAATACATATAAATAAAGTATCAATTTTCTAAAAAAAAAAAAAACCAAGTCAAAATTTGTCACACTTCGTCCCAGATTACCCTACTGAACCTAGGACGTGGCGTGTTGACCATAGATTACAACTAAACTATGAGATCCATTATCAAACCTTGCAAAACAAAACTCATTTTTCTTTAAAACCATGGGTGGCTAGCAAAACTTTACAAAAATAATAATAATAAAAATAAATAAAATTTTCGGCAGAATTTCCCCTGAAAATTGGATAAAACACACCTACAATTGGAAATACACTCCCAAATGATTTCTTTAAAATTCAACACCACTACCAGTACGTCGCAATCACAAATCAGTTCAAAAGCCAACAACCACAAAACAACCACAAACCAAGACCACTAATGGAAAACATAAGTCCCCAATTTAAATCTCAATATAAATTCAAATGTTATAACTTCCAGAATGATGCTAGCCACTTAGTTACAAGAAAACATCAATATCATATTTACATGCAAAAGGATGTATTCTGAATAAGACTAGTGGCAGATCTCGACCTCGATAGGCTCGTCGGAAACTCAAATGCTACCTGGTTAAAAATATTAGGAAAAGAGTGAGCTAAAAGCCCAATGAGTGGTAGAAGTTTATAAGAAAATAAATTTAAGGAGACTGATAACATAACCAATCATAAAAAGGTAATTACCAAGAATTTAAAATAAGCTTCTCAAGGAAACCTTAAAACACTTGTAAACTTTAACACATTTGCGTGGCTAGGAAATCCATCACTAAACATGTACCCAAAAACTGGTCATACTAGCGCATAGTAGTCTCAATACGCATAACAGAGCAAAATTAGTCATATCATGCATAGGCCAAATCCCCATGCATAACAGAGCAACTGGTCATACTATGGATCGAGTAATCTCAAGATACATAGCAGAGCAAAATCCTGGTCATACTATGTACCGAGTAATCTCAAGGTATATAGCAGAGCAAATCCTGATCATATACTATGTGTCGAGTAATCGCAAAGTACATAGCAGAGCAAATCCTGGTCATACTATGTACCGAGTAATCTCAAAGTACATAACAGAGCAAATCCTGGTCATACTATGTATTGAGTAATCTCAAGGTACATAGCAGAGCAAATCCAAGTCATACTATGTACCGAGTAAACTCAAGGTACATAGCAGAGCAAATCCTAATCATACTATGTACCGAGTAATCTCAAAGTACATAGCAGAGCAAATCCTGGTCATACTGTGTACCGAGTAATCTCAAGGTACATAACAGAGCAACTAGTCATACTCGCGCAGAGCAGCCCCCAAATGACACGCCCCGCCCCAGATTATCCTAACCAACCTCGGACGTGACGTGTTGACAATGAAATCCCAACTAACCACAAACTTCATTGTCTACTATGCATGAACTGAATTGACTATGAAAAAGAATTTTCAAAACGTGACTAGCAATGGTTTATTAAATGAAAGGAAATCATAAAAATTTCGGCAGAGTTTCCCCTGAAATTTGGATATCTAACCCACCTGAAAACAAGATTTAACACTCCCAAATAATCATAATATAAAATCCAACACCAGCACCCAAGTCGGTTCAGAATTTACAACCATGGCATAGCCAACTACACAAAACAACATATAGTTTTCAATACCAAAAACCACCCTAACAACCATGATCATACATCACCAAGAAGATGCTAGCCATTCTAGTTACAAAAAAGAAATACATCTATAAATAATGCAAAATGACATGCAACCTATTGAGTCTGGTGGCAGATATCAGCTCTGGTAGGCTCGTCAGGAACTCAACTACTACCTGGTGGAAAAAAGGTTTAGAAAGAAAAAGGGTGAGCTAATAAGCCCAGTGAGTGGTGAGAATTTATATTATGATTATTTGGGAGTGTTAAATCTTGTTTTCAGGTGGGTTAGATATCCAAATTTCAGGGGAAACTCTGCCGAAATTTTTATGATTTCCTTTCATTTAATAAACCATTGCTAGTCACGTTTTGAAAATTCTTTTTCATAGTCAATTCAGTTCATGCATAGTAGACAATGAAGTTTGTGGTTAGTTGGGATTTCATTGTCAACACGTCACGTCCGAGGTTGGTTAGGATAATCTGGGGCGGGGCGTGTCAGTTTGGTATCAGAGCATTAAGATCCTGCATTAGTTCAGTAGTTGTTTCATTTTCTAACATAATGATTGTGTGACATGCATTACATCATAGGGAATCATGCCTCGGGGTGGCAGAACGCGTAGGCTCCAGGACTTTGAAACTCAACAAACTTCTGATGGACAAAATTCAGTTGAAGAAGAAACCGTTGGTGAATCTAGTCACCAACATGTGAATCAAACTGAAAATGTAAATGAAGAAGATGAACAATTGACGACGAGAATTGCGCAAGGCATAGCAGTAGGGATGCGAATGCTCAGAAATGACCCAGAGAAGAATTTTAGAATTGAGCGGCTAAAAGCTTTGGGTGCAACTACGTTTGTTGGGACGACAGACCCATCTGACGCTGAATTGTGGATGGAAATGATAGAGAAATGTTTCAATGTCATGGGATGCCCTGAAGATAGAAAAGTACGACTAGCCACCTTCTTACTCCAAGGGGGGCAGATGACTGGTGGAAATCATTGAGAAGCAGACGAGAAGAATCAGAAGTAATGGAATGGAAAGAGTTCAAGAAAGCCTTTTATGATGAATACTATCCTCGTTCCTATAGGGATGCAAAACGAAGCGAATTCTTGAAATTAGTACAAGGATCAATGACCGTGGCAGAGTATCAAAAGAAGTATGTTGAGCTCTTGAAGTATGCTACGACTATCATTGAAGATGAGATTGATAAGTGCAAGAGGTTTGAAGATGGCCTAAGGGAAGAGATTCGAAGTTCCACCACCACAGTGGAATGGAAGGAATTCGGAAAGTTGGTAGAAGCAGCTTTGAGGGTTGAGAAAAGCAAATCTGAAGGTAAGAGTCAAAGAGAGCCCTCAAAGAATGTACGTGGCTTTCCAGGAGGCGCTACTAATGCCTCTGGTGGTAAACAATTTCAAAGCGGTAACAGAAGGTTTACCCCAGGAGTGGCAGACCGGGGGAATTTTAAACCCAGACATCGAGGGTCATCAGGCTTCAGATCAAAGTCGTTGAGTGCATCTGTCCAAGCGTCGAATAGTTCGACCCATTCTTCTAGATCCTCAAGTGGTCAACGCACTTGGCAACAAGGTGAGTCTGATTACCACACTAGAAACCCACAATGCCCGCAATGTGGGAAATTTCATCAAGGACAGTGCTTCCGAGGTACAAACACTTGCTATAACTGTGGTCAGATGGGCCACATGAGAAGAGATTGTCCATCATTGTTTCAGAGGGGTAGTGGTGCACAAGGGTCATTTTCTCAACACGATCAAGCCATGTCACAGGCTAGTCAAGGACAACCTAATTTGCAAGCAAGAGTCGTTGCAACAAGTAGTGAAGACCAATCCAATATTGCAAACTCTAGTGGGTCAAAGTCGAAGGGTCAAGCTGGGAGACCCCGCAACCAAGGGAAAGTATTCGCCATGACTCAACAAGAAGCTCATGGATCGCCTGATGTTGTTATGGGTATGTTATCTATTGTTGGTAAAAATGCTCGTACTTTAATAGATCCTGGTGCTACGCATTCTTTTATTTCTCCTATATTTTCTGTTGGAATTAATAAGGTCTCAGAGTCCTTACTTGATGATTTAATAGTAGCTACTCCAGTTGGAAAATCCTTGTTGGCGAATAGTGTTTATCGAAATTGTACGGTCATAGTTGGTGATAGGGAGTTGAATGTTGATCTGATACCCTTGGATATTCATGATTTTGATGTTATCTTGGGGATGGATTTCTTATCTGCACATCATGCCACAGTAGATTGCTTCCAAAAAGAAGTTGTGTTTAAGCGACCAGGAGAAACTGAAGTTACTTTTAGGGGTGAGAGAAAAATTGTGCCTTCGTGTGTGATATCAGCATTGAAGGTTGGTAAACTGCTTAGGAAAGGTTGTTCAGCTTACTTGGCTCATATAGTTGACACTGAGGTGATTAGTAAATCAAAGATTGAAGATATACCTGTGATTAGAGAATTTCCAGATGTATTTCCAGAAGAATTGCCTGGGTTACCACCTGATCGAGAAGTAGAGTTTGTGATTGATTTGATACCAGGTACGACTCCTATTTCACAAGCACCATATCGAATGGCCCCAACGGAATTGAAAGAATTGAAGCTACAGTTGCAAGAGCTCGTTGATAAGGGTTTTGTTAGGCCTAGTGCATCTCCATGGGGTGCACCAGTGTTGTTTGTGAAGAAAAAGGATGGTACGATGAGGTTATGTATCGATTATAGGCAGTTGAATAAGGCAACAATTCGTAATAAGTATCCTCTGCCTAGGATAGATGACTTGTTTGATCAGTTGAAAGGTGCCTCGATGTTTTCTAAAATTGACTTACGATCAGGGTATCATCAACTTAAGATTAGAGGAACGGATGTGCCAAAGACTGCTTTCAGGACCCGATATGGGCACTATGAGTTTTTGGTCATGCCGTTCGGGTTGACTAATGCCCCTGCAGCCTTTATGGATCTCATGAACAGGGTGTTCCATTCTTACTTAGACAAATTTGTGATTGTGTTCATTGACGACATATTGGTATATTCCAGAAGTAGAGAAGAGCATGAAGAACATCTCAAAATTGTATTGCAGACATTGCGAGATAAAGAGTTGTATGCTAAATTTAGCAAGTGCGAATTTTGGCTAAATCAAGTTGTGTTTTTGGGTCATGTAATCTCTGCAGAAGGCATATTTGTTGATCCTCAAAAGATTGAGGCAGTAGTTAAGTGGGAGCGACCTACATCCGTTACGGAAGTTCGTAGCTTCCTTGGACTAGCTGGGTATTATCGTCGCTTTGTTGAAGGGTTCTCCAAGCTAGCACTCCCATTGACTAGTTTGACTAGAAAGAATTCAAAGTTTGTGTGGACAGACAAATGCGAGCAAAGTTTCCATGGACTGAAGAAGAGGTTAGTTTCTGCTCCAATACTTACACTTCCAACGCCCGGTGAGGAGTTTATTATTTACAGTGATGCTTCTCATCAAGGTTTGGGGTGTGTGTTAATGCAAAATGGGAAGGTAATAGCCTATGCTTCTAGGCAGTTGAAGAAACATGAGCATAATTATCCAACCCATGATCTCGAGCTAGCTGCAGTAGTGTTAGCTTTGAAGGTTTGGCGACATTATTTATATGGGGAGAAGTGTCATATTTATACTGATCATAAAAGTTTAAAATACATCTTCGATCAAAAGGAGTTGAATTTGCGTCAGAGAAGATGGCTTGAGTTACTAAAAGATTATGATTGCACCATTAATTATTATCCAGGGAAGGCTAATGTGGTTGCAGACGCCTTAAGTAGAAAAGGGCATGGTTCTGTAACCTCATCTAATGCCATGAGTTTCTCCTTGTTGGGTGAATTCAGTAGCATGAATGCAGAATTGTCTGTGGATGAGCTAGGAACCTTAATTGCAAGTTTTCGAGTAAGGCCTGTTTTGGTTGACAAGATTATAATGGCTCAATCTGATGATCCAGTTCTTGATAAGCTTAAGGGAGAAGTGAAAAATAATCAGCGATCAGATTATGTGTTGAGAGGCGATGGGGCACTAACCAAATTTGATAGGTTATGTGTACCTAACAATCCAAACTTAAAGAAGGAAATACTTGATGAAGCCCACAGTTCAGGTTATGCTATGCATCCTGGTAGTACAAAAATGTATCGAACATTGAAGGAGCATTATTGGTGGCAAGGCATGAAAAGAGAAATAGCAGAATATGTTTCTAGATGTTTAATCTGCCAACAAGTGAAACCAGAACGCCAAAGAGTGGCAGGACTTTTGAATTCTTTGCCAATTCCGGAATGGAAGTGGGAGCATATTACGATGGATTTCTTATTTGGTCTTCCTCGCGCGCAAGGCGGTTATGATGGTATTTGGGTGATTGTGGATAGATTAACAAAAACTGGAAGGTTTTTGCCAATCAAGATCACTTATTCTTTAGATAAGTTGGCGAAGCTGTATGTGGATGAGATAATAAGTTTGTATGGAGCACCAGTTTCGATAGTTTCTGATAGAGACTCGAGGTTCACTTCTAAATTTTGGCCTAGTTTACAACAAGCATTGGGTACTAAGCTACATTTTAGTACGGCCTTTCATCCCCAAACAGATGGACAATCAGAAAGGACTATACAAACCTTGGAGGACATGTTAAGAGCCTGTGTTTTGCAATTTAAAGGAAGTTGGGATACTCACTTGTCACTAATGGAGTTTGCGTATAACAATAGTTACCATTCAAGCATTGGAATGACACCATTTGAGGCATTGTATGGTAGGAAGTGTAGAACTCCAGTTTGTTGGGATGAAGTTGGTGAGAGGAAATTGATGGGTCCCGAACTCGTGCAAATCACTGCAGAAAAGGTGAGGGTAATCAAAGAAAATTTGAAAGGGGCACAAGATCGACAAAAGAGCTATGCAGATAAGCGTCGGAGAGATTTAGAATTTGAGGTTGGCGATAAAGTTTTTCTCAAGCTATCTCCTTGGAAGGGTGTATTGAGGTTTGGTAAGAAAGGAAAATTGAGCCCTAGATATATTGGTCCCTACGAGATTCTTGAACGTATTGGACCAGTGGCATATCGTTTGGCTTTACCAATGGAGCTCTCTCGAATTCATGATGTATTTCATGTTTCAATGTTACGTAAGTACATCTCAGATCCATCACATGTCCTTGAGACTCAACCGGTGCAATTGAAAGACAACTTATCCTATGAAGAAGAGCCAGTGCAAATTTTAGACAAAAGGGAGCAAGTGCTACAAAATAAGACTATTTCATTGGTTAAGGTCTTATGGAGGAACCACGCAATGGAGGAAGCAACTTGGGAAAGTGAAGAGCAGATGCGTATCAAATACCCTCAACTTGTTACTTGATGGGCGCGACTAAATTTCGAGGACGAAATTTTCAAAAAAAGAGGGTAATATTTGTAATACCTATTTCTATGTGTAATAAAAAAATAATATATATATATATATATGTATAATAATCAATGGGTTGGGTTACAATTAGTTAAAAATAAAAAAAAGAAACAAGAAGCTTTAGTTTAAAAAAAAAAAATACAAAAAAAAAAGAGAGAAACCAAAGCTTCCGTTAGAAGCTTTGGTTTACACAAGTTTTATAAAAAAAAAAAAAAAAAAATGAAACCAAAGCTTCATAAGCAAGATTTAGTTTTTTTTTTTAAAAAAAAAATGAAAACCAAAGCTTCCGTTGGAAGCTTTGGTTAAAACAAGAGTTTAAAAAAAAAAAAGAAAAAAAAAAAAGAAAGGGGAAAGGCAAGGTTCTGTGAAGCCCACGAAAAAGAGACAAAAAGAGAGAGAAAGAGAGAGAAAGAGAGGAAGATGAAGAGAGCTTGGAGAAATGGCTTTTTTGAGAAGAGATTGAGGTATTTTTAAGCTATTCTTGAAGGGAAAATCAAGGAAGGAAGCTCAAACTTTGGATTGGAACCTTGGGTAAGTTCTCTAACTCTTGGTTTAAGTTTCTCATGGGTTGTAGAGGTTAGATTAGTATATTCTTTTGTGGGTTTTTCTTCCTTTGGGTGAAAACTTCATGGGTTAGCTTGAAAACTAAAGTGAAGGTGATTGTTGTGTTAAAAAAGGAGAAATTTGGTGGAACCATGTAATTGTTGTAAGAATAATTGAAAGGGGCTTATTTACAAGTTGTTAAATTGCAAGTTCTTTAAAAAAAAAAAAAAATGGAATACTAGTGAGGTTTCATGGAAAGGAAGATGAAAAGGAATGAGCGGAATGAAGCTTCTTATAAAGAGGTGTGCAATGGAGTTATTGGAAAACCATATTTTAGAAATATGGTAACATTTACATGGTAGTTGGAGGCTAAGCTCATGGAAATTATAGTTATTCCAAGTGTTAAAGGGGAACTAAAGCTTGGTATAATTTGGTGTTGTGTTCTAATTTGGGGATTTAAAAGTTGTTAATACTTGGGTAATTATTATTTCAGGTCAAACAAAGATCGGGACCGCCTACGACCCAAACCTCTTTCATTAATAGTGTAGTGAGTGGTTATTTTTCAGAATACTTTTCTTATTTAGAAATTAATGAAATTTGAGTTTGAAGTCAATTATGATATATATGTATATATTTGTACAAATGAGTTGGTTGTTGAGGATTATGACTATTTCTAAGACTATTGTAGAAAGGTGAATTATGGTTTGAAGCTTTAAGATTTTAGCCTATCGGCAAGGCCCAAGTTATTTTGAAATTTTACGATCGTATAACTATACATTTCAAATATTTGGAAGTTTTAAAGTGAATGAAGTGTTTGAAATATGATTTGCTTGAGATGAGAAACTTAATAAATTTCAATGTTTTATTGATGTCGTGAATTTAACTATGACATGGAAATTTCTCAAGTATGATGTTTGGTTTACAATGCATTCTTTTAAAACGATTATGATGCTAGTGTGGTTTGAGAGCTTATAATTATAATGTTGACATTGTTTTCAAACCACTAGAGTTTGTACCCATGGTGAGTTCCCAATGCACTTGCGTGAATGTGTTTCCGTGGTGTATGTATGATATGTATAAGGTCTTTGGGACCCACTTCGGCACACACATAGGCTTTGGGCCGTGTGTCAAGGTGTTTTGCCCTTTGGGGGTTGCTCTGCGCGCGTATGACCAGGATAACTCTACCACACATCTTGAGATTACTCGATGTGTGGTATGACCAGATTTGCTCTGCTACATATCTTGAGACTACTCGATATGTAGTATGACCAGTTGCTCTGCTTTATACGTCGAGTTTCTCCGTATATAGTATGACCAGTTTCGGGTACAACTATTAGTGATGGAAAAACTTCACATAGCCCATGATGGTTTATCTTTCCAAATGCTTATGCTACAGTGTTTTTGATTTTTGACATTTCACGTTTTAACTTGCAAAAAGACTTTATTTGGTATCTCAAGGTTTTATTCCTCAAAAATCTATATTGTTTCTAAAAGATTATGATTGCAACTATGTTAGTCATGAGTTTTCTAAAAAGTCATATCTTATCTCTTTTTATATATAAATTCTCACCACTCACTGGGCTTATTAGCTCACCCTTTTTCTTTCTAAACCTTTTTTCCACCAGGTAGTAGTTGAGTTCCTGACGAGCCTACCAGAGCTGATATCTGCCACCAGACTCAATAGGTTGCATGTCATTTTGCATTATTTATAGATGTATTTCTTTTTTGTAACTAGAATGGCTAGCATCTTCTTGGTGATGTATGATCATGGTTGTTAGGGTGGTTTTTGGTATTGAAAACTATATGTTGTTTTGTGTAGTTGGCTATGCCATGGTTGTAAATTCTGAACCGACTTGGGTGCTGGTGTTGGATTTTATATTATGATTATTTGGGAGTGTTAAATCTTGTTTTCAGGTGGGTTAGATATCCAAATTTCAGGGGAAACTCTGCCGAAATTTTTATGATTTCCTTTCATTTAATAAACCATTGCTAGTCACGTTTTGAAAATTCTTTTTCATAGTCAATTCAGTTCATGCATAGTAGACAATGAAGTTTGTGGTTAGTTGGGATTTCATTGTCAACACGTCACGTCCGAGGTTGGTTAGGATAATCTGGGGCGGGGCGTGTCACCAAAGGGCAAGGCACCTCGACACACGACCCAAAGCCTATGTGTGTGCCGAAGTGGGTCCCAAAGACCTCGTATATCATAACTACACTACGGAAACACATTCACGTAAGTGTATCGTGAAATCACTGTGGGTACATCATCCAGTGGGTTTGAAAAACAATCTTTATCTTGTAAACCAAGTTCACAAACCGCACAAAAGCCATAAAATTTCATATAAAGTTCTCATAGCTGAAAAATCATAACCTAATGATCATTTTCGTAGTGAAATTACCATACGCAAGATTTTTCTTTCATAACTTCAAAATCCATTTATCCAACTAAAATCGTGATTCGAACGTTGTCAAGTCACTTTTAAAATTCATAATAATTGAAGTTACCTCAACCCATTTAAATTCTTTAATCCATTTGTTTAAGATCAAGAGATTTCTAGGATTTATCCTTCATAACTCAAATAATAATGAAGTAAATTGATATGGCTAAAATCGTACATAAGTGCACATCTTTTGCAATTCCATAGTACTAAATTTACAATTTGAATTGAACAACATAAACCATTTCTCACTATTTCAAAATCATTTAGCAAATAGTAACCCAATTCATGGAATAAACATACATTGCCTTAAAATCTTCATAATTATCAAATATCCAAATTTTCATAGGAACACAAATCATCACTCCTTTAACTTTTATCAATTAGTAAAGTAGTAGAAAATTTAGTAAAAGTAACCACTCACAAACTTTATTGGTGAGGCTTCCATCCATAATTAGTCAACTCAATCTCCATTTGCCCTGGAATTAATTTGAACATAATATGAATAGTTCCTTAATTACCCTTTTAAAACATCATATTCATTAATTCCAAGAATCCAAGCTAAAATTCAACACCCAAAAGGATTTCCTCTCCTCTTCTTAATTAACTCTTATGTACCCTCCTTGTACTTTTCAATAATAAAATATTCCAACTTTTCTAGCTCTTTACTATTCATCTTCTTCTTCATTTTTTCCGCATTTCTCTTTTTCCTTCATCTTCCTTAGTTTCTCTTTCATTCCAACAACCCAAATTCTCATAAATAGCTTCACATTAACTTCAAGAAAGACATAGTAAGATAGACAACCTAATACAAGACATTTAAAGGAGGATACAAGAATTCATGAGACTAAATCTCTCAATTTCCATAATACTCATATTTGCCGCAATGTTGATACGAGTCTAAAAGAATGGTAAACTAGCCCATTTGCATCAACAACTTCCATTCCAAGTTTCTCTTCATCTTTTTCCATTTTCTTATTTTTCATTCTCACAAAAAAAAAATTGGGTTTTCTTATTCCTTTTCTTTCTTTTACTTTAATCAACCCCAAACAAGGAATACCCATGAAAATCTATGAAATATCTTGAAAATTAGAAAGAACCCATAAGATTTTTGGACAAAAAGAGAAGAACTCGTGAAACTATCATCTAGCTTTTCCATTTTTCCAAGCAACCCAAGAGGAAAATGAATTACCAAGTTGAATCCCTGCTTAGAGCTTCATTTAAACCATTTCCGGCGAGATTCCGGCAGCAGTGCGGCGACTTTCCCTTTTCTCTCTTTCTCCTTCATTTTCTCCCTCCCCTTCTTTCTTTTTCTCTTTGTTTTCCGATGGGGTTTCTCTTCGCGATCCCCTTTCTTTCTTTTTTTTTTTTTTTTCTTCTTTTAATGTGCAAGCCACACAAAACCCTTTTTTTTCTTTTTCTTTTTTTTAACTAAAAATTTTCATAACAATTGGGCTTGGACCTCCCTCTTTTTTTTTTCTCTTTTTTTTTTTTTCTAACTTCCCAAAATAAAGAGTCCAATTTCTCTACTTTTTTTTTGTCCTTTAAAGTTGTACTTTATTTCCAATTTTCTTTGATCTTATTTCATTTCAACCTTTTCCTCCATCAAAATATCTCAAAACAAGTAATTGATTCGCCATATATATCCAAATGCTAAAGGATTAAAATTGGGTCTTACAAAATTTGAAAACCAAAAAAAATAGTTTTAAAAAACTTGCAACGAATTTTCAAGCATTCAGCTTTAAGCCCAAATTGTTGTGCTCTTTGTCTTGCCAACTCAGAATCCTTGGATCATCTCTTTGTGCATTGTCCGCAGATAAGCTTTGTGAAGAGGTTTTTTCGGTTAAAGTCACCTCTCAAAAGAGCTTTCTGATCCAAGCTTTGTCTGTGGCTGCTTTTTGGGTCATTTGGAATGAGCGGAATAGCCGCATTTTTAAAAATCATTCCCTCTCTTCCATTCAAATTTGGGAGGATGTTCTTGCTTTAGCGGCTTTTTGGGCGTCTTCTTCTAAATTATTTGTCAACTACGTAGCGCCTTCCATTGCTTTGAATTGGTTGGCTTTTATGTAATTCTCCCCTAGTAACTCACATACGCCTTAATAAAAGTATCCTCTTTCTAAAAAAAAAAAAAAACTTGTTTTTGTTTTTGGAATTTGGTTAAGGAATTCAAATGGATCCTTAACAAAGATGAAAACCATCATATGGAATTTGGGATAAAACAAACATAATTTTCAAAAACCAAAAACCAAATATTATCAAATGGGGTCTTAGATATTATTGGATGTTTATTAATATATACATATACACACACATATATATATATATATATATATATCATTAAAGCAAACCAGAATAACAACCACCCTCAATAAATAGAGGGAGAAGACAGTTGAGGATATTAGGGGCCAGAAAACACTCCCTTTCTTCCTGATCGACCAAAAACCTAAGATCAAAATCGATCCCAAAATTGCGATTACAAGTCAAATTGGCAACACAGTGCGCTACTGTGTTCAAAAACCTACTACAATGATGGATTGAGACTCCCGGAAGCTTCGAGGTCATGGCAGAGATGGCGCTCGTTATCGATTTCAGGTCCGAGAGGATTTTCATACATTGAATAATTTAAATATCACAATTATACTGCTGGGATAGTGGAGATAAAACAGCCCCTGAGTTTGTCGTGGATGAAAAGGAAAAGACATATGCAAATGGGCCAAGGCCCCAAGCTTAGCTTATATATATATATATATGTGTTTGTGTGGGGTTTGCAAAATAACGGCGAGAAAGTGGCCTTTTCTAGAGTTTTGCGGCTGGAGTGTTGTTCTTCAGTAATTGAGAGACGGCAGTGAGTGAAAGAGAGAAGAGGATTTCTCTTGTGGGTGAGGGTTTTGTTTCTTTGTTTATCCCAAGCTATCGGGTTGTGATATTTGGAAGTCAATAGCTTTTGTTGGGCTATTGAGGGTTGGTTTGTAGCGTTATTGAAGGCTTCCTGTAATTTCCTAAATTCTAGTAGAACCTACTGGACGTAGTCCCGAGCTTGGGGATAATTATAATATTATTGATTGTCGTCATAATATTATTGTTATTTGTATTCCGCATTTTTCTCCCAACATATACTACAAGAGTTGCATCGAAAAATTCCTGTAAATTGATAGTGTGAATAAAATATTCCACTAGATACATCTTTAAGCAATTTGGTATGAAGATATTCACATGGAGACTTTGCCACTATTCATTTTATGCTAATAGAATATGTAATGCATTTTGTTTTGAGTCTTGATATACAATCTAGTTAAAAATAAATTATTTAGGCCCCGTTTGATAACCATTTCGTTTTTTGTTTATGGTTTTTGAAAATTGTACTTGTTTTCTCTCAATCTTCTTACAATGGTTTTCATTTTTGTTAAGGAGAAATTTGAATTCCTAGCCAAATTCCAAAAACAAAAACAAGTTTTTGAAAACTACTTTTTCTTGTTTTCAAAATTTGGCTTGGTTTTTGAAAACATGGAAAAAGATGTAGATAAAAAACAAAGAAGTTTGTGGGTAAACATAGTGTTATAGGCTTAATTTTCAAAAACCAAAAACAAAAAACGAAATGGTTATCAAACGGGGCCTTATTTATTTATCTTAGAACAATTATTCCAGTATATACTAGGTTAATATTAGTTAACTCACTTTGATCAATAGTATGAGGAAGAAGGCAATGGGATTTCTGAACGTAACGGCCATTAACAACTTATATAAGCCCATTGACCATTTACTCACTCATTCATGGGATGACATCACTCACACATCGCAAAAAATGTCACACGAAAAATTAAAGAGTGTATTCTCTCAAATGAATTAACTTATTATTTAAAAAAAAAATCATCTTGTTTTTGGAAGATCTAATAAATATTTTAATCTATCAATATTATATCAATAAATAAGTTAAGGTCAAAGTGAGCGTAATTGACGTGTACCGTCAACCAAGAGGTTAAAGGTTTATGAGTTGTTGAATTCAAACAAAATAATTTGAGGAAAAATACACTTTCGGTCCTTGAGGTTGGTCTCTGAGTTTTCAAACTTTGACAATTTAGTCTTTTGGGAAGAGACCAAAATGAAAGAAATCTAAACCTCAGGGACTTAATTGTCGAGTTTGAAAACTTAACAAAATGAAATCTAACCTAAACCTCAGGACCAAATGTATATTTTTTTCTAAAAAAATTATATTCAAAATTACACTAAATTATGTGACAAACGATTAAGAAAATTAGTTTTTATATAAAAGAAAATATGAAATTAATTAATAGACTAAAACATTAAAAAAAAAATTACGAGTGAACACACATTTCTTGTAAATATTTATGAATAAACGACAAATTTGGAAACATTTTCAATAAATAGACTACTCTTGACCATTTCTATGATAATTTATTGGGTGAGGTATCTACTTTGAACGACTCTCTACCGTACTCAATCGTGACCCACTTGCTTGACTCAGTGTCGTTGGCCTACTTTTAAGAACTTGTCTATTAGTTTAAAATATATTTTATTTTATTTTACATGTAGGGGTGGAAGTCCGGCTCTTAGTTAGGATACAAGTTTTATACTAGTTGAGTCCATGTTCTTATTGGCGAACTCGTCTATTGAGTTGAGTTTAAGGTCTCAACTCACCTTTAATTTTTACTATTATTTTAACCCTTGACATATACATAAACATGTTTTCTCTTGAGATTTTAGAAAGAATTTGTGAAAGAACGCAAGTTATACGATGATTTTGTCACAATTGCTTGCTAGGATTTGGCTTCTAAAGAAAATTTTGGCACATCCACGGTGACAAAGTTATATATATATCTAGGTTTCAATTGTAACCGACCCAATAAAATGATCTTCGTCTCTGACAATTCTTAAAACATATTGTGAGCATAACTTAATAGAAGGTTTGTACCATTGACCAAAATGTATGTGGTTCGAATTCTCTACTTCTACCTGTTATTCAAAAAAAAAAATCTAAAAAATTACTACCTACCTTGTACCTTTTACAAGAATGCTGCCCACCTAATTTTGTAAGTATCTTCTTTAATTCTCCTATATTCTTTAATTTCTTTCACATCACTCTTTATCTTTCCCTATTGCGTTCTCTCTCTTCATTTCCTCTCTTTTTTGTTGGACGACCAGGTTTTTTTTGTTTCGTTTTCTTTTTTACATTTCATAATATAAAAATAATAGTCAATATTAAACAATTCTCATAGAACTTATGTTAATTAAATTATCAATGGTTACAATGTTATCGAACAATAAATGGATATGACATTCACTTTGACTTTTCATATATGTGTAGAAAGGTCTAACTTGTCCTTCTGGGAAAGAAAAAAAAAACTGTCTTTATCAGAACTGTATTGAATGCACAAACCCTTCAACTATGTAGGCATGTGTATATATATAAGTGTGTATATGTGTGTATGTATATATAGTAAAAAGGAAAAAGTACACCAACCATCTTTGAACTATAGAGTTTTTGTTACAATCATACCATTTGAACTTTTAATTTGATCAATTGGTCTCTTGTACTTTGTTAAGTATTGTAATCATATCCCATGAATTTTTAATTTGATCAACTGGTCCCTTATACTTTTTTAATTAAGTGTTGCAATCAGTCCCTTCAGTTAGTTGTGGTTAATTACTGTTTAATTGGACTTCAAATATGTGACTCACACACATAAGTAAGAAGGAACAAACTTGTTATTGATAGATCTGAAAAAAAAACAAAAAAAAAAGTTTTACATTTTAAAAAAGAAGCGTAGGAAGTTTCAATTTAGTAGGTGTTATTTGGGTTGTGTGATTATTTTGTTTATTTTTTGTTTTTATGAGGAAGTGTTGACTGATATTTGGTTATTCCGTTGAGTCATTATAACTGCCACATGTGGGTCTTTTTTATTTTTTTTTGAAAAAAAACCTCATATTATTGCACCACAAGGGTTAAAGAAGAAATGTCATTCTCGATCCTAATACAAATCCAACTCGGGAAATTACCAACAACAGCTGAATTCTCTGTCTGTTGACCCCTTTTTAAATACTGTCTTCACAAGTGTACAAATAGCAGAGTGTTTTAATGAGGCTATGATGTATGAGTGAATAACTCTTGTAAGGTGCTGTACCGTTTGGTGTGTTCTTGATTCAATAAAATCCTCTCTCCAGGCTGTTGAAAAGCGGATGTAGACATCACGTCGAACCACTATAATTCACCGTGTTATTTCTCTTCACTTTCCTCTCTCGTGTGTATATCGTTCTTTTATTTCTTTGTTTGATCTTGGCTTTTTTAAAACAAAAAAAAAAAAAAAATGTCTGAGTGAACCACTATAATTCTATTCTATGATGTATGAGTGAACCACTATAATTCATCGTGTTATTCGAATCTCTGATCTATTGATAGATACACATCCTTGTACGTATTTGTGAATAACGGTTGTTTTTTTTTAAAAAAAAAATTGTGAATAACGGTTGTAAAAAAAATAGTATTTTTGAATAACTAACAAATTGGAAAATATGTTTAAAAAAAATTGAAAATATTTCAGACTGCTCTGGTGGAAATTTTGTATATTGGATTGGGTCCATTTCTTCATCTGACTGACCTATTAATTGACTAATAACTGTCTTGTTGCCCTCCCTTATAATTCACTCTTTTTTCTATTCCACATGGGTGTTTTGGTCATGAAAATTTTAATGTTCAATTACAAGTTTAGTTCCTTAATTTTTAGGATTGTGTCGATTTGGTGTCTAAACTTTAAAAGACATCAAATAAGTCTTCAAACTTTCAATTCTGTATCCTATAAGTCTCTGAACAATAAAAAGTATCCCGTAAATCTTTAAACTTTTTACTTTTCAATTTTGTTTCTAATAAATCTTTGACCTGGACTTGACTATCATTCATAGAAAGTTTAATACAGCAGATCTGTTGCAAGTCAAGTTTAGGAATATGACTTTTGTGCCCCAATAGATGCGTCCTTTGTGGAAAATAAGAGGAATCTCTCGATCATCTCTTTATTCACTGCCGCCAGATTTTGTTGGCATTCTTTTCAGCTAGGTTCTGGCTCAGCTCTGCCCTCCCAAGCTCAGTGGATATCTTATATGAGGAAGCTTTTGATTTCAAGAAGGGTTCTCATAAGGATATTTTGTGGATCAACATTATTTTTGCTGTTGTCTTTTGGGTTCTCTAGTAAAAAAGGAACAGTCGAATCTGTCAAGATAATGCTCGTGCTCTTAATAACTTTATGGGAAGATATCATCTCTCTAGCAGCCCTTTGGTCCTCTGTTTTGAATGTCCTTTTTCAATTATAGTGTTGCTAACAAAGGAGAGAGTAAATAAAATCTTGCATACTTTATTCACACAGGCAAGGGCTATAAATAGCCATAAAATACAGATGACAATCAGTTTGAAATACAACTGAAAGTAACTAACTGAACAACTTCAACTAATAGTTCATTTACAATGTTTAATACTCCCCCTCAAGATGGACACATAAAATTCATTAGTCCCATCTTGGATAATAAAGGAGAGGACAAAGAAGTTGGCAATGGCTTTGTGAACACATCCACCAGTTGAGAGTCTGAACGAACTGGAAGAAGTTTAATAACGCCACTGCAGACCTTCTCCCGAACAAAATGGCAATCCAGCTCAATGTGTTTGGTGCGTTCATGGAAGATTGGGTTAGAGGCAATGTGTACCGCGGCAGTGTTGTCACAGAATAACAAGGCAGGGGTGTGTGTAGGAACTTGTAACTCATTTAACAGCTACTTTATCCATATGATTTCACAGGATGTTGCAGACAAAGCACGATATTCTGCTTCTGCAGACGACCTCGATACAGTGTTCTGCTTTTTGGCTTTCCAAGACACGAGAGCTTCACCAAGGAAAATACAGAAGCCTGTAGTTGATTTCCTTGTATCAGAACATGACGCCCAATCAGCATTAGAGAACCCCTTTAACTGAAAAGAGGAAGAGACAGGCAGAAAAATACCACGGCCAGCATATCCCTTCAAGTATCGCAGCAACATGTTAGCAGCATGTAAATGAGCAGAACGCGGTTTAGCCACATATTGGCTAAGTTTGTGAACGCTGAAGGTTATATCAGGGCGCGAAATAGTGAGATAAAGCAGGCGTCCAATAAGCCGACGGTATATTGCAGGATCAGGAAGTAAATTGCCACTGTCAACAGTTAGCTTGGCGTTCGGATCCATGGGTAGAACAGCTGGTTTGGATGACAATAGACCAGCATCATCTACCAGTTCAAGAGCATATTTTCTCCGTGAGAGAAAAATGCCCTTGGCAGAGCGTGCAATCTCAAGCCCCAAAAAATACCGTAAAGGACCAAGGTCTTTGAGTTTAAAGACTTTGTTGAGGTGAGTTTTTAAATCATCAATATCAGCGAGCGAGGCACCCGTAATGATGATATCATCCACATAGACAAGGAGGACGAGAAACGAAGAACCATGTCCTCTGGTGAACAATGAATAATCGGATTTGGATTGTTTGAAGCCAAGAGACAATAGTGAGCAGGAGAATTTATCGAACCATTGTCTAGAGGCTTGTTTAAGCCCATAAATAGACTTATGAAGCTTACAGACTAAACGCTCCCCCTTAGGATCAGCACCATGTTTATAACCCAACGGGAGGTCCATATACACTTCTTCAAACAAATCTCCATGTAAGAAGGCGTTGTTGACGTCTAACTGTATGAGGGGCCATTTATGAGAGACGGCTAAGGTAAGCAAAACTCTAATGGTGACTAGTTTTGCAACAGGGGAAAAAGTTTCAATGTAATCCAATCCTTCTTGTTGGGTGTATCCCTTAGCTACAAGCCTAGCCTTATAGCGTTCGATTGAACCATCGGCTTTGTGCTTTATCTTATAAACCCACTTACAACCAATTGAGTGTTTCCCTTTTGGTAATGGAACCACAGACCAAGTACGATTAGTTTCCATAGCTAATAATTCAGTACGCATGGCTTCTCTCCAATGAGCATATGGAACGGCTTGGTGATAAAACTGTGGTTCACAATTAGTGGAGATATTGAGAATGAAATTCTTGTAATCAGTGGACAACCGATCGTAAGAGAGGTATCTCTGTAAGGGAAACTTGGTTGATTCTGGTATATTGTCTGAAGAACTCAACATAGCACAATGAAAGTCATTTAGGTATGAAGGTTTTTTCTTTTCCCTGGAAGATTTCCGAGGAGCAACCATGTCACAAGATGGTTGTTGATCTTCAGGTGGAGTATCATTCGAGACTTCAGGGGATTGATGAGCAGATGAAACATTTGTAGTATCAGACACTACAATATTTTCCATGCGAATGGTGGCTGCAGGACTAATGATTCCAGATGATTCACCAGCGGTAGGTATGGGATGGACTCCAGTATGACCAAAGGACTTAGGTAAGACTAAGTCTGGGAATGAATCAACTTGACCACCAGAGACAGTAAGATGATGGAATGGAAAGATATTTTCGTGAAACATGACATCTCGAGAAACAAAGAACCGCTTCTGTGTGATATCATACAGCTTGAAGCCCTTGATTCCATGAGGATACCCCATGAATACCGAAGGAATTGCTCGAGGTTGAAATTTTAACCTGTGAGCAGGCAAGCTGGAAGCAAAAACTAAAGAACCAAAAACCCGCAGTTGAGCATAATCAGCCTCCTTCTTGTGTAAACGGTAATAAGGGGTCTGCCACTCAACAACAGAGGATGGAGTCCGGTTGATGAGATGGGAAGCTGTTAAGATACACTCTCCCCAAAAGTGTACTGGAACTTTAGATTGGAACATGAGGGCTCTTGCCACATTTAGGAGGTGTTGATGCTTCCTTTCCACCACGGAGTTCTGTTCAGGACATTGGACACAGGAGAATTGGTGGATGACACCTCTAGTGGCAAAAAAATCTTTGAAAGAAAGTTCCGGGGCATTATCAGAGCGGAAGCATTTGATAGGTATGCCAAATTGTGTGTCAATGTAAGTGAAAAAGCGGGGAATTAATTGGAGTGCCTCAGATTTAGCCTTCATTAGGAAAGTCCATGTGTATCGGGAATAGTCATCAACAACAGTCAAAAAATATCTATAACACGAGTGAGTTGGTGATTGATATGGCCCCCAAGTATCACAGTGAATCAATTCAAAAGGGGCAGAAGAAATCCGTTTGTTGGAGGGAAAAGACAACCGACGTTGTTTTGCTAAAGGGCATATAAAGCATGGTTGAGAAAATTCATTCTTATTGCAATCAATAGGCAAAAGGCCCTTTAAAGCAGTAAGATGCTTCACAGAAGGATGACCAAGACGATCATGCCAAATTGAAAATGCAGTATTTGAAACAGAATTACATACAACAGAGTTAACAGATTTAGTAACACCAACATTCATCTCAGCCATCAAAGAATCAGTGGAAAGCAAATATAGACCCTTCCAAACCTCAGCCTTGCCAATCATCTTCAAAGAAGACTTGTCCTGAAGAAGACAAGATTTTCCAACAAACGAAATGAGAGTCTGTGAACTACCAGTAAGTGCACTAACAGAAATGAGGTTGAAGGAAAAGGTAGGAACAAATAAGACATTCCTCAATGTGAGCATGGGGGACAAGCAGATATCACCAACAAAATCCACACATATACGGCTTTGATTCGGCAATGTAACAGTAAATCCACAAACAGGAATCAAAGATGCAAATAATTCCTTAGAATGACATATATGTGTCGTAGCTCCAGAGTCAATAACCCAACAATTAAGAGCAGGAATAGAATTGGAGCAAGTACCTGCAACGTGGGAATTACTGCTGGAAGAAGGGGATTCGGATCCACCTTTGATGAAGCCAGATGCGACTGGAGAGCAAGTAGTAGGCTCTGGCATTGTTCTGGAGTCAGCATCGAAGGATTAGTCGTCTCATTTTTAGCAGCCGTTGGAGGATTTGATGTGGTTTTGGAGCTTCGATACCCAGGTGGATATCCGTGAAGCTTGTAACAACGGTCGACGGTATGGCCAAGAGTATTACAGTGCGTGCAAAAAGGTCGTTCCTTCTTCTTCTGAGACTGATTTCGAGTGGAAGAAGAGGAATTCGTGGGCGAGGAAATAGCCTTGGCTAGAAGAGCCGTGGAATCCGTAACAGGAGTAACAGTAGAGCTTATTGTAGCAGACGCACGTTGTTCGACCTCTTGGGCAACGAGAGAGAATGCGCGAGTGATGGTAGGCTCTGGCTCCATTAGGAGTAATTGAGTCCGGATTTGAGCGAAAGTGTCATTGAGGCCCATTAAGAACGCAATCACATGCTCCGTTTGAAAATATTGAACGAGTTGTTTGACGCCATCACAGGTACATCTCCCACATGAACAGGAAGGTCTATAAGAAGCAAGCTCATTCCATAATGTCTTCAATTTCGCGAAGTAAGCGGTAACAGACAACTGATCTTGAGACAAATTGGAGATTTCACGCCGTAATTGGAAGATTCTTGGACGATTCTTTCTTTGATACCGTTGTTGTAGATCCAACCACATATCCCTAGCCGTATCGGAGAAACTGACGCTCGCAGAGATGTCCTTCGATAGGGCATTGAGAATCCAAGCTTTCACTATGCTGTTACAGATGATCCAAGAACGCTTCAACTCACCGGTCTGTTCAGTGATGGTACCATCGACGAAACCCATCTTGTTCTTCACAGTGAGGCCAAGAATCATTGCCTGACTCCAAGAAGTGTAGTTGGACTCCGTGAGTGGGTCAGAAACAAGGACTAGATTCGTGCCATCAGAGTGGTGAAGGAAATATGGATTGTCGTATTGATCGATGACGGACTGATTGGTAGGTTGACTGGTAGTAGAAGAAGACGGAATCTCTGGATTAGCCATGGACGAAGTGAAGAAGACGCAAGAAACTCTCTAGAATGAAAGTATTAACAACTGATACCATAACAAAGGAGAGAGTAAATAAAATCTTGCATACTTTATTCACACAGGCAAGGGCTATAAATAGCCATAAAATACAGATGACAATCAGTTTGAAATACAACTGAAAGTAACTAACTGAACAACTTCAACTAATAGTTCATTTACAATGTTTAATAGTTGCCTCTGTTGCTTTACATTGGAAAGTTTTCTTCTAGTATGATTCTTGCCTACGACTTAATAAAGTATCATTCTTTAAAAAAAAAAACCTTGACATAGACATATTAGACACAAAATTGGAAGTTCAGGCACCTATTAGACATTTTTTTAAATTCACAAACCTACTAGGATACAAAATTGGAAGTTTTGGATCTCAACAGATATAAAATTCAATTTTAAAGCAATGGGTTAATTTTTGAAAATCTCAAATATGTCATACACCTATTTTACACAAAATTAGAAGTTCAGGCACCTATTAGATATTTTAAAGTTTAAACACCTATTAGACACAAAATTGAAAGTTTAGAGATATATTAGACACTTTTTATCTTTCTTAGTTGTCAAGATTTTAATTGAATATTGTTATGGGTAATTCTGGATCATTCCTGAATCTAAGAAGCAGACAAGGGCACGACACGAACCCGAAGACACAATCAGAAAACAGACCCCGGAGGAGAAATATGACAGAGGGTCAGGCTAAAGCCAGAGGGGTTGGGCTGGCCCAACCCCATGCTCGGCCTCGGCCCGACCAAGCGGGCCGAGTCTTCTCCCCTCCGTTCGTCTCTGGTGCCCATGGGTCGCCTCGATTCAGACTGTTACATGAATCGTCTCCGAACGCCTGGAAACCCTAAGGTAGGAAAAGGTATATAAACCCTCCTTCGTCATTGAGGGAGGGATCCCGAAACTACTATCTGAACTCTCTATTCTCTTGCACTCTTGCTATCTCATCTTACTCCTTATTGACTTAAGTATCGGAAGCGGTGTGAGACAAGCACCACAGGTGTGCAGGTTTCTTTTGCACGCCACGTCTTCCCCCTCTCAAACAAATTCACTGGTGTCACGTGAAGGTCAGGTGAGTTCTAGAAGTATCGGAAGTGGTGTGACAAGCACCACAGGTGTGTAGGTTTCTTTTGCACGCCACGTCTTCCCCCTCTCAAACAAATTCACTGGTGTCACGTGCAGATCTGTCTGTTCAGATTTTGGCATTAATAAATATGTTAGGACATCTTCAACCAAGTATTTTCCAACTTGTAATTAATAAGTAATGTGATCTTGAATTCCAATTGGTATAATGACATTGCCATTAATTGACTCATCAAATTAAGTCACAAGCCTTCTTCTTCCACGAACTCAAAGCTGAATTTTCTCTCGTAATTAATTATGTGGACCAATGTAATAGTCTGAGGCGGAGCTATATAATTTATGATTGCCTGCTCTGCCAGTGCTATCGACATTGAATATTGATCAACCCCTTTCCAGTTGCAGTTACAGAGATGAGTTCCCAAATTCCAAATTCGACGCTACCAAGTCCCTTGCGCAGGCGTTCTCCAAAAGAACCTCGAAGGATTGTCAGTACTAAGGAACATAGAATTGATGTCCCCAGAGCTGCATCGCTGACCAACGATGAAACGTCAGATCAGAAGATTGATCCCAGAAGGCCCAAATTTAAATTTCACAGCTTGGCTAAATCTATACTCCACAGTCTCCACTGTAAGTCCAACAACCACCCATTTCGATTTTAATTCTTAAAAGAAAAGTTGTACTAATTTTAATCTTATCAGGGAGGAAAAGAACAACGGATGATGTTCGTAAGCGGGCGGAGGTCGGGCTATGTGAAGCTGCAAGGAAGGGTGAGTGGAAGGCAGCGGCGGAAATCGAGAAGAATCATCCCGGAATTCTATCGACGGTTATAAGCAAGGATAGAAATGAAACTGCTCTTCATATTGCCACCAGATTCAACAAGGTTGGTTTCGTGGAGAATCTAGTGAAGACCAAACTGACCAAACAAGACTTGGCCTCCATAAATAGCTATGGGAACACGGCCCTGTGCATCGCTGCTTCGTTGGGCGCCCTCGATGTGGCCGAGTTGATGGTTCTCAAGCATAACGATTTAATTCACATTCGTGGGGCTAGATCTGCAACCCCAGTTTTAATTGCCGCAAGATACAGACGCAAGAGCATGGTTGAATATCTCCTTAATATGACGCCCATTCCCTCTTTGAAAATTGACGACCAGATGGAGCTTCTTCTTGGTGCCATCTCCGCCGATTATTATGGTTTCATTTCTTTCCTGCTTATCATCTCTCTTTCACGATTCTATGTTAATTCATTCATTCATTGGCCCATTTTTTTCTTCTTCTTCTTCTTTTTCAGATATAGCTTTGGTTGTTCTAAAGTGGAATGAGTCATTGGCACTGAAACAGGACATCAATGGAGATACACCCTTGCATATAATGGCTCGAAAGTCTAATGCTATCGATAATAGATGTTAGTAATTTTTTTTTTTTTTTTTTTCACCGGTATGTAGGAATCTTCCTCCTCACCTCATCAAAATCTTTACAATTAAGAGATAGAAAGATAAAAAATTGAAAATTTTATTTTATCTCTTTCAATTGTCAACATTTTAAATATTTTTTTTATTGGAATGCTAATTAGAGATGTTTTTCGGACTGGGAAGAAAAATCCTCGGGAACTAAACAGGATCTATCCCCATCCCCCATGCACGTTTTGCTTCCTTTTATTATTTAACGACTTAGATAATAATTTGATATGTTTGAATTATATGTATGTGAATAATTTGATGATTTAATATGTAATAATAAGAAATTTCTGTTCAGATGATGATTCTCTATAGATTTGAATGGAGATTTTTCATAAAAAAAAAAAAAATTAAAACTTTCAAAAGATTTAATTTAATTTAATTGAGATTTTAACAAAATAAAGGAGAGGTCTCTCTCCTACTTTCCGCAAAATTTAATGGAAAATTTTGTGAGGAAGGAGAGTTAAATATGAGACGGGACCATAAAGAAGCCATCTTTATCCTTGCCCCACTCGTCCCATGAACATCTCTAATACTAAGACTTTTTGTTTTGCAAATTTTTATTAGGGTTCAGATGTATATTCAAAAAGACAAGGATGCAAATAAAAGCAAACGAAATGGTAGCAAAGATGTGGAGAACTGTTAAAAGCAGTGAGAGTTCAAAAGATAAGCCAGTGGATTTCATATTAAGGATGCTACACGAAGCTGCAAGAGTTGGGAACGTTGAATTTCTGGCAGTCTTACTCCATGCAAATCCTGAACTTTTACGGATAATCGATAACAATGGGAAGAGCATATTTCATGTAGCTGTCGAGAACCGACAAGAGAGTGTCTTCAATTTAATTTACGATATGAAACTGTTCAAATCGGATGACTTATTATATTATTTTGACGAGGAAAAAATCAGCTTGCTTGAATTAGCTGCCAAAAGGGCTGATCCAACTCATCTTGATCGAATCACAGGAGCAGTTTTTCAAATGCATAGCGAGCTTCTATGGTTTAAGGTACTTTCTATTCACATCTAATTTTTTAGGAATGCATTTTTTATAAACATTTTATATAAAAACTGTTTTTTTTTTTTTTTTTTTTTGACAATATGTGGGGAGGGGGATTTGAACCACGGACTTTGTGGTTATCAATACAAGGTTATGCCAGTCGAACTAAGCTCTTGTTGGCTATATAAAAACTGTTTAGAATTTAAACACTTGGTTACATTTCCTCATAAATGTTTTTATACACAAGTTATTATATACTTAGAAACTCTTTTTAAAAAATTTGCTTTAAAGTATTTCTCTCAAAATTATATTTCTTAATCTCATTTTTTAATAGGTTGTTTTTAGTGGTTGTCAAACACTAGAATTTTTTTTTTCAAAATGATTTTTTTTTCAAAATTAAACACTTGAAATTTTTTTTTTTTTTTTTTTTTTTTTTATAATAAACCATGCTTTCATTGAGAAAAAAAATGAAAGAATGCAAGGGCGAACAAAAAAGAACGAACCCACAAAAAAAGAGAGGGGAGGCCCCTTTTAAAAGAAGGGTCTCCAATCCAAAAGGATGAGACCAATGGAATAATTACAAAACAAACGCGTCACCGACGCCCAAAGCGGGAGACATTATACACTTGAAAAGTTAAATCAAACAAACATAGCTTAATTGGTTAAGTCAGTGTTACATCCTCAACCAAAATGTTAAAAGTTTGAATCATCAATCTTATACTAGTTGTTGAACTCAAACTTAGGGAAAAAAACTAGATTTTGATTTATTTTGATCTTAGCATATCATTTATTAGTAAATACATTTACCAACTATTATATCACTAATTGATGCCAACAAGAGCATAGCTCAACTGGTATAAAGTTTGTTTAAGGGATCAAATCCCGAACGCTCACACGGCATATATATATATATATATCACTTAATATGTAGATTAACTATAACCTTGGCAATATATAAGGTAATTAAATTAAGCTAGAATTGCAATTACCCCATGTTCCTAAATGAAATGAAAATGTTGAAGGAAGTGGAGAATATAGTGAAGCTTACGGCGAGATCAAAACAAAAGGGGGAGCAAACAGCGCACAAAATTTTCACTGAACAACACAGTGGCCTGAAGGAGGAAGGAGAAAAATGGGTGAAGAAAACAGCAAATTCATGCATGTTGGTTGCAACTTTGATTGTGACCGTAGTTTTTGCCGCAGCCTTCACAGTACCAGGCGGCAAACGCGAGGACAAGGGCTCTCCCATCCTGGTTGAGCAGAAATGGTTCACCGTGTTCGTGATATCAGATGGAATAGCCATGATCTCATCTTCAACTTCATTACTGTTGTTTCTGTCCATCCTGACATCAAGCTGCGCAGAAAGCGATTTTCTCTTCTGGCTGCCATTGGAGTTGGCGTACGGTATTGGGTTCCTCTTCGTTTCTGTTCTGAGTACGGTCATGGCTTTTGGTGCCACCTTCTTCCTCTACTACGACAAAGACAAGACTTCACTTCCATTGCTGATCATTGGAATGGCTACTCTTCCAATCTTCTGGTTTTGTGTGTTGCAATGGAAACTTTGGGCTCGTGCTTTAGTATCATTACATGCCACCACTGTCTCTTGCTGGTTAAGGAATAGGAAGACAAGAAGTATCCTCCAGTCAGTCATAAGAGGTGTCTTCGTGCATTAAACTTGTTCGTTGTTGATTGTGAGCTATGCTTTTCATATTTTGTATTGTGTAAATTTGTCTGTAAGCATAAGTATAGTGTGTTAATTTGAAAACTAATTCTGGTGAGTTTTAATCTTTGCATGTATGTAATATTCTCCCATCTTGTCCTAATCCGAACCACATAAATTCTTCCGATTCTTTGCTTCTCTTTGTATTTTGTAATTTTCGTAAGTAGACCTAGTTTATTTTCGCTACATATTAGTAAAAAATTACAATGGGTGGTATTAGAGTTTAAGTTGTTAGAACTCAAATTATTAAAGTGGTTCATTGGTTAAGATCTTTTGGATATGGCTTATAATGTTCCATTTTTTTTATTGTAATACTAGATTTTTATTATGGAAACTAAAATGTGAATTGAGTTTCAATAAGATGTTGTGTCTTGGACATATAAGAATATAGAAGCATTAGAGCAAAAGTTCAAAAGGCTCTTAGTTTATCTCATCTTCACTTGTCAAACAAAATTTTGGTAACGTTTTGAAATGGAAAATTGATGTGTTGGATATCATATGGAAGGTGAGAAATTATGCATTGATGAGAACTCTAATTAATTACTAAATTGCATTTTTGGTAAAAAAAAAAAAAATTACTAAATTGCATTTGAAGTTGCAATTATTTTCTTATTGTAGGGATGAGGGAACATCTTTAGATGACCATTTGGTTGGTTTTAAAGAAATTATATCCTTAATTTAGTGTGTCCACAGAGGTTTGCTACATTGAAGAATATTTGGCTTTGATTCTACTAGCAGGGTTCTCTCTACCTAGCTCCCTCATACATAAACTTTAGATAATACAATATATATTATAGTTGTGATACTCTGATCCCTTTGAATGGAATATATGATATTATTCCCTAAAAAGAGAAAATAGAACTTATTAATTAGTAGTAGAAAATAGAACATAGCCAATACCTGCAATAAGAGGGGAATTTCAGTAGAGGTTGAATCAGACGCCTTGCTCGTTGTAAACGCATTGAATGGCATCTCAGAAGACCTCTCAAATATGAAACTCATCATCGACACCATCCTTGGAGTAGCCGCCACCATGAAATCTGTAATTTTCAGGCATTGTAGGAGAGAGCTGAACACAGTAGTCCACTGTGTTGTTCAACATTCTTGCTTTTGGAACTTTGACACTGTGTGCAGAGAAGTTCCCGTTTGCGGGAAAAAGGGCAAATTTTTTGGCCTCCTCATCTTCCTTCGTGAATGTTCCCTCTCTATAATGAGGGCAACTTTTCATTCTCTTAATATTAATGAATTTCTATTTTCAAAAAAAAAAAAAAAAAAAAAGTATGGCAGAGAAACAATCAAGGTAAACAATATATAAAATATGAATCAAATAATTAATAGTTTGTTTTTTAGTTCAACGACATGTGGACCAAGGATTCGAATACCTAACCTTCTTATCAATTGTACATGCGTTAACCAAGTTTGAGTTATGTTCAAGTTGACATTAAATAGTTGATATTGATCTATGCATATTCTTGCAAAATAGTTATGTATAAATGAAATACTATTTCTATTGTTATATTTTGTGGGTTGGTCAATTTTAAATGACCCACTTGCTTGGCTCATTGTTGTTGACCCACCTTTAAGAACAACTCACTTATGAGCTGAGTTTAACGTTTCAGCTGGTTCACCTTTATCTTTTGCTATTGTTTAACCCTCAACACATACATATATTTACATATGCACATATTTGACATGTTTCTGCTCGAAATTTTAGAGAGTATTTGTGAGTGTGGCAGAGGAGTTGTTAAGGTTTTGTCACTCACTACTGTTTGCTGGGATTTGGCCTCTTAAAAAAACCTTTGGCACATCCTCAGTGTGACAAACTTATAAATATCAATGTTGATAAAAATACGTATCTAAGTTTTCAATGGTATAGGAAGTAGGAAAATTGCAATGGATGGCTAAAATCTAAAGGTTAATTGCAAATATAGCAAGTTTTATAAAAAAAATTGCAAATATAGCAAAATTTTTAAATCGTTTTTTTTAATTCTCGTTTTGTCCTTTTTGCGTGATTTCTATCATCGACAGATTTCTACCGGTGATAGATTCTATCACTCGCGGATAGAATCATAGTGATAGAAATCCAATGATAGATGATAGAATCTATCACTGATAGAAATTTATTGCTAATAGAAACTAATAGTGTATTTGATATAAATCAATAGTGTATTTGATTACGTGATAATTTGTACATACCTTTTGTTTTTTCTTTTTTTGTTTTGTTGAGGTCTCGCATTCTTTAAATTTCAAATTCTACTTTGTGTTTTTCTTTTCTTCCGGTTCAATTTCCATATTGTTTTACTTCAACATCTATAAAAACAAAATCAGTGACATAGGTTTTAGAAACAAAAATGATAGTTTTCTATCAGTGATAGAAGATTTATATTAGTGATAGAAATCTATCAGTATCACTGATAGATTTCTATGAGTGATAGAAGATTTTTATCACTGATAGACCTTCTCTATCAATGATAGAAATCGTCTATCGCTAATAGAAATCAATCTTTCTATCGGTGGTAGAAGGTTTTCTATCAATTTTACTGCCGATAGATTCTATCAGCGATAGAATTCTACCGCCGATAGATTCTATCAGCGATAGAATTCAATCGCCGATTCGGCGATTTCTATCAGCAATAGAATTCAATCGCCGATTCGGCGATTTCTATCAACAATAGAATTCTATCGTCGATAGAAGGGTATTTTGGTCATTTAGACGGTCTGAAGGTAATTTTTTGCTATATTTGCAATTATTTTTCCATACTGCTATATTTGCTAATATTTTGTCCCATTTGGTTATTTATGCAACTAGCCTAGAAAGTATCAATAAAATATCTATATGCATGTATAAGTGGATTGCTTAAAACCCAACATGATGATCTTAAAAAAGAACCCAAAAGAAGTTAGAGTGAAGAGAGAAAAAGAGTAGTTAGAAAAATAAAATAATTATTATTGTAAAAAAAAAAAAATGGGATTCAACAGTAAAACACTGTTTAACCTCATGGGAAAATTTTAGAAACCAGGATTTCCTAAACTCTTATGATCCCAAGACCTGGGTAAGAGTTGACCTAAACAACCCCATGAAATAGACACCCCATTAAAGAATGCTACCTACATTACACTTTTATACCTTTTCCAAAATTGTTGCCCACCTAACCTTGTAACTATCTTCTTTAATTCTCCTCTATTCTTTAATTTCTTTCCCATCATTCTTCAATCTTTACCTAGTCCATTCTCTCTCTTCATTTAATTTCTATCGCATCACTCTTCATATTTTCCTCCTATCTTATAAAATTTTTCAATTGATATTGATTTCTACTTGTTAGGTCTTCTACACATTTTCAAGTGCACATGTGAACGAGAGTGTTGATGTACTTGTTAGAAAAACGTGGAAGACAAGTATGAGTGAAGATGATTTTTCATTCAACTAAACATGCCTTTATATAGGCTTACAAAAGTAACCATAGAATACCAATAGTTCAAACTTTTAAATGTCATAAAATGCTCCCATAACTCACCTAACTCCCAAAACTCAAAAGTCACTATTGGTTACAAGAAACCAAAAGCCAAAAGTCACAAAAACCAAAAGTCACACTAAATGCACAAATAAAGTTTAATAATGAAAATGGAAAACCTTTCATTTTCTCAACACCCCCCCTTAAACTTGATTTGTTACACCAAGTAAACTCCTCATTCTGATAAAAGTCTCCAACTTGAGGGGCTTTGTGAAAATGTCTGCCGCTTGGTCTTGTGACTTGATATATTTGAGTTCCACTTCTTTATTCGCAACGCAATCCCGAATGTAGTGAAATCGGGTATCAATGTGCTTGCTCCTCCCATGAAATACCGGATTTTTGGCTAAGGCAATGGCCGATTTGTTGTCAACAAAAATCTCCATTGGACCTTCCATTTGAAACTTCAACTCCTTCACTAAGTTTCTTAGCCAAATTGCATGACATACACATGAAGTTGCCGCGACGTACTCCGCCTCACATGTTGATAGTGTGACTATGGGTTGCTTTTTTGACATCCATGTGAACGCCGTTTCACCAATAAAAAACACAAACCCCGTAGTACTCTTTCCATCATCCAAGTCACTACTCCAATCACTATCACAATATCCAACAATATCAAAATTGCTAGAAGAGACATAGGAAAGACCATACCCAATCGTCCCTTTGATGTAGCGAAGTATCCTTTTTGCCATTTTGCAATGCGTAGTTGTCGGCTCCTCCATAAATCGACTAATAATTCCAACTGAATAAAGAATATCCGGTCTTGTGCATGTCAAGTATCTCAAACTTCCAACCAAACTTTTGAAATATGTAGAATCTACCTTTTCTCCTCCACCTTGCTTGGTGATTTTGACTCCACATTCCATCGGTGTTCCAACTGGATTAGCAACATCCATGTTGAACTTTTTGAGCATTTCTTTAGCATAGCCCTCTTGGGATATAAAAATCCCATCTTCACTTTGTTTGACCTCGATCCCAAGATAGTAACTCATGAGACCAATGTCCGTCATTTCAAACTCCTTTGCCATCTCTCTTTTGAACTCATCAAACATGCTAGGATTGTTTCCGGTAAATACTAAATCATCAACATATAAACAAATGATTAGTATGCTTTCACCTTGCATTTTGATGTAAAGGGCATGCTCATAAGGACACTTCATATACTTCTTCTCTTGAAAATACTTGTCAATTTTCGAATTCCATGCTCTCGGTGCTTGCTTCAAACCGTAAAGAGCCTTCTTCAATCGAAGCACTTTGTTTTCTTCACCTTTGACTTCATAACCCAATGGTTGCTCCACATAGACTTCTTCCTCAAGAATTCCGTTCAAGAATGCTGATTTGACATCCATTTGATGTATTTTCCAATGATTATGAGCTGCCAAAGCAATAATCAAACGAATAGTTTCAAGGCGAACAACGGGGGCAAATACCTCATCATAGTCGATGCCATGTCGTTGACTATACCCTTTCACCACTAGTCTCGCCTTGTGCCTTTCAACATCGCCATTGGCCTTTCTCTTTGTCTTGTATAACCACTTCACTCCGATTGGTTTGTGCCCTTTTGGAAGTTTGGTCAACTCCCACGTGTCATTTTTCTCTATCGCTCGAACTTCTTCATCCATTGCATCCTTCCATTTCTTGCTTGCAATGGCTTCTTGGAAACTAATGGGCTCACAATCACCAAAAAGACAATAGAGAGTTATGTCATTTTGATTTTCGGTTACCTCATTAAGTCCCTGTAGACTTCGGGTTCCTCTTGGACCAATTTCATTCTCAGAATCACTGGATGAACCTTCAGATGACGATCGATCGGTCAAATGGGATGGCACTGGACTAGGCAAAACTTCACCCATTTCATCTCTGGTTGGCTCATTTTCATCGTCTTCTTCAAAATATGGAAGGAAATCATACTCCTCCTCCTGTGTATTCCAATCCCAAGATGCTTGTTCATCAAAAACAACATCACGACTAATAATTACCTTCCCATTCAAAGGATTGTAAAGGCGATAACCCTTTGAACTTGCATCATAACCGATGAATATGAGTTTCTCACTTCGATCGTCGAGCTTGGTCCTCTTTTCCTCTGACACATGAGCATATGCAATACTCCCAAATACCTTGAAGTGACCAATTCCGGGCTTTCTTCCATTCCAAGCTTCTTGAGGCGTCTTGTCAAGCACACTTTTGGTTGGTGCTCGATTTGTCAAATAGACCGCACAAGCTACGGCCTCCGCCCAAAATTCCCTTGGCATTTTCTTTGTCTTTAGCATGCTTCTTGCTATATTCAAGATTGTCCGATTCTTCCTCTCCACCACGCCATTTTGTTGTGGTGTCCTTGGCACTGTTAACGGACGTCGGATGCCTTTTTCATCACAAAACTGTTTGAACTCATTTGATGTGAATTCACCACCTCGATCAGTTCTCATGGCCTTGATTGTAAGATTGCTTTCATTCTCCACACTTGCCTTAAATTTCTTGAAGATTTCAAATACTTCCGATTTTTCCTTCAAAAAGTACACCCATGTTTTTCTAGAAAAATCATCAATAAACAGAAGGAAGTATTTACTTTTACCATGAGACTCCGGTTTGATCATTCCACACACATCGGCATGGATGAGTTCTAGAGGCTTCTTGGCTCTTGTCATAGACTCCTTCGGAAAACTACTTCGATGATGCTTGCCAAGTAGACATCCTTCACACACTTGGTTCGGCTTGTGAATATGCGGTAAACCCCGCACCATCTGCTTCTTCGACAAGTCTTCTAGACTTCCAAAATTGAGGTGTCCGAACCGTAGATGCCATAACCAGGAGAGATCCTCATAACACGTCTTCAAGCATTTTGGAACATCATTACATATATTCAAAGGAAACATTCGGTTTTTTGTCATGGAAACTTTAGCAATAAGTCTCTCATGATTATCCCTCAAATACAAACAATTGTTTTTCATTTGAACTTCAAAACCTTTCTCTAACAACTGTCCTACACTCAATATATTATTTTTTATACTGGGAATGTAATAAACATTTGTAATATATTGATTTTCTCCATTTTTTAACCGAATGAGAATTTTACCTATTCCTTTGATGGCGGCCAAAGAATTGTCTCCAAAGGCAATATTACCTTTCTCCATCTCGTTCAACTCTGCAAACATCTCGCGTTTTCCACACATGTGGTTTGAGGCTCCAGTGTCAAGATACCACATACTATCTTGACTATCTTCTTCTCCCTTTGAAACCATAAATAAAGTTCCATTCTCCTCTGCATAATTAGATTGCCCTTGATGGGCTTTGGATGTGTTGGCGGCTGACTGATCCTGATGCTTCCGATCACTTGATTCTGATTGAGATGAGTAACACTCATTTGCATAATGGCCATACTTATTACAATTATAACATTTTACCTGAGATTTATCTCTCCCAGATCTTCCACCGCGTCTTCCACGACCTCGGCCTCCTCTTCCTCTTGAGGAATCACTCGAATTTTGAGAAACATCGGTGTTGGTTTCACCTCTTCCACCACGTCCTCTTCCACGTCCACGACTATTCTCCTCCTTGAGTTTGAGTTGGAGAAGTTGTTCAACGGTCTCTGTTTGCTCCATCCTCCTTTTCTTTTTCTCCTCATAGGCTTGCAATGAGCCTATAAATTGTTCAATCGTCATAATCTCGAGATCCTGTGTCTCCTCGATTGTCGTGGCAATAATCTCGAACTTTGTATTTAGGCTCCGTAGAACCTTTTCCATGACACGAACATTGGCGATTTCTTCACCGTTTCGTCTCAATTGGTTGACGACGGTCATTACTCTTGTGTGATATTCTGCTATCACCTCCGTCTCCTTCATTTGTAAAGATTCAAACTCACCACGTAAAGTTTGCAACCGTACCTTTTTCACACGATCGGCTCCTCTATGAGTCGATTGGAGCTTGTCCCATGCCGCCTTTGACGTCTCGGCATTGGCGATGGTCTCAAACGTGTCTTCGTCCACCGATTGGTACAAGATATAGAGGGCCTTCTTGTCCTTCTTTCTTGTCTCCTTTAACGCATCTCTTTGCGCTTGATCGGCTCCAGCTTCCGCCTCTTGGAAACCATTCTCCACGATCTCCCACACATCTTGTGCTCCTAGTAACGCTTTTATCTTGATGCTCCAATTGTCATAGTTGACCTTGGAAAGCATCGGTAGTTGAAGCGAACCCATCCCACCGTTGGCCATTTCTCTCAATTTTTTTGCTACTCGCTCTGATACCACTTTGTTAGAAAAACGTGGAAGACAAGTATGAGTGGAGATGATTTTTCATTCAACTAAACATGCCTTTATATAGGCTTACAAAAGTAACCATAGAATACCAATGGTTCAAACTTTTAAATGTCATAAAATGCTCCCATAACTCACCTAACTCCCAAAACTCAAAAGTCACTATTGGTTACAAGAAACCAAAAGCCAAAAGTCACAAAAACCAAAAGTCACACTAAATGCACAAATAAAGTTTAATAATGAAAATGGAAAACCTTTCATTTTCTCAACAGTACTGATATAATTAAATTTACAATAACTTATCAACTTAATTAAATTGTCAAAATGAACATAGTTCAACTGACATAAAACTTGTACTAATGACCAAGAGATTTGTGATTCGAATATCTCCACTCTCACATGTTAAAAAAAAAAAAAAAAAAAAAAAAAAAAAAAAACTTTTGGGTTAGGTTGATGGGTGATTTAACACCCTAACCCTCTCATAAACACCATGATCAACCCCCCTTCCTCTTGTTTCTTTTCCTTCTCAACGATTCATGATGAGCCAATGACCATGCTCCCCCCTCGTCAATGAACCCGACATAGATCTATAGGCGACCTTCTTCTTGGACAACTCCACAACGATTTACAATGTTCAATCATGAATAGACCCACAATAAACTTAGAAAAATGGTTCCTCAAATTTGAATTTGATGTCTATTTAGTTTTAAAAATTTCTAAAGCGAGACGTTGGGTCCTGAGGTTTGAGAAATTGTTCCTGATTAGGTGACTAAAGAAATATGACATGAAATTATTGGTCCTAATTTTTAAATGACGTATTATCTTTTATGAATTTTAGATTATTTTAATAGTACGTGGCATTTTCCTTTTGATTGTATAGCTTTTCTGTTCTACTCTCTCATTTCCCTTTTCTTCTCTGCGTTTGATTAAAATCGATTTTAGTTCCTAAACTTACTAATCGGAAATTACAAATCATTGATTTTTCCCAATTTTAAGTTCACATTATCAAAAGTTCCCTGTCTCATGAATTATTAGACCCAATTTTAATTTCTTTTTAAATTATTTTCTTTATTGTGTTTCTTTTAAGTTTATTATTGAAAAACATAAAATTTTGTCAGACCAAATACGATATCTAAAAAAAAGCGTAAAAGAACATAGAAACAAAATGCAAAGATAAGGCTGTAAGCTGCTAAGACCTGGCATCTGAGAGTAAATCCAGGCCTCACATCTCTGAGTAAATAATCGACGAAGATAATGAGCTAAACGTGAAGCGACGAAGCTCTAATTTTATTACCGTTTCTGGAAAACACACACACTCAAATCAACACGCAGAGGAAAACAAGCGTCGAGCGAGGAAGATGAGAGGGAAATTTCCGATTATCGTTTCACATAGATTGGTCAAAGAAGAGACGACCGAAGGGTATAAAGAAGTGATCTTAGACGCGTCGGAAACCACTTGTTTTTCAGGTTTGTCCATTACCGCCGTTGACTCACAAGTCTAAAAAAGAAGCCGAGCTACAAAAATAATTAAATATTATAATGTCCTTATGGGCTCTGAAATCTCATTTCAATTGATTATTCCCAGCTGGGTCGGTTCCAATTTCCAAATAAGATGCGACGGCACAGCAGCCCGCCTTCGAATGCCAGTTCTAACGACCACCATACTCTTGAACTTGATGTCCTCGCCGCCGGAGCTGCATCGCCGACGGAAGAGAATGCAGATCAGGGGTTGATGGGTGGCAATGACACTTCAAGACGCAAGATTTGTCTCAGCTGGCTCAGATCTAAATTCCGCAGTTTCAATTTTCACCGCTGTTGTAAGTGCTGCTGGCCTTCTTTTTTATTTTTTTTCTTCTTCTTCTTTCTTTCTTTCTTTCTTTTTTTTTAAAAAAATGATTTATTTGATTTATGGGGTTAAATTATATCTTCTCAGAAGGAAGATATTTGTTCTTAAATCATAAGTTTTATACTGAATTTTAGAAATCAATGAGGATTCGAAAATCTGAGTTCTTGGTCAAGAATGCATGTTAATTACCGCTGAATTATGCTCACTTTGACAATGACATAGTATAGATTATGTTCAAGTTAAGGTCATAAGTTTAGTATTGAATTTTGATGGAGATATGTGGAATGTCCTATATCGCTAACAAAAATAATTATAAAGTCTAGATTAAATTATAATTGTTACGACGTAGGACACCTCACATATCTCCATAATGATATAATATTATCTACTTTGAGTATACGTTTTCATGGTTTTGTTTTTGGTTTACCCACTCAAAAGGTTTCATACCAATGAAAATATTGTCATTTCTGGTATATCCACGATTTAATAGGTCTTGACGCAAGAGAATATGTAAATTTAGATAAAATTATTGGTGACAAATCCTTATTTGTAGTTGACTATTCCCTTGTACCAAGAATTTCTTTCTAAACAACCATTGTACCAAGATTGGAAGTACCTTTCAAATTATTAGACGCAACTGAAGAATCAAATCAATTGGAGCAATCTCCAATTAGATCCATTTTTCCAATCGAAATAGAAAATAGTACGAATAAGGTTGAATTATATACAGAGTCAATTAGGGATGTCACCCGGCGGGGTGGGGACGGGGAAGCCCCACCTCCCATTTCTATTTCCAATCCTTGCGAAATTTCCTGTTAAATTTTGAGAGGAATGGGACGGGGGATTCCATGCGGGGATCGGGTTCCCCACGGAGAATTTTCCCCATTTAATTTTTTTCTTTTTGTCTTCATTGAATCAAATAATTCTTTTGATAAATTTTCAAATAGTTAGTTTTGCATAGAAAATATTCATTAATTTTCAATTAGATAGTTAATTATTCACATAAATTCTTCATTTAAACAGTTAATTCTCTTTAAAAAAAAATCTCTTCTTAAAGAAAAAAATTCTTAAATCTCCTAGTTATTAGAAATAAAATAATATTTCATATCAAACTATCTAATTATCTGTACATATAATTCAAATGTTTAAACCATATAATTCAAACAGATCCAATTTTCTAAATCATTAACAATAAAACATTAAGTTTATATATATAGAGAAATAATAATAATAATTAAAAAAAGTAAACGGGGTGGGGAGAGGGGAACGGGGATGGGGAATACATTCCTCGTCCCCGTCCTCATCTAGCTGGCGGGAAATTTTTTTCCCCACTCGATCTCTCCCCCATTCTTCCCCCGCTTAAACGGGGATTCCCCGCCCCGACCCATTAGGGGTGGGTCCCTACGGGGCCAGTCCCCACAGGACAAATGGACATCCCTATAGTCAATGAGCTTTAGGTTGTGACTAAAAGTCGTTTTAAAAAAGAAAAAGTTGTGACTAAAAAGTTCCGTAAACATGAGCATAACTCAATTGACATGAAGTTTGTACTCATGACCAAGAGGCTTGTGGTTCAAATCCCAGCCACCCCACATGTTATAAAAAAAAAATTATTTGTTTTGTTATCTACCTTCTCCCGAATAGTTTGAAAAACTTGTTTTTTAAAAAAGAAAAAATGAGTAAGAATTCAAATGTGTTCTTTTTTTGGAAAGAGGATAAAGATTTCAAATGTGTCCTTAATAAGGATAAGGCACATAATTTTCAAAAACCAAAAACCTAATTATCTAATGGAGCCTAAGGAGTGTGTTTGGTTAAACTTTTCAAGTGTTTAATTTCGATAAAAAATTAGTGTTTGGTAACCACTGAAAATGACTTATTAAAAAATGAGATTGAGAAATAAACCATTTTGAGAGAAACACTTAAAACAAATTTTTTAAAGAGAGTTTTCAAATATATAATAACTTGTGTATAAAAACACTTACGAGAAAATGTAACCAAACATATGAGTGTTTAAATTCTAAACAATTTTTATACAAAATGTGTAAAAACAAACATTCTTGAAAAATACTTAAACTAAAAGGGTACTCCAAACCGGTTCTAAATCTCTTAACTTTCAATTTTATGTCTCATAAATTCATATCTTTTTCGACAATCTCTAGAATTAAAAATTCTATTAAATACAAAATTAAAAAGTTATATATATATATATATATATATATATATATATATATATATATATATATATATATATATATATTTATAGATAGAGAGAGAGAGAGAGTATTATTATATTTAATATATTCTAAAATTTTAAAAATAACACAAAATTACTTTTCAAAAAAAAAAAAGGTTTGTATTAAAAAAATAACATTACAATAGAGTTGTGGAGAATTGAAATAAGAAAAGTCATTTATGCACATTTCTTTTTAGTGAGAAGAAAAATAGCGGACGATGATAAGCAGGCGAAGGTTCAGCTATGGGAAGCTGCAAAGAATGGTGACTGGAAGACAGCGGAGGAAATAGAAAAGAAACATTCAGGAATCCTATCCAAAGTTGTAAGCAAGGATAGAAACGAAACTGCTCTCCACATAGCCACCAGATTCAAGCAGGCTTCTTTCGTGGCGCAGCTGGTGCAAAAACTCACCCAACAGGACTTGGAAGCCACAAATGTATACCAAAACACAGCCCTTTGCATCGCTGCCACATCAGGCGCCGTCGGTATTGCCAAGTCAATGGTGGAAAAGCACAAGGATCTAGTTCTCATTGGTGATATTGCAACCCCAGTTTTAATTGCCTTAAGATACAAACACAAGAAAATGGTTAACTATCTCCTCGATCAGATGCAACTCGACAACTTTTTGGACAAGGCTCAGAAGACGAAGCTTCTTCTTGGTGCCATCTCCGCCGATTACTATGGTTAATTGCTTTCCTACCCTTTATGATCAATCTATTTTTAGATATATATATATATATACACACATATACATTCTGAATTCATTGGTTCATCATGTATATGTTTCTTTTTCTTTACAGATATAGCTTTGCTTATTCTGGAGCGAGAGGAGTCATTAGCGCTGGAACGGGACATCAATGGATATACGCCCTTGCATATAATGGCCCCAAAGTCTAATGCTATTGCTAGCTACCACAAGACCACCAAGTGGCAATCATACGCCAACAATACCTGTTAGTTTCTTTTTCCCCCCCGTAGAAATTAAAAAAATGTGTTGTTTACAAACTGTTGATACCGAATTCCGACACTCAAGTTAAAACAAAGTTTAAAGAGTGCTTAGAGAGCTCAGACCGTAGTAGACAAGTGGGTATTTTGGACGTACATTTTCCTTTAGCAAGGCATTCTATTTACAATACCGAGTAGAATAGTGAAACGTCTGATATTTATGTCTTCCTTGATTCTCAGATCTCCTTAATTGACCGTTACGAGAGTTCATGGACTTGGTTAGTAGTAACGGTCATTAGCCTCGACCCTTAGCTTATCCATAGTGCACTTAGACATCTAACCTCTGACCCTTTATGATGGTCGTAGTTTGTCTAACCCTTCTAAAAAGTGAATCAAATCCTCATAGCCCTTGGGCGTCCTTAGGGGTCGGCCTCATGGGTCATGGCTGACCCCTTGGGGTCAACCTTGTGGTCCTTGGGTGACCCTATGGGGTCAGTCTCGTGGCTCTTGGGCGACCCCATGGGGGTCAGCATTAGAGGCGTTGGGCGATCCAGAGGGTCTGACCTTGGCCCTTGGACCCAAGATCGACCCTTGGGGCCTTTGGGTTATCCCCTTGGGATCAACCTTTATGGTTCTCAGGCCTTGGGGTCGGCCTCTTGGCCTTGCTAACTCTTCTCGGGGTCTTGGGCTTTTAACAGATCTCTTGGGATCCTTTTGACCTCTTAAGCCATTTCTCAGACTTAAAGTTTTAATGGGTTTAATGTCAGGCCCACCCGAAAATCTACCCTCAACATTAACTATTTAGAAAAATATATAGAACACTTTTTTTTAGAAAAAATTATACTTTATTAAAGATGTATGTGAGCAACATACAAGGAAAGAACTATAAACAAAGTCGTCTAGTTAAGCACTCTTTTTTTTGTCTTTATTAGGAGAAATTATTCGAAGAGACCGTCACAATCAGACGGATAGTTTTGCACGGTTGGATGTAGGAGAGAGAAATTATAAAAGTATCTCGATTTTATATCAAATGGTTATTAGAGGGCTAACAAACATTAAGATTTACGTCTGACGGTTTTAAAGAGGCAATCACATTGTGACGGCTTAAATGCATACAATAAAAATTATAGTTTCAGATTTTTCTAAAAATATAACAAGAGAAAAAGACCAAGATGCTGTTGGAAAGAAACTTTTTGGAGATTGGAGGGTAAACTGGAAAGATGGATTTTTGAGAAAGAAGTTATGAGAAAGAGGCTGCTTGTGTTATTACTCAATTCTAGCTTTTTGGCTTGATACAAAAAATTCAAGACACCACTCCTATTTATACTAGTTTCCACCTCCTCAATTTATGGTTAGGATTTTGCCAACACACAACTATAATCTTATGGCTACAAATGATTCACTAGAATACACAATTTTATCTAATATTCTAGAGAATTCTACATCACACTCTAAAAATCTTCCTAAGGGATTTATCTAGATTTTTCTTCTACTTAAGACATTTATAGAATTTGGGCTTTTATTTGGGCTAGGCCCAAATACTAAATATCCAAAATCAAGTTTATTTTTCAACACCCCCTCTTAAACTTGATTTTGTTACTCCCAACAGATCTCTTGATCTTATGAAGTTTTCTTTTCGGTTTCCTTTTGGTTTTGTAAACCCACTTCACTCCGATCGCCTTGTGCCCTTTTGGAAGTGAGACTAGCTCCCATGTGTCATTCTTCTTGATCGCCTTGATCTCCTCATCCATAGCGCTTTTCCAATTTTTGTTTTCCGTTGCTTCTTGGAAGTTCATGGGCTCACAGTCGAAAAAAAGACAAAAGAGAGTAAGATTATCATGATTTTCAGTTACCTCATACAGTTCTTGTAATCTTCTGAAACGTGGAATTCTTTCACTTGAGTTCTCATCTTCTTGAGAACTTGTAGTCGTTGGTGAAGCTATTGGAGTAGAAGGCTCCTCTCTTGTTTGCTCCATCATTGTTTGCTCCATGTCATTTTCTTCGAAGTATGGAAAGAAGTTGTAGTCTTCATCACGTTGTCCCCAATCCCATGCTCCTTCTTCATCGAATATTACATCTCGACTAATTATTGTTTTTCCCGTATCAGGATTGTAGAGTTTGTAGCCTTTAGTGTTGGAATCATAGCCGATGAATATGTACTTCTCACTTTTATCATCTAGCTTACTTCTCTTTTCATCTGGAATGTGCGCATGAGCAATACTTCCAAATACTCTGAGATGAGAAATCCCAGGCTTCCTTCCGCTCCAGGCTTCTTGTGGTGTTTTTCCATGTACGCTTCTTGTTGGAGATCGGTTGGATATGTAGACTGCACATGCCACCGCTTCTGCCCATAACTCATTTGCAATTGGTAGCTTCTTGCTTTTGAGCATACTTCTTGCCATGTTGAGAATTGTTCTATTCTTCCTTTCTGCCACTCCATTTTGTTGGGGAGATCTTGGCACTGTTAAGGGTCGTCGAATTCCATGGTCTTCACAATATTTTTGGAATTCCTTTGATGTGAATTCTCCTCCTCGATCAGATCTTATGGCCTTGATGACTAAGCCACTTTCTTTCTCAACAAGGGCTTTGAACTTTTTGAAATTCTCGAACGCCTCTGATTTATGCTTCAAGAAATACACCCATGTTTTTCTTGAAAAATCATCAATAAAGAGAAGGAAATAGTTACTCTTACCGAGTGAGCTTGGCTTGATTGGACCGCACACATCCGTATGAATGAGTTCTAAAGGCCTTTGAGCTCTTGAGTTGGACTCTTTCGGGAAGCTTTTCTTGAATTGCTTTTCAAGTAGGCATCCTTCGCACACTTGATCAGGGTGGCTGATGGAAGGTAATCCTCTCACCATGTTCTTCTTGGAGAGTGATTCTAATCCTCCAAATTTGAGATGCCCAAATCGAAGATGCCAAACCAAGATGCATCTTTCTAACACTTCTTCAGGCATTTTGCTACGTCGTTTTGAATGTTGAGTATAAACATTCTATTTTTTGTCATTGGCACTTTAGCAATCAAATTATTTGCATTGTCTCTTATAGAAAAGTTTGAATATCATAACCTTTCTCTAAGAGTTGGCCCAAACTCAAAATATTACTCTTCACACTTGGCACATAATAAACATTTGAAATAAATTGATGTTCACCATTCTTCAATCGGATGAGAATGTTACCTCTTCCTTTTACTTCCACCTTGGATTCATCTCCGAAGGCTACATTGCCTCTCACTGATTCATCAAGTTCCACGAACATGCTCATTTTTCCACACATATGGTTGCTTGCTCCAGTGTCTAGATACAATTTATTATCTTTGTTCCACTCATTGTCCGTGCAAGCCATCAATAAGGTGTCACATTCTTGACTCCTTTCAATGAAGTTTGCCTTCTCTTCAACTTTTTTGTTGCTAGGAGCTCTACATTCAGAGGCATAATGACCAAACTTCTGGCAATTGTAGCATTTAATATTTGATTTATCGTACCTTGATCTTGAGTTGACTGGCCCACGACCTCTTGTTGAGTTTTCTCCTCTTTGGAAATTATTGTTGTTGTCTTCATAGGGCCTCCAACCTCGTCCTCGTCCTTGTCCTTGTCCATGACCTCTTCCTTGTCCTCGGTGTCCACCATGACCTCGTCCTCGTTGGCCTCTATCACTCTGACTAACTCCTCCAGTAGGTGAGTCAACTTGCAGCTTGAGTAATTGGTCAACAATTCCTTCCTTCTTCTTTTTCTTTTTTTCGTATGCTTGTAACGATCCCAAGAGTTGCTCAATGGTCATAGCATTCAAGTATTTTGTTTCTTCGATTATGGCAACAATATGTTCAAACTTTGGATCTAACTATCTTAATATTTTCTCCATGATTTTTACATCATCAAGCTTTTCACCATTCCTCTTAAGTTGATTGGTGACCGTTAAAACTCTAGAAAAATAGTCGGAGATGGCTTCCCCTTCTTTCATATTCAAAGTTTCAAACTCGGCTCTTAAAGTTTGAAGACGTACCTTCTTGACGGGATCCGCTCCCTTGTATGATGTTTGAAGCTTCTCCCATGCTTCTTTTGCTGTCTTTGCTTCTGAAATCTTCTCAAAAGCATCGTCATCTAATCCTTGATAGATTAGATAGAGAGCCTTCTTGTCTCTCTTTCTTGAGTCTCTCAAACCATCCCTTTGTGCTTGAGAAAGACTACCATCATTCTCTGACTCGGTGTATCCTTTCTCTATTATCTCTCATACGTCTTGCGAACCAAGGAGAGCCTTCATCTTGATGCTCCAATTATCATAGTTGCTCTTGTTGAGCATTGGAACTTGGAATGGGACCATGTCGTTGCTAGCCATCTTCTTAGCTAGGATCTTCAAGCTCTGATATCACTTTGTTGGAAAGAAACTTTTTGGAGATTGGAGGGTAAACTGGAAAGATGGATTTTTGAGAAAGAGGTTATGAGAAAGAGGCTACTTGTGTTATTACTCAATTCTAGCTTTTTGGCTTGATACAAAAAATTTAAGACACCACTCCTATTTATACTAGTTTCCACCATTTGTGGTTAGGATTTTGCCAACACACAACTATAATCTTATGGCTACAAATGATTCTCTAGAATACACAATTTTCTCTAATATTCTAGAGAATTCTACATCACACTCTAAAAATCTTCCTAAAGGATTTATCTAGATTTTTCTTTACTTAAGACATTTATAGAATTTGGACTTTTATTTGGGCTAGGCCCAAATACTAAATATCCAAAATCAAGTTTATTTTTCAACAGATGCATGATTCGAAACAGTTTCAGATGTTTTTGCCAATTTTTTCTTTTACAACCTTATTATTCTTCTAATAAGCCCCTTCAAAACATGAATTTAACAAAAATTTGGCTCACATTTGCTTTATTTTGATACTGATACTTTATTCTAAAATTTTACTAGGGTTCAAACGTATATGCAAAAAGACAACGATGCAGATAAAAGCCCACGAAATGGTTACAAAGATGTGGAGTATTGTTAAAAGCAGTGCGAGTACAAGAGAACAGCTGATGGATTTCATCAAAGATCCGTCAAGCACAAGCATGTTACACGAAGCTGCAAGAGTTGGAAACGTTGGATTTCTAGAAGTGTTGCTGCATGCAAATCCCGAACTTTTACGGATGGCCAACCATAATGGGAAGACAATCTTTCACGTAGCTGTCGAGAACCGACAAGAAAGTGTCTTCAGTTTAATTTACGACATGAAACTATTCAATCCAGATGACGTATTATACTATTTTGATGAAGAAAATATTCACTTGCTGGACCTAGCAGCCAAAAGGGCTGATCCATGTCACCTTGATCGAGTCTCAGGAGCAGTTTTTCAAATGCACAGCGAGCTTCTATGGTTTAAGGTATTTTCAAGTATTTAAAAACATTTTTTTTTTCAACACTTAGAAAGTCATTCCAAAAGGGTCCCTACTCTTTTACGTCTAAGGTAATAAATTGGGCTAAAATTGCAATTATCCTATAAATATATGTTAAGGATCACACATTGAAAAGATAAGTGGAGACCTCACAATTTATAAGGATACATGAGCTACTCCACTCATTGCCAATTGTTTTTGAGATGGAACCTCATGTAATCTAATATGGTATCAGAGCCCATGAAACCCAAACGGGTATTCGGTCCAAGAAAAAATATTTGGTAAGTCCAAAAGAGACACCATCTTGAAAAGATAAGTGAAGACCTCACAATTTATTAGATACATGACCTACTTCACTCATTGCCAATTAGTTTTGAGATGGAATCTCATGTAATCCAATAATATATACATTCCTACTACTAAACTAAATTAAATGATTGAAGGAGGTGGAGAAAATAGTAGAGCTGACGACGAGACTAAGAAAGAAAGGAGAGCAAACAGCGCGCGAAATATTCAGTGAAGAACACAGAGGCCTCAGGGAAGAAGGAGAAAAATGGGTAAAGAGAACAGCAAATTCATGTATGTTGGTTGCAACTTTGATCGCGACTGTAGCTTTTGCAGCAGCCTTCACAGTACCAGGAGGCAAAGACGAGATCAAGGGCATTCCCATCCTTCTTGAGCACAAATGGTTCAGTGTGTTTGTGATATCAGATGGAATAGCCATGATCTCATCTTCAGCTGCAATACTGCTGTTTTTGTCAATCTTGACATCGAGGTGTGCAGAAAATGATTTTCTGTTCTGGTTGCCATTAGAGTTGGCGCTGGGTCTTGGATTCCTCTTCCTTTCTGTGCTGGGAATGGTGCTGGCTTTTGGTGCCACCTTCTTCCTCTACTATGGCAAAGATACGGCTTCACTTCCATTGCTGATTATTGGAATGGCTATTGTTCCAATCTTCTGGTTTTGTGTTTTGCAATGGAAACTTTGGGCACATGCTTTAGTGTCATTACATGCCACCGCCGACTCTTGCTGGTTAAGGAATAGGAAGCCAATTAGTATCCTCAAGACAATCACTAGAGGTATCTTTGTGCATTGAAAATAATGTCCTTCACATTTCTTTTCCATGATTAAACTTGTTGGTTTTGAGTTATGCTTTCGTACTATTCTTCGGACCATATTGGAATCATTTAATTTTAAAAGGTTGGGACTTATATGTGAGATTTTTAAACTTAGGGTTAGGGTAATGGATAGCAATTATTTGTGAATATAGCAAAATCAGAAAAATTTTGCAAATATGATAAATCTGTGAAATGAATTTTTCTTATTTCCGTTTTGCCCTTATTCTATTTGTGATAGTGATAGACTTCTATCATTGATTTGATTGAATAGTAACAATCATTATTGATAGATTTCAATACAGATAGAATTATATTAGTGATATAGTCCCGACTTCTATTACTTGATAGATCAAATAATTCTATCAGTGACTATCACTTATAGACTTCAATATAAACATAATTCTATCTGTGATAGTCATGTATGCGAGGTTTTACCAAATGTTAAAAATAGTTAAAATGGTTGTAAAAAAAAAACGGTTAAAATGCTAATTCAAACGTGGCTCAGATAAGGTCCTAAATTATCATCAATGGTTGATTCCACGTTCAATGGTTGAACTAAAAAAACATATAAAATTCCATCCCACACGTTCAATGGGTGCGTTTGAAATTGCTTTTAGGAGAGTTAAAAGCAGAAGAATCTTAATCATTTTATTGTTTGATAAAACTTATTATTCAATAATTTATCTAAAACCACCCTTCACCAAAATCACCTTAACCCTTAAAAACAAATTAATGTCTAAAAATCTGCCTTATTTCTCCAACAAAAATTTTTAAATTACAATCATATCCTTTTATATATATCTTATTTTTCTTTCCCATTTACTTCATCCTATATCAATAAAATTTTCATTATTCAATTTTTTACCATTGTTTTTCCTAAAGTTTTATCAAATAATTTAATTAAACAAAATAACTTATTTAAATTATATAAATTTTTAAACAATTAATTTATAATAAATTAAAAGTTAAATTATTAAAAATACTTCTAGACTATGAGGTAAGTTTCAATTATACTCCTGAAGTTTCAAGTTTGTTTTAAAATTTCCCTTCAAACGTTTTTTGTTAAAATTTTTAACAGCTGATGATGACTTGGCACACTGCACATGGTGGCGGCATTCATCCCTTCTTGCTCGAACTTTACCCTAAAAACTTGGTCATTTCAATCGCCCTTCGATCCACACAGCGCTATGCAAAAATCACAGAGGCGCGAAGTTGAAAAGTTAAGGCGTTGTGAGGCCGCAGATACTCCTGTCTGCATTCGGAGAAGACGATGGGCTGCGAGTCTTTGTGCTATCCGATATGCATACGGATTATGAGGAAAATATGTCATTCGCTTCATTAACACGAAATTTTATCCATATTTGGCTCAAAATTAACCCCCCACATATCTCTGAATAGCTTTAACGCTTCATTAACACGAAACCGCGAGAATAAGCTACAATCATAGAATTCCAAGAGATGACACTTCTTGTAGACATTTCGTCGAACACTTGGCGTGTAGAAGCCAAGTCAAAGCACTTTGAGTACATGTTGACGAGCGAGGTTTGAACAAAGATGTCTTATTCGAACCCGACATGGATGAGGTGAGCGTGGAGCATTGTGCCATCACCGATTGAAGCAAGATTGGCACAAACCTTGACGAGGAGAGGAAAAGTGAAATTGTTGCCATGAATTCCAGAGTGCCGCATAAATGAGTATGTTTCGAGAGCTTTGGCGAAGAACCTGCCATTGACGGAGCTTCGAATCATCAAGTTCCATAGATAAAGAAGCCTTTTTAATATTCAATGCGGAAGATGGAGAGAACCTATGAATCTGCATTTATTCATTGACGGAGCTTGCGCCAATCTCCAAGGGTATAATTGTGGAAAATATGCCTTTTAATATTCAATGCCCTTTGCCATTGACGGATCTTCGAATCATCAAGTTCCATATATTCTAAATTGTTAGCCAAGTCATCATCAATTGTTAAAAATTTTAACAGAAAACGTTTGAAGGGAAATTTTAAAACAAAATTGAAACTCCAGAGATATAGTTGAAACTTTTAAAACCCCAGAGGTATAATTGAAACTTACCTCATAGTCCAGGGGTATTTTTAATAATTTAATGTCCTAAATTAAATGTTAAATATGAATTTAAAAGTAATTGAAATAACATGTGTCATTAATCCCAACAATTTTGTATCTTTTTACCGAACACTAAATACTAATTTACTTTATGTTAGAGATGATTCTTATTTAAAACAAAAATGTCAATACTTATTCCAAAGGCACGTCGCCTGTCAACTAACCAACACATAGCCTTCTTTGCGGACACGTAACCTTTCCTATTTATTTTAATCCACATTCTCTCTCATACTCCATCACATGATCAACGGCTAAAATTAAACGGAAACACCTTAATCTTTCTAGTACCGGTAGCATCAGATTCTCGACCCGCTAAAATGCTTTTCTTCGGGATCCGGGTCCGAAGCGTGGACGACTCTACAGGAATCCTGCGACGGAAAAAGACAACTCTGCCCCCTCCAAAACGGACGGCCCAGATCGTGCCAGTTTCAAACCCTTGAATTGGAGCGGCTTGATGAGTTGGGTCCGCTTTTATTTTTGGATTGACAGGTCGGTTTACAGTCGCTTTTATCGCCAGTTTATTCCTCTCTCGTTTATAAAGAGGTAGATTCGCGTACCAACTCGCCAACTTTCCCGTTCGTCTCAAATCCTTTTCTGGTGGGTTCTTCTTCTTCTTTCTTTTCCCCAGATTTTTATGCTGTGATCGATTTTCTGCTTTTGATTTTGCATTTGGGTTTTGTTATTTGGACTCCATAGTTTACTTGATCGGCAAGTTGGTAACTGGGTTTTGTTTACTTTTTGAATTGTGGGTTGTTATTTTGACAATGTGATCATAGGTTTTTTTTTGTTTTTGTCTATCCCTTTTTGGGTTTATTGCAATCTGATTTCAATTTCGAAGATCGTGGTTGGTTGGTCTGTGCTGATCATGTTTGACTTTTGATTTTTAAGCTTTTTGCATGCGTATGGATTTGTTTTGCCATTTGAGCGCATGATATCGAGGGTCTTTTTCTTCTTCTGTTCTGCGATCTGGGAAAGTTTAAAGCGTTCATTTTCCCTGTGGCTTCCTGGATTTTGTTGGATTGAATGATTATGTAGGAGTGTATTGTCACAGGATGGTTCTGCTAAACAATTGTATCGTTATAAGGTTTCTCTTTAATTTTGTGAACGAGACTCGGTAGAGAAATCTGGCGTAGCCTCTTTAGACATGTTTTTGTTTCTTATTGTTTAACCTCAATCCCGAACAAATTAAGAGGTTCGTAGCCTGATACTTGATTTTGAAGCATAGTTTTTCATGTCAAAAGTTAATAGTTTAGGGCTCGTTTGATTAGTTTTTTTTTTTTCCCCATTTATGTTCTCTGTTTTTTATGTTAAAAGTTTAGTTTATGGCTCGTCGGTTTTAGTAATATGTGTATAATTTATTTTACTTCTGGAAAGTTAGAAGAATCCAATGAGCCTGATCCTTTTGTTTTCTCTGCCTCTCCTTGTGAGTCTAACTCTTAATAGATAATTGAAACTGCTTTTGTCTGGCAGAAAATTTCAATGTTCAATGGTTTTGTTTCCTGCCCATTCATCCTATTAAAAATCATTTGAGGACGACGTGTTTCCTGATCCTAACTTGAATCTTCATTTTGGACTTGTAGTAGGTTGCCAATGGCTTCGTACCTCTCCAAAGCAGCTTTCTTGTGTTTTTTCTTGTTGGTTTCATTTAATATTGCGTCTGCATCGAATGATGGGTTGCTTAGAATTGGACTGAAGAAGATTAAGTTAGACCGAGAAAGCCAGCTGGCTGCCCGGCTTCAGTCCAAGGATGCAGAGATTTTGAAAGCTACTTTCAGGAAGTATAACCCCAATGGTAATCTTGGAGAATCTTCTGATACTGATATTGTTGCGTTAAAGAACTACCTGGATGCTCAGTACTATGGTGAGATTGCCATTGGTACTCCCCCTCAAAAGTTCACTGTGATTTTTGACACGGGCAGCTCCAATCTATGGGTGCCTTCTGCGAAGTGCTTGTTTTCTGTAAGGATCTATCGCAATGATTATATTCAGAAACGTAAACCATTAAGTAGAAATGATATTTTTTGTAGTGTACTAGTTTGATTACATGCCACGTACCTTTGTTTTAATTTTTTTTTTAATGTTTCGATGTAGGTGGCTTGTCATTTCCATGCCAGATACAAGTCAAGTCGCTCAAGTTCATACAAGAAAAATGGTACTTCCCTAAATCCATGTCTCAGATTGGCTTGTAACTATTAGTACTTAATTTGATGTGGGAATGTTTATAGTTTGTACTTGCATTAAGTGATGTAGCAGTTGTTACGATTGCACTTCAAAATAATTCGGTTTACTGACATCGTGCAGGGACATCTGCTTCAATTCGGTATGGCACTGGAGCAGTCTCTGGTTTCTTTAGTTATGACAATGTCAGGGTTGGAGACCTGGTCGTTAAGAATCAGGTAACTTCCGGCATTAACTATTTTTCTATCACTTTGAATTATTGGAATATCAATGGTTTGTTACTTATTGTTGTTGTCTCTTTCAGGTGTTCATTGAGGCAACCAGAGAACCTAGTCTTACGTTTCTGTTGGCCAAGTTTGATGGGTTGTTGGGACTTGGTTTTCAAGAGATTTCAGTTGGTAATGCTGTCCCAGTATGGTACGATATGTTCATCCAACGTTACTGATTCTTGTTTAAGATTCCTCTTGGTTCATAGAGGCTTGAATGATGGTTTGTAATTTTCTTCTTAGGTATAACATGGTCGAACAAGATCTTGTTAAGGAACCAGTCTTTTCCTTTTGGCTCAATCGCAACGTTGATGAGGAAGAAGGAGGTGAAATTGTGTTTGGTGGAGTTGATCCAAAGCATTATAAGGGCGAACATATTTATGTTCCTGTCACACAGAAAGGCTATTGGCAGGTTGGCAATGAAGTCTCCATCTCATCCCTCCCAGTTCATATTGTTATTACTCACCATGCTTAAATTTTTCTGATTTGTAGTTCGACATGGGCGATGTTCTCATAGATGGTGCGCCAACTGGTATGCTTCCATATTTCTCTTGTTAATTATAAGTATCTTAAAAAAGTAGAATCTAAAAGGATCTAGAGTTGGTTTTTTCTTTTTTCTTTTTCCTCTGTGATATGGGAGTTTGAGTTCTGAATTATGTGCATTTCTGACTGAAGAAAATTGTTATTTCAGGATATTGTGGTGGTGGTTGTTCAGCCATTGCAGATTCTGGAACTTCACTGTTGGCTGGTCCAACTGTGCGTACATAGACTTAACTTTTTCCTTCCCTGTCATCTGCAACTTCACTGGCTTCATATATTTTACCATGTTGCATGTTACTCTTTGAATCAATAAGTTCAAACAACTTTTTGGAATGTCTCATGCATCTGGACGCTTGTTAACCTAAGATTTCAGGCTTTAACTTGGCACGTCTATATATATATATATAAAATCCGTGGACATAAAGACCTCTTAGCCCTTGATGCAAGAGCATCCACGATTGAATAGAACAACAGTGATTTTGTCTTTGAAGTTGGGTTAAATGGGCTACTTACTCCAATGTTTTTCCTTTTTAGTCTGTTATAACCATGATCAATCACGCCATTGGAGCTAAAGGAGTCATCAGCCAGGAATGCAAAGCAGTTGTTGCACAGTATGGAGAAACCATCATGGATTTGCTTTTATCCGAGGCAAGTTAACATTATCCTTTTTAACTTCCTGATTCTACTGTGCTAAGAGATCCAATCTTTAAACTTTTATAAATTATTGACCTCTAGCTTTTTTGCTATCTTCAACAGGCAGATCCGAAGAAGATCTGTTCTCAGATTAAGTTGTGTACTTTTGATGGAACCCGAGGAGTTAGGTGAGTGAGGCATAAATGCTTTTGTATGATACCACAATATTCCTGCTATATGAAATCATCCACACACTTTTACTTGGTGAATTTACTGATCCATTAAATTATGTTGTTCATGTAGTATGGGAATTGAGAGTGTGGTGGATGAGAATGAAGGTAAATCATCTGATGGTCTACGCGATGCCATGTGCTCTGCATGTGAAATGACTGTTGTCTGGATGCAAAATCAACTTCGTCAGAATCAAACGAAAGAACGCATAATAAACTACATCAATGAGGTGACAAAATCTCTTGAAGAATTTTACAAATCTTGTAGAATATTGGTTCTTGATGACTCACCTAATTAACTCCAACTCCTCTGCAGCTATGCGATCGTATGCCTAGTCCAATGGGACAATCAGCCGTCGACTGTGGAAGTATTTCTTCCATGCCTAGTGTTTCCTTCACCATTGGTGACAAAGTTTTTGACCTTGCCCCAGAAGAGGTAAATACAAATAGAATAGTTGCTTGAACGTAGAAATTATCTTCATTTGGTTACAGCTTACATATTGAAATGAAGTTCATTTCTTGTGAAGTTATTTGCTTGTTTAATGTTACCTCTAATATTAAGGTCCCGTTTGATAACTATTTCATTTTTGGTTTTTGGTTTTTGAAAATTAAGCCTATAAACACTATTTTTATAAACACTATTTTTACCCACAAGAAAAGTAGTTTTCAAAAACTTGTTCTTGTTTTTGGAATTTGGCTAGGAACTCAAATGTCTCCTTAACAAAAATGAAAACCATTATAGAAAGATTGAGAGAAAACAAACACAATTTTCAAAAACCAAAAACAAAAAACGAAATGGTTATCAAACGGGGTCTAAACTACTCGTTTTTACCATCTTTCTCTAAAATGGCGAGCAATGTGAACAGTATATACTCAAGGTGGGCGAAGGTCGTGCAGCTCAGTGCATCAGTGGATTTTCTGCGTTTGATGTTCCTCCTCCTCGTGGACCCCTCTGGTATATATTTTTACCATTTATTTTTGCTTTCAGAATCACATTCAAAATAACGTTCCTTCTCATTAAGAACATGTTTTTGTTGGTCACAGGATCTTGGGAGACGTCTTCATGGGCCGCTACCACACAGTCTTTGATTTTGGCAAACTGAGAATCGGATTTGCAGAGGCAGCGTGAAGAAACTCCTTGTTTGGGCCTTTAATGTTTATACATATGAGACATCTTTAGTTTCAATCCAACCCCAACTTTTAAGTTCAAGAATTTGTGGAATGTTAAGTGCGGAACCGCTGCAAAAGGGAAAAACCCAAGATTGTAAATGCTTGCTACTGTTTTCTCATTTATAGAATACACAGCTTGTACAGTTGCTTTAGTGTCTCTGCTGATTTGAATCTATGCAGTAGCTGTTATATATATGGAGATAAGAGATGGAAAGAACGAATGAATCAAATAATATATTTGTGTTATCTTGGTTTTTTACATGATTGATCTCATTAGTTGAATGAGATTTACAACTCGACTTGAAAAAAATAAACTTAGAAAAGTTTGCTTGCAAACTCTCCCAATTCCCCTCTTCTTTTTCTTGAAGAAGATGCAGCCAATTGCCTGAGTTCTAATAGACTTCTTCCCAATTGTAAAGCGACTTTCATTTCAAACACTTCTCCATTCTCCCTTTTTCGAATGTCTCTCAAATTTACATTTGATTCGATCGTTTCTTCCATGAGCTTAAAGAAACCTGCGTTGCTTCTGTACATTTCAAACACCATCCCAACTTGTCCACCGTGTTCCATTGCATTCACAACGCTCGCCATAGATCCTGCAACAACTCCAAGCATGGCGGGCCAAGCCCCTGAACAAGAACCCACAAAAGCAGATCCAAATGCTGCAAGCAGGGTTAACAATGGACCAGAAACAGCTAAAATCTTGTTGATTTTTAAGGCCTCTCGGCTTAATTTCAAGTATTCTTGCTGGTCTTCTCTCTTTAGTACTCCAACAATCTCTCTCATTTCATCTTCTAGCATTCTATTCCAACCATTTCCACTGAGCTTTGTGCTTGCTTGCTTCTGTTTATGCATTTGCTTTTGTTGAGGCCACCAAGTTGCAGGCTCCACATTGGTGGGAAATTTTTCAATCATGGTTCCTAATAAAGGAAGAGGGTATGCTCTATCCAAAGCCAAAACTTTCTCCATTGCTTCATCTACTAGATGATTGTTGAGATCTCCCAGGGATAGTTTGTATTGAAGCTGACAATAAAGCTGCTTGAACAATCTTGCTGCATTTCTCTGTTCTTCCGCTAGTTGAGATGGTTGTAACTTGTTCATCACCACCGACATTCCCGTGGCTGCTAAATATAGCAATGTCGATGACATCTTCAGTGCCGTGATCGGTGCACCGGTTGTGGCTGCAGCTGCCAATCCAACCATGGTAGCAGCTCCAAGAGTAATTGCATGCAAGGAAGTCAGCAAGAGTTTGTTCCAATTGTCACGCTGCTCCCCGATATTCCGATGCATCTCCACTCTATCCGCTATGGCCTCCATAATCGCATACAACTTCCCAGCCACGACCGGATCCGGACGACTCACACCACTGCTCTTTAAATGTGTATCAGCAACTGCATCAGTAAAAGTTGGAATCTTGAATCCATTTCCCATCTCCAATTTCTCAACCAAGTCTCTGCTTTGCAACTTAGGAAGAGACACAGGAGGGCCTTGCAACATAGGTGGACTCATTGTAGCCTTACAAACTCCTTTACTGCAATTTGTCGAGAAAAACGACCACGACGACAAAGACGGAGAAGAAGAATTCTGGAAATACAACAAGCTTGGAGTTCTAAATGCAGCCATTTCACAAGGAAGTAATTAATGATCTGCAAAACCCAGGTTGAAGAATAGAGAGAAACAGCTGATTTGAATAAAATGGCTTCAAAATTCTATTTATAGATACAAAGGCAGAGATCTACACACCATGCATGAAAGGCTGACTTCAGCAGTGGGAAAAGGCTGACTTTTCAACTCATCCGTGTAACCTATGAACCAACCAACCCAACAACTCTGAAGTCTGACTTGTTTCAGAACACAAACCCACCAATGTTCTTCAGCCATTTTAAATAATTCCAAACAGCTTGAAATTACGTAATAATGGAGAAGATAACATGTTTTTGTTCAAAAATTGCAGACAAAATATGGCTCTGACAACGCACACAACATGCTCCATGCTTCTGTATTATCAAATCTATTTCAAATTTGTTCGTTAATTTCGAAGTGAATCCGACCGTCAAGTGCTGATGTCTGTTCTTTGACGCGTTTCATTAAGCAGTTTCATGTGTAAGAGTTTGAAGATTTTACAGACGAACTCTCATGCTTTTAGTCAAAGGGGTTTGGTCAAAATTTAATCGCTTGTTCAAATTTTGATATAGTATTCAACAATTTATTTTGTTATTATTCTTTTTTTTTTTTTTTTTCCTTTGACAAAAGAGGGAATATATAAAAAAAAGAGATGTAAACATACCTGGTTACTTATGACTTTGAATTTTGAGTTGAGGGTTTTCTATGAATCAGAGTAATTCATATCAGCGTCTCCATTTTTGGACCAAGATATCATATTTACTTCGTGACAATTAAATTAAAGGAGTAAAATAATTCATTTCTTTTCTAAATTTCAATTGAGAGTTGACATTTTCTTAGGAAAGAGTTACAATGTTTGTTCTGACTTTCAAGAACAATTTTTTTTTTTAATTTTCACATCATTTCTCACCAAACCCATGAATGAAAAATTGAAACGAGGTATTTTGATTCATTTAAGGAGAGAACTAAAAAGATAGTGAAAAAAAATATATGATATCACTCTCATAACTATAACAAAACTTTTTGACTTTTATTATGGCAAAGTTCTCTCTTGAAAAGATGAAGATGATTGTGAAGCAACAACATTTTACTACTCATTGAATGAAATTATTTCTTCAACTTTATGACACGCGAGTATGACTTCAAGGAAAAATTATTTGGTGCTCTCAGTGCAATGCTCTAGGTGGTTTCACATCGTTGGATGTATATCTTCAAATTTGTCTGTCTCTAGTAACCGTAGGATACAAAATCAAGGTACTTTTACCATTTTTCTCTTTTACATCCAATGGTGTAAAACTATCTGGAACATTGCACGGAAAGCATCTTATAATTTCTCAACTTCAAAAGACAACTTTGCATCAGTCTTTAATATTCTTAAAATAAGTTTCAAATTATTATATTATTAAAATAAGTTTAAGAAAATGCGTACTTTTCGTATTAATTATTATGTTTTCGTTTAAAAAGTCCTACTTTAGATTGCGATTCTGTGAGATGCCAATTTTAATTTTTTAGATAAGAATGGAAATTTGGAAACGTGACTCTAGTTTACTATTTAATTTGATTATTACGATTTTCAATTTTTAGAATCTTTTGGAAACAACTTGATTAAATATATTATTAAAAGTATGTCAACTGGCTTTATGTACAGCTAAATGTGTATTCCTCAAATATAAAACTATTTTGAATTATTTTATATTAGGCATCAATCTAGTTGAAAACGCAACATGGAATCTTAAATCCCCAAACGATAATCAATAATGTCAATGGTCAATATTACGTTCACCAATTATCCCTTTCTTTTTCCACGAATTACATTCCAGTTCCTACAAATCAATTATTGACTCTCTTGTTCATTTACGAACACAATTTCACAAACAACTAAACATAGAAACTGAAGACAGATTTCAGAAGAAGGAAAAAAAAAACAAAACAAAAAAAGCTAAAGATGGTCTAGTCATTTTTCCGTTAGATTAAAGTTAAATCAAGGACTATTCAAAATCATTTTACAAACTTGAGGAACTAAAATATCTCTTTTGAAACTTAAGGGACCAAATAAACATCAGTCCCAAATCTCAGGAACCAAAAGTATATTTTGTCCTAAGATTTATTTACTCTTTAACATCATAAAAATGAGTTTTTTAAAAGTAAAATAAAGGTTAAATTACAATTTTTGAACTTTAAATTAAACAATAAAAAGTGTTTAATAGGTCTTAAAAATTTTTAATTTTGTGTTTGATAAGTCTTTAAACTTTTAAAATGTCTAATACATCTGTCTCCCTAATATATTCACAACTTTAAAAAAAATGCAAATCTAGTTGATATAAAATTTAATTTTAACTTTAATTCTTGTGTCTAGTAGATCCATGAATTTTATAAAACATAGAATAAGTCAAGGACTTATTAGACCCTGACCTATTCGAAGCAAAATTGAAAATTTAGATACATATGGAACACAAAATTGAAAGTTTAATAACATGTTAGACACTCTTTAAAATTTAGAGATTAAATAGATACAAACTTGAAAATTCAAAGTGTTATTAAACACTTTTTATTGTGAAGAAACTAAAAAGGCACAAAAGTTAAAAAGTAAGAACTAAACAAACTTGTAATTTAACCTAAAATAAAAAAATTTAAAAAAAATCTTACTCACCTTTCATGCGCCAACTTCACAGTTTCAAGGCGGGTACTGTATTTTATGAAGATTCACATAAGTGCAGATTTTACTGCTGATTGATGCTGAAATGTAAATGGCTCCAATGCAAGATTACATTTTTATGATGAACAAGTTCTGATTAGTGCAGTTTGAAAACAAAATACCCCAATACTTCTGACATCTTGCAGATACAGAATTTGGTCAGAAGACAGACAAGGGTCAGATCAGAAAAATCTTGTGGACAGGACAACATAGTAAACATGAAGAATTATGCGGGCTTGTAGTATTTTGTAGGAACGAATGGCATTTTAGTGACAACACCATCGTACGTTTTTCCTCTGACAACAATCTTCACTTTGGTGCCAGCTTTGTGAGATCCAGATTTCACATAACCCATAGCAATGTTCTTCTTCAGGCAGGGGCTAAATCCTCCACTGGTGATTTCTCCAATGTTTTTTCCTTCCTCACTCTGAATCTCACTGTGGCTTCTTGCAGGGGGGCCTGAAGAGAAGAAACCGACACGCCTTACTGCAGGGCCTTCTGCGAGTTGTTTCAGAATTACCTTGGCACCGAGAAAACCGCCTTCTGCTCTCCTCCTTTTGCCTATGGCCCATGTTAATCCCGCCTCAACTGGTGTTGTGTGTTGTTCCATGTCATTGCCGTATAAACACAGGCCTGCCTCGAGTCGAAGACTGTCTCGAGCACCCAGTCCTGTCAATCTCACCTTCCCTTCTGATTTCTCCAGGATTGCTTTGGCAAGATCCAGTGCATTCTCTGAAGGTACTGAAATTTCAAATCCATCTTCACCTGTGTACCTGATTATTTCAGAAGTATAAGAAAGTGTAACGAGTTCCATTTTAAATACCTTTGGCAAAGTCGTCACTGTCAGAATCTGTTCAATTTCCTTTCCCTAAATTTGGAATGCCTTCACAAGAAACAAGACGATACTTGAACTTGACAATGAAAGCAAAACCATTGATAAATGGACTTCAATCAGTTTTTTCAAGCACAGGTGATAAATGATGTTATGATTAGAAAAAGAAAATCACATGTTTAGTTATTCGAATATTTCATGTGCTACCAAAAGACTTTGCTCATTCAAACTAGAAAAAGAAATGCAAGCCTAAAGGAAGCATACCCTGTCCTGGTGAGAAAGCAATGGGCTCCATTGATATCCAATATGCGGAACTCACCAAAGTAAAGTTTGCTCAGATCGTCTTTCGTCAAGTGTTGAAGAACTGGTGCAGCAAGAGGGCCCTGCAAAAGGAAGTAATCGACCTTTTCACATTGGTATCACAATAGGTCCAATCAAATGAAGCAAAAATGTAAATAGCAGAACAGTGCATTCAACCTTGAACTCAACAATTTAATAATTAGATGACATCAACTTCACAAAGAGAAATTCTGAACTCATGACAGTGTTTATCAAATTTTAGTTTAGGATAGGGAAATGAAACTGAATGGAATATAAACCTGCAGTGCTAGAAGAGATCTCTCATCATGAATATGCCATGAGACGTCCCCACCTTTGGCCTTGAAGGCCTTCATATGCTCCTCAATGTGAGCTAAATCCTTGTCTCTGCAGCCCGCATTCACAACCAAGTATATGTGGTCATCTGTCACCTTGGTGATCACGGAGTCATCAATGGCTCCACCCTTTTCATTGGTAAAGACAGTAAGTGTCCCAGTTCCAGGAGCAAGCCCAGCAACATCAGCAACAACGAGTGTTTCAAGGAAAGGGATAGAATCCTTCCCCTTAAGGCTCAGTCCACACATATGGGCGACATCAAACAGTCCACCATTCTGCCTACAGTTCACAGTCGAATCCATAATCGAGTCCTTGTACTGAATAGGCATGCTCCATCCAGCAAATGGAACCATCTTTCCACCATGAGCAACATGGAAATCATATAGAACAGTTTTCTTGAGCTCAGACTCTGCAGCAAAGAATCGACGTCCCACAGCTTTCTTATCAGCCTGTGCAAGACGGCGGGTAATTGATTGGCCCAGTTGCCACAGACCTCCCCTCATCTTGCAACTCTAAAATATCTGGACACAGAATTGAAAGAAATTTAGGCAAAAAAGCAGTTCCACTTTAAAAATTCAATCACACCATGTACCCTTAGGAAAAAAACAAGATGGACAACCGAAAACTAAGTAGCTAAACTCTTTAGAGCATCTTTAGCATGTATCGCTAGCAAGCAATTTGAGCAAAACTGGACCATTCCAACGCCATTAGACACTAAAATTAAGAGATGTAGAGCATCTTATAATTCAAACAATTCAAGATTATCCAATCTTTTAAAAACAATCAATCACTGATTTGAAACACCGAGAACAATTTGTTCTTGTAAACAAATGGCATGAAAAAAACGCATGTCACATTGCAGATGCAAAACATCAAGCGCATGGAATTTTGAAACACCGCCAGGAACATTTACAGACTGACCGTCTAAAATACAAATCCAAACACTTCTTAAAGAACCCAGAGAAAAATGAATTTCAATTTCATTTCATGAATACCAAATCTAGAAACCAGCGTGTTTGTGTGTGTGATTCGACGTCGATTTCCAAGATCCCATCAGATTATCCCAGAAACTCACAAAACCAATAGACCAACCGCAAGAGGAAGAGAAAAAATCATCAGAAAAAAAGATGAACACAGATGGAAAAACGCAATGTCAGCAGATAAAAAACCAGAAATCAAGAGAAGGGAAAGAGAGAAGCACTTACAGAGATGGGTTTTCTTATTGGCCCTTCAAATTCAGTGCCTCAAGAAAACAAATCTGAGGGCCTAGAAGAGCATTTGTGGATCAGTGTTGAGATATCAGAGGAGAGAAAAGCTTGAGCCTTTATATATGTGTAGGTAATTTTACATCACATAGCAACAAAATAATAATAATCAAAAGAAAAAAAGATTAAAAAACTACGAGAGGTTTGGTGAAATATAAAGTGGGTGGCGTAGGGCGCCCTCTTCCTAATCGAGCAGCCAAAAATACCCCATCTTTAATGGGTGGTGGTGGCACAATCTCACAGCACATACCCCAATCTCTTAAAACTCTCTGCCCATTCCTCAGTACCTTCCATCATATTTATACTCACAACGTACAGCGCCTGATACAAAAACCAAATCTAACAACAGAGAATCTCCACCGTTAAATTCGTACAATGACACAATGGTGGGACCCTATGGCTGACCGACAGAGACCAGTCGAAAGACTACGATTGTTCCCATGGTGCTCAGTACAGGATATCAGAATTCCTCACCTAAGTTCGGTGGGCGATCGCTTCAGAACTAGGAAGTTGTAATGAAAAAGAGAAATAAAACGAGCTTTTCTATTTCACACTTTCTCCGATTCATTCTGTTTCAGACAATTTACTGGTTTTCCTAGTAAAGAATCAGACAAATTCATAAGGTTAAAGAGATTGATGAACAAATGAATGAACCTTAATGGGTGTTTGATTTGGTAAAAAGGGGCATATCTTATTTAATTTGAATTTGGGAAGATCTTCGATCGTTCGCAATTGATGGAGTCGTGCCACTGCGCCGGCGATCTCTTGGCGATTGAAACGACGCCGTCGCCCCCTGTCATCGGAACGACGTTGGATTTGAGCCTAACCACACTGCAGCTCCGGTCTGCTTTGATTAAAAGCGGAATGGGAGGTCCAGACGTTAAGGATGAGCTTATGAATATTGGGCTGGGCCTCGTCTAGCGATTACCGCCGAGGGATACAAATGGGCCGAGCCGTGTCAAGTGAGTTTACTGATGTCGGGCCCAGTTTTATAGAGAACATAGATTGGCTCTGAAATTGTAAAATCGCTTATTGTATTTTTTTTTTTTTAAGGAAAATACAAGTTTATATCTCAACTTTCAGATTTGTATCTCTTTGATCCTTGAATTTTAAAAAGTGTCAAATAAATTTTTGAACTTTCAATTTTGTATCTAATAGACTCTAAACTTTAAAAATGTTTAATAGATCCCTGAATTTTCAATTTTGGGAGTTTGAGTTTGACTTTGGTTGTTTCTTGGAGTTTGAGTTTGAAATTGAGTTTATGTTGTTTGTTGGAGCTTATCCTTGCTTGACATGTTTGCTTGTTTAATTTCATGGAGTTTTTGCAAAGTTTTTAATTTGTTGGCGGTGATGAGTTCGAGTTTAGGAGTTCGTTGGGAGTTTGAGTTTGACTTCGGTTGTTTATTCGATTCGAGTTTGAAATGGAGTTTGTGTTGTTTGTTGGAGCCCATGTTGGATATGTTTGCTTGTTTAATATGTTGGAGTTTGTGCTAAGGATTCTCTTGTTGGATGGTGAAAAGTTTGAATTTTCAAGTTTATTGGAGTTTGAGGTTCACTTTGGTTTTTTTTTAGAGTTTGAGTTTGAACTTGGAGTTTGTGTTGTTTGTTGGAGTCCATGTTTGATATGTTTGTTCTTAGTGTGTCAAAGGACGATTTTGAGTTTAGATTCTTTTGGTTAAAAGTTTGGTTTAATTTTTTTGTATATAAGTTTGAATATGTTAATTCTAGTTGTGGTGTTTGTTGGAGTCACAAATTGTATGATATGGCTAAAAGATGTTGTGCCAAAGTTAAAATGGTCAATTAGTTTAAGAGATGTTTTTGTTTTGATTAAATAGGATTAGTTCTCATATTTATAGAGATTTATTTTCAGTTTTGATAACTATAATTGTATTTGATAATATCCAATTATTGAGTTTATATTAAACATAATTAAAATTTGTTTTTTAGGTGATTCAAGTCGATGTTCAAGCAGATTATGCCAACCACATTTAGGATGCATCTCCGATAGATTTTTCTTTTTCTAAGTAGCTTATGTAATTTTACTTTTGAATTAAAAATATTTATGATAATTTATTAATGAAATTGTATTTTTTTTTTTTTTGTATATATTTATTTAAGTGACAATAAGATTTGAAGAGAAAAAAAAGTTGTCACAGTATTATTTTTTTAGTGGTCAACAACATTGGGAGGTGAGGTGGGAGATTTGAACCACACCTCGTGGTCATTAATACAACTTTATGCCAGTTGAGCTATGCTCTTGTTGGCGATTCGTGGAGAATTTGTTTGCTTTTATTTGAATTTTAGATTTGACGATACAATTTCAATATATTTTGGTTAGATATTTTGTTACGAACACTTTTGTCATTTGATAAATCCTATTTAAAAATTCACAAATATTATTTAACCATAACTCAGTGGTAATTGACATGTACCCTAAATTTGAAGATTCTATCCAATAGTTTTAAAATAGAGAGGCAGCCACATTTGAATAATTTGTCATTTCTTTTCTTCCCTTTCCAAACTTCTTTATAGCATCTATTGTTAAACATTTACTTTAGCATGCATAAGCACACCACACCAAGTGATAACCATAATGGTCACTTTTTACATTTTAGGATTGGAAGGAAGCTTTTGATCTATCGTTTTAAGATAACTTTTCTCTCAACTTAAGGATGAATTTTCCTTCTTTGGTCATAGATTTTTGGCCTAATCATAGCATCATTGCCCAATTGCAATTGATTGCTATATAGTCTTAAGCCCCATTATCAATATCCTTTTCCAATAACAAAGTAGAGGGAGAGAAATAGTGATCACGAAGGGGGAAGGATTTTTTTTTTCCTTCCAAATTAACTAATGATAACCTTAAAACACAAACTATTTCTTAGATTTATTAAAAAAGTATATAAACTCAAGTTAGACTGCGAACATGAACAATAGTTCAACTGACATAAAATTTATACTAATGATTAAGAGGTTTATGGTTCAAATTCTCTCACTTCCATATATGTTTTAAAAAAAAAAAAAAAAAAACTCAATTAAGAGACTCTCGGAATATATAATACAAACTAAAAAATTAAAGAAGAATCATCAAAATTAAAACTAAGCTAGTATTTTTACGTAAAACTTTTAAAGATGAATCAACTTTAATATATATGGTAACAATAATATATTGTAAATACATGCAAAATGATAAGATATTAAGTTTGAAAGTGCATGTGAAACAAACAATTTTGTGTATCTTTAAACTGCATGGGTAATGGCAAAAGGTCTCTAAGGTTGAGTAGCAGTGATTTTAGCTTTAGCAGCATGGTTGGACTCATCAGCTCCATGATTGTTTCCCATTCCAAATCCCATTCCCATTCCAAACCCCATCCCAAATCCCATTCCCATGCCTTCTCCTCCATTCCCGCCGCCGCCTCCCAATCCACCGCCCTCCCCTTTACCATATCCTCCATCCCCTCCGCCACCGCCACCACCCCCTGCTCCATTACCCATTCCACCTCCAAAACCGCTGCCACGACCATTTCCTCCGTTTGAACCCCCTCCTCCTCCTTCACCACCGCCGCCACCTCCACCTCCACTTCCTACTCCACCGCCAAAACCACTACCATGCCCATTTCCTCCATTTGAACCTCCTCCACCGCCGCCACCTCCGCCGCCACCCCCTCCAGCTCCTCCGCCACCCATACCTCCACCTCCCCCAAACCCACTTCCATGACCATACGCCTCGTCTCCCCAAACAGAATTACCACCACCGCTGCCACCTCCTCCACCACCCCCTCCACCACCAAACCCAAACCCTGCACCAAATCCCATTCCTTGGCCGTAACCATTACTACCACCACCACTTCCACCGCCACCGCCACCTCCACCACCACCACCATTACTACCTAAACCAAACCCAGCTCCATAACCTTCACCATGGCCAGACCCAACCCCACCTCCCGAGTTGCCGCCCCCGCCACCCCCTCCGCCGGAGCCCTTGTCAGCCGGCCAGCCAAAGAAGCTTCCACATCCCCGCCAATAATACCGGCAATCTTCGTTACCAAACCCCCATCCGGTTTCACCTCCATAGCCAATACAAACCCGGCTAAAAACAAGAATTGCAACACAGAGAAATCTGAAACAAGAAGATTCAGCCATTATTGCTCCCCAGCTAATTAGAAAAGCTGGAGAGAACAACTTGGTTGGGTTGATGTCTGAGATGCGTGTGGGTTCTGCTTTATAAAGAGGAAGCCGCACCCGTTCCCTTCCCTTTACTGTCGAGTCTTGTCTTAGTCAGTACTAAGTTGAATTAGTTTACAATTTGCTCTGATCCACTACCTACCATCGTCCTTTACTGTGTTTCAAAAAGGTGTGAATTCTGCGGGACACTAATTCTAACTTAAATTTAGATTTCTTTCTACGTCCATATAATAATAATAGAAATATCTTGCTTAGTTGGCTACTCTGGACGTTTGTATAATAAACTGCGCTGCCAACTCAACTTCTTTTTCCTCAAATAATTAATATTTTCTTAAGAAAAATGCGAGGGAGAAGAAATAAATATTTATCTACAAATAAGTACTTCTTCTTACTAACTTTCCTCTAATATAGGAGAAATTTTTAGATGTAAGAGAGAGAAATAGCAAAATTACCTCGATTTTGTATCCAACAATTATTAGAAGCAGACAAATTTGAAGATTTAAAAACGGATCTTATTGCACTGGGAACACCCAATAATTTTTCCTAATAAAATAATAATGGTGGATAGTAAATCTGTAATGAAAAATCATGAAAAAATTATTCAACCAGAGTATCGTCGCAAAATGACTATATATTAGTAATTGTTGGAGGTGGATTTGAAAATTTGCATACATTTGGTATAGAGTTGAAAGAACAGTACTGCATAACATGTGTGTAGGGTTCTTATTACACATCCATTAAAATATTGATAAACTAAGAGAAAAAAAGGTAAAAAATGAGAAAATTCCGTTATCTCTCCTAATTGTTGATATTTTAATGGTAGTGTATAAGAAGATACTCACACATCGATATATAGCTAAGTATCGTCCAATTCGAAATCCTTTTGCATATTCACTCTTACACATAAAGTATTCACTCTTACACATAAAGTGTAAGACTGCAAGTCACCTTCTATATATATGAACTGTGTTTTACATGTGTTTTTCATCTGAATTTGGTCGAAATCATATGTTGTGTTGCCAGTTGAATCTTGTACTTACCCATTTTAGAATATAAAGCAGGCATGGTTTCAAAAATATTTTTTTGAAATATTAATTTATATATTTTTTTTATTATCAATTATAATGATCTATTTTGGAAAAGAGAAATTAAACTTAAAATATGAAATACTTTATCGAATACATATTTTTATATAAAAAAAAAATTAAAATATAAATAAATGAAATAGATCAAGAAACATATAATACCACAAGACCTCCCCACTACTATGATATCATATTAAATTACCACTAAATTAAAAAGTTTAAACTAACAAAATTAATATATATCTAATTTAACAAATTCTCGACATTTGTGTGAGAGTGTCCATTAATTTTCTTTTGAATACTACCATGTGACAAAAACATTCATTCTTAATTCATGGTTTTGCAAAACCTGCATAAAATTATTGTCTAACTAAGTTTAAAATATTTAAACTTGAGTTGTTGATAAGACAAGTGTCATTTCGTTAAATAGTGATCTTAACGAAATAATGGGCAGATTATTAAATAATGAAATTTGTAAGATGGTGGAGTAGGTGACAGCATCTTCTTGACAAATCAGAGGCGAGAAAAAAGAAGAAAGGCGAATGAAATTGTCACCCATAATCGGAGCTTCGAGTCTAATACAAGAAGCCCCATGTGATTTATTTTATAATAAAGTCCAGTCTGTCATTCTACTTTATTTTTTCAAAATGTTTCTATTTGTTTATGCAAATTAAATTGAATATCGATCTATATTATGGGCGCTGGAAATATTGGTTCTGCTACAATGGTGAAGCACTACACTTCTTTGGCCACGTGAAGGAAGTGGCCATACTTGTAACATATAGCTTGTTTTTGTTTCTTTCTATTTTTTAAATGCAAATTAAGTAAAACATATAAGCATATAAGCTTCAACGATTAAGAGTACTCTTAACAAAAAAAAAAAAAAAAAAACCAACAAGAACACATGACTCAAAACATGGGCTTCCATCTCAAAACCAATTGACAATGAGGAGAGTAGCTCATCTATCTTATGAATTGTGAGATTCACCATTCTTATTTTTTCTTGGACCGAATACCCGTTTGGGTTTAATGGGCTCTGATACCATTTTAGATAACATGGGCTTCCATCTCAAAACCAATTGACAATGAGGGGAGTAGCTCATCTATCTTATGAATCGGGTAATCTTTTCAATGTGGGATACTCAACACCCAACCTACATATTGTCAAAAAAAAAAAAAAAAAAAAAAAAGTCGAGAGTTCAAAATTCCACCTTTCACATTATGTTGAACGCAAAAAAACTGTTTAATATGATTTTATTTATTTTTCTAAGAAAAACGGAAAAATAGGAACAAAAAACAAAAACTTGATTTTGTTGTTTCCAAAATTTTTTAGACAACTTTGAAAGATACTAAAACACAGTATTAGTCGTTGAATACTTCTATTCCTCAAAAACTGAAAATAAGAAATATGATAAGAAAAATAGTAATGTTGCCCTAAAAATTGTTCTTAAAAATGTAAATTATAAATAAAGCAAAACATTTTTTAGTTCTACGTAAGAGAAAAAATTTGAACCTCTAATTTTTTAATTGGAGATCCATATATTAATACATAAATTTATATATTTGTAAAAAAAAAAGATATATATAGAGTTTAGCTTACATATATGAAAAAGAAATATTTTCATTAATAGTACATATTACTATTAAAAAATCATTGCAGCTGGTGTATATATAAAAGAAAAAAAAATGAAAAAGGAGAAAGGAGAAAACACCAAAAAGAAAAATGAATGGTTCATCTTTTTCCATCCATTCTGAGCATGAAGCCCAATCAAGAAAGATCAATCATCAATGAAGAGACTTTGAAAAATATATAACTTCTTTTTCATCAAATCTTGGTTTAAAAGTATATATAAAGTATAGTGCTCTCCAACACAGAGCATGAAATGTAATCTATTAATGTATTATTGCATGACTTTTTTCAATAAAAATAATTAAAATATAAAGATTTAAGAATTTTGGTTTTTGACTTTGATTTAGGCTAAGCTTCAGAAATAGCCTAATTAACCTGCTTCCATTTGCTTTTCTTCAATGGAGTATGAACTACTCCCACTTCAGCAACTCTCTCTCAAAACATTATCTTCTAGATATGCCTTTTCTAATTTTATATTTATTTTTAGATTGGTCTACATGCAATTCAATGTATATATATCTAATTAATTCTTTTCAAAGGCCAATAATATTATAGGTTACTTTTTCATCATTGAAAAATCATTCAAATTATTATAATTTTTGCGATTCTATGTATAGCTAGCAATTAAGATATCTATTCCATACTTTTGGATTGAAGTTTCGAATCTCCCACTCAAATAAATTTGTTGTATTAAAAATATTTGTATGATAATTTTCTCTTGATGATCAACTTAGAGAAAATTCTTTTAATCCCGTTGTGGTGCATAACTTTCCTATTGATCTTATAACATCTATATATATAAATTTACTATCTAAAACAACAAGAATCTTTTTTAGGTCATGTTTGCTTTTAAAAACCATGAGATTTTATTATCCTTGTTGGAGACGTGTTTTTTTTTACGAGAAACTTTTTTCTTTGGAAAATGGAGATGAGAGTGGAGAGAGAAGAGAGGAATTAATCATTACTAGTGATTTTATTATTAATTAATTATCTAAGATAAATATTTTAATAAATCTAATAATTGAAGTTTTTTTTTTTACAATATATGGGGGTGGGGATTTGAACCATAGATCTCGTGTTTATCCGTACAACTTTATGCCAGTTGAGCTATACTCTGGTTGGCACAGATAATTGAAGTTATTTGACCTTATAAATGGTAGAGAATTCCTCCATACTTACCCAAAAAAAAAAGTGTTAAAATTATTTTTCTCAATCCCTTAGGTGTTTATTATTATGCTTTTGAAGCCAATTTGACAGCAAATCATTCATTGGATCAAATTTGCCCAGAGCTTTAGTTGGAGTCATCAATGGGTTGAGAACAATTTTTCTTTTGCCATTAGAATTGGACTTGAAACAAATGTTAATTAATGTTCCCTTTCCCAAATTAAATTTATGATTACTCATATATAAATTAAGATTTATGCAATTAGGTGTTGACAATTCTTAAGCCTTTTATGAGCACTAATATTGCTATTAGATGATTTTTTTTTATATTTACCTCTACTAGTTTCAAGTTAATATAAGTCAATATGAGCATAACTCAACTGACATAAATCTTGTACTAATGATCAAGAGATTTGTGTTCAAATCCCACCATCCCACATGTTGTAAAAAAGGTTTTAAGTTAATACAAACATCCCCTAGTGGTGCAAACTTTTATAAATTTAGAGGATTCTTTTGTATTTACAAAAAAAAAAAAAAAAAAAAAAAATGTTTTTTTTAGCTATTTCTTAGGTCTTTGTTATGTTCTTAAAGCCAAATTGACAAGTAATTATTCATGGGATCATATTTTCCAAGAGATTTAGAATATTATTTTCTTCCATATTTATCTCTTGGTCTATTTTCCTTTATTTGGCCTTATAATGGTTTGTTTTGTATATACCAATAAAACTCCTACACGTATAATGGTCTATTATTGTTTCATGTTCCTACCCTAATTCTTTTTTTTTTTTTTTTTTGAGTACATCAACATTTGGGGGTGGGGGGATTCGAACCTCTGACCTCATGGTCGAGGGTACATGCCAATTACCGCTGAGCTAAGCTCACTTTGGCATTCCTACCCTAATTCCATATCTTATTGAGTTGAGCATATCACGATCATTATGTGTACAAATTGTCTCCAATATCCTTATGATTCATTGTTTTAGCATCCGGTTAGAGTACATTTTAGTTTAAGTGTTTTTTCAAGAATGCATTTTTTAAAAAGTTTTTATGTGTAAATTGTTTAGAATTTAAATACTCGTAGATTTGGTTACATTTCGTGTTTTTATATATAAGTCATTATATACTTAAAAATTATTTTTACAAAATTTGCTTTCAAGTATTTCTCTCAAAATGGTTTATTTTTCAATCTATTTTTAATAAGTCATTTTTAGTGGCTGTCAAACATTGTAATTTTTTTCAAAATGATTTTTTTTTTCTTCAAAATTCAACGCTTGAAAAGTTAAACAAAAACACACCAAACTAAGCGATTTTGCTTTTGGCATGAAGAATTCAACTTGAATCAAATATTAATTAATAATTTAATTTTTCAAGTAATTTTCTTTTATTACTCATATATATATTGAGACCAAGGCAATTATGCATTGACCATTCTCTACCAGTAGTGCTAATATTATATCTCTTGTGGTGGTTGTTACGTTTGCTTTTACATAATTTTTGTTTAGTAAATTTCCTTTTAAGTTTTGATTTGTTCAAATCTTCTCTCTGCTATTTAATAGATTGAATCAATTTAGTCAAAGTAACCAAACACACCTACTCATTTCTATTACAAATTTTATCCATATATATGGCCTTCTTTATTCATGTTGTTATATTTTAAATCTTATTTTGATCCCTAAATTTTGAGTTTAGGAAAAAAAAACTTTTTTGGTCTCTGAATTTTGAGGAATAAGTATTGTTGGTCCATGAATTTTCAAAATAGACTTTTTTTTAGTCCTTGAGATTTGAGAAAGTCAATGATCCCTAAGTTTTCAAAATGAACCTTTTTAGTATTTGAGTTTTGAGGAATAGGTTTAAAAGGTTTATCTATTATTTTTTTCGACTTTTTTAAATTAATATTTTTTAACATTGAATGGTTTTTAAAATTAAAAAAAATTAAAATGTATTAATTTGAAAAATATTGAAAAATAATATGAAGGAGTTTTTTAATCTATTTCTCAAAACTCAAGACTAAAAATGACCATTTTGAAAATTTAGGAGTCTTTTGAAACTATTTCTTAAAACTTATGGACTAAAAAGATTTATTTAAAAAACTCAGGGACTAAACGTGTCTATTTCTCAACACTCAAGGATAAAAAATATTTTTTCCTTTGAGTTTTATAATTTATTTTAATTGTTGAACTTTTAAAATGTCTATTTTAGATCCTGGTCGAGATGACTATAAATTGTTAATTGCTAACTATGCTTTGTTAATTAAACATATGCCCATCCACACATTAAAAAAGAGATCTCAAAGGAGAAATTAAACTAACATCATATACTTATAACATGAAATCACATGAATGAAAAAGAACACAACAAAAAAACAAACACTTCAACAGAATAACAAATACAGCAACCAAATCTGGTAACTTCACACTCAGTGAATACCTCAAAATACTAAAGTTGATAAAACAAACACAATAATTTTGAACTAAGGCAATCCACCTCCAAATCCCCCACCAGCTCCTCCGCCAGCTCCGCCGCCTAAAACGCCACTGCCACCGCCACCACCTCCACCGAACCCTCCACCGCCGCCAGTGCCCAGCCCTCCAATTCCAGACCCAAAACCCCCTCCACCCCCACTACCAAATCCCCCACCACCTAACCCCCCACCGCCTCCACCGCCAAACCCACCGCCGCCGCCGAGCCCGCCGCCATAACCAGGAAAGAACTGGAAATACCCTGTCTTTTCACTTCCAATCTCTCCCCCATTATTGCTAACAAGCTTTCTGGGCTCTGAGCCCCAAACTAATGCAAACAGAACAACCAGCCAGAGAAATTTGAAAGCCAAAGAACCCATAATTTTTCTTAAAGGGCGATTTGTTTTATGAGAATTGGGAGTTCTGAAGAAGCAATTTATAGGAAAAGAAATGGATGAAATGACATAAAAAGTTTCTCAAGATATCATTGAATATCCGTGGTTGGGCAGTTTACAGAGCCCAAATCTGCCTTTTAGTTGATGCATTTGTTGTTGATGAGCAATTCTTGAGGAATATGGTTTTGCACTTTTTTGATGTCCCATCAGTTTTTTTCCATTACATCATTTAAATTCTTCTGCATATTCCCATGTCTTTGAAACAATCATAAAGATGAAACTGTTTGATGAGCTCTGTTTTTTTTTTGGTACATTTATGAGCTTTTTGGTAAGGCAGATGAGACTACTTCAAATTGAGTTGTTTGAAAGTTATTCTCTTACTCTTTTGTAGATGATTGGGATTTGGGTTGTGGTCATCATCTCACCACCCACCCACAATATAATGTTCAGTTTTAACTTTTAAGATGATTTTTGTTACAATTTTCTATCTGTTGGGAGATGATTTGATTTATTTTGGTGCCATCAAACCTAGAGGGTTGAAGGTATTTTAATTTAAGAGTTTGACTAAAACAGTTAAAAAATTCTCACCTGAAAACTACAAATCTAATATAGAATTTTGAGCTCAATGTCAAGAATGATTAGCTCCAGCACCAAGTGTCAATACAAATACAAATGAACATAGAGCTTGTGTACATTTTAGTTTTAGCACTCATTTTTAACAAAATGCTATTAGCTCTTTTGTTTTTCAGAGAGTGTTTTTAATTTAAAATATATATATATATATATATATATATATATATATATATATATATATAGTTTGATGACAATACATTCAAAATTAATTCTACTCATCACAAATATCTTTCTTTTTTTTTCTTGAATACTTTGAAGTAAAATTTGATCAATTACATTAAAATCACCTTTTGAATAATCATGTCTCAAGCATTTCTTTGAAAAAAAGATTTTAAATATATCAAAACTTTTAAAATACTTTTCATTTATTATCGAACATGATAGATTTTTATAAAGAAACACTTTTAGTCATCTAAGATTACCAAAGAAACTATATTAAGAACACTCAATTAGTAATTTATAGAAAAAAAGTATTTTTTTTTTCTAAAAGTTATTCTAAAGACACTTTTACTTAGAGAGCTAAATCTCCTTCTTGAGACTCCAAAATCTCCCTTATTTTGTATTTTAAATCTGGATTCTAAACTTTCAAGTTTGTATGTATTTGGTCTCTAAACTTTAAAAGATGTCTAATAAGTTCTCAAACTTTTAATTGTGTCAAACTAGTCGGTGAAGTATCTAATAGATCCTTGATTAATTAGACTTTTTTTAAAATTCACAAACCCACTAAACATAAAAGTGAAAGTTCTAGGTCTTATTAGACATAACATTCAATTTTATATCTAATCAATCATAAGAATTTTGAATGTGTCATAAATCTATTAGACACAAGTTTTAGAGTACAAGAACCTATTAGACAATTTTTTAAACTCATAGAACCATTTAGACACAAAATTTGAAGATTCAAAACCTAGATTTGTAATTTAACCTTTTATTTATCATTGCAAACTTCCTAGCAAGCTTTAAATCATTTTCTTCTCTTCATTTTTAACTCAATTAAGATTGAGTAGTAAGAAAAGCATGCAAGTACTTATAGCCAACAGAGAAAAAGGCAATGGGATAAATTTGAATCAAGAGCTCAAGTTGAGCTTTCTAAAAACAAGTTATGTTCAAAAGGAACACTAATCTAAGCACTGATAAACCAATCACGAATTCGAAGCGTGTCACCCACTCGTGACAAAAATTGTAAGATTTTGAAACTTAGAGAGGCCTCGTGTGGCGACCACTGGCCCTGCCACAAAGCAGAGCGTTTCGAGGGATTGGTAGCTCGTCTCTTAAAGAGGTTGATGAGGTATAAACTCGGAGATAGAACTGCTGTCCCAAGTACTGCCTTGCCCAACTCTCTGATCTCACATTCCACATTCCTACATTATCCAATGCCATATAGATTGCTGTCCATGACTTTGGATATACCTGAAGTTCATCAAAAACAACATCATCAATAGGTCAAGTTTAAGGACATATATAGATTTAGACATCTTGCGTTTGTAAGCAGGAGTTACCTGAGTCGTGCAACGGGCGACCGTGTCTCTGAGATTGTATCGAGCTCTGCTGGCAGGAGTCCATTGGCCTCCATCCATCCTGATCAATCCAGCTCCATGTTAGTGAGACTGAAACTGATTCTTTGTTTCATTGGAAAGATGAATGAATGAGGCGAAATAAGCCTTACCCGACAATGAAGAAAGAGTAGCCATCGATATGCCACGATTGCACGGTGTCTTCCCAGTTTTGGAAGACGATCTCGATGTATTCTCGAAAATTAGTACCCATGACAGAGGTCTGGAGGTAGGCATTTCCCCAAGTGGGAGTGGTGGGAATGCTGTTGAGACTGAAAACTCCAGGGATCTTGAAGAAGTCTGCCAGTTTCAATGGAGTGTCTGCTTGAACAAATGAGACACTGTTGACAGCAAACCTCTGCTTGCCATTGATGATGGGAGCCGAGTTCGCTAGTATAATGGTATGGCTCGTTTTGATCAGTCCGTAATGGTAGGAGCCTTGTGGATTGGGTCTAGGTCCGCTAGCAGTCAGATTCCAGCTGATTGCAGAAGAGAATGAAAACAAGATTTTAACAAGCGATGTAGCCACACAAAATCTTGCAAACAGGATTAACTTCGAAGTAACTGTTACTTTCTCAAGTAATCTAGACATGTTTATAAACAAATTCCATGTTTGGCAAGTTTTCCTCCCTAATTTCGACACGATAGATGAGAAATTTCATTCTGATATTGAAGTTTTCCATAAATATATAACCAAAGTGAAGGTAAGTCATCAATATAAACAATGCTAGACTAACAAGCAAATAAAATGTCAACAAGTTGTTGACAAAATACCGGATAGATCTGGCCTGCTGGAGAGACCAAGCAATCTCAGTGGTCGGGCCACCTGGAACTGGACCAGAAACCTTCTGCCATGAATTGCTATAGTGAAGCACGGCTGTCGTTGTGAGAATCGGAGAGGTAAACCGAGACGAAACGACGACATAGTAATCCTTAGAAGGCTGATCAGCAGTGACCAAGACAGAGTAGGACTGCCCCACATGGACGTCAAGAGAGGAATACGTGTTCTGGAGAGTGTGAGATCCTTCTACCTCCACCAGTTTCATCACATGGCCCTGAATTCTGAAGTTAATGGAAGTTGAAATACCCACATTTGAAATTCTGAACCTATATGTCTTCCCTGAAAACAAATATTAAGATTAACAAACTTACTCTTTGCAACTAACAAAAGTTCTCATTGTGTGCACATCAGTGGAATTATGAACAAAGTAAACAGCAAATATTTTTGTTCACCTGGATCAACATTGAATGTATATCCATTCCACCCTCGACCGTTGATTAGAAGCCCATCTGGAGAGGGAAGATTTCGACCGTTATCCAGAGCTTGTCTCAGAATCTAAACAAGAATGAGAGATCAGCTTTAACAGAATTTTATAGTAGTGTAGGATAAAGGGTAACATCATTGCCTCATAGAATGAAGAACAAGAAAAAGGAAAACAAATCAGGATCCAAATCTTCATGGCAGAATCTGATCAGAGCATAGGAGGCTTACATAATGATTGGTCTTAAACCAGTCACCAGCTAGCACTGTGAAGTCACCCGCAGGAGGAGCGAAAGGAACGGGAATGCCCGGTCGGCTCCAAATTCTGATGCCTCCAAATGCTCCAGCTGCTTTGTGAAATGCTGTTGATGGGAAGTAGAAGTAACTGCCAATTTGGTCCTTTGCCTGCAGAACATAAGTGAAGTTCCCCAGTGGAGGGATAGCACAAGTAGTCCCATAAACTCCATCCTGCCATGAGTTCCTCCTCTGCTGTAACCCGTTCCTGCAAAGTTAAACCCCCAAGAAAAGGTCATATTTCATTCTAGTTTGAGGCTATAAGAAACTCATCCTAATACAATGTCCAAGTTGAATCGTATCCCGAAACATCTCAAATCACAATCAGATTCAAAAGCTTAAGTTGTTAAAGGTAATTTTAGATCATGTCTAGAAGTCGGGTTTTGGAACTACTTTTTGTTTTCTGTTTCCTGTTGAAGAGGCCATAAAGTTGAAGGCACAGAAAATGGAAAATGTAATGATTTCTTCACCTTACTCAGGACCCATCAGATTTAATGCAGTTCAGATCAACAAAAATGGGTAAGCTATGCAGACCAAGATTCAGTGAGAATAACTTTGACTTATTTTAGCCATTAATGTGGTTACATATGGGGTAACTTTTTAAATAAGAGATGTAAACATCTAGCATGTGAACACTGAGATCTACCATAAGATGCCTGCTAGTGGAGAAGAATATTTTAATCTCACAATTAATGTAAGGAATCAATAAGATCCAAGGGGGGAATATAAATTAGTTAAGAATTTAGGATTTGCCTCAGACCATTACTACAACAGGTCAGATTGACTAATATAAACATCATTTAAGGTTGCTTTAATGACACCCATTTAACAGAAGCTGCAACCAAACAAAAATAAGAGACAGACAAAAGTTATTAAATAGGATGTTTGCTCAAAAAAAGAAAAAAAAGAAAAAGAAAAAAAAACCCCTCATCTCAAAAACTCAACAACTTTACTGCGCTAACTAAAACTAAGATCTAGAAAATGGAGGAGAGGTGAAAGTAGAAACTTTCCCAACTTTTCAATTTTCCCTCCAGTTCCTGATTATTGGCACATTTCCCTATGTTATTGGACACAACTATTTGACCTTTACCACTCTCAAATGAGAGTAAATGCACATCATTAGCAGAGTAACAGACAGGACATTAAAGTTCGTTGGCCTTAGTTTCAGACAAGCTACTATCCCAGGTCGAGAACTCCCATTATTTGGTTTGAAACATTCATACAGTTTCCCGGGAACCAAACAGAAAATGCAAGCCATTATGCTCTAATAGAAAGTTAAAACATGATTAGTATTTAGTATTGTTACCAAGAAATGAGAAACGGCTCCTTGAGATAGTTGTACACATTGATAATCAGATTATCATTAGTAACAGCATCGATCTGAGGCCCTGGAAACTGCCCATTAATCAAGATTCCCTGCCAAATGTTTCCCACAAAAACCAATAAGCTCCAAACTCATTCTTTCCAAGAAGCCATATTCAACAAACAACAATGGTTTTCGAGAAAAGAAGATAAAAACGTTAACTTTTAGCTTTAAGAAGCAAGCACTTTCTAAATATACACATAGAAATGAAAGAAGCACAGCACCTGTTGCTTGACTCCAAGAGGGTAGATATTGCCGTAAGTAACTTTCCACGTGAAAAACCTATATGGGTTCTCAGCATTAACCTCATTAACAGCAAAAAGAACCAAGAAAATGAGAGAACAGAGTACTCTGCATTCCCTCATTGCAATATGGAGCTTGAAATCAGCTGGAATGAACAATGTGACAGATCTAGAAGGAAAGGGATTTTATCAGCAGCCAAAGTAGAGAAAAGAAAGGGACCAAAAGGGTGCCTTTCTCTCTCTCTCTAAATCTACCAAACTCTCAAACTCTCTCTCACTCTACATTTGTTTTGTGGTGCTTTGCCTTTTGTATAAGCTGAAGGCAGTATGGAGGCTTGTGAGTTGTCAGTGTTACAGTTCAGAGCCGTAGGTGATGGAGCGAAATGCGGAGGATGGCTCTTCCAATCATCCACCGTCAATCTCAGCTTGTTCGACGCTAATGGGGTAGGCCCTATTGACTTGAACGGTTGAGATTGCGTTGAAAAATAGAAGTCCATGAGATGATTGATGATGAAGACCAACTGAATTTACCAAGGTTGCCCCTTTCACGTGCAGGTTGGATAGTTGAAAAGCTCTACCGATATAATTAATTCAAGATTCCTCTAGACTAGACTGCCATTCCTATGTAAACTCACCGTCACGGAGACTTTAACACCGCCGCCGACGCCGCACTCTCAGGTGTTGAAATGCTCCGACGGTTGTTCTTTCAAGTACAATGTCAAAATCTCTATCTAAAGTTCTAAACAAGTACATATGTTTATGATTAGCTTTAACTTTTCATTTTCAAACACAGTGTTAATCTCTCCGAAGACAAGGGAAGGATGTGGGAGATTCTAGTGGAAAAGAGAAGAAAAAACGTAGAAATTTTACACCTTTTTAATTATAAATTCAAGTGAATGACCTCGGTCTCTTTAAAAAGAAAAAGAAAAACTTTAGTTTAGGATATTTAGTTTAGTTGGCTCGTATTAACAATACAGAATCACATGTAATAGGAGTAAGGACCCATGTGATTGTGTCGGGTCAAAGTTCACTCATTCGTTAGGTAAGTGTCCATCTTTCAAAATGGGAAAACTCCTTCCTATCTTTTCTGTGTTCCTTTATCTTGCTGCCTTCGAATTATAAATAATTTTTGTACCAAAAGATTGAACAAGAAAGTGCTGAAATAGAACAAAGAAAGTGCAGTTCAAGATCTATGATTTTAGATACACTGATGCTGGATCCATACAAAATCTTAAACCCATTGTTTGGTTTTAAACTAGATACAAAATCGCATGCAAATGCATGCATTTTGAAGCACTGCAAATGAAGAAAAACGATTCAAGCAGGCTTCAATCATACAAAACTAACCAAAGAAACCTCGCATTACAGGCTGTTCATTGTCAACAGCAGGCCATAATGATCACTGGGCAAAACAGGAAGCTCCAGTATTTTCATATCTTTTCCCACTTTCTTCTCCTTGGTGTATGATAAATCAGGTATTGGTTCGGTCCCAATCATTTCAATGGAAATTATCTTGAAATCTTGTAATTTACAAACAAATCGATCCAAACGCCTTTGCAATGTCCGGTTCCCAGATAACATCTTGTTTGATTTGGTATCGTATGTCCAACCGTTTTCCCCAGGCCTTAATTCTTCCCAAGCATCGATCCAGCCATCTGGAAAAGGAAACCGACCATCCAACTTATCGTCCCAGTTCATGTCACCACCGAAAATGACATTAGGATTTTCCTTGAGAAAGTCAATGGCTTCTTTGGCTTGAATTACACGCTCTTTGCTATACATTTGATTCCACTTTGGAGGTGCAGGGCAAGGACTCTCAAGATGACTTGTTGCAACTGTCAAAGAAATGCCTTTTTGAACTTCAAGATTGGCGATACAGAGTTCTCTCCCCATTATAGAATTGGCAAATGGTTGACAACTGAAGGATTTCACAGGCAGTTTGCTCAACTACACATTAAATGGATAAATTATATCATCAGCTTAAGATGCAAAACTATTCAAACAAAGCATAATACTAGAGCAATAACAGATTCGCCACTTCTCATCTTCTATCTCTTTGCACAGGCGACAAAAGAACTAAAATAACAATAAGATTAGGAGATACATATATAGATGATACATGAAAAACAACAGTACACAACCTCCAGTGTGTTTTGCTTAGACTTAGAGAAAGGTAGCAAGAAATAATTAGAGTTGGTTGTATGGGAGTGTGGTGAGTGCATGTTGAGTTTAAATGTGAGTCCCATGTGTCGTTGTGCAAGTGTGGATCCCATTTAGTAATAGCACACAAATTTGAAGTTTGGTAGGGCAGGGGTATATTAGAGAGAAAGTCACACCCCTGTTTGGGCCTTCAGTCTAGGCTCTATTTTGGTCTAGAATTTGCTCTTGGAAAGAAGAGCTTGGTGGTTGTATTCTTGTTGCTTCTTTGTGTATGTTAATCTAATAGGACACCTGAGACCTATCTAGTGGTCAGGTCATGAGTCAAACCATAAGCATACTAGAATTTAGAAGATCAAAAATGCACTCAAATAACCATGGGTTCTGGAGTATTTGCCGGACAATCATTAAAAATGGTACTGATTCTAAAGTATTACAACAAATGCCAATATACTCCAAATATTCAAAGGAATTTTCTTAATGATAAGAGAAACGTCAATGTTTGTATTGAAATTACTTGGCAAAACCCACTACTTGAGATGTTGTTGCGTTGATTTCAGGCGGGAGGAAACAACTTGCAATGTCATCAACCATATTCATAATATAAACTACACTTTGCAAAACCAACCCAGAAGCCATAATATGCTTTAGTTATGTTGAAAACAAAGATATCAAGCAAAGGGAGGTAACAAATTTGACATGTCATTAAAGAAACCATTATAAAAACTACACTTTGCAAACCCGACCTGTAAGTCAAAATATGCTTTAGTTATGTAGGAAATGAAATATCAAGGAAAGGACGTAACAAAAAGCTAACCAGCATACAGAAGTATCCCCTTGAATGAGCATCCTTCATGACCGAGCAGCGATAAGCTTTCCACCAGTTGGTAAGATGGAAGATGTTATATATATCTGGAGTAACTTCCTGCGGCACTTTGTAGATATAAGAGGACATAATGTAAAACTGAATTCTAGAAACTCAGACATGAATTTAAAACTGAGGATGGAAAACCTGGAAACAAATAACATCTGGTGAATGGCGTTGGATAAGCTGTCCAAGGGCTCTCATTCTATTACGCATCTCCAAGTCTTCTCGGAACCAGACATTGTAAGTCAAAATCTTAATCGGTGTCAAACTTGTCCTAGAACTAGAATCCCCTGTCAGACACCAAGAAGAAGACAAATTCCCAGGTCAAAAAACTAATGCAAGAAAGACAATGAAACCAAATGACCAATCTCGAAGACAATGCAACTTCAAAACTATATCCTACTAGAAAAAATAATAAGATCAACAAACAAAGTCGAGACAATAAAACTAACCCATTTCAGCAACAGTGTTCTTCGATGCCTTAATGCCACGAAATGCGCCCAATTCAGCGAAATCGTCATTACCCACCACAGGAACAGAATCGTCTATTTTCCTTTTCTTGCAGGGCTGCAAGGGAAAGAACACAGACCCCACAGAAGGATCGGCATCCGCATCCTCGCCGACATCAATCAAATCCTTGAAACTCGAAAGCGAGAGGGCCGGAGCCCGGGTGCCACAGAGTTCGCAATCGGAATTCTTATATGGGTTCAGAAAGGTGCAGGCCTTGCAGGACCATTGAGGGGCTATGGAAGAAGAAGAAGATGATGATGGGGGCGGAGATGAAGGAGATAGACAGATTTTGCAGGCTGCCTTTTGAGAGGGTGGGTTGAGGAAGGTGCATTTTTTGCAGGACCAACTAGACATCGGCACAGAGAGACTGCAAAATGCTCGACGATTTTTCACAGTGCGATGAAGAGAGAGGCCGATTGAGAAAGAAAGTAAAGATACTCTTGTTTGAAACATGAACGATTTGCTCGAGTTTTGCCGCTTCGAGCTCCAATTCCGTCGTCGTTTTAACTACATGAAATGAAGCAACCTTTGGCTCGAACGACATGTCGTTTGGCCGATGGGACAATTTAGGAACAAGGGCTTCAAGGGGGGGAAAAATCAATCCCCAACTTAATATTTAATAAATGAAATTCATACTATAGGCTTTCTCAAAAAAAAATAAAAAAAATCATACTATAGGCAAACTAGATCAACAAGTTAGAAGTATGCTTAAATTAATTTCAAATATTGTTTGAACTAGAAAAAATATCCAAATGCTAATTTTAATTGCATAAAATAACATTTTGATAAGAATCATTTCATTTTAGTCCTTATACTTTTAAATATCAAAATTTATATAGTTTTTATACCTTCGATAATGTTAAAATTAGTGTTTATTGTGTGGTTTGAAGTTAATTTTTTTCAAACTTACTAAGATAATAATAATAATTTCCATATAAGAAAAACAGGATGTGAATATGTTCTAACATTTGTAAAGGGAAAGGGAAAGACTAATTTTTTTTAACCATAAACTAATAGTAGAAACTAATTTTAATATTTATTGAAAATATACCAACTAAGATTAAAATTTAAAAGAATAAGAACTAAAATTTATTTCAAATACATAGGTCCCAAAATGGTATTTTAACATTTTTTAATTCTATTGGTTTCTTTTTTCAATTTCAACTTACATTATACTTAAGAGTGTCAAAAGAGAGACAAGGATGGAAATGACTTCTTTAATCAGTCAAACATTTACATTTATGTTTTTGTAAAAAAAATATTGACTTCACAATTATGTTATAAGCTATCCTTGTACTAAAAGATGAAATAAAATAATAAAAAGTTGTAACCTATTCTATGCAAGCTTGGCTTAGAAAATCTATAAACACCATATTACCCTATTCTTAAATCTCTGACTTTTGTTTTTTCACCCTATAATTCCTTTTAAAAAATGATCTACCATATGATGAATATAGAAATCTATCAAGATAATAATAATAATAATAATATAAGGTTCAATTTTTCTTTTTTTTTATATATACAAAAATTACTCCTCTTAACTTTCCCATGTGCAAACTTAGCTCTTCATACTCTTTGATAGAAATCTTTGAACTTTAGGTCATACTCAACAAAAGCACTTGACTTCTCCTTAGTTCTTACTGTAAAGAAGGGAAAGAAAGTAGCTTATATGAAATTTTCAACCTCCACTTTATCTTGATAATTGAATAAACAAAATTCCTGGATCAACTAAAAGGAAAGAAAGAGAGGCCTTTCCCAGAATCTCCCAAATGAATTTCAACTCTACCTTCCTGATCAAAATATTACATTTCAAAAATATATAATTATATATAAACCCTTTTATTTTCTACATCAGCCTCCTCACCATGGAGCCATCAAAAAGGAATGAACAGAAAGAATGAGAAAATTGCAACCAAAAGAATATGAACTCCCTTCTCCCTTCTCAATCTCTGAGCTGCTCCTCCACCACTGGCTTGAGGGATTTGTGTTGAATTCACTGTCTCTTTAGTTTTATTTCTTACTTTTTTACTGCAAAAATAACACATATAATACTTAGCTCATCACACAGCTGAAACCCACAACCAAAAAACTATCTTTTTTACTTGGGAATTGATAAAAGACAGAGCTTTGGGCTTTTTCTATTACCTTCCAGGAAATATGCAGCTCCCATGACCTGCAAACCAAGCACATTCCCCACATGAGTTGGTGATGTTGTCACAAATCACAGGTCACCTTATAAAATTAGTACAGAAACTGACTATGGGGAGCCCATGTTGCCACTAAAATCTAAGGCAATTACCTACAAATCTAGGGCAGGATTGGGAATCTTTCATAGTGCTGCTGGGGCACTGATGTTGGTACAAGAACTACTATGTAGTAATGAAAAGTACCCCCCACCAAAGCAAAAGATGAACAAATAAACAAAAAGAGGGAGAGAATGAATGCGTCACATAAGTGAATTACACCTCATATTTCTAGAATAGTATAGTATGTATCCACTTTTGTGATTTTGATTTTGATTTCACCTAAAAGACCTCGTTCCTCGTTCCATTTGTTGCTCTTTACTTGTAACGTTCAAGATCTTCTCCTGATAGATATGGAACGAGTTGACGACTACTTTCCTCTTTCTAGTTTAACATGGGATGAGGGTTCGAACATCAAACCTTTTAGTGGAACGAAATGTTGACTAGTTGAACCATGCTAGGTTCATCTAGTTATGTTTTGTTTAATGGCTTCACTGTCAAAGCTTCAAAACCCATATCCCTAATTACCCATTTCAAGAAAGGCACACATCCCAATGTAAATTAAGTGAAACAATGGCAAACCAGAAACAAATCTTGATTGAAACTTTAAGGTAAAGAGATGAAACTCACTTGGGTCAGTGGTGGTGATCATAGCCACACCCTTGAAATCACAAGATCCAGCAGTCTTCCCTTCCTTCTGGTAATAGCTATCAAATGCATAAGAAGCATGATTCTTCACATTGTTAGGCTGATAACAAGCTTCTCCAGGCTGAATCTCTGTACAATTAGCTTTCCCAGGTCCACAAGCCCAATCTAAAGCCGTTTGCAATGTCTTAGTATCAAACTCATCCATGGCAATACAATAAGTCTGGTTCGTCGTGTCATTAGCCAGAAACGTTCCACTTCCAGACACATGAAGCAAATAAACCGGCGTGGAGTTGCCGTAAAACAGCCCCCAATTCGCCTCCGACACCGGAGGCGACCGTAAATCCTCATTGAACAGCTCGTAGATGTACACACTGGAAGTGATTTCTGGGTGAAATGGGGTTCCACTCCGGTCGAGAATATGCTTGATTAGATTCGAATTGAACGTGTCGGCGTTGTCGATTGTAGCGTACGGCTCTTTCGAATCGCCCTTCGAAGGCCAGCCACTTTCAGTGACGAGAACCACCACGTCGGTGATATTGAGATTCTTCATCGAGAAATAAGCAGAATCGATCATGGCGTCGAGCACATTGGTGTAGTGAAGCAGAGTATTGGGATCGACCATTTCTTTAGACGGCGTCAACGGCTTGAAGAGCGAGTTCTCAAGAGGAACAACCCCTTTGTTTTGCATAAAAACGTAGTAAGGGTAAAAATTCATCATCAATGGCGACCCAGTTCTCGAAAGGAACTGAAGCAGAGGAAGCATGAACTGAACCAAGCTCTGGTTGAAGAAAGCCTGCGACGGCGGAAACGGGTCGAGAATAATCGAAGCCGCATGAGGAGTCGAAACGGTGATTTGGGTTTGAAGATTTGCAGAAACTAGGGCATTGTAAAGGGATTGAATAGCAGGAAGCAACAGAGGGGAAACAGAGGGGATTGTTGTTAAAACCTCATCGCCGACGGAAATGCCGGAAATTAGGGTCTGGGGGTAGTACGCCACCACATTCCGGCCGATCCACGCGGCGGCAGTGGCGTTCGAAGACCCAATTGCAAGAAGCTGGTTGTTGGGCACACTGATTATGACTCGAATTTTTGAGCCACTTAGGGCTTTGAGAATATCAGGGTTCGCATCGTAAAGCCTAATGTGAGTGATTTTCTGAAAATGCAAGAACGAAACCAAGTCTGAAGGCGATAATAGATTCGAAACGTCACTCCCAATATTAACCCCAACAAATGGCTGATTATCGTTCTTCTCCACCTTCTGCCCGTTTATCAATGGCGGAAATTGACCTGCAAAAACCCCAAAAGAAAGAAAGATAAGAAGAAGAAGAAGAGAAACTTCAACTTGTTAGTGAATTTCACGTCTGTTTCAAGACTTCCTTACCTCTAGAAGCAGTGATAAACACAGAAAGGAAGAGAAAAAACAGAGAAAATTTAGATTCTGCCATTGAAATGAGATTGAAGTTGAAGATGAAGTTGAAGCTTGAACTCAGCTACGTCATTCTCTGCCTCTGTTTCAGCTACAAATCCTTGCATTATCTAAATCCTTATAAAAAAATTTCTCCTGTACTTATTATGTCGGTTTCCTCTTCTGGGTCTGAGCGGTTGACCAAAAATAATCTACAATTTGCAAAGGCCAACAACAACAACAAACCCAAATCAAAAAAGAGAAGACTCCTTCCGATTTGATTACAGAAAAGAAACCAAGTTACAATGAAACAAATTGCTCTAGCTAGGCTACCATAGTAATTGACTAAACTACCCTCGTGGGCCAACCAAGAACTGAACTTTTTGGTGGACTTAGTGCTTAAGTTTTTGGTATTCTTCCAATGGCGTCGATTCCTTTCCCTTCTAACACGATGGTCGGCCAAAAAGGCTTTAAAGGAGGAAGGGGGTTCGCAGGGAAAAAGGGAGGACTCTTTTGGAAGTTTAAACTGTGTGTTGAGGACAGTATTGTAAATTCACACAGGGGATTCGAAAAAAGTGTCCGTTCTGGACATGTTAGATTGTTCTTGAGGAAAACCAGGCTGTCCCTAACACAACAAAGAGACGTTACATTTACACTTCCCAACTGCTGCTGTGTTTGTTCTTATTTATGGCGCGTGGGTTTTTGAACATGTCTTTTACCAAATCCAACATCAATTTCACTGTGCTTAGTTAATTCCCAGATTTAATATTTCTGCAAAAAAGAAAATTTTTTGTCACATCTCGAATTTAATAATGCTATGATTTCTTTTCTACATAAGGTTTGAAATTGAAAATGTCAAAATTCAGCCGCCGATGACCAACTTAGAATTAAAGAATGGGCACTTTTTATTATGTTGTATTAATTAGTAGTAATTATGGTATGGTAATATGAGAAGAGAATCCTATCTATATCATTCAATTACCATAAGAAAGAGAGGCTTTTGAGGCAACAGCCACAGGTTTTTTAAAACTAAAAAAGGACAGACAAAGCTTTGTACCTTCTTAGAGCAGAGAGTCACGAGCGGCTGTAATAAAGTCACGTGACTCTCTGCATGAAGAAAAGAAAACAAAGAAGAGGACATGGCATCGATAATTTATTAGATTGGTATTGGACATACATTGGTAAAAGTTGAGGAAACAGTAAGCCATCGAATTCAAGGTTGGCTTCTGTGAATTCTTCGAATTTCAAGATCAATTTTCTGAACAAATGGCAGAGAAAGGCATTGGATCCCTTTTGATGAAAAGCTACGATCTGTGAAGTAAACTGAATTAATTATTCAGTGGCAGTGAGCAGAAATCAGTAGGCATTATTTTGGTGGTCGTCAGTCATCACCAACCATAAAAGCTTTGGTTAATTGGTCTAATAATTAGGCAAGAATAGAGAGAATTTAATAACTCTCCCATTGTTTAATAGGTTGTTGAACTTCTCTGACTTTGGTCGAAAGTACATGTCAGTCAATTACCGTTGAGTTATACTCAATTTGTTGATATATACAAATTTTTTAAAATATAATCGATCTATTAGATAAATTGAACTTTATCTCTACTAGTACCTAAATTTCAACTTTGTGTTTAGTAAGTCTGTGAATTTTTGTACTATGCAGAAACACACTTTTAAATTTTAGAAATCAATTAGACACAAACTTAAGAGTTTAGGGACCAAACTTGTAATTTAATCTAATGAATATTGTAGTTCACCAACCTACTTGGCTCACAGTTCTTTCTTTCTTGTTCTTGGTAGCTCTCTAAGTCTTGAAGTAGCTGCAAAAAGAGCAAAAAGAATTGGTTGAATAATAGTTGAGAGAAATCGAGGGAGAATGTGGTTTAGAATTTGTAAAAAGAAAGGGAAGACCAAAAAGTGTTATAGCAACGTACGTTTGCGATGATGATTCGGCAAAATGAGAGCTACTTTTGTGATCTGAGGCCAAATTACGACACTTTTACATCAATAATTTCGATTTGGAAATCTCAAAAGAGTATTACTTTGTAATCATTCAACGGGAACATAAAAGCATGGGAGATTCTCACTACGTCGTGGAATTGTTTGTCACAACAGAGGTATAGAATTGAGGGTGGGGCTTGGCCTCATGCTTTTCTATTTTTCATTTGTTTGTTTCTCTGACGCTACGGCCAACCGTGGGAAGATTAGATATCAAAATCATCGGTTTTAAGTGTCAATCAGTTTAATGCAGTGGGTCAGACTTGCCAACTTGGCTCTAATCGCCACAAGTTGGAGCTTTTAATACACACTACCCACTATATTTTTCCCACCAACTATAGAAATTTAGAACAGAATGAGATTCGAAAATCTGTATGATTTTCCCTTAATTGATTCAAATTTATGAGGAAAAAACTGAAAAACTGACTGTCACACTGTGATGGCTTCCTCGAATAGCACAAACGTAAATTAGTACAACCAAAAGAGACACAAGATCAAACAAATCCTCTGATAAAACAATCTAGAACCTACATCCGTTGGATCATTACTACATCGTTGTTGTGGGAGCCTACGGAAAAACTGATATATACATGTACATGCCACGAATAACAAAAACATAATCGGAAGATATCAGGGTCGAATGCTCTGAGCTTCAAAAAGATGCCCAAGCTTTGATTTTAATCTCATCTTCCACTGTAGTGGTTTGTTATCCTTCCTCAGATGTATACAGTATCCAACAAACGATTGGAGCCTGTGTGAATTTTTCCTTCGTTAATAGCGATCAGACCGTATTTTAGGAATTTAGGACTTGACTTTTGCTATATCATATATTTTTGTATATATCATCGTAGGGCATTCACAAAAGCCATCAACGAATCAACGTCCCTCTTCTCAGATGGGTACTTGATTGCTTTAGATGAGTGTTTGGGGAAAAAGAGAATGGTGGGGAAGGATCCTAGCTGCAGCTCTCGTTTGGCAAACTCCTTCTGCTCGCCGTCGGATCTGAACTTTCCAACTTTCACTCCACTCCCAGCCAACTTCTCAGCCAATTCAACATATGACCCTTCCATCGCCTGTAGAAATTCGACCAAAAATGTCATTTAGTGATGATATTCCAAACTAAAACTTTGTTGTTACCATTACGATTATCAACTGAAACGTTATCATGCAAAATGAATTTTTACCTGGCAGAATTGGCACCAAGGTGCATAAAGAACCACAAGCCAAGGTTCTTTCCGGTTCTCCAGCCTGGCCAAGTTTTCTATTCCAGTTCTGTTCAGGTTCACCAAATTTGGGGAGATGAAGATGTCATTAACTGGGGGAGATCCATTTACGTGTCCATTGCCATTGAGCTGGGCAACATCTTCCTGTTTGAGATTTCCTTTGTGAAGACCGCATTCCTTAGCCTTGGAATCCTCCCACCACCATCTTCCTTCTCTTTCGTGCTGACCTGGGAGGACAGGCCTCGTGCACGGCTCACAGCCAATCGAGACGTATCCTTGAGAATGCAAAGAGTTCACAGGAACATTCATGGTCCGCAAAAAGTTCCATATGTCTTTACCATCAACGTTGGCTACTGGGTTCCACTTGATCAAGCTCCCAACGCCCCCGTCCAACCCCTCAAAAACAGGATCAACTTGGACAACAGGAATCTCAGACCTTGTTCCAGGAGATTGGTCTTTTCTTTGTCCAGTGATCCATGCTCGGAGTCCCTTTAGAGCCCTCCTCAAAGGCCTCACCTTCCTTACTCGGCAGCACTCCTGATGGCCATCCTCATAGAATGAAAACAGCCCTTTGTTCCGAACTAAACCCTGAACTTCAACAGCATCTGGGAACATGTACTCGATGTGGATGCCATAATGTTTCTCCACTGCATCAAAGAATTGGTATGTTTCTGAATTCAACCTCCCTGTGTCTAGGCTAAACACCCTAAATGGTCGACCAGTCAAACGAGCATATTCAATCAATGCGACATCTTCGGCGCCACTGCATTGGATAACTTTTGTTAGATGTTTTGTGGTAAGAAGAGCACAAGGAGATGCTTTACAACTTAACTGACCAAGAATCAGAAACCAAATGCTTTACTAGTAAATTATTGGCGAAGAATGAAATTAATACCCTTGAATTTATAATTCAGTGTTCAGAAAGAAGGTCGGAAATATACTTTGCTGATAATAAAAGGAAAATAAAAACCCGAAATCTAATATTATTAGTTTATTATGTGTGTTAATTATGAATTTCAACAAAATTGATCCAAGCTTTACTCGGTTGACACTTCTCTTCAACATTTCCATTGTGTTTCATTATGCTCTACCATCTACATTTGATCGTAGCTAAAAGCTTGTGGAAAATTAAAGAAATGGGAACAGGTGGCGGCAGAGAGAATAAATAAACTCTGGTAATACGAATCTCTATGGTAAGGAGATGCTTGAAAATGGTCTTATCCTCGAACGACAATGATATATATGATTAAAGAGACACCTTACAGATCATAGATTCAACAGCATTGCAATTTGAACTTTAGACATTTGAGACAGGATGTTGGATAATAAAAGCTAAAGACGCAATTTAATCAAATGGTCCAATAACAACAAACCTGAATGCAATCGCAATGTCGTTGCCAAATTTCTCGAGGGCTTTGTCCATTATTTCCAGAGGAGAAGCATTTTCAAGGTCTTTGGCTAATCCATCATAGTCTACCGTCTCTGCTTTATCTGCCACCTCTGCAGATCCAACCCCAAAACATCATCATTATCCACACCAGAAACATTCTTTTACACAAATTCCCAGAACTGAACTCGGATTCTTGAAAATATAAAAGAACATGAGATAGGGCTACTAAGAAATCAGAATTACCAGCATTCAGGGTATTCGCTGCCAGAGGAACAAGCGAATCATTCCGTTTGGATTGCGCATTAATAGGCTTCACCGAGCATCCTCTTAATGAATAATTGACACCAGCAGATACAAAGTGCGGCCGATTCAACAGCTGAAAAGAACCAATTCGAGGAGCTGCAAATCGAAACGATATCCACAATTAAGAAACAACATTGTATTCAACAGCAATTCTTCAAAAAAAAAAAACCCATTCAAACACGACAAAAACCTTCGACATCGCTTCACAATGTAAACAGGAGACCATATTTCTGAACAATACCTTTAGCCTCAGAGGAAGCGGCAAAATGCTGCAAATTGGAAGCGGAAATTGAAGAAGAAGAAGAAGAAGCAGCAGGAAGCGCCATGAAGGACAAAAGAATCTTGCTCTCTCTTTCGGTTAATCGTAATTCTTCTTGTCTGTGATTTTCTGCAACTCCGTAAAACCGCGGAACGGAAGTTTATACAAAAAGGGTGAAACACGATACATTGAACCTGGACGGAATTTGGGGAATAAGGGATTGTAAACTTGTTGCCTACGTGGCGGGTTTTGATTGGTGAAAATTCCATTCGCGTCGCTCCATCGTATCGTCACGTAGCAATGTTTGACCGAAACAGAATGGCATCTTACGTGGCGTAGTCAATTTCCATTTTTCTGCTTGCATAGAGTTTCTACGAACTTTCCGCCTCTAAAATATATTTAATTTTAGGTTTGGCAATTATTAGTTAGTGTAAAAAAGATAGTTTCAAAAAAAGTTAGTGTAAAAAAGATCTTTGCAATAAGTTGATCTTTTTCCAGGTTAAATTGTAAATGGAATGGCGGTTATTTTGTATCTTTATGATTTAGGTTTAGTTTAGATTTAGTATTTATAGGTTTAAAAGTTTCCATTTAGTTGCTATGGTTTAGGTTGGATTTCTATTGTTAAATCTCATAAATCATTGAGAAACTGTGTTTTTATCACTAGAGAAATCTACCTATCTTCTATTTTTTACTTCATGAACCATAATACAATTAACTATTACCATCATTAAAAAAAAAGTGTGATAATTTCTAAAATTTTGAGTCAAATTGAATCTTTTAAAACCATAAGAATCAAATTGACATTAAATTTAGTCCATGAGTTCTATGTTGATGCCAAAATCCAGACAAGAAACTCGTAACAACAGTGAATTTGTTTATTGGGAAAAAACGTGACGACCTACAAAACAAGTAAAAACTACACACTAATGTAGTGCTTGTCACACTCACTCTAATACCTAAGTTAGCAAACAGGAAGTAAGAAGTGTCAAGTGTTAAGGTTTAGAATTTCTTCTCCAAGTTTGAAGAAGGATATTAATATCTTAGTCGATTTTTTAGGATTTTTCCTTCGTTTGAGGACGATTTAGAATTAGATTCGATCGAACAGGACTTGCTTGGACTCCAGGGACTGAGCATAACGAGAACTGGGCCAATCCCAGGCATGTGCCCAGGGTCGTCCTCGACCCTTTGTCTTTCCGATGGCTCGACCTCGATTGTGTCCTGGGTTGGTGTTGTGTGTCCTCGTCATCTTTTTACCTTTCAATATAGTTCATATTTACCTATAACAATCTAAATTAAAATTAAACCTAAAATATAGGGATTAAATTGAAACCTTTAAAACTATAGGAACCAATTTGAAATTTTACCAATTAGGGAAGGGGACATGTTTGTAATTTAACTTTTTTTTAAAAAAAAAAAGGGAAGAATAACAAAATTTAAAATAAATTTCCATCTAAACTTCAAGTTGCTCTCTTCTTTTCTAGATTTGATTTGAAGCTTTAAAATTTCCATCTATGATGAAGTCGTTAATATTTTAATTATTTGCGCTATAACAAAGAACACCATAAATTCAAAAAATAAGATAATGATCTAACTTGTTTTTAGTTAAATTAAATTAAAAAATAAATTGATAAGAAGTTAAATTTGATAACATCGTGCAATTGTTTTTAATTCATTAGAAAGGGGAGCTTTTTGTGGGTGGTGAAATCCTAAATTTAGGAGTTTGGTCAATTTAAGACAGCTAAAGGGGTTTTAATTACCAAGTGGCTCGGTTCAAGGAACCTTTTTCAAATTTGGCCCATTGTACTCATAGGTTGGCCATAATAAACAAAACGTAATTAATCTATTAATCTAATAAAGAAGATTTTTTATTTTATGAAAACAGTAACCATTATTGTTAAATAATGCTAAAAAAGTAATCGCTTTTGCTTAGCAGACGTAAGGTATGAAGTATGATCAAATATATATGAAAATGAAGTTTTTTTTTTTTTTTTTGAGATAATATGAAAATGAAGTTTAAACTGCTTTATACAAATTATTGGCTTCATCCGGCCAAGATTAGCCTGCTAAATATTAACTTAGTCAACAACCATACTTTCAATAAAAGGATTTTTTTTTTTTTTTTTTTTTTGACAACAAATGAATTCTTGTTATATAGGCCAAAATTCAATCATAGTTAAGGAAGGAAAAATCATTTCTCCATAAATAGACTTGCTGTCAAAATTTTTAATTTCAAAATTATAAGGAGACAACTAAGGATAAATGATAAGTTTAGTTCATGAACTTTCTAGTTTGCGTTTAAGGATCGCTAAACTTTACAAAATAATTAATAGAACCTTGGATTTTAAATTTTGTATCTTATAGATTCTTGAATTTTAAATTTTGTATCTAATAGATTTTGTCATATTTTGAAATATTTAAAAATTAATTGATATATTAGTTAGAAAATCGATTTTTTTTTTTCAATTGAATCCTAAATTTTCAATTTTGAGTCTAGTATAGTAGGTTTATAAATTTTTAAAAATGTTGAATAGGTTAATGACCTATTAGATACAAAATTGAAAATTCAGAGACCTATCGGACACAAACTCATACGTCCCATTAGACATCTTTTAAATTTTAAGGACTTATTACACTCAAAAACTGATAACTTTTTAAATTTCAAGAACTTATTAAACTCAAAATTGATAGTTTAGAAACTGATCAAACACTTTTTAAACTTCAGAGACTAGATACACATCAACCTAAAAATTGAGGTCCCGTTTGATAACCATTTGGTTTTTTGTTTTTGGTTTTTGAAAATTAAGCTTATACTCACCTACTTCCACCTATAAGTTTCTTTGTTTTAGTATCAATCTTCTTCCTTGTTTTCAAAAACTAAGTCCAATTTTGAAAACAAAAAAAAAGTAGTTTTCAAAAACTTGTTTTTGTTTTTAGAATTTGGCTAGGAATTCAAATGGATCCTTAACAAGGATGAAAATCATGGTAGGGAATTTAGGGGAAAACAAGCATAATTTTCAAAAAACCAAAAACCAAAAACCAAATGGTTATCAAACGGGGCCTGAGTGACTAGATTTGTAATTTAACCATAACTGAAAATTTATAAGTGATACTTAACCGAAAAAAAATCGAATAAATGTTGCAAATATACAAGATTCTTTTTTCTTATAAGAATAAATCTGTTTTCAAAAAATAATATATATATCAAAATAAATCTCTTGATGTACCCCACCCCAATGCATGCATGCATAAGCAAAATAAATAAATATAACAAGGACCACTTGTTTTATACAAAAAATGTCAAAGCATCCATGTCAATAATAACTTGTCAATTTGCAAGTACTGTAGCCTCATATACATTAAAGTATTAAACTCCTTTCTATGATTTCTCTATTCCTCTTATTAAACATGATTTTGCAGCCTATGAAGAATTCCCATGCAAGACAAATCCTTAAATAAACAAAAACAAGTTGAGACCTATAAATTAGTAAGGCAGATCTGGACTTGTTGGTTTATGTTTATGCTAATGTGGTCCAATGTTTACTTAAACAAATCCAAAGTTGTTCAATGCAATAATTGAACTTCGTGTTATCATATTCCTCTCCACTGCATTTTCAGTTTTTACCTTCTATTACTGTTAACCATTGTTAGGGACAACTGACACTCCATATATCTTCACAATGGTATGATACTGTTCATTTTGAACATAAGTTCTTATGGTTTTGCTTATGGTTTCACTCAAAAAACCCTTTAGGATCTTTTTCTTATCTAGCCAATATGTGACTTTGATCCAACTCTCAGCTAACTATATATCTGGATTAGTTTTGAAAAGGCTTATAAATCTCCTTTTTCATTATCTGTAGAAGTGCTAACACAAGATCAGAGAAAATGGCAGAGGCTAAACCTGTGGCTCCTGATGCGGATGATCAGTTGTTGGAATGGCCCAAGAATGACAACCGGCGCTTTCTTCGTGCTGTTTATCGTGTCGGTGATCTCGATCGAACCATCAAGTATATATCTTCTTAAATCTTACTCTGAATCCCTCTCTCTCCCTCTTCATTGCAATGTATTTTCCATCTTCAGGTTCTACACTGAATGCTTTGGGATGGAACTCCTGAGAATAAGAGATGTCCCAGAAGAGAAATGCACCAGAGCATTCATGGCCTTTGGCCCTGAGCAATCTTCGTTTGTTCTTGAGTTGAATTACAGTATGTGGCTTTAAGAATGTCTCTGAATCAAGTCATAATCTCTTTAACTTCTTCTTTCTTCAGTCCAAACTCGTGTTTGAAATCATACAGATTATGGAGTAACTTCATATGATATTGGTACTGGCTTTGGACACTTTGCCATTGCTACTCAAGATGTGGGTAAAGCCAATCAAGCGTCATTCTTCTTGGTTTTGAAATTTTCCTGCAAATTGAGATAGAGAAGATTAACAACTTTTTGTTGCTTTCCAAGGTCTACAAAATGGTTGAAAATGTCAGAGCCAAGGGAGCTGAAAATATCGTTAGGGAGCCTTTTGAGGTGAAGGGCAGCTCCGTTGTGCTGGCCTTTGTGAAAGATCCTGACGGCTACGTCTTTGAGCTCATCCAAAGAGGCCCCACTCCTCAGCCACTCTGTCAAGTAATGCTTCGTGTTGGTGATTTACAACGCTCTGTCAACTTCTATGAGAAGGTAAAGAAAAAAAAAAGACTGATCCCCTGTTAGAAGTTGGTCAAATTTCAATGATGACAGGAGTTTTCTCATGAAAATGAAGAAAGAAAACAGCAAAACAAGAACAAATTCATCACATGAACTATGACAGACGATAGGAAAGAAAATGCATCAGAAAAATTTTTACCATCATAAGAGAGACCGTCTTTCTCAGCTTAGCCTGTTTGATAACCATTTGGTTTTTGGTTTTTGGTTTTTGAAAATTAAACTTATAAACCCTACTTCCACCTACAAGTTTCTTTGTTTTTCTAATACCCATCTTTCCATGTTTTTAAAAACCAAGCCAATTTTTTAAAACTAAAAAAAATAGTTTTCAAAAACTTGTTTTTGTTTTTGGAATTTGGCTAGGAATTCAAATGTGTCCTTGATAAAGATGAAAACTATAGTAAGGAAATTGGGAGAAAACAAGCATACTTTTCAAAAACCAATTGGTTATCAAACGGGGCCTAAGAAATTCTCATCATCCTGTTGAATTTGTTTCCATACAGGCACTTGGAATGAGGGTACTTTACAAGGTTGAGAGTCTCGAACACAAGGTGAACTTTATTTTCAGATGATATTGAGCAGATAGATTCCCATCCATCTTAAGAAGTGAAGGCTGATGAATGCTATGATTTTCAATGCACGAACAATTGACTTTGCAGTACGCCATAGCCATGATGGGATATGCAGATGAGTTAGAGACAACAGCACTGGAGTTGACTTACAATCATGGTGTGACAGAACATTCCAAGGGAAATGGATATTCCCAGGTCAAAACTTGTTGAGGGTTCAACTTTCCTTTTAAGTTGGAGCTGCCCTTGATTTAAGGACTGCTTCCCATATATATGGTAAAAATTAGTTCTGATTTCAGGTTGCCATTGGCACTGATGATGTACACAAGAGTTCTGAGGTTGTCAATCTGATTGGCAAAGAGCTTGGTGGAAAGATCAGTCAACAGCCCAGTTTGGTTCGCCAAATCAACGCCAAGAATACCGTTTTTCTTGATCCTGATGGCTGGCAAATTGTGAGTTTTCTTTCCTCATATTAGATGATGAGATCAAATACCTTCAAATAGCTTGTGGGTTTTTATTAAAGTTGTTTACTTGATCTGCAACAAAACTATGGTCGAGTAATTCTTCAAACCGATCTTTTCTTTTTTAGGTCCTTGTTGACAACGAAGATTATCTGAAGGAGCTGCAGTGAAGAAGGGTGTTGACAGTGTAAACCTGATGTTGAATTCTCTGTTGAATGTAAGACAATGAGAGCTTAAAGATTTTCATCCATATCTATATGCAGCGTTGTGAACTAGTTGTCTGAAACTCCGATTTCATGGTTATAATTCTGGCTGTTTTTAACCTAGAATGCTTGTACATAACGCAAAAATAAAGAGCTTATAAAATGAGAGGATAAAAATAATATTATGCACAAAGCAGACAATCATTTTTTTTTTGTTCAACATGTGAGAACGGGATCTTAAACCTCTTGATTAAATGTATATGTCTTAATTAGATGAGCTAGGTTTGGATTGACAAAGTAGGTAATAGATTCAATGTTCATTTATTTTGAACAAGGCAATCAAGGACCGGAAGATGTTGCATGTCGAATGAAATATAATTTGACCAGAATCTCTTTATTCAAGAAAACATATATCTAATACTGATTGGTCGGTGGTTTACCTAATCTCAACCGGACTAAGGTTATTATCATGACACCCTTTAATTTGCATGAGCAAATACCTCCATGTATAATCCATACAAGAGTAATATCTTAGAAAAATATGAGAATAAGAAAAAATAAATAAATGAAAGGATTGATCTACTAATCTGAGGGTGGCTGAAAACGCCCCAAGTCATACATGAAGGCTTCAATCAATTGAGTTTAGTTTTCACTACTGGATAATGACTCTCTCTACTAAATACCATTATCAACTGCCCAGTATATGGAAACTTTGAACCATTAATCTCACGGTGGCTGAAAAATTCACTCCACGTACATATATAATAAGAAGAATGTCCAAGTGCCTGTACCTGAAATGAAACTCAACTTTGGAGCCATCAGTAGGAGAAGGACAAGCATCAGTTGCAGAAAGCGGCCCTGCAAGTAGTTCGAATACTTGGATCGTTTATTCGTTGGTTCAAAATTCAATCTAGAACAGCGAGCAATTAAATAGATATGAAATTTCAAAGTGTGACGTTCTTTATAGCAGCTAAAATCAACTCACTATGACAAAAATTCTCAATGATCGCCGCAATTCCTAGGGCTCCTTGTCATCCGTACAATCAATCCCCTCAGAATACAACACAGGGACAGAACGCTTAGACGCCAAATTCGAGGCAAACGAATCTAGAACAGTTAATTCTAGAACAAGAGTTCAAGCACCTTTACAGATGCCCGCAACTTTCAGAGCCATTGTCAAACCACAGCTATGCCTATGCGAAGCCACATTGCAATGTTGAACTGAAATCCACATTCACCATTAGACGATATTTGATCAGAGATTCAGAGGTTTGCAATGCCAGTTTCTGTAAGACCACCCACGAAACAATTGCCACGGCAACGACAAGGAATTGTGAACTGGCAGGGGCGGGCTAAGATTCCTACTGCCCCGTGAGAAGAAACGTAATGTTCTTGACCATTTTCAGAGAAAACTGGTGAACTGAAATGCTGCTGGTTTATCGTGTTATTCAGAGGGAAGAAGCTAAATTAATGCTTATTATAATTTCGTATTTGTTGAGCATTCGGACAGTGGCCGAGGAGAAATAGAAATGGAATTGGAATTGCTCCTCTCATGATTTTGCAGCAATTGATTTGACAATCTTTAGTATAATTGTGGATTTGTAGATCTGAAAAGCATTCCAAGCATTTCAATTAGCTTAGACTCTTTCGAATGAAGTGGCAAGTTGATTAACATTTTAATGAAGCAAACGTAAAAACGCCAGAGATATACATTTCCATGAAATAGACATTAGAATTTGGTAGTGGAAATCATGGATTCTCACCATACAAACACCCACACATTTCTTTAAGTTTGGGCGGGGGAGAACACTGTCAAATCCAGATCCCAACTTAATGATGTCCTTATGGAGCAAACATACACTAACACTAGTTGTGCCCCACAGGCAGAAGGAAAGAAAGGCCTAAGATAATCAGAAATGGACAAGTTGGTGAGAGAACTGACTTGGGGAAGAAAGCAGAGAGAATTTACAGCTTTTTAAGTTCTATTTACACAGATGAATTTTGATTTGAAGCAATCAGAATCCAAAGGTGTTCTCTCCACTGTAAGTCATGTAGAGAAAACCATCTTCGTCCTTGTTTTCTTCATAGATTGATGACATCAAAGCAGCTGTGACAATAGAATACGCATATTAAACAATGCAAAAGCAATTATTCATGCTATCATGTGAAATATATATATATATATATTAAAAGAAACAGAAATTCAGCTGACCAGTTGGAGGTAGTGTATTTTGGATAAAGATGAAAATAGCCTTCTCGGGACTAAGCTTAATTCTTTTCCGGACAACATAAACAAACTGCCCAACAGTAAGGTCAGCAGGGACAAGGTACCTGAAACCATGGAAAAGGGAAGAAATATTATACAATCATGAGATAGTTATATTGCCCCACCCAATTATGTGCACTCGAATGTAATATGAAAATTAAACTCCTTCCAAATTTGGTCAATGATTGACACCAACACCTACAACTTGAGATAAATGCAACTAAGCATTGAAAATGGTCTTGGCCTTGTATTAATAAAGACAAGGTTTAACCATGGAGGTTAGCTTGACATGAAGAGCATGAAGGTTGGTGGTTTGCCTCACCATGTGCACGCCCCACCAACCCCCGCCCCGCCCCCCAAACTGTCGCGAGTCTTAGACAACATTGGAGAGACATTTTTTTAAACTCAAATTCAATGGACAACATTGGAGAATGTTGATACTAGAGTAAGTTCTTATTTGGCCTTGGTGTGGGGTATCGTGGTGTAGCATAGTCTAAGAACGTAGGACGACAACACCAAGTCACCCCATTTTGTGGGTGTCATACATCCAACATCCATTGTAGTAATATGAAAATTAAACTCCTTCCAAATTTGGTCAATGATTATTCCACCACCAGCCAAAAGAACTAGGTACTCTTGCCGCCGTATACTTCCTACCAACCCTAGAACAAAAATGTGCCACTGCACTTGTATATACATTCAAGACTCCACCCCATCCTACCATCTTGCTTCGTAAATTTTATGGAAATGAAAGAATAAGCCAGCACCCAATCATAGAAACCAAGTTCTGGAGTTAAATCATATTGACATAGAAAAATTGGTTTATATAAAATCAAGTCATTATGGAACTTACTTCTTCTTATCAATGTCAGGAATGTCACTCCTTTCAGCTTTCTCCACAATCACCTGCAATTAAATCACATTAACATAGAAAAATTGTAGTGGGCTCAGTGCCAAACACTATGACGAAAGTTTAACATTCTTACGGGAATTCTATCAGGGTATTTCTCCCTGATGCGAGCAGCTTCAGCTTGTCTCCTTTCTAGAACATAGGAGAAATAGTTTTAGAACAAAGTAAAGAGCATGCACGACTGGAGTGGAAATGTGAGTTTGACTGAATGTGACTGAAACAATATCAAAAGGAGGCTTAGAGAGAGCGCAAAATGAAAAGACTGATCTTTCAATTAACCGCGGAGACCAAATGTACGGCGGAAACAGGTTTTCACCCTAAAGAACCCTCTCTCACATCAAGATTCCAGCGAAAAGAGAACGCAAAAAAAACGTAAAATTAGCCCTATTACAGAAAAAGGATAAAACATCAAACCCAAAAACTTAAATTACAAGCCAATTAAGCACCAAAACTACACGAAAACTGACATGATCCTTCACAGAACACGAAAAAAAAGGCAATTAAAGAAATGATTAACAAAAAGGTCAAATTGTCAAAAGAAAAACCTAGAGGATGTTCGAGCTTGAACGAGCTTTTAGCCATGGGGAATCTCAAATGTTTTCTGCGAAATGAAACATCAGATCATTACAACTCAAAATTCGATGCCCAGAAGTTCAAAGAATACAAAATCGAAAACAGCGATTGAACAAAACAAAAGAAAAAACGAGAAACTAAGAACAATAATTCTGTAAAGAGCATACCGAGGCAGAATCGAAGCAATCAGTGGCTACGATACCTATTGGCTGAGCTAATTAAATGAAAATGACCAAAGAAACAGGAAAATCAAGTTGTGAGAGATTGATCGTAAAATAACGGCCGAAGACTTGCAGACGAAGAAGCGTACCTGAGTTTTCTTGTCAACTCCACCACGTTAACCCAATAAACCCTTTATCTATGATCAAATTGCTTGCATAGCAAGCTATTCCAGTAAACCAGGCCCATTTAAATCGATGTTAGGCCCACTCCTTTCAAACCCAATCTTGGGGCCCAAAGTCTTAACTCAGGCCCAACGATGAATGAATTTGCCGGGCCCAACCACCAACTACTTCTCAGTTTTTCATTTTTCTTTCTTTTTCTTTTTTCTTTTTATTCTTTCTTTTTAATTCAATTATTTCTCAGTTTCTAGCTACATTGAATAATTATCTTGTTTATCCAAATCAATCAATCAAACAAATTTGTAACCCTTCACAAATATACTAGGCATAAACGTTGAAATATCTATTACTCTGAAAGTTCAAATCTCCACCCCTATATTTTTTTACTAAAAGAATGAAAAAAATACTCATTTTATGAGTAGACTACAAAAATATATATTCTACATGTAAAATTTTGGGAATAAATCAACTTTAACACATGAGAATATTATTATTGACAATTTTTTCAAATGAAAGTCTATCAAAGATTAAATTTGGTAAAACCTATGTAAGTTTAAAGTAAATATTACATCGCTTACCAAGGTGTTAAAAAGAAGTGTAATTTGATGAAATTGAAAGTTCAGCGTAAAATTTATATGCTTGACTGGGTGAAAAGTAATGGTTCTCCTAAAATTTTAAGTTTCTTACCTACTATTTTTTATGTAGTGTATGTATTTGTATTTGTATAGTATACCCATAAAATGAGTACCTTTTTGGTTGGTTTATTTTTAGAATATCACATCACAAATTAGGAGAACGAAGTTCGAAGTTACAATCCCTTAGAGATGATACTAATATCTAATTACTCGAGCGAGGTTGGCTCCAACCCATAAAAAATATGAAGAAGGAGAAGAATTAATAATTGTATAGTTGTGAAATATATTAATGTTAATACAACAAGAAGCTTAAGCTGCAAATAAATTACTACTTCATCAAGTAAAAGTATAACCCTTCCCTCCAAAGCTGTTAACATATGGATCAAAACCTATATCAGATCAATGAGACAAAAATGAGGATAGTATTTCATCTTTCATTCCCTCAAGTTCATAAAATCCTTGTTTGCTGAGTTTCTCTCATTCAAAAGCTTGCACTCCATAAAGAAGTCTCATTTTCAGCACACTTTTGGTGAACTTCACTCATCCTTTCAACTGAGTTGCAGATTCCACTGCATCTCCAATCAAATGAAGCCACACAAACTTCACCTCTCAAAGCTTTTGTCTCACAATCTACACAAACAAGTCATTGACTGAACCATTAGGCTTGTAAAATTGGGTGGTTTTGATTTGAAAAAGTAGTTCATTTTGTGCAGCAAAAACAATGCAGGCTCAGAAATGGATGAAAGCTGAGAACTTACCAGGTGGGGTGCTGCAACACAGTTTCTTATCATCCACTTGCTCCACATCTAAACCAATAAACCAAGATCCTAATGAAACATCTTCATTGGCATACTTGTGCAGCACTTCCCTGAAGGTTGATAAACAAAGCAATGAAAGAATGAATGAGTTTACGTCGTTTGATCGCGATCGAAGCTACTTCGAGATGATTTTGTAAGAACTTAACTGGTTTTGCAAGATGTAAGTAGCCAAGTCTTTTGAGATTCCATATAACTGTCCTGTAGCATGTCGGAAATAGTTATTTCCCTCATCGCCGAATCTCAAATACTCCGGTTCGTGGTACTTTACTCCTCTGTACCAAATCCATGGGGTAAGAATATGTGTTTTATGAGCTAAAACATACAAGTTACTCTTACTTTTTAGAGAGGACGGGTCCGGACTTCATACAACCGATGTAAACCCGAGGTTTATTCCGATGTCCAACCAGGGTTGCTCCGAGCGCAGCTGTAGTAGATGAAAAGATATTAAGCTTAAATATTTGAGGATACACTATTCTTATTGCATCAACAGTCTGGCATATATGATATCAGTTAACAGTTCAAAACAGGAGATGTTGTCTTGTTGTATTCTCACCTAAGTTCACATGGATGTCGTCGTCGACTTTGACATAAAATTCGGCATCCCACAAAGAAACAGCTGTGGCAAAGTAAGTCTTCGTCTTGGCCGATAATTCGAGGTAACCCTCAACATGATTCTGATTATAACATTTGAACCAACATGAGCAAACTTCCATCAGATACCAAATTCTGATCTTTGATTATTCTCTTCAACTAAAAACTAAAGAAAACATTGATGGAAACAGGTAAAACAAGAACAAGAGTAGCTATGGCAATGGATGGACAGTGTTACCAGCCTCAGGAAGTCTCCATGTTCACGTTCCTCTGCATCAAGCGACTTGTCGAGTATACTGCCAGGCGTTGCGCTATCAACCAATACAAAGTAATAGTTGTTATCCATTCTTCATAGTAGAGTATAACTTAACAAGAACAAAATTATTGTTCTTCGTTTACCTACGGCCGATAACGAAACGAATGACTATGCCTTTCTCTTCCTCCAACTTCTTTCTTTTATCACCTATTAAGATTGCATTATTAACATCACTATCAGTTTAAGCAGATGAATAAAAATGCACCAAAATCAAAAGAATAACTTGGGACTTAGCAGTACCTTGTGGCATCCAAGTTGCACGAACTGAATCTCTTCGTTTTCGGCTAGTAAAAGCTGTATTAATTCCTACAACCACTAGATATTTTCTTTTGGAAGTTGGCTCTGCATTCTTTTCATTCACGGCAACGCGAGATTCACTCGATGAAGATTCGTGACCTGTTGTTACAGCTGCAAGTTTCTTCTCCAGATCTAAGATACTCTTAGCAAGTGTCCTGCAGATAACATTTTAGCAGACATTTGCTCTTAAGGTCACTCATTATTGTGGCACCTTAAGGGAGTAAACCAGTTTGATCCAAGCATCAGCATTTTACTTACTGAATACTCAGCTGAGACCTTGAAAACTCCTCTGGCCTTGCACCAGATGTTTTGGTTTTCGCCTTGTTAAAGAAAAACAATATTGAAAAGTTCATCACAAAGAACACAAATAACACAAAAGTGTCCACGAGAAGCGAACCGAAAACAAGATAACGACGGATGCAATTATCCCTCTTAACAAGTTTTCAGTGTTAAGAGTTACCATAATGTGTTGAAAAGATTTTAGTTTCATTCAGTTTGTGAAGCAAAGGGAATGCTTCAGCCTTGAGAATATGATCAAGATTTTGAAGGCAATGAATCACTCACAAGTTCTGGATCATAAGACTCAGATTTCAACTCCATTCTTTCATGGGAGATTGTAGACTTCAGTGCAACACTATTAGCCATAGGCACTATCCACATCCTGACAAAATTATGCTCATTAGCATGAAATTACAGGGTTAGTTAGATGCAAATTTTACGTTGTCGTAAAAACACAACCGAATGCGATCTCGATCTTGTTAGAGTCCAATAAGGAAAGATGTTTTTAACAAAAGAAGATCTATAGGCTGTCAAAACCAGTTCAATAAACAGATTTCCAAGTCCTCCCATTTTTATCAGCAAAACTAGCTAATTTGCAACAGTGAGCTGTACAGAAGCAATTAAAAAGTTTTCTTGAAATGTAACAAATAAAGACCTATTCACAATAGTACCTGTTTGTAAAAAGCATGCCAGCACAAAAGCACACAAAACATAAGAAAAAGGCCCACTTCTTAAATAATACATATCTTGAAGCAAAGTCCAATCCAATTCCTCCAACTTTATTCTTCATAGACATTTTTATCTGCCCTTCTTCACCTACTTTACTCTCAGAAGGTAAAAATTCAAAACTGATCAAAGACAAGAGATTGAATCTAAACTTCAGATTATGCAGCTAAGGAAAGAGATTTCTGCATAAGAAGTGAAAAAACAAATGAAATTCTTGAAATCTAAATGGCTATGGCTAGAGCTGAAAGTGAAAATCTAAATTCTTTGAAATCTAAATTCACTTTCAGCTCAAATGTGTAAGGTGGAACTGAAGGGAAGGATTTGCTTATGGCTCAAACTAGAACATGGAGCCTTTTAATAAGTTTGTTTCACAGCATTAATCATGTAATAAATGAGATTAGTAGAACTGAACCCCATTAATTTTTGAAATGTAACTTATAGATTGACCAATTAAATATGAAGAAATTTTGAACCGTTTGAAAATAAATGCAAATTAAAACGGTCCGTAGTGAATCTCTCTTCCTCTCCCTCTCTCAAAATGGCTCTACTTGAATCCATAAATACTCCAAATTTCCAACCTCAGTTCTCACAGTACTTTTTTCCAGACGAAACACAGAAGTCAGTTCCAAGTTCTAACCTTAATCCCCTCGAAACAGTTCACTGCAAAAATCAACAACAGGGTAACAACTGAGGGGGTAAAGAAATGGAGTAAAAACTGCTTGTTTATGCTTTCCATTTCCAAACCCCCACCAAGAAAGCCAACAGATTTCACATTAAAAATATGGATCTGCAGCAAATATCTCCTTGGATTTGAATTCCCTTTTCCAGTTTCTTTCAAGTGTAGATGACAATGACAAGAGCACACAGAGCAGCACATTTTTCCTTAGGCTTTGATCTTTCACACTGAGTTTTCAGCACAAGATCTGAATCCATGTGGATGCAAAATCTAAATCTAGGGAAGATGAACCTTCCCTTTTAAGGCTTTGCATCAAAAGGCAGAATAAAAGGGACACATAGTTAGAATTTAGAAACAAGAACAGAATATAATTAGTGCTCTTTCAAATTCAAACCCCTTTTGGATTTGATGCAGATTAGACCCCTTTCCCACTAGTTCAACTTTTCAAAGTTAAAGAGAGAGAGAGAGAAATAAAAATGGGGCGGTCCCTCCTGGAAAGTGGAAAGAAAGATGCTCACAACTTATTCCAAATGGAAAGAAGAAAAAAAAGAAACAAAATCTGTGAAGTTCCCTTTTCTTTTTTCAACTTTCACAAAACTTTATGTCATCCAAACTGATTAGGACGAACTGGAAAGGATATTGATGAATAAACAGAGATGTTTTTACACTGAAACTGATGAGAGAAATTCAGAGAAATATGATGGTTGGTTGTTGGTGCCGGGAAAAGGGGGAAAGGGAAAGCATTTTGGTAGAGTCCAAAGAATCTGTGAGTCAGATCTGAGAGATCAAAACGACATGGTTTTGGTATAGATACCAAGGAAACAGGGAATCTGTCCAGTGGAAGAGGAGCAGGATGATTGTTCCTCTTTTTTTCTTCTTCTTTATTGTGGCATTATTCGTGGACCCTTATTCGGATCAGAAAGCCTGTGGAATTGATTTGATGTGTTTGATGCCACTGCCATATCCCACAGATATTCATTTCCCACAAGCTTCAAGACAAAGGGATACAGCTTTTATCAGCAAACAAAAACATTAATGCTGTTTGGTGGGTTTGCTTATACAGTAATGTGGATAAAACAACAAAAAAGTTTGGCTTTTTTGAGATGGTAAAAGAAATTAAAAACTGTAGTTTTAGTTAAGTTGTTTGGAGTGTTTGGACTTGGTTCTTTAAACTTTAAAAAACAACCCACTTTAGCTAGGAAAGTTTCGAAAATTATTCTAATTCAATTGGTTATGATATTATATTTTCGACTAAGATATCAAAAGTTTGAGCCTTGTGAGGGATATTTTTCAAGTTTATGCTCAAATTTGAGGGCAAAAATGTAACTTCCTCTAGATAAATTCACTTGAAAAATACTTGATTTGATTCAGAAAATCTCAGAGGACTTTCCCTTTTTTTCCCCTTATTCATTCTTCACATAGGAGAAAGAGTGGAATATCTACACAGATGGGAATGCTGTCAGTTATGTGAGTGCTCCATCAATAAAATAATAGGAAAAAGTTCAAATGGAAATGAGTGAGAAATGAGAAGACCTTAATGTATTAAAAAATTGCATTGACAACATTATAAAGTTGATGCATTTTGCCTCTTAGTTTACTGGAAAAAAGCAAGCACTCAGCCATGTAAAAAGAAAGCTGCAAAACCATGGACAAGATCTTCAACAACCATTACTAATTCTCTTTCATATCCCAATTTTAAGAATTCAAAATCACTTCCACATAGCAACTTGCAGATCATAAAACAGCTTCACTCCATTTCAAATACCCAAAAGAGAGAGAGAGAAAATAATAAAAAGAACTCAAAAAACCATCTGGGTACCAGATAGAATTCTCAACACACTACAAATTCTCCATTTTTTTTCTCTTTTTTTCTGGTTTTTTTTTTTTCCATTTCCCCTTCGAGTTCTTGCTAGAAACTCGGTTCTACTAAGCTCTGACAGACCATAACAATGGCGGAAACCAAACAAGAAAACACAGAACAAAACGATCATAATCGTCTCTGCCATTTTAGTTTTCTAAAGCAGAGCTTTTTTTTTTCCCCTTAAAACATCACTCTAAAAAACCAGTCTTTGTCAAAATGGCGTTTCGAACTTTGCTTAAATCTCTTCCTTTGAGAGTTCTTCCAACCCCTTCGCAAACAGAGAAAGAAGAAATTCGGCTTCTCGCCAATTTCTGAGCAATCCATTCATGAGGAGGCACCATGTCGTCTTCTTCACCGTCCATGTCTTCTTGGTCTCTGTCGTCGGGTTTTCCGCCGGAACGGTCGCCGGCCGACGAGCCCATCTTGCCGTAGATTTTGGACCAATCGGGAATGTCCACCGGAGCAGAGGATCGATTAGTCGCCATCTGGGTTTCGTGTGTTCTTGTCGAAATGGATTTCGGGATCATTTTTGGAGCAGATGGAAGCCGCCAAGTTGAAGAAGAAGGTGAAGACGAAGAAGAAGATGAAGAAGAAGAGTAGTAATAATCAGAGGACTTCCTCGTGATGAAATTTGAAGAATCTTCACTACCCTCAACAGAATTCCAAACATCTTCTTCTTCCAAATCTTCACTGAAGCCATAGCTTTTTCTCAGGGCAGAGCTCCAATTCGCCATTGGTATCTGGTTTATGAGAAAAAGTGGAATAATTTCGACCCAATATGTAAATAGTTCTAGTGATCAGTCATCTAGGGAATCGAAAAGAAAAATACATAGATTCTAGAATTCTACCCTGGCTTTTGTTGCAGTACTCTGTAGAAAAAAACAGAAAAAAGCAGAGATTTTTCAAGAGTTCCTGAAATGGGTTTTGTTCATAATCCCAAAAAGCATGAGGAAAATGCCAGAGAAGCTGTAAACAAAGAAGAGGGTAAAAGAAAAGGGAAAAGGGAATTGGTTGGTCTGAAAATCTCCAACGAAGATCACAGCTTTGAATGTACTGAGGCAAAAGACAGGAGGGTTTAAAGGAGACCACAAAAACAGAGAGAAGACAGAGAGAGATCAGAGATGGGTTTTCCTTTTAACTCAATGGCTCATTAAAAACTGAAAAGAAAAGGGAAAAAGAAAAAGAAAAAAATGTTAAAGAAGAGAGAAAGAAAGCAAAAGAAAGTGATGGGATATAGAATCTCAGTTTCCCAATATCACACATTCTTACCTCTTTTTTTTTTCATTTTTTATTTTTAATCCGGGATAAACTTTGTAAATATGAAAGGACAGAGGAAAAAAAGAAAGAAGTTAAAACAAAATTTTACTGAACAGGACAAGCCATTATAACCCCATCTGAGGAAACACAGTTAATGGTGACAGAAAACAGAACAAATCATGAAGACAGAGCATTTGATGCTCTTTTTTAAAAAGATTTATAACAAAATTTGCAAAAGTTTAAAGGGTAATTAAAGGCTTTGATTGTAGTTAGATGGAAAAAGAGAGTGATGGGTTTGTATTCTGACAGAACCTCACTGATTTGTGATTTCTGTAACCTTATCCTCTAACATAGACAACAGCAACTGCTGGATTTGCTGTTAAAGTTTTGGTCTTTTTTACAGAGAGAAAGAGATTAGTTTTTACAGAGGGAGCTGGCTGTCTGTGACTGTGAAGCTACTTTATTTGTTTCTTCTTCGAGTTGCCCAACGTAGGAACTTAGGATCAGGACAACATAGTACTTTGTCTGCAGAGATTTCATTGAGATGTGTAGTAAATTTTTTATGGTGGTTGTTTTGTTGATTATGAACCTATGGAAACTACAAGTCTAGAACTCTCTCTTTTTCATGTGAACTTCCCCTGCTTTGTGGGGATGGGGATCAATTATTTTGCTTTTACTCTCCATGGAACTTTGTTGGTGAAATGTAAAACATTGTCCTTTCATGTTCTCTATATTGTGTGCAAATTTGTGTCTCTTTTTTCAAATTAAAACTAAAAGATTAATTTGAATTCAAAATCGTAAATCAGAAAATATGCCGATTAATTCACATGTCACGTGCCAAAGCGAGCATAGCTCAGCGGTAATTGGCATATACCCTCGACCATGAGATCAGATGTTCGAATCTCCCCACCCCAAATGTTGATGTACTAAAAAAAAAAAAGAATTCACACGTCACGTTATATATTTATCCTTGGATTAAATGTCTGGTAGACTTATTCCATATTGTTGATCTCTGAGAAAAAAAAAATCGTACTAGAGATTTATTATTAATGAAAGTTACACACTTTAGTCTCTAGTCAACGGAAGTTATATACTTTATCTTTAGTCCAACTCCGTATTATCGTCTTGAATAATATGAAATATCCTCTTAAACGAGAATGAAGGGTAGTAAATTAAATATTCATGTCATTTCTTGAAGAATGATTTGACAAAGTAAGTCAAAGAAATGCAACATATATTTTCAAGTAGTATTCCTTTTTCTTTTAAAGTAGAAGACACTTTTTTTTTTTTTTTTACAGAATTCCACGTCAACCATCAACTTTATTTCACGTCTATATAACTTAATTAGGTTAAATCGACAAGTTTGATCTCTAAATTTCAGAAACCTCTATATATTAAAAGTAAGCTCGTTATCTTTCAACATTTTGTTCATCCACTACTTCCATAAATTTAATACTTGCTGATCGCCTAAACTTATCCAAAATCAATCAACCATATATTCTTTAAATAATAAGTCAAGTGCCACAATTTGACAATACAAATTTATCAGACACAAAATAGACATTTCAAGATACATTACAATTACTTTTTAAAACGCACCAAATAAACACAACATTAAAACTTCAAAGATATATTAAAAATATTTCAAAGTAAAAATTTCAAGACCAACTTGTAATTAAATTAACTAATTAAATAGATAATAATTCGGATTATATTCTATCTAATCTCTCCACTACTCACCAAACAATAAAAATTGAGCCCTTTTTTAAAAAAGTTAATATCAAAATATCCAAATTGATTCGTTAATAAAGTAAGAAGAGGGGTAAAGGCATTGGCTTTTTGTTGTTTGTATTAAGTGAGGATAAGAGAAGAGGATGAAAAGGAAATCTCCCAATCAGGAAACCCACCGTAGGGGTTATTGCAAATTGCAAGTTGCCTATGATCCCAAAATGTCCTAAACTTTTTGCCCACCAATCGTGAAACTTAACACTTTTTTTTTTTTTCTTTTTAATGCATTGCAACTTGGATCAACTTTATTCGAGAACTCAAATATTTCTTAAAAAATAAAAATAAAAACCATCGAAAAAATACGAGAAAACAAACCCAGGTTTCGTTTTTGAAATTGCTGAGAATTCAAATATTTCTTTAGGAAAGACAAGAATCTTCCTAAAGAAACTGTGAGAAAATAAACAATTTTCAAGATTTTTTAATGGATCGTTATGCAAGCTTTCCTTTCTACAAGTAAAAATATGTGTTAGCTCATTAAAGAGTGGGAGTTAATTATTAGAAAATATGTGTTAGTTCATTAAAGACATGGAGTTAATTATTATCTGCCACATTAAAAGTTTGCAGCACATGGGAATTGAGATAAGATTTACCTTTTATTTTTATCTTGCATTAACTTTGCATAAAATCCAAAATATGGCCCTATCTTAAAGTCAATAATTGGATTTTGTAGGTATGATAAGTGTTGCAAATTAGATTCACCAGGTGGGTATAGGACTGCCAAATAGCAACTATAATCAATGGCTTTTCATCAATGAAAAGAAAAAGCATGAGAGGAAAAAAAAAATCCTTGCAATTCATCTTTTTATCAGATTGTTTAGTTTGATTTCAAATGTCTAGATTAATTATTCGTCCCTCAAAGTTGTTTATAGTCCAACCAGTGAAGAAAATCTTGATATATTGACAATTGTCATTTAAAAAATTTGTATTGATTTTTATTACAATTGAAAGAGGTCTTTGATAAATCAGCTAAAATCGAAATTGTCTTTTATCCCATACTATTTCGATAGAATTTTAGGGTTTAGGGTTTAGGGTTGTATTGATTTACTATTTTCTATTATATCTTCTATTAAAAGTATACAAGGATCTCAACCCAAAAAAGGACCTAGCTTCAAATTTTAGATGATCTAAGCGCACCAAACCCCACTCCCCTTATTACCTTTATTTCCCAAAAGCTTTTGAACTATTCTTGTCATTGAGATAAAGAGCATTAAATGGGGCATAGATATCAAAATCAATTGCTATCTTCCAAAAAGTTTTGGTTTATGACCACCTCACAGTCAGTCTCAAAACTATCATTTCCACCACCATCTAGCATCTACCACCTGAATGGCTGTCCCAGCAGAAGCAACTTCAACCATCAAAATTATAAAAACACTAAAAAAAAATAATGAACAATTTCAGTGGTGAACAAGTGACTGCATAAACCAGCTGATTTTATTATCAGATTCATTTATTGGGACATCTGAACATATTTCTGTTCACTAAAATGATAATGCTGCATTTATACCTAAGCTGAAATACGTTTGCAGTGTAAAGAAAGATGAATCAATTATTGAACTCCAAAGCTCGTGTGCTACCATAGATTCCTTGGCCTAAGAAATCTTTTAATTATGACGGAAATGAAAGCCAGAATCATAACTAAACCTCTACGGGACGTTGATTTTGAGTCAGATTGATAACGGTATCGCTCCCCTTTTCGATTGTTCATCTCGTTTTTCATTTCCGTGCTGCATGGTAAAGCTCCAAGTAATCAAGAGCAGGCCGGTTCCAAGACCAATCTTGCTCCATCACTCTCTTGCACAATGAATTAAACCAGTTTCGATCATCATACCATGCAGAGATTGCCCTGAAATGAAAATGAACTTTCTTGAATAGAAATTATTAACATTAACATGTATACAATCATGGGAGAAGCATGATGGTGGTGGTAGAATTAATAGCAATTCAATCAGAACCAATGAGCATATATACAATGTTCAAATGTTAGATGTTATGGACCAATCTCAACCTTCCACCCATGTTCTAAACAGACAGACAAAAAGGGTGACAGAAAAAACGAATCGTAATCAATTATCAGCGAGTAAGGTAGGAGAGTTTGTCACTTCTATTCACCTTTCCTTGGAATACCCAGACAGCCATATGAAGAAAAGATATGAATGACGGAAAACTTCTAATGAAAAAGAAAACTCACTAATCAGATTATACATGTTAACTGACCTGTTAAGAGCATAGTCAACACCAGATTGATCTGCTCCTTCAAAATTGAATCCGTTTGGTTCAAGGCCTGCTGCTTGTGCTCTTTCTTTATCATGATCGACGTCAAACACCGTGTCATGAAGTCCTACAAGTAATAATAAACAGTGACTTTAGCGTATGATTAATTGTCGGTTGAAATAAAAAAAAATGCATTTTTGTTTGATTAAGTTTAAAAAATGGCTAATTCATTATTACTAAGTTTGCTAATTGTAACTGTTTTACAATTTCATCTTTTAGATTATGTACAACACGGTACACGTACATCCAAAAAGAATTGATAAATGTATGTTAAATTGAGCAGTATCCCTAGATTTACATGCCAGTTCTTTCCATTAGCATTTTATTTTATCTATGTTCATAATTTTTTATAATAAATAGCAACATGCCAGTATCCCTAGATTTACATGCCCCTTCTTTCCACCGTGCCACTCCTTGGAAGCTCATTGTAATAAATAAATAAATAAATATATATATAATAGATCTAGATATAGATATATATATAATTTAGCTATATATGGTTTTATCTCAACTAGTACATAATAATAATGATAAAAATATAAACTTTAAATGCAGATGTTGCAAATGCAAGTTAAAGAGCAACTATTAGTCGAAATAACTCTAGCTAGCAAGTAATAGGTCAAAAAAGGGAATCTGTCACTCTTTAGGAGGAAAAAATATTGCCCAAACCTCCAGTTTTTCGGACAACGGGTACTGAACCATATCTCATTGCAGTGAGCTGAGTTAGACCACATGGCTCAAAAATTGAAGGGACCAGTATCAGATCTGCACCAGCATATATCTGCAATTATCGATTAGATGCGTTAATAACTAAATCGGAAGAACTATAGAATTGGGTTATGCATCAACATACCAAGTGTGAAAGAGGCTCATCATATGTCAAACAAAGGCGAGCACGGTCTGGGTAAGATGAATGCAAATCATTTGCCAAATTCACAAAATCATTTTGAATGCGTGGATCAGGAGCTGAACCAAGCAATACTACCTGTCATAGCAAATCTTATCAGCAACAACATCTAGGAGCTAATCCTCATTTCATTTCTTAGTACAGCAGGCTTAACATTGGAACAAAAATCAAATATTAGCTGTAAAAACTAAAAAGGAACCAAACTGTAATTTCAAGAAAAACAAGGAAGCAACATGGGAAGATAAACCTGTCCACCCCGATCTAGAGTTCGCCAGATGGCATGCTTGATGAGATGGATTCCCTTTTGGTGAGTTAGGCGAGTAATAATTCCTACTACAGGAAGATCAGACCTACTTAGGCCAAGTCTCTTCTGTAATGCTTCCTTGGCAGCTCTTTTTCCCTCAACAACATTCTCTGAAGTGTAAGATACCTGGATAATTTATTTAAATAGGTATCAGAATGAATTCATTAGTAATGAAGTTCCAAAGAAAAAGCCAGTTAATTCAGGTTCATAATAGAATATTGAAAGCCATAATCCCAGTACTAAATTTCTCTTTGAGAAAAACAGCAAAAATAAGAGGTAAACATAAAATTTCTTTCAATGGGCACGGTTTGTGTCTTCTCTTTGGAACCCTTTTTTAGCTCTTTCAGGGTGGTCTCAATTCGCAACAGAGGCTGCGGTACCATGACTTAGGGAGTGCTTATCAAATCTCCGTTCCGCCGAAAGATTTTAGGTCAAGCTTGTTTCTTTGCTACTTTATAGAGTATTTGACTAGAAGGAAACAGTTGTATCTTTAGAGGGAAGGAGAGATCAAGGGAGAAGCTTTGGGACTTCGTTAGATTTAACTTTTCCTTATGGGTGTCCGTTAATCGAACTTTTCGTAATTACTCTTTAGGGCTCATCCTTTTGCATTGGAATTCTTTCTTGTAATTAGTTGTTGGGGCCTTGGTTTGTAGGCTTGCTTCTTGTTTCGGAGCTTGTTTTTTTTATGTCCTTGCTCTCCCTTTCACTTTTCTTAATGAAAGTTCGATTTCTTATATATACGTATATATAAACTTTCGATGGGTAAAAAGTGAAAATCTATCTACATAAGAGATTCTTTAGGGTAAATTTTATAGAGTGGCCAGACTTCGCTATTGCACTTTTGCACTTGTATTTATCAAATTTACAGGAAATATGATTAGTTGCATTAACTTAATATCTTTTATTAAGAAAAAAATAGTTGCAACAGAAGAAAAGCAAGTGACGAAGAGAACTAAGAAAAGCAAGTGACGAAGAGAACTAAGAAAAGCAAGTGACGAAGAGAACTATACACACTTACAGGAATAAACTTGTCATTATATGGGTCCCATATGTCAGGGTCAATTCCATTCACTATGCCATGAAACTTGTGAAGATGGGGAGCGATGACAGGATTTCCTACGACCTCCTTCGAATATGTAGGAGACACCTGCATATACACACGGGAAGATTCAAATGACAATGCAGGAAAAACTACAAATCAGTTGCAGAGAAGGCCACAAATCAAATGATTGCAACTTAGGCTTTCTGTCTCACCTCCTTTTATTAACAATCCAATCAATTAAGTATGCATAATGGATATTATATTATATATTATATTAGATAAAAGTATAAAACATATTATTAACATCTAGGTTGACTTGGTAGCCAATCGGCTGATGAAATGATTAAGAAATATTCTACCAATCTCTTAAGGTAAGAAATAAAGATATTGAATTATCAAAAAAAAAAAAAAAAAAAGAAATAAAGATATTGAAGCAGGAGAAAACATTTTGGAAGATATCGTGTTTGCATGACATATTGATGAAAGAAGAATTTTAAAAGAAAGACGTTCAGTTAAAGTTTATATCATCAGAGAAGAAAGTATTCTGCACTAAAAAGACTGATAAGCCGGCAAGCCTAATACAACTAAGAAAGTAATCAATATCCAGAAGTAATGCATCTAAAATCATGCATGGTCAAGTTATTTGTTGCTTAATAACGTGAAATTACTGACAGTTGTAGCCTTGTCCGAGTACATCATTGCTCTCCCAATAAGTTGCGCTCCAAATTCTAAATTGTGAATAGTGAAGACAACCCGAGCTTTTGTAAGGCCATAGTGCATGTATTGTTCCTTGAATAACCAAGCAACTGGTGCACTAGACCAATCATGACAATGGATAATATCCTGTCAAAGACAAAACATAATTGAGAATGTAACCATTTGTCGTCTCATGAACTTGCATGTACAGAGAGAGAAGGAAAATAACCATATAAGATCTCATTGCCTAAGCAGTCTCTCATAAGGTAATGATAAAGAAAAGTCCCTTTTTCAACTTACAAGAACAAACTAACATATAAATGGTATATCATGTCAGGCAAAGGAATGAGTCTAAAATTGCAGGATTTAAAAGGGAGGGGGGAGAAAGACTGTGCAAGGCAGAGGGGGAATCCCAAAATCATCTCTTTTTCTGGGGGCAAACAGGCCAGATTTTTTTGGGAGTTCATTCTTAACCTTTTTGGGTGGCAGATTGTTTTTCCTCTTGATGTTTGAGACATTCTTCCTCTTGTGCTTACTGGTCATCCTTTCAAGAAGGAGAAAAAGGTCCTTTCGCTAAATTTCACTCTGGCTTTTTTGCGGCCTACATGGGTGGAACATAAGTCTCGTATTTTCACAGATAAGGAACATGACCTCCAATCCTTTCTCACATCTATAACTTACTTATCTCTAAACTGGTGTAAATTAAGCACCCCTTTTGTAATTATAGTATATCTAATCTCACGAACAATTGGAGATGTTTTTGGTAACCATTGGATAGGTTCACTCCCTTTTGTAATTTCATCTTATCAATAAATGTTTTTGTTTCCTATAAAATAATAATAATAATAATAATAATAATAAAAGTTAAAAAAAAAAATACTGCAAAGCGATTAGTTTGATTTTAATACAAGGAAGATTAATAAAAATAAACTACAATAATCTCCCACTTTGAAATAAATAGATAGTACTTGCACCCTGACATCTACATCCAAGTGTGCAGGTATGCTTTTAAACATTCAGACCACTATTTGCTAACAACCTTTTAATTTTTGCTCCATTCACGAATAATACATAATAAAACCACTACAAAATAGTAATTAGTTAAGTGAATACTTACAGGATGAAATCCTCCTTGAAGTAAGAATTCAAGAGCAGCATGACAAAAGAAACCAAACCTCTCTCCATCATTTTTACAACCATATATACAACCGGTCCAAAAAAATCTAAGAAGTGGGGATAAATATATTAGAGATCCTGCAAAGATGAAGTGCAAGTGCAAGCATAGAGGTGCCAACAGAGAGAAAACATATATTTTGAAATGATACTCTCTAATGGTTCACAAGCAAATAGAAGGTTTTTGCAAGGAAAAAGAATCAATTATCCTTCCAAACAGTTTCTGAGGTACAATACTACAGGAAGTTGCATATGCAAAAACAACTTGAAACAGAACTGGACGTCACCAATCGATTTTTCTGACAAGATAAGAAATAAGAAACAATATATTGAAAGGAAAAAAATGCACCAGTATCAAGAGGGAATATTAGGTATCCTCACCTCTAGCAATCAACAGCCAAGGCAGAAATAAAATCCAATTATACAACCTATTCCGACATAAAAATAAATAAACCTAAATATTTAAAACACATATCTAAGATTTACCCATTTTGAGGCTCCAAAAAGTAAACAGAGAGCCCTTCCACTTTGCCGAACCAGACTTTTATTTCTGTTCCACCCCATAAATAAGTTTGTTGATGATGAAAATTTTCCACCTACATCATGAATTTTTTTTCTTCAAACTGTCAATGTGTTCAGGATATTAAGTAAAACAAGAGGCTCTTGCAGAGAGATCAATTGTGAAAAAGCATTCACGATGTTTCAAGGTATTTAAGCATTCATAACGTGCATCTCTTTTAGAGGCCTTGAGGATATAGTAAAAAGAAGGAACGATAAAAAGCTCAGTATGAATCTGGTACACTAACACTTGAGGATCGTCATGATCATTAACTATTCTTAGCAAACATCTGATACTGAAATCATTACAATGAACCAAAGCAGGTTGCACATATTTCAAGGTTCTCATCAACTGGGTGTTTTTTGCAGTTTGCACGATATAAAAAGAGAAAGAGAGAGAGAGAGAGAGAGAGAGAGAGAGTGAGTGAGACAAGCTTGTGAATACATACATCCAATAATAGAAAGATTAAAATGTAAGGAGATTTACGAAATAATTGGCAATAAGGCTTACATTGCTTAGGTTCAGACAGTCATATTTAGGAAGAATAATGTCCACATTATGGTTCAAATCTTGAATGGCACGGGATAAACTAGTCACAACATCACCAAGACCTCCAACCTGGATAGCATAGTAATTAAAAGAGATACAAATGTATATGAGTACTCTTATCTTGCAATATCTGCATTAACAAAAGTGGGAAAGCATATTTATCTGTATCTAACCTAATCCTTAAGGTTGGTCTGAATTGATTTGAAGGTGTTAGTGTTTGTGTTAGGGAGGTTCATTTAACCAAAGGATTGTCCTAACCAATTCACCAGTGTTGTCGTATCATTTGGTTTTAGAGCATCTTTGGTATCGCATAATTTGATTGAGGTTTCTGGAGTCTAGAGATCAGCGGGCTCATTAAAAGGTTAGTAAAGATTTTTTTTTTTTTTTTTTTGTGGGTGGGGGGTCATAAAATAGCTTTTCAAAATGGTATTGGTAGAACCCATAATCGTTTGTGGACTGCAAAAATAGTGATTACTAGTTAGTTTTGGATTGGACCCCCCCCCCCTCGGGTTTAAGCTCCTTTTGATAGGCTAACTTTTTGTACACCTACACCCAGGTATTTTTTTTTTTTCTCAGTAAAAACTTGGTTTCTCATAAAAATATATATACTAAAAAAAATTAAAAAAAATAATAATAAAAAAACTTGGTTCTCCTTTTATTTTTATTTTTTTTCATTTTTCTCAGTAAAAACTTGGTTTCTCATAAAAAGTACAATGAATGATGAGTCAACACGGAATCAAAAGTTTACCTTTGCAATAGGGGCCATTTCTACAGCAATATGCACAATGTGCAATGGTGGCTCCTTAATTATTCCACCAGCCACAGGTATATGGTAATCCATGCCATTTTTATTGTCAAATAAACCACCACCATCTTCCCACTCAGAAAATACAAAATCCATCATATATGCGTCCAATGGAACCTTAACTGCAGAAATTTTTTTTAAAAAAAAAATCACAATCAAGCATCTCTTAAAGGACACACAGAGAGAGGAGAAAACAGAGAATTTCCCAGCATCAAAATTGCAGCAAAAGTGAAAACATTGATCATTAATCTCACCCAATGATTAAAAGGTGTTAGTAATGGAGTCTCACCAGTGGCTTTCACATGACTGCCACCATCTGCAGGTAACATTTTTTGTGGTGGCAATGGACCCTTACGGTGGGACCAACGATTAAATGAACATCTGAACCATACTGCAGGTTTTCCATTCAGAGGTGTATTGGCAGGATTGTAAAAAACTGTCACTATACTTCCTGCTTGAACATCAACGGGATCAGTGAACACTATGTGCTTCTGTGACAATAAAAAGTTCTTCAAGGTTCTTTCCTTTGTCTCAGATTTCATAAGAGCAATTCTTTCAGCCTACAACAAAGAGACATACAAATTAGTAGCTGCAAGTGAGAGGGAGTCAATAAAAATTTCTTAAAACTTCAAAAAAAAAAAAGAGTACAAGAGTTGCTAACATGAACATAGCTCAAAGGTTAGATTAGATGAGAAAGGAATAATAGGGAGGTTCAAATCCTCGCCACCACATTTGTTGTACTCAAAGAAAAAAGGGGAACAAAAGAAGTAGGAGAGTTGAAGCACCAAGGCTAAACAAAAATATCTAAAGGACCTTTTCAGACAAATAATTAGATTAAGCGCCAAGCTGAGCATACCATCAACCAAGAGATCAAAGTTCAAATCTCCCCACCTCACACGTTGTTAAACTCAAAATTAGACTAAGCTACAAAGCTAAGGAATCACTAAATAAAAGAATGAAAACAAATAAAGCAAATAGGTAGCAATTCAGGATGCTTGATATCATCTGGCATTGAACTGAGATATATGAAAGGTGACCTACTGCACATGTGAATGGATTAAATATTGAGCCAACTGTAAATTTTTGGTGAATTGACCTTGGCGCGAGCAGCCTCCTCTTTTAATCTCCTCTCTTCCTGAAGTTTCCTATAAATCAGGTGTTCTTCCTCAACCCAGTATAGCTCATCAGTAATGGCTTTTGGAACAATGGCATGGAAATCACAACGTTTGTTGTTATCATAAATTTTGGCCTTTTTGGGTGGCCCATCAGCAAGAACCCAATCCAGAACAATGGCTCGATCAGGTACGATTACTGCAAAATGTATAGTTGTGTACAAGCAATTAAATTCAACGAACTATAAAAATAACAATTAACATCAGCCTGCAAATAAAAAGATCAGAGTACTCGATTAAAAAAAATTTCCCTCTTTAACCAAGGGCGCCTATAAATTTACAGCCTTCTTTGATCCCATATACATCTTTCTAGAGCCTTAGAGGAGATGTTGGTCTGAAAACCAACAAGTGCAACATTCTTCCCCCCATCCAATAATGATTAACAACCCGGACCACAAGCAGACAATTCATTTGTATAGCTAAACATCGCATTATGTATAACCTGACAATAACTACCGTCACAATCTTTCAAAAGTATCTATTACGAAGGATCTTTGTTTTGTGGAGGGAGAGAACTTGTCAAATATTATGGTGACAATTGTCCGGTGCCACACCGCATCACCTGATGTTTTCCTCTATATTTTTTCCATAGGAGAGGGTTTGTCTTGTTCTTGGAAGTTTGATCGGTCAAACATGGTAAGAAACCAAGCTTTCACGTAAAACATCAATTATTTGTTGTAAAAAGGCCTTGCATGTAAAACAATTCAAGCAACAAGATGGATGGTAATAAGAGTTCTACATTGCCTGGCATTTTTGCTTAGTCATCATAAGCTATTGTCTCCAAAGGGTTATTTAAGAGTTAAAGACCTCTAGGCTCTAAGCATATGTAGCATTTTTTAAAAAGATTCACTACTTTGTAAATATATCAGAGTAACTTAGCATCTACATGCTGCCATCAAAACACCAGATATAAAAGGAATAAAAGACATATTTACACGTACCATCAGCATAATACCAATCACAATCGTCCTTTGTCTCAGAAAAGACAAGCCTTTCAATAATGGATAATCCATCTGTCCAATCATTATGCCCACCATGAATCCAAAGCTCTTTAGCATGAGCCAGAGGACCTGATCTTTTATTATAGTATAACCTGACTGAATCTTCACCTTGAAACTCAGCAGGTTCAATGAACCAAACATTATCAACAGACTTCACTGCCATTTTTAAAAGATGTTTTAATATCTGTCTTCTTTTTTCAGTCTCTGCCTTCGCCTGGACTCTGTCAGCTTCACTAGCGGCCTTCTCAGCTTCTATTTGCCTCAGCTCTTCTTCTTCTTTTTCCCTTTCAGCCCTCTCTTTAGCAAGTCTTTCTAGTTCTTTACGTTTCTCCTCTAATAAGAAATCTTCAAATGTAGAGGCATCCATTCCACCTTCCATAAATATGCAGAAATCTTTTTCATCATTATTTTCATAGACATCTTTCCCATTAAAGAAGACAAAGTCCATCTTGTAAGCCTCTTTGGGAACATGAATCTGACAAGACCACCAATCCCTATCTAGATTTGCTCTGTTTAGCCTTATAGTAAAAGATTTCCACTTCCAGTCATTGAATGCTCCCATGATCAAAACATTTGGCTCTTCATCCAGAATGGAAAGACTCCTATTAAAGAACACTGTTATATTTTGATCGGGTTTAACAACTGGTGGAAAAATAAACACTTGATTGCCTCCCAGGAAGTTTTCCTCAGCCAGTCTCTCAATTTCCTGTCTCTTTGCATTTGCTTCCATCTCCAACTTTAAAGAATCTTCCTTGGTTAACTTTTTTTCTGTCTTGAGGGGTTCATCTTCCGCAGAGTTATCCAGGACATCTGAAACTGTTGCACCTGGTTCATTCTCCTCTTCTTTCTCCTGTGATCTTTTGTCTATCCCACTTAACCCACCTACCATTCCATTATCTATTGCTGCAGTACTTTCAACAACAGAAGTAGATTTACTTTTCAAGGAGCTTTTATTTTCTGCATCATTCTCAATATTTTTTTGTACATCTTCATCCTCTTGCGAAATTTTAGCTGCTAAGTCCTCATCCCCGATCTTCAATTTGAGTGCTGCCTGATTGGGCTCTGTGCCTGTACTAGATTTTAGCGTTGCAGAGCCTTCTTTCTCTTCATCTCGACTGCCATCTCTTTTAGGGGTGCTTGCTCCTACAGGAACTTTGGGTATGAATCCCTTTGGTGCAGAGCTTTCAAGTTTTGCTGTTGACAATTTCCTAGATCTCTTCCTTGAAGAATCTACAAGGGTTCGGCTTCAGTTTAATCATGAAAGATTATGTATAGAAAATTAAAACTATGAAAATATAAACGTGAAAACCAACTGGATAAACCTGATTGACGTGCATTGGCAACAAGTTTGAACGACGTCCCCGCCACAAGGTGCCCTCTGAACCATAAGGGAGACTGAACCCATAAAGGCAAAGCAAGAAATGCAGATTAAGGTACGTCAATCTCAATTCCAAATGTCAGAAATGGGAAAAGTAACACATTTCAGCAAGGCAAATGATGTAACGCTAACAAAACAATAAGTCCGTCAAAACTCTGCTCATGTGATATTGAAATTCACGCATTTCCACATATCTTTGAACAAACATTACATAAAGACGACACCAATCCTCCAAATTGATAGAAAACGAACAGAATGACGAAAATGAATCCAATCAAGAAATAAACAAACCATCGACAACCAGGAACTCCAATAAATATCATAAATCAAGCACCATTACAACCAAAGAAACAGAAAATCAAAACACAGAACAGTGGTGCCAAAAAACGAAAACCCAACTTGTTTCAAAAAAGAACAAAAAAAAAAAACGAAAACCCAACTCCAGTAAGAACATACCAGTGTAGTAGAAGTCGTAGACGACGCTCTATTTCCATGAAACAGTCTAAACTTCAAACTCCCCGCCTGAGCTTCACCCAGATTCGTCCTCCTCCAACTCCGCGACACATGTGCCTGAAGCGCCACCTCCATTAGAAACGAAACGACAACCGAATGAAAACTCCTTCTTCTTCTTCTTCGTTCAACTCAAAAAAACCATCATCCAAACGAGCTTCAGATCACACTCCCGATCAATCTCCCTCTAGAATTGCGCTAATGAACAATAATTAAAGTAAGAAGAGAATAAAAAAACAAGAACCCAATATGTAGAAAAGAACGAAAGCTTTGAATAAGCACACACCATGCAAGGTTCGGCCGATAAACAGCAAAAAAGGAAATAGCTACGCTCACAGCCATACGAAGGAGCTATCAAACACGAGATTATCGTCGGTTAGACTGTGATTTATGGTTGGAAGAGGGTAAATTAATCAACGGTGCCAAATGGTTTTCGAGTTAATTCGTTGAGTGATGACCCGCTTCAGAAATTGCCACATCAAATTGAAATGTGCCACGTCGAACGGAAATGTGCCACGTCAAAGCATATTCTCTGATAATTAATTTGTAATCGCTCGCTCATTACGAGTTACAGAATGAGAGAGTCCCACGTGTGATGGTTATCCCTAATCAGTCGTGATTTGAGGGATTAGAGCTTAAATAAATTAATTTTGTACTTTTATTTCTTTTCTTTTGACCTGGTGCTTTTCTTTCAATTTAAACTTAAATTGTTTATTGTTGGATTTCTTCGTGTGATTCGAGGAAGAGAATAGGAATTCTAACATGATCAATTATTTATGGTTTGAATCTCAAGAATAATAATACTGATTTCTTTCTTCTTTCAGAGAATAATGGTATTGGTTTCTTTCTTTTTCTAAAGAATAATAATATTGATTTCTTTGCTTCAAAATAATAATAATACTTACTTAATTCTTTCTTTTTTTAGAATATGGCATCATATATACGAGGTGGAAGTAGAATAATGTTAATTTTGTTTCAATAACTCAACTGACATAAAGTTTATACCAAAAGTCTGTGGTTTGAATCCCCCTCTCCTAAATGTGGTAAAAAAAATTATAATTACAGGACCTATCAAACTTACATCAAATTATTTGCAAAATTAACAAATAATTTGACACGTTGATATAACTGACTACATATACATTATGACAGTTTCATTAGAATATGAGACTAAGAGTATATTATTACAAAAAAAAAAACATGTACTTCTAACCTTAAATATTGCTAAATATAAACCTTTACCAACAAGAGTTTAGCTCAACTAACAGAAAAGTGATAATAATGATCAAAAGGTCTGTGATTCGAATTTACTCATCCCCACATATTATCAAGAAATATAAATAAATAAATAAATATATATATATATATATATATATATAAACCTTCTTCCATTTGCAGTATTTTTATATATTATATTTTGGTTTTAAAGTCCTATATAATTATATCCTAGACATTGTTATGTTATTGTATTTTTCCATTGCATAATCATAATTAGGCTCTTTGCTTTTAGACTTGCTGAAAGTACCGATCAAAATGGTGTCATCTGAAATAAAATCCATTTTGAAGAGACAATCAAAACCAAGAAACATTCTACCAAAAAGTCGAGAAAGTACACCAAATCATTCAAAAGAATAAAGACTAAAATACAAGAACACTTGGTAAAATCAAAGTAGTGCAACTTTTGTGAAAGATTTTCATTCAGAAATCGAATCCACCACGCAGCAGCACAGTCTGGAATTGCCTTCAAAAGTAAACAGTTCCAAGAAGAATATAAACTCAGCACGAAGTGAAGAAGCAGAAAGAAAGAGTTACAATTTGCATATATTCTATAAAATTGCATAATTGAATGATATCATGAATATAGAAACACCGATTGAAGTATGTAAAGGGAAGGAAGAAAGGGAAGAAGGGAGGGAAAAGGCAAGCAAATATGGGAGATATACACAAAACAAACATCAAATTAAGTCAAGGCATTAGCACCAGCAACAATCTCCAATATTTCTCCAGTGATCTTAGCTTGGCGCTGTCTGTTGTACACAATCGACAGAGTTCTCTTCAGCTCAGAAGCATTATCAGTCGCATTGCTCATTGCACTCATTCTAGCTGCGAGCTCACTGGCCAGTGATTCTTGCAGTGCCCTCAAAATCTGGCTGTTCAAATACAGAGGCAATAAAGCATCCAAGATCTGAACTGGGTCCTGCTCAAACTCCAAAATTGGAGAGAAATCTGATGTGCTTGTCCTCACTGAATCCCTTTCCACCGTCAGTTTCCCTTCCTTTGTTGTCAATCTGAAGAACTCATCTTCTGCAGCATCCACACAGATTCCATTCACATCACAGATCTCACCCTTTGGCGAGAGAGGAAGAAGGGTGTGAATTACAGGATCAGATTTGACCAAAGACACGAATTTGGTGTACAGAAGCTCTACTTTATCAACCTCCTCACTGACAAAGAGTGAGAAAACATCATCAGCTATTGCTTGAGCTTCTTTGGCAGTGGGAAGAGTGCCACCTTCGAGGAACTTATCCACCGGAATGTAAGGCCGGCGAAGGAAATAGGAGTTACCCTTTTTGCCGACACTGATGACAGTGTACTCAAGACCCAGTTGCTTCAATTCTGAGATTCTGGCTTCAGCTTTCTTGATGATGGTGTTGTTGAATCCACCACAAAGACCTCGGTCACCAGTGCAAACAACCAATGCAACTTTCTTAACAGGTCTTACTTTGGTTAGAGGAACATCAATGTCTTCTGTTTGAAGCTGCTCATTGATGTTGTAAAGGACCTCAACCAAGGCCTCTGAGAAGGGTCTTCCATTAACAACAGCTTCTTGAGCCCTGCGGACTTTTGCAGCAGCAACAAGCTTCATGGCTTCAGTGATCTTCTGGGTGTTCTTCACCGAATCGATACGGTCTCGGAGCTCCCGAAGACCGCAATGAATCGGCGAAACTGACAATGATCGAGCAGGGCAGCTCTGGGAAGGGAGCTGAAAAGGGCTGAGAAACGAGCTGAAAGAAAGGGAGGATGCATCAGAGACGGTGGGTTTAGAAGACACCCACATAGTCAGATTTGAGCAAGACATCGTTTAGCAGCCGAGGTGGGAGCTGAGCTCTAGATTGGCGGAGAAGAGGAGCTGCAAAGAAGGGTTCAGGTTATTTTTGGGGTAAAGTCTTATCTTCATTCATTGGCCATGTTGGTTCTGGTTCGCAAGAAAGGAGTGAGAAATGAGTGGAGTAGAAAACTGAGAGAGGATGAGGTTTAAGGATAACGATTTTGACAGTTGAGATGGCCAGAGGTAAGTTATTGATTCAATTAGTAATGGTGGGTCCGCCATTCTATCTGTCATTGTGGACTAAATGTGGATACAGGTTTTTGAGTTTTCAACCATTTTCCTAGTTCATGCGAATATTCTCTACTAAAGGAAAATCTTACCAACCCCTTTCTATCCTGATGGAATTAATCTTAAGAGAAGGAATAATAAATAATGAAACTCTCGACATAGAATATAACTAAAGAAGAATTATCAGAAACATTCTTCCGGAACTTGGGGAGTCTTTATAAACTATAACACATTGATTGCAAAGTTGATGTTGCTTGAGAGGGGAGATTGATGAGGAACAGGCTCACAGCCGAAGTTAGATCATTTCTGGGAAATTGGATACCATAGTCCAAGAAGGCAAGGCAAGAATTCTGGAGTTATTAGAGCCTGAATTATAAATTTAGCACTTGAATACGAAAGTAGTGAATTAAGACATGTGATACAAGAGCTAACACCATCCAGGAGATTACAATCATAATTTACAAGTAATATTTCGCATCTGATGAATTCAACAATACTGGTAACTACCCATTTCGACAAAAATTATAAGCACAAAATGTACAGCGGCAATAGACTTGCATTTGTCAAATGATACAGTTTTGGAGCAACAAATGTGAAATTTCCTGTTCATTTGAGAATGTAAGATGTCTTTGCTGGGCAATCCACCATGGATGTCACACAGAATTATCAGAAGATATGCCGCAATCATATGCAATGTTATTGCTACCCTTCTACAGTTTCTTGAAGGCAGGGGCTGACAAGAGACTGGTATGTTTGTCTATCAGGGACGGCTCCCTTAAGCATCATGTAATCGTGTAACTCAATTACATCCTCGGAGCCACAACTCTTAACAAAATTGGTGATGAGAGTCGTGTATGTTATAAGGTCGGGAACTATCCCCTGATTAGTCATTACTCTCATCAATTCCTTGGCTTGATTGGTAAATCCCATCTTGCACAGAAAATTAATCATTATATTGTAAGTAACTCTGTTCACCAAACTCCCCACATTAATCATTTCTAGAAACAATGCAAAAGCCTTCTCAACCTTCCCATTGACGCAATATCCATTTAGCAATGTGTTGTAGGTTACTGTATCGAGGAAACCATTATGCTGTAATTTGTCTACCAAGAGTTCGGCAGCATCAACTGAACCTTGCTTGCACAAACCATCTAAAATAGAATTATATACCACCAAGTTGGATTTTCCATCTGCCTTTACTAATTTATCATAAATCTGAACTCCAGCTTCCATTTTTCCTTCCTTGCAACACCCATCAACCAGAGTGCCATAAGTAACTATGTCAGGTTTGATACCACGAACGATCATACTGCTCAGTAATTGCTTGGCACCTGCCATCTTTTGGGTCCGGAACATATAGTTGATGAGAATGTTGTGAGTAAAAGCATCTTTTACAAGGTTTCTTTCAAGAATGTGGTTGTGAATTCTTAGCGCTTTATTGAGATGTCCATTCACACAGAGCCCTTTTGTAAGGATTGAGAAGGTAAACTGATCCGGGAGAATATGCCTATTAATCATGTCAGATAATAAACAAGAAGCTTCTTCTAATTCTCCATCCATGTAAAGCCAATGGATTATGGAATTATATACAACAGTGTCTGGAATCAAGCCCATCTCAACCATTTCATCACACAGCCTAAACGCCATATCCAAGCTCCCTTTTCTTGCATACCCTTCTATCAACGTGGCATATGTTCTCACATTGAAATCTACTCCGTGCTTAATCATTTCACTAAGAACATTTTCTGCAGACTCTATCCTCCCTAACTTGCAGAACCCATTTATGATACAATTATACGTAACTATATTGGGCAATACACTGCCTTCTGAAATCACCCCCATGTTCCTTGCGAGCTTCAGAGAAAGATCCATGTCACCCATTTTACATGCCTCATCGATGATCATGTTAAAAGCAACGACATTAGGCCAAATTTCAATCTTCAGCATCAAATAAACTACAGAGATTGCTTCTAGTAATTTACATTCCTTACAAAATGCATAAATAAGCAAATTAAAAGTATTCACATTCTCACTGTATCCACAGGAAACCATTTCCTTATACATGTTCCAAAATTTATCAGTCTTGTCTAACTTTAAAAGCTGATTCAAAAAGTTATTCCAAGCATGAATAGTAACCCAAAAACCTTCCATTCTCAACTTATTGATTACCTCATATGCACCTTCCACAGTTCCTAACTGAGTGCAAGTCCTCACCAGTGCATCAAAAACTGCCGGATTTGAATTACAAATTTCATAGCTATCAATCAACCCTCCCAAAACTTCCAATGGCGACTTACCATTTTGAAGCATTAAATTCTCCATGATAGACAGCGCATCGTCAAAATTTCTGGAATTGACTAACACGTGAACCAAGGTACAACATAATTCTAATGAATGAGAAAATTTGCCTCTTGCCTCAACCCAGTTGTAGAATTCTAAAGCTAACTGTGGAGAGGTGCGAAACTCGCGAACAACGCGACAGACCAACGAATTCGTAAGACTTGATGATACTTGCTCTAAGAATTTCCATCTTCTCTGTTTTAAATTAACACAAATTGCTTTACAAATGATATCTTCGGTGCTTGGACATAAGAGCTTCTTACCCGTATGCAAACCTCGGCTAAAAACACTTCTCTTCCTCAGAAAAATGAAGCTAAAAATCATAGAATGCTGAAAACCCAGTTCATGAAATTTCCTTATATCTGCAAGTAAAACAAAACGAAGAGAAATCCAACTAAGTAAAGCTATAAACAAACCCATTTACAAGTTCATTAAGAGACTTAAACAGTGCAAATCAAAATATAACCCTAGTTTCGTTCAAATAGGGAATATAAAGTCAGATAAAAACCGAACCTAGTTATCAACATCAGTATCTTACCTCCGAAGCTTTGCCAAGGAAAGCAGACGATACAGGAACCACAGAACACGAAGCTCTATGCTATATAAGTTCTGCAAACCTTTGCAGCTGATGTATATTTTGCTCCAACTCTGGAACTCCGTTAATCCCTCTCGTGCAATCGGAATATAAAGTGGATAAAGCAGAAGACGGCAACGAAATAGAAGCTAGAACTGAAAGGCAGATATTCCACTACTGTCAAACTGATGAACTCGCCACTGAAGAATATAACACCATTGATTTTCCCGCGCGACTCAGTTCCCTCTTAAACCTCCGCCGCCGTACCGTTGTCGGCGAAAAAAAGTGATAGTCGGAACTGTCGTAACTCTCAGTCTATTACTTGGGCTAAGATGTGCCCTACAGGCTTGAGGCTACGATACCGCCCTTTCGGCCCATTGTTTAATGGCCCAATAAATTTCCCAAAATTAACGAAGAGAGAACTGAATGCTATTTAATGTGGGTGGATTATTATCTATTATTAGAAAGATAAAAGGTTGATTTTTTTTTTCATTCAACAATCTATAGATGTAGATTTTATTTTCAAACTTCTGATTTTTCTAATAGATAGTATAATATTTTCAAACTTCTGATTTGTACAAATGTGGTTCACAACCGCCCTGTTCTAATTCCTGAGATACGATGTGCGTGGATTCATGATTATCTAGCGGAGTTTTGTAAGGCAAACGGAAGTAGTATTCTCTCTAATTTGTCTGGAGTTTCATTGACTGATCTAATCGCGACAGGTGAGGAGACAATCATTCATACAGATGCGGCGTTCAACGTGATAAACCGGAAATCGGGATTCGGGATTGCCCTTCGTAATACATTGGGAAATTTAACAGCATGTCTATCTATGGTTTCCCAAATTTGTACAACTCCATTATGTGGGGAAGCGGCTGCTGTTTTAGAAGGTCTTCAATTTGCTCGGACTTTGGGTGTGGAAAGTGTGGTGGTCTTGACTGATTCTCTTGCCCTCGTCCAAACAATCCAGGATAGAAGTCTTGCTGACTCTAGTATAATACTCATTATATGTGATATTCACTATGTTATGTCCTCTTTCAGAACTATTACTTTTCATCATGTTTGTCGAAAGTATAATAGATTGGTTCATAAGTTAGCCCAAGCAAGACTATACTCTGCTTAGCATGTATGGATGTCCAATTTTCCTGACTAGATTAACAGTTTAGTAAGTCAGAATCATTCTCTTTTTGTAACCCAGTGGGGTGATTATTCTTCTTAATGAAATTGCGACTTTATCAAACAAAAAAAAAGCCGAGAACATAATTCAATTCACATAAATATTGTACTAATGACCAAAAGGTCTGTGAAAATAATAATTGAATAAAGTTTTCATTATATATATATTTATTTATTTATTTATTATTATTATTATTATTATTATTATTATTTTAGACAACATATGGGGTGGGGGGATTCGAACCATAGACCTGTTGATATACAAATTTTATGTCAATTGAGCTATGCTTATGGTGGTTATATATTTTGAAATTTTAATTACTTTTATATTGAAGAATGTATATTTTTTTCTGTCATTTTAAAAATACATCCATAATATTTTAAAAGTTAAGTTCATCTTTTTAGGTACATTCACAATTCGGTTGTGGTTTATTGAAGGTTATTACTTAAAATAAGATGGTAACAATAAATATATTATTTTTCAAAAAAAAAAAACAATAAATATATTATTAGATCTTGTCAAAAAAATTAAGTAAATAAATACACTATTTGATAATTATTGTAATGCTAAACACCATTCTTAATTTTTTTTAAGTCAGAAACAAATTCAAAACTATTTTTTTTAGTTCAACAACGTCTTAGTAGTAAGATTTGAACATATAACTCCGTGATCAAGAGTGTACATATTTTAATTTATCATTGAGCTAGACTCACTTCGACAGAACCAACAGTATATGGATTATGGTATCTCTTGATCAATTTACCGTTCAACTATACTTACTCTCATAAAACCAAACCCTACATGGACCATCGTATATCTAAACTTCAACGGAGATATATTATATATTCCAAATATAATAACCAACCTGAATATATTCAGTGGTTAACTAAAGTCAGGAATCTTCGTGTATTTATGACGTAACATTGGAGGGGAAAAGAAGAAAAAAAAGAAGAAAGAAAAAAACTATATTGATCGAGTTGGAGTAACGCTACAGTAACTGAGCTTTGACTTAGAAGGCACCGTGAACAAAACGTCGAATCAAGGGTTGATGGTGGGATCCGCCTCGTGCACAGCGTCTGTCGGTGGCCAACAGTAACGATTACTTCGTTATTTTGCCTTAACAAGCTTTAATTTTCATTTAAATCAATGTATCAAACCATAATATATTTTTAAATAAGAAACAATAAAAAGCATAATATATAATTAGTACTCAGTATGAGTGGTAGTTGATAACTTGACTGGACAAGCCGCGAGCTCCGTCGTTTGCGACGGTTCCAAAAGAAACATGGTTCCACCGTATTATTCTGATCGGAAAAATGGACCAAACCAGAGTCACGAGAACTCTAACGCGCGCCTTCTAATAAATTCCAATAATGAAATCTAAATTCCAAAGAATAGTTATAGGGCAAAAATATCGCCAACGCAAGCTTAATTAGCTCAGCATGTACCCTCGATCATGAGGTCAAATGTTCGAAACTCTCCATCCCAAATGTTGATGTACTAAAAAAATACTTTAGTCCCTCTATTTAAATTTAATTTATATACGTTCAATAAAACTTAAATTTAAAAATAATCTCTATTAGATTTTTTTTAAATAAATTTTAGAAATATATTCCTATGATATATTTCGGTATGAAAATTATTATTATTATTTAACCAACTTCAATACAAATTAATTTAAATTTACGGTAGGAATTGATTTTAAGATTTATTGAAAGTACCTTGACTAAAATTTGACATTTGAAACTAGGAGAGATTAGAATGGAACGAAATTAAATTTGAAGCACATGAACCAAAATGATATTTTAACCTAATAAAATAAGAAATCTCAATTCCTTTTTGTTCCGCTAAAGTAAATATAACTCAGGGATAATTGACATATATCATCAACCAAGAAGTCAGATGTTTGAATCCCCCACCAAATATGTTGATGAACTAAAATAATAATAATAATAATTTTTGTTCCTTTTTTCTTCCATGCTCTCGCCTTGTTGTTTTGAATTTTTCTTTTTTCTTTTTCTTTTTTTTCTTTTTTCCTTTTTGGTAAAGGATCTCCAAAGCCTACAAATATGAAATCCTAAACTTCTTTTTCGAGCATTTTGGAAATTTTGCTTTTAAATGTAATTCTTTTTATTAATTACTACCTTCCCATAAAGTACTTTTTTGATCGTGAAACTTTTATAGGTATTCTCCTTACTTTTAATTTATCCTATCATCGCTAGAATATAAGTGTAATTCGATTGGTTGAGTCATTATACTCTAAAGAGGTAATAAATTCATTTTTTCACTAAGTTATTTTTTCCTTTTAAAAACTTCATTCACTAAGTTTTGTTCAATTTGATATAATATTAATATCAATAGTATAGTAGACACCAATCCGAGCATAATTCAATTGGTTAAACATTATACATCTATTCTTAAGCTCAACAACGTATCAGTTTGAGATTTGAGTTTGATCGAGGATATATGTCTTAACTAGTTAAACTATATTTAAGTTGACATATATGTTTCAAAGTTAGATGTCTGAATCTCCACTCCTACATTATTAAATTAAAAATAAAAGTAAAGAATAAATATACATAATATTTACTTATTTCAAACAAAAAAAAAAAATACATAATATTTACCATTGTTAAAAAGACATCTAAATCATGTCACAACATAGCTTTCACAACATATTATTTGGGCTTCCATCATCCGATGGAATCCAACCGTAATGCATTAAAGTCTGTAACCATCCTTTCAAATTCAGTCGCTTTCTGCAAATTTTCTTTCCAAAACAATAATTATTCTTTAAAATCAAAATTTAATTCACTTGATTGTTAAATTATGCAAAAATTTCAGCTTTTTTGTCAAATCTTAATTGATTGGACAAACTTTTAGATAGCTTAGAGCCCCAAAACTTGTCACCAATAATGCAAATAAAAGGATTATTGAATTTAATTTTTTGGGTTGAAAGTGACAGGAGATGATGATGGTTTCCACTGTGTTTTTAATGTTAGTACATCGAAATGGAGAACTCTAGTCTCTAGCGTGTGTGTGAAATGGAGTGACCCTCAAAGTGCAATCCAAAGAAATCATGAAACCCCTTTTTTTAAGGCTTCACACAAATTATGAAAATTCATCTTTTCTCCATACTCCCTTTATTTATTTAATATAGAGTAAAAATCACACCTTTAATTTCAATCGAAATTAAACAAAACGGTTCAAACTTAATGAAAATATGTGTTTTTACATTCTTTAAGTACATGTCAAACTGTTGAACTATATGCTTATTAAATAACATGGAGTTCTATCTCAAAACCAATTGGCAATGAGTGGAGTGACCCTTGTAGCTTATAAATTGGGAGGTCTCCACTAATCTTTTCAACGTGGGATCCTCAACAATGCTCACTTTAGCATGAATTGAAGGGTTAGCATGCTTAGTAGCATACGATTTTTTTTTTTTTTGAACCACTGACCTCTTGGTCATTAGTACAACCTTATGACAGTTGAGTTATGTTCATGTTGGCTAGTAACATACGAGTTAGTAGTGGTGATTAGAAAGAATTTTAAAGTTAGTGATTTAAAGTAGTGGTTTTTTTTTTTTTTTTTTTTTGAAAATAAACTTCCATTAAAATGTCACGAGGGCAAAGTTTGCACGGTCATAATTGACCAAATTAGAGATCCAATTTGGGATAGAAAGATATTCCAAAACTCACTCAAGCCTGCCACTTTGGCATTTTTAGCAATTGTATAGCAACATTATTCTTCTCTCTTGGAATATATCTAATGTCTATCTCAAGGAAAAAAAAAAATGGCTTCAACCAAAGACTCCACCTCACACCATGATTCAGACTGTCTGGACAGCTCTAATACAATGTGATTCAACAATGATTTTCTCTCCTACTTTAAAGTTAGTGGTTTAAAGTAGTGGTTTAGTTTAGTCATTGGTTATTTATTTTTCTATAAATATTTTGTAACGAATTATAATTAGTGAATAGGATAATATTTTTTTTCCTCCCCATACAATATCTCTTTCATTTTATTCCCTATTCTCTTCCGGTTAAAATTCAAGAATAAAATATTTTTTCAAAAAAAAAAAAAAATCCTAGACACAAAAGATTGAAATTTATATATTAAAAGTTTAATTTTCTCGTAAAATTATATCTGAGATATATATATAAATTAAATCCTTAAGCTATCATAAATGTAAAAATTGGACTCATTTTACTCTCCTTTTCCTTTCTCTCTCCTCTCTCTTTTGTCTGAGAATACAAACAAAGTATCATATTAACTAGAAAAGACAACATCATGAATATATAAGTTAGAGATAATCAGTCTATTTGAATGAATTTTTTTTTTTTTTGAAAATATTTGAATGAGATCTTTTAAATGGAACCAAAAAGCAAATTTAAATGAAGACGCATATCCAAAACTGCACAATATCATACTGTTGTGAAGATACATGGAGTTTCTCTCTCTCCTCATTCCATCTTCTCCACCTTCTACCTTCTTCCTTTTCTTACATTAAACCGTTGAAAGTTTAGGTCCCGTTTGATAACAAAATTCTAAAAACAAAAGCAAGTTTTTGAAAACTACTTTTTTTAGTTTTAAAAAATTGGCTTGGTTTTTGAAAACATGGGAAGAAGGTAATTGAAAAAACAAAGAAACTTAGAGTTAGAAGTGGTGTTTATAAGCTGTAAAACCAAAAATAAAAAACAAAAAACCAAATAGTTATCAAACATTCACTTTTGAAAAGAGTTTAATTAATTTATACAATCAAAAATGTGGAAGGACAATTGTTACGGCCACTATGTATATAATTTGTGGTAAATGTATTTAATGGTCAACACCGTAATGTTTTTAAAATTTTAATCTACAGAGAGAATCAATAAATCATTTGTTCGATAATAACAATAAGATATTTAAGAGATTCTCATCCTCGAGATTCCCTTACTTTGAATACCATACGAGTTTATTGGAAGTCCAAGTCTTAAAAAGAGAAAAAAAATAAATAAATAAACAAAGTTGGGATAAAGCAGTGGCGTCGGCCGTCACAAGTTGGCAACTATGATTAGAAGAAAAAGAAGAACTATGAATAATGTTACTTTTCTTTTACTTTTATATATACTCATTTCAGAATTTATTTATTTATTTTTATTTTAAACAGTTCTGTGTTTTCCTAGAGATGCTGATAAGAAAAAAATGAAAAATTGCAAAACCCAACTTTGAGGTGTAGTGGTTGTTGTAATTAGTAATTACCTCTCCAAACTTTTAATTGCAAAAATTATTTTCAAACTTACACAATTGTTAATTATAATTGAAACTTAAAACTTACTCGATAGTAGAAATTGGATTCATAAACTTTTAACAGTAATAATTAAGGCCCTGTTTTTTGATTTTTTGTTTTTTGTTTTGAAAATTAAACTTATAAACACTACTTCCACCTCATTTTCATTTATAAGTTTCTTTGTTTTCTTACCTCTCTTTTTTCCGTGTTTTCAAAAATCAAATCAAGTTTTGAAAACTAAAAAAATAGTTTTTAAAAACTTTATTTAAAAAAAAATGACTAGGAATTCAAACATGTCATCAATTGTAAGGAAATTGGGTGAAAACAAGTGTATAATTTTCAAAAACCAATTGATTATCAAAAGGGACCTAAATTAAAAGTTTGATGGTTTATTTTATTGTTATATGTAAACTCCTGGTATAGGGCTTGTACTAATGAACAAGGGGTCTATAGTTTGAATATTCGGTCCCCACATGCGGTTAAAAAGAAAATATATGTAACTCTTAAAAATTTTAATTTTTATAATTAAAAGTTTGAAGGACAATTTTAAAGGAAAGTTTAAGAATTTAATTTTTACCGCTAAAAGTTTTAGGATCACAGTCATCATCCTATTTTAGAGGTAGTTTTTATAATTTGTCTTCAAATGAAAGGTTTATGTTTTGATGAAGGACATTTTCATTAATATTTTCAGGATATATTAAAAATATCGATATTAAATTCTTCTACATATAAAAATATTAATAAAAACGGACACGTAGATAAGAAAAATATCCGATCTTACCGACGAATTCATCGGTGCATCGTACAATAAATGGATGTGGCACTTTCTGCTCTGACTCATCCTTCAAGTTTCATCAAATTTCATGAGAAAGTCCAAAGGATTATAAAAATTTATAGGAAAAAAAAAAGAAAAAAAAAAAAGCTAAACTCCAAGAAGTCTGTCAGAGCAGTAAATGAAGCACAGAGCCACTGACAGACAACTCCTAATTGCATGCAAGTTTCAAACCTAAAAAATTATTCAAAAAAACCCATATCAAATTTCCCCTAAAAAGCTTTTTCTTTTCTTTTTAATTTACCCAAAAGAAATCAGCAGTTTTGTTTGTATACAATTAGAGATAAAAGCATCAATAATCCATCATTTACTTTAATACAACCCAACAGTCTCTCTCTCTTTCTTTTTCTTTATCTTTCTCTTTCTCCATTATTTAAGAAGTAGCCAAGTGAGCTAAAAGCAAGTTCAGTGGACAGTGCTGAAAGAACCACAACAGAAATGGGTTCCAGAACACTGTTTTTCTTCATATTGCTTTCCTTTTTGGCTTCTGCTTCTTTCAGGTCTGCTTCTGCACAGGATGAGGAAGACACTGGTCTTGTTATGAACTTTTACAAGGATACATGTCCCCAAGCTGAAGATATCATCAAAGAACAAGTCAGGCTTCTCTACAAGCGCCACAAGAACACTGCCTTCTCTTGGCTCAGAAACATCTTCCATGACTGTGCTGTTCAAGTAATCTCTGATCTGAAAATCTTCTTCTTCTTCTTCTTCTTCTTCTTCTTCCATGGATTTTCATTTTCCTGCTGATTTTTGCTAACCCAATGATGTTGACTTCAGTCCTGTGATGCATCTCTGCTTCTGGATTCGACAAGAAGGACCCTGTCCGAGAAAGAAACAGACAGGAGCTTTGGACTGAGGAACTTTAGGTATATTGAGACCATAAAAGAGGCAGTGGAGAGGGAGTGCCCTGGAGTTGTGTCCTGTGCGGACATCCTTGTTTTGTCTGCAAGAGATGGCATTGTTTCTGTATGTAGATGTCCTTTTTTTTTCAATACTCTGTTTTTCTTTTGCCCAAAATTTCTGAAGATTCCTTAACTTGCCTGATTTAGAAGTTGTTGGCTTGGCTCTTCCTTTTTTGCAGCTTGGGGGGCCTTACATCCCACTTAAGACTGGCAGAAGAGATGGAAGGAGAAGCAGAGCTGAAGTGGTGGAAGAGTACCTTCCAGACCACAATGAAAGCATGTCTGTTGTTCTTGAAAGATTTGCAGCCATGGGTATTGACACCCCTGGAGTTGTTGCTTTACTAGGTAAATGTTCCATGTCCCCTAAGATTAAACATACCTTAAATCAGCTTAAGCTCTTGAGTTCTTTGTAGTTCAACAGAATATCAAAACAGAGGGTTTTATGTTTAGAACTCCTATAAAGTTGTTCCTCCCCCACTTGGTGGGCTTTGTGCTATCTTTCTTGCCCACATAAATTAAATGTACAGTAGCTAAACAGTTTAACCTTTTGAGTTTAATGGTAGCAGCACTAGATCACTTTTCAGACATGAGTATTACAGTTTGGAATGTTTCTTTCTGAGCACTAAACTTGATAAAGTTCCTTGTGGATCTCTGATCTCCCAAATCTTTTGAATTAGTTCAAACTTACCAGATCTGTATCCATGACATCGTGCAGGAGCTCATAGTGTTGGTAGAACACACTGTGTGAAGTTGGTGCACCGGCTCTACCCAGAGGTAGACCCTGTGCTGAACCCTGGCCATGTAGAGCACATGCTGTACAAGTGTCCTGATGAGATCCCAGATCCCAAGGCTGTACAGTACGTGAGGAATGACCGTGGTACACCCATGATTCTGGACAACAACTACTACCGAAACATACTTGACAACAAGGGGTTGCTGATAGTGGACCATCAACTGGCCACAGACAAGAGAACAAAGCCATACGTGAAGAAAATGGCCAAAAAGCAAGACTATTTCTTCAAGGAATTCTCAAGAGCCATTACCATCCTTTCTGAGAACAACCCTCTCACTGGCACAAAGGGTGAGATCAGGAAGCAGTGCAATGTTGCCAACAAGCTGCACTGAATTATGGGCTGAAGTAGAATCAAGCTCGCTCTGGATCCATGTTTCTCTCTGGTTAAGGGAGATGGGAGTGAGTTTGTGGCTGAATAAGTTTGTGGTTTATCCACCTGTTGTTAGGTAATTAAAGTGGGTGTGTTTTGATGGAGGCTGTGCTGGTCACTGCTGCTTCTGTTTGCTCTGTAGGATTATGCTAAGTTATGCTTATTGTGAGCTTTATGTCGGTAAAGGGGAATGAATGTATGGATGGATGTTGTATGTATGTATGTATGGAGGATGGTGGAGAGATGGTGTATGATAATGCTGGTAATTCAGGATCCATGGAAATGCACTTAAATTATCTTCTTGTCGTATTAAAGCTGCACAATAGCAAGAAATTCAGGCTTTTGAACACATATAATCATATTGAATGAGATTCAATTATATGGTTAAAACAATGAAAATATTTTGAGAATGGAAAAAAAGATTTCTTCATACAAAAAGGAGACAAACAAACGGATAGGAGAAGTAAATGCACTTGTGATAGTATTTTGCAATATAATAAGTGAAATTTTTGGGTCCCATATTGGAGAGACGTCTGATTAGCGTAGCCAGATGAAGAAAATAGGTACTAGAACAGAGATAGAAGAAAACAACAATATTAGAATTTTCACAAATTTAGGCGGTAATTAATGGGTGCTGAGCATTTACCTTATCAGTACAGCCTAATCCATTCTAGGTTGCCTTCTCATTTAAAAAATCAATTGAAAGCTGCTAAAAGAACACCTAAATTTGATGATTTTACATCTTGATATAAGCAAGAACTTATCATTGATAAGTTCATTAAGATGAGTGAAGATGCTACAAATAAATTTGGTAACCATTTTTCATTTAGATAAATGGAGGAATACTACAGAAACAAGGACTGGTTACTTAGTCATCAGCTTACCCCCCTTTGAAAGAGAGACAAAAGTAAGGGAATAACTGATGGGGGACCTCAAAATAAAGCAGTGTGTTAAAAAGGAGACTGGTTACCGTTTGTTGCTTGTTGTTATGTTCTAATCTTTACTGCTTGAAGTACTGTCAGAATTACTGTCCGTTTCTTCTGAGATATCCTCATTCTTTGCATTTTCTTCCATAGGCTTTGGCATGAAGGGGCTACAAGGAAAGCTGCAATAAGGCTGTGATTGAAAGGAGATAAAATTTCCATTAGATGGAAAAGAATGATAATTATAAGCAGAAGGGTAAAGTCCTGAATGGAATGAGTTTGGAGGAGGCCAATACATTAGAGGAACAAATGTGTTTGGTGGGAAATAATTAAAGGGGTTTTGATTTTGGTAGGAGGTCACAGCACAGGGACTAGCAACCACTGGATTTGGAATTGAACGGTTATTATCAACTGGTGTCTGAGATGGAGATGGCAGTGACTGAAATGCTGCCACAGCACGAGTTTGGATTGAAGTATACCCTACTAATCCAAATTTTGTTGAAGATGACGACTGGTAGGGTGTTGTTTTATCTGCAGAGCCAGGCTGTTCGTTTGTGCTAGTTTGTTTTTTCCCCCTTGATTTTGTTGAAACACTTCTTCCAACTAGCTGCTCCTGAACAGATTTGTCATCCTGTGTCGAACAAATTGTGTTAAGGTCTCAAAATCATGATGCAATTATAGAATCAGAGCGTCTGAATCACTTCACTGAACAAGAGTACAGAGATTCTAAGTTAAGGGGTTATGATCTTACAATATTGTCGGTTGTCGAGCGTGCAAGAAATAACTCCTCGCCGTCAGCATCTTTGTCTGTCCTGCAAAAGAAAGTTTATTGCTGAAGTGCAGCATTGTGGTTATAAAGTGAAACTAGCAATCTTACTTGGTAAATTATTCAAGTTAGGAAGAGGAGCGTTATGATTATGACAAAGACAAGGATCTTGAGTTGTAATCACAATCCTCCAAAATCCATATTTCAAAATGCTTCTTGTTCTTTTCCTGCCATGCTACTTCCATTGCCATAGTAATATACCTGTAGTATTTCTGAAGCAAGTCCAAATTACGGTATTTGGTTTCTTTGCGGACGAGGTCATCAGGAAAACCAGCCATGAAGAGAAGGGTAATGCCCAATGCTTTGAAGAAAAAACTCCCACTGCGAATATTAGCCAGCATGGCCATCCTGCACATGAGTGGCCCAAAAGACTTGAGCTTGTTTCTTCCCATTCGCTGCCTCACATACCTGAGCATAATCAGTGACAAAATCTTCTAGTTAGTCAATAACTACGAACACAACTATGCAAAGGTAATTTTTGCTCTCAAGTTAATTTATATCAATGAGGAACATAAAATTCAAATAAAGGCGCATGCTCTTCTTGCAAAATGGTTGTCTTACTCGTTCTGCGGAAGATTTCTTGTCCTGCCACCATATTTGATGCAGAGAAATAAGCAAGAAGGACAGTTAACATCCAATGGTCGCATAGCTTTCTCTTCCTCGAGTATTTGAACAGGGCATAATGTTGGATGATGCCTATTGGGGTAGAAAATTTTCCTCCTCACACCAGGATTCTCATACAAGACATGCTCCTAATAACATACAAAGTACATCTTAGCCTATTGGGTTGACCAACAATGGACATAATCAAAGAAGAAAAACTAACTTTATTAACCAACAAAGTGAAAATATTTTACATGTCCAACTTTAAAGCATGTCAAAAAAGAACGTTATAGCTGCCTATGGTGCATGTGAGCACTCTCTGATGTCCAAATCAAACTCCATGTGAGCAAGATGCCCTTTAGGACACAAGTTAACGTCGTGGTGAGATGAAACACAAGATATTTCGAAAACAAACATTAACAAATCTTGAGCTGCTTACCCCAGGATTTTGAGGAGAAATGAATGGCTCTCCTTTCCTTAGAATACTGAAGTGATTGAAGTCTAACTCGTACATCTCCTCACAACCATGCCTTATACCAAGACATGAAAACACTATTATTTTCCTCATGGTATGAGACTGAGCATTTTTCTGCAGCAAGACTTCTGATTCAATAATTCCCTTCACTTCTTTAGGACAGAAGGCTAACTTTGGAGGCTTTCTTTGAAGTGATACATTTCGAAATCCCACATTATAAACTTCATTTCCAGATGCAAGGATGTTTGGTATTCCATCATACAGTTCAATGTTTTTGGTTTCATTCTTCTCATTTCTCTCTTCTACCTCACTTTTAGGCTCCCGTCTTTTAGCTTTTGTTTGCTCATCTACAAATGTTGGCTTGTTTTCCGCACCTTTGTGGTTCTCCAAATATCCCGTATTCGAATCGAGATATATATCTTGTTTAACATCATTGACACTTCTTGAATTCCCATTAATTTCCCAATCCTTGATGTCAAAAGGAATTTCACTCTCCTCATGATAATAATCATCTTCATCATCAGTTTCGTCTGTATCTACACAATCTACAGTAATATCACATTCCTTCAACTTTTCATAGGGCACAAACTGTGTTTCATCCATACTCATCCAACTAACCAATCGATCCTCTAGATTTACATCTTTTGGGGAGAAACACTGAGTTCCATCCTTCATTATTCTTTCATTTTTCTTAACATTTTGATTGCTGTCTGTTACTTCTTTGCTTCTTCTAAGCCTCTTGAAGCTTCTTGGCATCGACTTAGAACAACTGCCCTGAAATGGAAGGTGAAAATGGCCATTGAGCACATGAAAGAAAATGCAAAGATACAATTGAAATGAATGAAAAAAGAATAACCAAATTAGAAAAACTGAGAAATCATACTAATTCATCAGAAAGCCGGGCATCCTTAACTCTTTCCTGCAACAATTTAGCTTCCAGAAATGATACTCTCTCCATTAGCTCTGCATTCCTCTGTCTCTCTCTCTGTAACTCATCAGCCATTTGTGCAATAACATTCACATTCTCCCCTTTGGATTCTTGGTCTATTGCAGCACATAATGCAGATCGATTAACCAAACCAGCAGCACAAGCTTGAAGCTCCACCATCGACGAAAAAGAAAAAGAGCCTAGCTAGCTTAGGAACAAATCATCAACTCACTTCCCAGTCCAAATCCCAAGATTCATCAAAAAGTCCCAATTCTTTATTACAAGAATCAAACACCCAGAAGAAAAAAATGAACTAAAATGCTAAATCAAAGAAACCCATCTGCGAAAACAATCGAAATGCCGGTGCAAAGTCTCAGCAGGTGAAACGAACTTCAAAGAGAAACAAAATGGATCAGAAAATGAATTGAATAAAGATGAATGCAACTATCCCAGATCATTCCAAAGAGGGAAAAAAGTAAAACAAGAGTGGTAGTGAAGAGTGATGAGTCGCTGAAAGAAGCAATTGGTTGTGATTTGCGGGAAGTAAAAGAGAGAGAGCAGCGGGAGAGGGAAATGAAATGGCATGCAACAGCACGTGCAGTGGCATAATTCTCTCGTCACAAATTGCGTATCAAAATGCCAAAAATTCATTCACTGCCTTCAAAAAAAGAAAAGAGAAAATAAAACATTGCTACTTTCCACGGCACAGTCATCATATGCCTCTTAAAATATATGATATTAAATCTCAATATCTTATTGTAAAGTTGGTGTAGATCTAATAATAATAACTTCATAGATGACTTGAACAAATGTTTTACAGAATTTTATAAAATAAAAAAAAAAAATTAGAGAAAAATAAAATAAAATAACAACGTCTGTGTTGCATTTCTTAAAAAAGAATAATATCTATCGTTGCCAACCTGAGTCATACCTTGAAACACAATGATAATTGGCATCTAATCATTCATTTGAAGTTGAAGGTTCAAAATTTCAAAAATACTTTAGGTTTAATTACAAGTTTAGTCCATGAACTTTAAGAGTTGTGTCAATTTGGTCCATGAACTTAAGAAGTTTCAAATTGGTTCTCAAACTTTCAATTTTGTGTCCAACAAGTTTTAAACTTTTATTTTTATGTCCAAGCGGTCCCTCAACTTTAATTTTCGTGTCTATTAAGTCCTTTACCTATTTGACATTTTTTTTAAATTCACAAGCCTCCTAGATACAAAATTAGAATTTTAGAGTCCTAATAAGCATAAAATTCAATTCTACGTCAAGTAGACCGGTTAATTTTTAAAAATCTCGAATATGCTAGAAGATCTATTGGACACAAAATTGAAGTTGAAGGTCCTATTAGACACTTTTAAACTTTAGAGACCTATTAGACACAAAATTGAAAGTTTATGGATCTATTAGACATTTTTTTTAAATTCATGGACCAAATTGACACAACCCTGAAAGTTCATGTACTAAACTTGTAATTTAACCCATAGTTTATGTGCTAATGCATACTTGTTTTATATTTAGTAAAAATGTTGCAGTACTGTCAATATTTTATTAACACTACATTGAAAGTCTATCCCAACAACGCCCTAAAGCCTATATGTATTATATAAGTTAACTTCTTTGTTTAGTAGTTGTAATTATCATTATTTATTAATGTGAAATAAATAAGCAGCATAATAATGTTGTTAAATTAATGAAAATAGAATTGGCAAACAGCTGTAATTGCAAAGGGGATTCTTATTGGAGGCCTAAGAGAAAGGGAAGGGAGACAGCTCTGATTTCTAACTTCACAGTGAAATTTGTGCAAACCCTTTTCTTGGATTCTTAAATCTACAAAATTAATCCACTCAGCTACCTTTCAGAATACTTCCAGCATGGTCAGAAGTTTTTATACTCATTTCAACATTTAATATCAATTTAATAGTTACAACATTTACTATTTTAATAAATACTCATTTTAAGAAGTCATAAACTTTGATGTAGTATTTTTTTTTTAAAAAAAAAAGAAGAAAACAATTATTTTACCATAATAAAAAAAAAAAATCTCACACCATTAGATTTGAGAGTAAGTAGTATTGAAATCAAGATTAAATTACAAGTTTAATAGTCGAATAATCGTTCAACTTCTAAATTTATGTCTAAAAACCCCTCAAACTCTAAAATGTATCTAATAGATTTGTAAGCCAACAAGAGCATAGCTCAACCGGCATAAAGTTGTACTAGTGATCACGAGGTTTGTGATTCGATTCCCTCCATCCCACATATTGTCAAAAAAAAAAAAAAATCTAATAGATTTGTAAGCTTTTAATTTTCTAGAATGCAAAGGTGTTAGGGTCATGAAATTTTATTTTTCTTTATTAAAAATGAAGAAACGGAAACAAGAAACGAGAACGTTACCAAACGGGCCCTAAATCACCAAACTTTCAATCTTGTGTCTTAGGTTATTGATCTATTTGACATTTTTTCAAAAAAAAAAAAAAAAAAATCACGAACCTACTTACATGAATTGAAGTTAAAAGAAGAGTTTAAACAGTTAAAGCATCTTTTCTCAAAAAAAAAAAAAAAAAAAAAAAAAAAAAAAAAAAAAAAAAAAACAGTTAAAGCATCTCTACCTTTTTTTTTTTATATTAAAAAAAATTGTAAGTTTGAATTCTTATCTCTATACATGATAGAATATTTTTTAAAATACCATTCTCTCAAAATCATTATACTTGAGAGTAATATATTTATATATATATATTTGAAATGTACTTGAGAGTAATATTAGAATCAAATGCATTTGAAATACTTAATTAGAAAGTACTTCAAACAAACTTTCACAAGTATAGAACAAAATGTCACATATAAACATTTCCCTTTTCCATTTTTGTGCTTAAAATATAGTACTACCAAACAATACGTAATACATACGAAATAGCCAATGGTTACTGTTTGCAGACAAAGTGGAAAATGCTCTTTTTCTTTTTATAATAAGTAAATAATATTAATATGTCAGAAAAAATAGCAATTTCTTTTTTTTTCTTTTTTTTTTCAAAGCCCAAAACAGACATGAGATAATAATAGAAAATTATGTGCACACGTGCAAGTAATAAAAGTAGTGGGGGAGGGCATGAGTAAAAATGTTAATAATAAAACAAGCTCACGTGCGATGCTAAATTTAAATGTTTGTCCCTTAATTCAACTTCTTTTTATTTTTGTGTCAGGGGAATACTAAGCTCGACCTTGGATTCCTATTCCTTGGCCCTAATCTCATACTTTTTAGGGCAGATGAAGTGAAAATGACAATAATGTCCCTTGAGTGTATGAGTGCAATGGTTATTTGCCTTGGGCAGGATGGTATTTTCACTTGAAAACGATTCTAAAAGGTAGGGTAAATGCCAATTAATCACAGCCTTAATTTGCAGCTCCATCAATAATGTACTTGTGACCACAGAAAATCATGTGCTGAGTAACTTGGAGCCTAAGGGTGTTCAATGGAATTTTCTTTCTATTATTATTTTGGTTTTATTACAAGTTCAACATCGTATCAATTAGGTCTTTAAACTTTAAAAAGTATCAACTAAGTCCTCGAACTTTTAATTTTGTGTTTTGTTTAATTGGTCTTTGAACTTTCAATTTTGTGTTTAATAAGTCTCTGGCATATTAGATTTTTAAAAAGCGTGTTATGACGAAAACAGTAACAACGTAACAAGAATAAAAGGGCGAAGAGAAACAACACACACAGATATACGTGGTTCACTAACGGTGTGTTAGCTACATCCACGGGCAGAGGGAGAGAACGTCTTATTATGAGAAGAGTATTCAGATTACAGCGAGACCCCCGTACTTGGTCGTTCAGAGCGCTTCATATCAAATTCAAGGCATATTAACAAAGCGACCAATCTATTAGATATAAAATTGAATTTCATGCCTATTGGGACCTTAACTTCTTTTTTTTTTTAAAAAAAAAAAAAATCTAGTAAGCATGAGAATTTTAAATAATGTCGTATAGATCAAAGACTTATTAGACACAAAATTAAAAGTTGAAGGATTAATTGGACGCAAAAGTAAAAGTTTAAGAACATATTACATACTTTTTAAAGTTCAAGGACCAAATAGGACACAAAACTGAACATTCAATGACCTATTTGACACTTTTTAAAGTTGAGTGATCAAATTGACATAACCCTAAAAGTTCATGGACTAAATTTGTAATTTAACTTATTATTTTTTAAACAATATATTCATGCATGAATAATAACTTATGCATATGTAAAATACTTATTCTATTATTAATATAATCCTTATTCTATTATTAATAGAATATTATTTGTGATAGTCACTAGTTGTATTGAAATATAACAATGATAATTCTATCAATGATAGAGCACACTGATAGACTTCAATATAGATATAATTATATCAACAATACAAGTCTATCAATGATATAGGCTTCCATCACTATTACTTATAGGGTTCAGTCATTTTGATGTGCGTTTTTCTGATGAGCATTTGAAAAGCTTTCTAGTGTTCTTACATGGAGCTGATGGGTGTTTTTGTCATATTTTAAAATTATTTTGGGGTGTGCTATATTTGCCATTAATTTGAGTCATTTGCTATATTTGCAATTGCCCCTAATAAAATGGTAACCGTTTATTGATTTCTGTTTTCTAACTTTTTAAATTGTTATAAAATAAAAGTTTTGCATAAAAATTAATTTTCAAATTAAACATTAAAACATTCTATGTTACATGTACTCCTTTTAATATTTAGGAAAAAAATCGTTTACATTACAAAAAAAAATACACAAACTACTCTTGAAATAATAAGTGTTGTTTCCATCAAACTCTCAAATTACAGGATTCAATCAAACATAAATTTTTTAGGTTATTTTTTGTTCTTAAATCGATAGCAGTTTGATATCAATCTTAAAATCGATTTGTGTTCATAATACTACTGTGATTTTCAATTGTATAGAGTTTAAAAAAGAACAACTAGGTTAAATTGTAACAATTCTACAATTTGAAGGTTCGATTATAACAATTTTTTTAGTTCACAAGTGGTTTGCATATTTTGCAATATAGGTAGAGACTTAATTATAAGATTTCTTAAGTTTAGGATGTCACTGATCAAACTAAAAATTTGAGAATTTAATTGTTGTAACAACTCTTATAGCCTTAGTTCTATTGTTTTTTAGTCCTAGTTGAGAGGTTGTTTTCTCAATTTCCTTGATATAGATATTCAAATTTTCTATTCAACGCTTGCTCTCATGTAATGGTAAACGTGACGACATGTCGGCCTCGAACTTATTCACGCAGCTTAGTAATCGCGTGATTGGGCCGGCCCACTAGTGACCCAAAACAACGCAGATTTTACACTGTCGCATAACGCTCTTTAGCAAATTAGGGCAACCAAAAAACCTAACAGATACGACTCCGCCGCCTCACTATCTGTTTAAAAGCCGATGGCCTGATCGCCGATCTCACATCCTTCTTCTTCCCCATCGCCTAGGGTTTTGCAGATCCCGCTCTTCCTTTCAATGGAAGCTCCACAGGGACTGACCTACTGAGTTCCATTAGGTTTTATTGATAATTTCTTAAGTGTCTCATTTGATTTTGCATTATCGTTTCTGAATCTTTAACGATTTGATAGCTTCATCATCTGGCGAATGTGGATTCAATCAGTTCCCATTTGACTCGTTCCCTTGAAGCAAGATTGAGTGTGTTACATCCTGTTTTGATTATTTCTCTTGCAGTCTTTGCTATTTGAGAACACAGGAGTAACTACATGATTTCCCATACTTAACTTCGTTCTTGATTTTTGTGTTTTTATCTCGTCACCTGTTGAAATGAAGTGATAGTTTGTTTTCGCTCGATTAATGATGATTCGGAGTGCTGTTTTCACGGTGATGAGCCTATAGACCTGTTATGATTTGCGAACATGATCGCAATCCATAATGAACATCTAAGGGACTGAGTTTCTTCTTTGTGCTCCGATTATTTTTTAAAATACAACGATATTTACATTAGTCTTTACTTTTCTATAATCTTAATTTCCTTTTAGGCATCTTTGGCCTCACTTTTTAAAAACTGGAAATCTATCTAGCTTTCAACTCGATGAAGCAGGATCCTATTGTGAGGCCTAGAGTTTTGTTCTCCTCGCTATCCAGAGTTTCAATCAACATGATACATTTGGACGTCGGAGAACTACATTTTTTCTTCTTTCAATCGTCATTTACTTGATGTTGTGTTTTATATCTTATTAAGTTAGCTATGTTGTCAAATGTTGTTTGATTAGTTTCCTTCAGGTACAAGGAAATCGAAGAGCTCGTCCTTATTCATAGCGTATCATCTTCAATCAAGCTTTAAATATGGATTCACTTTTCTAGTAAATTTGGCCTACAGGATGAACGGGTTGTCTGTATTTCATTGAAAGTATAGTAACGTGGGATGTTGCAAAAGATTCTATTGCAGATTGTTCTTGTTTCTGATCTGAATAGGTCACCTCACTCTCAAATCTCAACAATAGCACATGAATTCGATGTCATTTCTGAAGTAGGCCACGACAGTTTTGCTGTGAATGGACTATTACTAAGCTGCATTGCCATTCGTGGATTATGTACTATGGTTCTTTATTGCATGTCTGTAAACCAATATAATGCACTTTTTACTTCCATAAGTGAGTTTCTTTCCTTTGAAGTTCATCTTGCTCTGTAGTTACTGGTTGTGATTTTGAATTGCAAAAGCCAGGGTTTGAGTTTGTGCATGTGTTTCATATGGATTCCTTTTTGTAGATTTTTAATAAAGCTTTTCCTTCTTTTGAAATTCATGTGGCTCTGAAACGTTAGTTATGGAATAGAATGATTTGAACTTACTAAAGCTAAAGGATTAGTTTGTATTTCACATGAATTCTATAAAATTTATTTTGCCTTTTACTTTGTGTTGATTCTCTTTGTGAATGGATGAGTCTTGTCAAAGTTCAGCTCTAATAGGAATCAATTCAAATTTTCATTTATTCGACAATTATCGAACAATTTTCATTTATTCAAATTTCCATTCTAAAAATAGGCATTATTCATATAGGGCTCTATGTCGGGCCGAAAGAGGGGTAGTGAAAAGCCCATGGGTCTCGATCACTTTAAAATAAAAGAAAAAGCCCATCAAAGAAGCCTGGTTTGTTTATTTACAGCTAAGGTGGGGCCTACTGCCCTCGTGTCACCGTCTATCACCTTCCATTAAAAGCATTTTTGGTTGTTCTCATTCTCTTCTTCCCTCGCTTCTCGTGGATCCATTCGCAACAAATATGTCGCTTTTAATATCTACGTTTTACTTCCCCAAAAATTTCTCCCAACCTCATATTTCTTCGTCAACAAAAATCTATATTTATCTTTAAAGTAACTTCATCGAATACAATATTCTTCATTTCATTTCTAAATTATCACTATTCTTTGTAGTATAAACTTCGCATTGAATAGATTTTTATAGTTGAAACAACCTGGAATTGACAGAATCAATAACATCAATTTGAATTAACTCTGATTTGAAATATATATAGATAATTAATTATAAACAATCAAATTCTCTTATACAATTATTTAAGCTTCGTGTTCATTTTGTCCTCATTTGACATAAATAATTGAACTTAAGTTTATTTATATATGATGATATAATATATTATAAAAATATCTTTTGATGTAAAAGTATTTATTGGAGTTGAATCATATGTTATATATGATATGATGTAACAATTAACAAACAAATACTATTCATGAACGCACACAAATTAAGAAACGATACAATTTCCAAAACCCATATACCCAATCGAAGAAAAGATTCGAGACTAGAGAGTAGAGTTTGACTGAAGAATTGTGTTTGGGCTCACTCGCTACCAGTCGACTCAGTTTAAGTGAGTCCACTCGCTCGAATCACTGCCCAAACCCCAAAATAGGGGAAAAATATAAAATTCTCAAATCCTTAATTTAGCTTCATTTTTATTCCTACCCATAATAATTAATAATTAATGATTCAATTAAATTAACCATCGAACCCGGTCTGACTCCAAACTGCGTCTCGAACCCTCCTCATATCTCGGCCTTTCAGAGTCCGGCCCACGCCCTCGAAAACCGACGTCGCCGCCGCGGCGTTCCGGCTCCTCGCGTATTCCCTCGCCAGATACTCGTGCGGTGGCACCATCTCAGCGTCATCGTTGTTGTAGTAACCTCCGTCGTCCGGCAGCGACTCCACCGATTCCGCCCTCAGAATCTTGCTCCAATCCGGCACGTTCACCGGAGCCGACGCCGCGGCGTGTCGTCCACGGGGATTGTTCCTCAGCGAGGCCGCCGCCGTCGTCCTGCCGGAATCTTGAAAAGCAATCGACACTCCGCCGACGTTACGTTCATCGCGCGGCGTCGATCTCCGGCGAGTTCTGACCGTAATGTTCCCGTAATTCTCATCCTCACCGTTGGTTGAATTGCTGTGGTCAATCATCGACCACACATCTTCTTCACGAAGCTCCGATGATTCATCTCCATTACTGGCGCCTTGAGCGTATCCATTGCTATAGCTTCCGAGAAACCTCTCGTTCCTGTTTATACTCAACTTCCTTCCTTTCGCCATCCGCCGGCCACAATTCCGACGACTCTCCGGCGAATTTCGCTCTCCAGTTATCAATAGAGTTCAAAAAACCACTGTACAATTTACAAAAAAATCCAAAACACTACGAAATTAAGCCCACAGGAAGGTGGGTTTTGGTTTAGGGATTGGAGAGAATTATATATATATATAGCGTTTTTGTCAGGTTTAATAAATCAAACAAACTTGAATTTCATGTGAATTTGAGATTCATTTCGGTTTCATTTCAACTCCAATCAAATGCATGAGTGAGAATAACAGTAACAGAAGATGCCAACGAACTCACGTAAACTGTAAAATTTAAATTAAAAAAAAAAAAAAAAAATTAAGAATTGAAGCAGTTAAATAATTAAAAGAGGATGGATATGTTATCAAGGTGGACGCTCTTTTGGAAGCGCGTGGTGTTCAAACGAGGTTTCGGAGATGGAACTTTCTATTTCTAGAAAAGAGATGGTAAACTTTGTGGGTTGTGATCGGGTGAGGTCAGCTTCACGTAAAGCCTCCCGGGGCCCACGTGGATGGGAAAAAGAAACCCAGAAGGAAGCAAAAGGAAACGGCCTGGGAGCCGTACGATCAAACATGCTCAAATTTGATCAACCATGTTGGGAAATTTGAAGACTGAGTTAGTCAAACCAACAAAACCACACGTATATAAATAAATAAATAAATAAACAAATAAATAGTAGATAATTTAATTATTATTCTCACACCACACGCTCTTTCTCTTCTTCTCAATTCTCATTTCTCCCTTCGGATTCATCGATAAAGTCAGTTTTTTACATCCTCAGCCCGTGAAGTGGGGCCCCGTTTGCTAACGTCAACAGAGACGGACCCACAGTCCACGTGGTGAGAGGGTCCAGTCAGCTGGGGGAGCTGAGCTTCTTCCTTTGGGAGAGAGACACGTGGCAGAAGGAGGACCGGTTAAAAAGGGAGGGAAGGTGTGAAAAAAAGTCATTGATGGATGTGGGAAAGAAAGTTGATAATAAATATGTTCTCAAAAATAAATAAATAATAATAATAAATATATAAAATGGACGTAAGCAAATAATTGGGTGGAGAAAATAAACCGTGTGTCGTTTTCAATACATGGACCTCCACCTCCCCCACTGTTGAGGAAGTGATCATGTTTTCACCAAAAGCATACTTCTCCATCACCACATTTGACGGCTGAGATTCAACGGCCAAGAATGGTGGAGGGTAATGGATCCTACAAAAAGATCTTTTTATTCCATAAATTATTTGAGAAGACTATCACAATGTATAGCTGTTAGTTTTATCCCGTTGAATGTAAACTTTTGAATCTATATCCAACAATTATTAAGAGACAATCATATTGTGATAATCTCATTGAATAATCTCTATTCACTTTATCATCGTTCATCATTCCTATATGTCAAATCAAATGGTTCATCGATCTCACCCTTTTTTTGGGATCCAATTAAAGCTCTGGCTTTGGACATTATTGAAGTCCAAATTTTGGTTTGTGAAAGTTGATGGTATTGGAAGTGAAAAAAAAAAAGAAAAGAGAAAAGGAAAGAACAACCTTAAAATGCAAAATGGGACAAAAGTGAGTTTGTCTTGTGTGGAATGGGGCAGTGATGAGGTCATAGAGAGGGGAGTAATGGTGGGATGTGTGAGTTGCAGTAGCAGTTAGCAATTGCAGTGACCGGACATTTACTAGGACCCATTGGACCAATCAATCAGCCCGTTTCTGCCACGTGGACCCCTCCCCCTCTCTTGCCCACCATTCGTTTCGTACGTCTAACCTGAGCATCCTATGCCCGTCTCAACTACGTAAAATAATGGTGATTAACATACACGATGATCTCCAATCTTTAAGGTTTTTCTCAATTTAATTCTTAATCTTTTAAAATTTCTCAAATCTATATCTTCATCGTATTAAGAATTCTCAATTAGAACATATCAAACTTAAAATTAAAGTTAAGTTGTCACATTAAATATTGTTTTATTGACATAATGGATTTTGTTAATAGATGAGTCGAGTTTCACGTACTAAGTAGTATCTGATTAGCATGTTTACTTGTCTGAATATGTTAAAAGATACACCAACCCTTTTGTAATTACTCAATTTTATCCAGCTTTTCTTATGAAACGACTTAATCGACAATTTTTAATACATCAAGGACAAGAATTGAGAATTTTAAATGATTGATAGAACCAAGTTGAGAATCAAATAAAAGACTACAAATCATCTCATTTAATTAGCCAAATTATTTGAAACAATGTAAGTGGTAAAACCGTAAGGGGGTGGGAGGATTCGAACCTCTGACCTCTTGATCGAGGGTACATGCCAATTACCGTTGAGTTATGTTCACTTTGGCTCAACCACTAAGGTAATTTTGTCTAGAATTAAGTAACTCTTGATTATGGGGAGTGATTTAGAAGGTGATTAGCCAATTATATTACATGGGAAGAAGTGAAGATGAAAGATGTGTGTTGTGTGTGTGTGGTTTTTGGAGTGTCCAATAATGTTGGAAGGTCATGAGCTAAAAGGATGTCCGATATTGAACAGAAGAAGTGGAATAATTTAGTGGGTAAAGAGTGGAGTCCCACCATTCCGATTGTCTTTTTGTAAAACAAGAGAGAGAAATATCAGATCAGATCACAGTCGTCTGATGATAAAATCAGCCCACTGTCACACTTACCACTGTCACAGCCCTTTCCCCTTAACTTTCTTGTTCCTGCATCTAAAACGACAACCCATCAGGTTCTGCCATTTTTCACTCACACCAATCAAATCCTACTTACTTACTTTCCCTCACTTTCATCAAATTTACCCCTTTCATTTCTTCTCGCACCATATTTTTTGTTGTCTTTGTAAAATTTTTTTTTCTTTGAATTTTACATGTTGAATAAGGGCAATATTTAGCTACATGCTACGTGTCTCTCTATACGTCATCAATAAAATATCGACCAAAAAAAAAAATAATTTTCTACCTTTCTCTCTCTTAAGTTGTCAAGATTTTAATAAGATGTATAGGAAGATTCTCATACATCGTTATGCAGCCAAGTCTTGTTCTGTTGGTAGATACTGTCACACCATATTTAAAAGAACAATTCGAGGTTGTATAATGGTTGGTAGGAAACTCTTTACACACTCTATTAAAATATTGACAATTAAGAGAGAGAAAAGTAGAAAATGAGAAAATTTTTCTCTCTCTCCAGTTGTCAACATTTTAATGGTGGTAGTAGGGTTATTTCTAAGTACTTTCCTTTTTAAAATGAAAGACGTGTATATCCATATGAACAGTACTTGACTGCATACCATCATGTAAGGATCTTTCTACATACTCCATTAAAATCTTGACAACTAAAAAGGAGGAAGGTAGAAAATGATAAAACTTTTTTTATCCATCCTTATTGTCAACATTTTAATGGTAGTATGTAGGAAGATCCATGCATACCGTATGAAGCCAAGTTTTTTCTTTCTACATTATCGAAAGTTTTTTCACTATAAAAATTTTTCAACTACTCGTGCTAAACATTATTAGAAGAGACTACCACAATGTAACTCATCAATATATAAAAGAAAAACGGTAAAAGTAATTGAACTTTTGAATATTATTTATCCAATAATTTGTGATAGTCTGAGTCCTCTTCTAGACCGTTGGATCATAAGATGCCTTTAAATCTTTAGAAATTGTTGTCACAAAAAAGCAACGGAAAATTAAGTAGCTACTGTCCAAGAAACTGAGAGTGCCGCAATCAAAGAGTTTACACCAAATCCTATTCTTGAATAACATGCAGTTTTTTTTTTTTTTTTTTTTTTTTTCCTCCTTTAAATAATAATAATAATAAAAAACTGTCTTTTATGTTTGTTTTTCATGTTATTTTTAGTTTTTTCTGTTTTTTTTTTCTTCTTCTTCTAATGGAGGATGCCTTTGATAGAAAAGAAATGGGTGGCCAATTATTTGGCAGTAAATCTGTCTCCATCAACAATCTCTCTTTTTCTCCTCTAAATTAATATTTGTTCAGAACAAAACCCTAGAGCCTATTGTCTATGTGGATTTGTCAAATGAGAGTTACATCATGTAACATCTTGTTTGGGTGACGTAAATGTTTTACAAATCGTATTAAATGGAAAACTTTGAATTTTGAGTCTGGTTTTAAAGTAATGTTTTCATTTGGGAAAAAAAAAATACGGCCATTTGAAAATATGAAGGTATAAATAGCTAGTTAGGTTGGGTTTTTTATTGACAGTTATTGATAGTTAAGATACGATAGCTTGTCAATTAAATAATGAGAACGATGATATACGACAAACACTTGTAGAAAACTAAAAATTGCAATTGAATCTTGATTCTTGAAATGGAAATTATACGGCCGAGAGAGATACCCAATTTCTCAAACTTGGATTTCTTTATTTTCTTTTACTAATAATTAGGTTTTTATTTTGCCACGGTTTTTTTAATTATATAAATTCAATTTTAGAATTATTCTTTTCAGATAATTCAACCTGTCACCATACTACAAAAATGTTGATGTAGAGAGGTATATTATTATTATTATTATGGAGGATTCTAAATATAAGAATATATTTTTTTGTATATTTATAATATATTATTAGAAGCTGTGAACTAGAACCACTTGTTTTTTGAAAGATATTCCAAACCCCTTGTTTGATGTACTTTTCAAGCATTTGACGTTTTCCAATTACTTGTTTGGATTTTACAAAGCTTTGGAAGTTTATGCTTTTTTTTTTTTTTTTTTTTTTTTTTTTTTTTTTTTTTTAATAATAACTATAATAATAAAAAACTTTGGTTCTCCTTCAATCTCTTTCTTTTATTTGTTTATTACTTTTAGCTTTACAAGACATCATGAATATTCCATCAACCTTTTTTTTTCTCTATAATCTAAACACCTAGATTCCAAATCTACACTAAATCTCATCCATTCCCATTGTTTTCCCCCTCTTTTAGTTCTCACAAGCTCACAAGTACTCTTTTATTAAGAACAATTATTGAAATCTTTTGCAAAGAACGCATAAATGTCTGTAATATTGATTTCAAAATACGAAATTGCATCCACTCTCACAACTATTTTTCAATAACTAAAGTTTTATGCGTCTAAGAAAAATTCTATTAATACTATATATTTTACAACATCTTTTAATTTCATTGTCAATTTGTCATTTATATTTAGTCATGTCATTATTTCCCTCATTATGTAGAATCCATCACAACATGTCATATCATTATAAAGCAGTCAAAGAAAAAATAAATGAAATTATCCACCCCACACCCACTCCTATGAAAAATTATTTAATAAGATTGTCCCAATATGTTGGCTGCATCTCAATAACCATTGGATGTAGATTTGAAAATTTTGTCTGCCTCTAATAACCTCTAAATCCATATTCGAAGTATTTTTTCAATTTTTTTCTCATATATATATATATCCAACAATGTTAAATTGTCGGCCACATTGTGACATAACTTCCTCAAATAATTTCTTCACCATCCACACTACTCACACCCACACATTGGTTTCTCTCTTTTCAACTGTACTGTTGCAATTTTGTTTCATTGCCAATTTGAACGATCTCTCATCCTCGATTTAATTATCGGTTAAACGATACATCGTCAATATATCAACGATAAGGGATAAAAATGACTTTATCTCCCCTCTCTCCCCTCCCTCTATCTTTTTTAAGCACACAAAAATAGCGATATATCGATCACATATTTCAAAAGAAATCTTTTTTATTTTATATTTTCATTCTTAAATAAAAACTATACCCTAAAAGGCCTGCAGGGCATGCAGAGTGTTTCAGTACTTAAGGGATTGACAAGATGTGGCCAATAAAAGCTTAAACTTTGGTGGTAGGTCTCTTTCTCTATCACCTTATTAAATCCCCAAACGTGAATTGCAACAGTAAAGTTCTCTTTTTTATTTTTATTTTTTCATTTATCTTCTTCCTCAGTACTTTCATGAGTGAGTGACCCCATACACGTCATAGGAGGCCCCATAAATCTGGGACTCTCCTTAACAAAACCCTAATAATTGCTTGTTCTAATTTCCTCTAAGCTTCAGCTCTTTCCACAACTTTTATTTTCAATTACACTCATTATGGAAATGCCTCTACCAATAATTATTAAGGGCCTGTTTGGTAACGTTCTCGTTTCTTGTTTCTTGTTTCCAATTTTATTAAGAAATCTAAGCATTTAATAACTATGTATGTTTCTTGTTTCTCATTTTTTAGAAACACTCCCAAAATTTGTATAGAACTTTTGGGAACAACTAAAACTAGTTTCTCTTTTTTTGTTCATGTTTCCAATTTTTTTCCAAACATAAATAAGAATATAGGTTTATTATTATTGAATGTATAGGTGTTAGGGTCATGAAATTCTATTTTTCTTTATTAAAAATCAAGAAACGGAAACAAGAAACGAGAACGTTATCAAACGGGCCCTAATTAACTCTATCCTTTGTCTTTTTTGCCAATTGCTTTCACTTTTTATTTTGTTGTATATATTGTGGGTTTTCCTTTTTTTT